>OU426980.1:22579949-23282449 GCA_911387785.2 Aelia acuminata
TCCGAAACGGTGCCGAGTGCAAAGGGTTAATTAAATTTAGATTTCTTTTAAAGTAATCATTTGTTGATAGAAATTAACTGGTAGCCTTAATGTAGAAAAGATCCAAAATAAGGAATATTAAGGATTTTGGATCGTAAGGATTAGGTTGGAGAGGAATTTAATGATTTGGTCGTGCCAGTAAGAAGTTTAAAAAAAAAAAAAAAAACATTAAATGGCATTGTATTCATGGCTAGACTAAATTTAGTCACGCGTTTCACTCATAGGGCACATTGTGTCGATGAAATTGTGGAAAGCCTTCGAGATATATTCATCGAAACTAAAAAATAAAAAAAAATAAAAAATAAAAAAAAAAGGCATCCACTACAAATACTCCCTTCCTTCTCGGGCGATCATAATAAATGTTGGTCTGGGACAAAGAGAACACAAACCGTAAAAAATTAAAATGATGATGTTACACCGTCCTTCGAGGAGGAGACGACACTTTGAACCGCCACGGTATAAATAACCTAAGAAGACAAGCTACCGTAAAACTCAAGATGAAATTATCTTCAGCTGTAAAATTACGCTATACCCCTTCCCAAAGCTTTGACCTCTTTAACTTCACTACGAGGTATAATCTAATCTATAAATTGTTTTTAAAACTATAACTAGAAACAATATCAAATACCAAAACGGCTTATAATGTCTCCATTCCTATGAAGCAGGCAGCATATCATATTAGTGAAGAAAAACTATCGATATTATTCATACTTTTCCAATTATCGATTGTACTATCGAAAAATTTGTTTTTTTAAGGGGAAAAAGTGTTAATAGAGGAAATGTCACTGCTGTGGCAATGAGGAAGCGCACTAGAGCATGCATCCAAAGTAATAGATACCGAACTTGCCAGGAGTTAGAGTTAGTTTTATTTTTTAAGACTAAAAAGAACAATGTACGAATTCTAAATAATATAAGAAGGTAATTTTAAAATTTGTTGAACAAATGTTGAAGATAAAAAATAATATTATTGTTTTAGAACCATATTAAATTGGATTATTGCAGCGCGTGTTCAAAATTTCCTCCTTTACTTGGGATGCAGGCTTATCTTCAACATTTTCTATGTAGAATTTTTCAAATTTTAATAAAAGAGAAGAAAATAGTTTAATTTATTTTAAAGAAAGTATTTTTTAAATGTAAACTAAGGAGTGCTTTTTTTTTTTTTTTTAATTTTAGATTATTATTACCCTTTTTGAATTGAAGTTACGCTATACTCTTCTCAAAGCTTTGACCTCTTTAACTTCACTACGAGGTATAATCTAATCTATAAATTGTTTTTGAAACTATAACTAGAAACAATATCAAATACCAAAACGGCTTATAATGTCTCCATTCCTATGAAGCAGGCAGCATATCATACTAGTGAAGTATGCTGAAGCTAAAAAAAATAGAGCAGATAGAAAAAATCTGATTACATTATTGGAACCAGTGCCCCAAACATAGTTAAAATCATTCATAATATTCTAGGCACAAAAAAAAATTTTTTTTCTGTAGAGTTGTGTAGTACTAGAAACAACAGAGAAGTGTGACAATGGAAATCGTCCTACAATTACAGAAGATTATTAATTAATTAATGACACATGTATCTCACATATTTTTTTTTTTTTTTTTTGGCATACAGACGGTTGTTGAGTTTTAATATTAATTACAATACATATAATTAATATTAATATAAGTAATTAAAGAAAATATGGAAAAGATCATTCTTTTTTAAAAAACCTGAATACATATCTTCTTCCTCACATAAGTGAAAGAAAATAGAACAAGAAAAAAAATTCATTTAATTGTATATAAAATAACATATTTATTCAAATTCGTTTGGGCGGTTTCCAGATAAGGATAGTAAAGATGCTTAAAATGGATGATAAAAAATAGCATTTCTGGCAAGGAGATTTTAGGGAAAATATTGCTGTAGGATCTTATGCTTACAACGATTATCCACTCTTATTTCACGTTTTCATTGCATTATTTCGCTACTAACTCGATTTTTTTCAAAAATGTCACATAGACCCCCTTGTCTTCCAAAGACCACATATGTTACCCATATCTATCACACTGACGAAAAACAATATCTCGGGATTTGGGAAGCTGATGCAAAGAACAATATTAATCAAAATTGAATTAAAATTCCATTTGTAGTGGGGGGGGGGGGGGATGGTACAGCCTGTGCAGGAAGAGGTTACATTATTTATGGTCGTCATTAATCATATATCAAGGAGACACTGGGGTCGCAATTCAATTGGCATTTGCATTCGGACCTCTCACCCTTAGCGTTCCTCCCTCATATGTTCTCATCCTTTTGTTTACCCTCAGACTTATAAATATTACATATATATTTGCTAATACATACTTCTTTTTTATTTTATATACATATAATGGTTTCTACTCTACCTTACATACTTACGAAATAAACTTGAGAATTTTAGACAGGAAAATGGCGGTACGGTCGTCAATGTAACAATGAATGAGATTTATTTACAGTTGATGCAACTAAACCTATATAATAATTACAATATCCCGAAAGGTTGAGGAACCAATTATTTATTCGAAAAAAATTAAATAAAACCTTTTGTGAAATGAGAACGCGATTAAGCACAGGTATAATACACCTGGGATATTAGAGTAATTTTACTGCCGTAAAATCCGTTTAATACATACAGTCGTGGTCATAGAAATTGCATCACCTATGGCTGTTATCTTTTCAATCCTAAATGAGTATACAACTAAGGTATTTCATTTGTTTACCTACTAGCATTAGAGAGAGATGTAATCAGTGACTTATAGTTTAGTTGGTTCCAGTGTGGCTAATATTAAACATGTTATATCCTGAGATGGGCAAGAAGAAGTTGAACTACAAATTACAAAACTACTGACACAGTAGTTGGGAAGTTGTTGAAACTACAACTACTTTTGTAATTTGTAGTTAATGGTCCACAACTACAACTACTGTAGTTTCAAAAAATTAGTTGCATTTTTAGAACTACAACTAGCAGTTGCAACTGTAATTATGGGCCTGAAACTACAACTACTTTTATTGATAACGAGTAATTATCGATATATAGTATTATCGATAAGGAGTATATCAAATGAAATTCAGCTAATATATAAAACATGGGATTGATCTAGAACCTAAGGTTAAAAAAAATAATTGACTGCCGGAAATCACGGAAAAAATTTGTATTACGTATATGTATTGTTCTACTTTTAAAATAGATTATCAACCATAATGGAACCCATTTATCTATGGAGTATTTATCTAAACACAAAATAAAAATAGCAAAAACATGTGATTTAATTAGACGTTGCTTAGCAAATGTAGTTGCCGCTCTAAAACTACATTTACAACTACTTATTGTATTTGCCATTCCCAACTACTTTTTTCAACTACTGTAGTTGTAGTTTTAAATTACAACTACTTAACTGGTAGTTGAAAAATAGTAGTTGCGCGCTTCCAACTACAAACTATATGTAGTTGTCTGTGTAGTTAATTACAAATGTAGTTAACTACTGCCCAACTCTGGTTATATCCTATTATTATGTCCGATAGAAGGAGTTTCAAACAAATGTCCAAGTAGGTAAAAGTTATAATAGTGTCATTTTCTGAAGCTGGACTTTCTTTGCGGGAGATAACAAAGAGATTGAGGTGCAACCGGTCCAATGTGGTGAGAATAATAAAAAAAAAATCCTTCTCAGGGATCTACCGAGCGAAAGAAAGGAAAGGGAAGACAGGTGAGCGTTTAGATCGCATGATGATGAGATTATCATTAGAAAATCGCTTCAAAACTGCTAAGTAAGTATCTAGAGATCTAGCAGATAGCAATTTAGCAGAAGTAAGTCGAGAAACAGTAGGCAGAAGATTAAGAGAAAAAGGTTGATGGGCAAGAAAACCAGCCCATAAGCCATTTCTTAAAAAAAAATTAAACAATCTCGCCTAAATTGGGTGATAATGATTACAGGAATGTGGTGTTTTTGGATGAAAGTAAATTCAACATCTTCAGTTCTGACATTGTCCTATACGTAAGACGTCGGTCAAAGATTTGACGAATCTTGTATGTTAGAAACAGTGAAACATCCGGAAAGTGTGATGGTCTGGGGATGTTTTTCTTACTTTGGAATTGGCCAGATAAACTTTATAGATGGGACGGTTAATGCAGAAAAATATTAAACAATTTTGGAATTGAGTTTATTTCCCTCAACGGATTCCCACCTTACATACTGCGAGTTTGACTAAACTCCTTATTTCAATGTAAAATGAAGTGATATTAAATACCAGGTACCAACAAGGAACTTTTCTAGGATCAGTTATACCTAATATAACCTTTAAAAAATAGATTTAGATTCAAAATAACACTAGATTTTCTTTAAAAAAAAAAAAAAAAAAAATTAACATGTAGCTAATATAGACTTCAAACCATGTTGGTGTTCGTTGTCCCAGGAATAAACCATTTTAAAATCAAACTTAAATCCCTCAAACCACGTGACTACACACTTGCCTTATACCAACCGTATTCCAACAGCCAGCCTTACAATGAAGGAAGGGCCTTGAATGCAGGAAATATTTCATGTCCAATTTAACAATTCACTACTATAAAATGTTGAATATTTTCCACTACTTCGACATTCTTTTACGTAAGGCAGAATTCGATGTTCCTAAATGAAAATGTCGCATTTTTCCTCACTATATATCGAATTCCATCTTTAACTTAAAAAAACTTCATCGCTACAAAGAAAAATTCAAAGCTCACACAAGGATAGATGATTTATAGAAACGGAACAGGTTTGCTTATGAAAATTCACTCTTTGATGGCATGTAGTCGCAGAACAAACAAGACCCCGATTTCTGATAGTACAAGTTCATCAAACTATCGATTATACTAGTTATATACTATCGAAAAAAATTGTTTTTAAAGGATAGCCTATAAGCACCCATTTTCTCTATAAATCATGGAAATGAAAAATAAAACAAAATGTAACAGTGTAATTTTATTTATGTTTCTAACAAAAAATGCTTATGCACTACATTAAAAAAAATTATTACTTCACGAAAAATATGTGAGACTCAAAAATTTAATTGTTTGCCAATACCTACCTACCCTTCAATTGGATGGAAAAATATACAAACAAAACAACTGATTGCCTGCCAGTCACTTGAATTGAAAATTACTTGGTTAATAGCATAGAAACAAAATCAGTTTTATTTTTTTTTTTAACAAAATATTTTCGACCTCTATAAATCAACTACCTGAATACATTTTTTCTTTAAGTGCGTTCCAGGATATGTCCAAACAAATGTCACAACAACGTCCTTTTTTCTTCAAAAATCACGACACATGGATTGCTTCTTTTGATAAAGTTTTTATTCCTTGCAGTTACGACTAAGCTTGAAACTGATAAAAATTATTTCAAGGTATAATGGAACCCAACCCCTATTCACAGAAATGTTCATCTTATTATTATACTTATATAAGTATTATAGCTACTATCTTTCCAAATTCTACTATTTCACACCCCCCTCCACCCCCCGTTCATCACCTAAGACTATCGATAATATCGATAGTTTTATGTCCGATACTACAAACAGATAATAATAGATATAATAATTATATACAATTCAATATCATTCCTGTATAACCATATACAATAAATTGATTTATAATAATAATTTTAAGGAGGGATTAGCAACCAATATTGAGGGGGGGGGGGTTTACAAGTTGAGAAGCAGGTAAGTGGGAGTTGTATATGTGAGCAGTGAACCGTTATATTGAACCTTGCCTGCATGTCCAATGTATCGGAGGCCATATTCCCGAAATGAGATTTACCTATTATCCCCAACCCCTAGCAATTATCCTAAAACCTGCCTTCCCCCCTCCTTTATAAAATGCTTCAACCCGTTTGAAGGATTTGTCATACTCAAGCGGCATCCCTTTCCGAACTTTCATAAAGGGACTTATAAAGGGCTCGGAAAAAAACCCAAAAAAAAACAACAAGGAAAATAACCCCCCCCCCAATTCTCCTTTCAGCTTTAGACGGTGGAAAATTGCCTAGTATTTAAATTTAATTTTAAAATTTTTATTTATATACCCGGGAAGACCCGGGTTCGATTCCCGGCGGAGCCAAATCTTTTCTCTTCAAAAAATAAATTATTCTAACTGTTTTTGTTTCTCTGACCTGCTTAATTGATGTATCACAACTAAAAGTTACAATATAAAGGGGGTTGTATATAAATTTATTTTCACCTTCTTTTTTCTTCATTTGTGTCACATTGAGTACATCAAGATGTTTCTCTTTTAAATCCTGAGCTATTTCTTCTGGGGTGATATTAGGTGGTAGATTGCGTATGACCAAAGTTTTTTTCGTTTCATTATTCGGGGTATAAGTGTGACACTCAAACTTAGCATTTAACTTCTTTTAGTATTAGGTCATAATCTTCATTAGTTGACGGGAAAAATATTAGACGGTTACCTCGATATTTAAACTGCAAATTATTTTTCACATCTGGCTTGTAGAATTTTAAGCTTGTCGGTATGCTTATTGATGTAGCTATATACAACAATTGTTTGAACACTCTTAACTATTGGGCTTACTTGTTCTGCATTATTTGTAAAATCAGAATCATCATCTTCCATGGACTCCTCGGTGTTTGCCAGAGGGTCAGACTAATTTTCTAGTGTTAATTGGAATTCTTTTTGCCTATCCTGGTATAATTAGTTTATAGATCTTTAATGAGTACCTGACATCGTACAGGCTCGGGTCCTCTATTTTACGTCCTTTACGAGAGACGGCATGGCCAATGATTTACACCCTTTAAGGTGCCTTTACAAAACCTTTGCAAAACCACCCTCGAACATCCTTCACGTGTACTGTTCCGGTATTCTAGGTACTTCATCTGTTCGCTAGTGTCACTTTTGATTTGAGTTTTTCCCAAGTGACAGGAGCTGTTTTTGATACTAGTTCGCCTTTGTAATTCGTCTCCTATTTTTTTATTTTCTAGATAATATAAAATATATTGATAATGGAGATTTTTTCTTCATCATAAGCTAGCGTTAGGGTGCTTAAGCCATATTTGTTTGCTTAACGTCACATTAAGTATAAATGACTGTTCTTGTAAAAATTCCCAGGGCCACAGCAGGACGCGAAATGACCTTTAGTATTGTAGGCTGCTATGCTAACCTCACCACATGCTAAACACACCTCATATTGAAATTAATTATAAATTTTAAAATATGTTCAAATTAGAATTTCTTTAAAAATTGAAAGCAACATTATAATATATGTATATATATATATATATATATATATACATATATATATATACACATACAGTACCAGTCAAAAGTTTAGACTCACTTGCTGTTCAATTCACAATCTTCAAGTTTAAAAAAAAATTGTAACGAAAGAGATAACATTTCAAAAATTATATGATTGTTTTGAATAAAATCTATACAAATAAAGATGATATTCTGTCTGTTTTTTTTCTTTATAGAAATCCATACCGTTTGTCCTAAATTCTCCAAATTTCGCTCAGTGGTTCTTTCAGCTGCGAACACCTGTCCATATTAAAATTCCGTCACTTCTGCTAATCTCTGGGTATATGCTTTATTGTTATAAAAATCGTTATGATCTCGCTTTACATTAGATTGTTACGAAATCAACCGTTGGAGTCGAAAAAAATCTCATTTCTGTCCTAACTCTCATCCATATTTATTAACCCACTGCTTTTCTCATTGTTTTCCAAGTTCCCTGGGTGAAACCGGGATGTACAGGAGTTATAAATGAATTAAAAATTAAATTATAGTTGTTATGTTGTTCAATAAATAAAATGTTGTTATTTATTTATTTTACAAAATCTAAGGGTGAGTCTAAACTTTTGACTGGTACTGTACATTAATTTACTAGCATTATTATGTTTGTTTAAAGAAATTATAATTCATACCAGCGTTTATACTGCAAGCTATTGTCACATACAATGATAATTCTCTCTTCTCTGATTGGCTAAAAGCTTTAGGAGTGGGGGAATATATATCCAAGGCTGTTATATAATTAGGCTCACTGATGCTAGGCCATACTCAGAAGGTAGACGGATGGTGTTCAGCTATTTACACTTAATAAATATGTGTATCTAATCAATTATTTGTTAAAACGAGTGAGGAATTAAATTTATATATATATTTTTTTTTTCGAAGTGCGGTTTTAGTGTTGCGTTCGGCAAAATAAATCCTATGTAACGAAAGTGAGAAGAAACTACTTCTTTATTATGTTTTCTGAGTTCCTATATAAAAGTGAAATAATAATTTTTATGTTATATAATTAATAATTTATTTACTAAAATCGTGTACTTTGTAAGAATTATTATTCAATGTACTGCGCCCTTTAAATAAACTACATAATTAACATTTAATCATCCATTTTTATTCGATATTCTATATTTATTCAATAGTAGATGAAGTGACCATTATATACTCGAGTATTACAGTTATACTGTACAAAACTAATGTTAAATTAAAAAGTTTAAATAATTTTTGATATAATAATAAAATAAAGAATAAATTAATTATTCTTTTGAAAACCAAGGCTATTTAAAAAAATAAAATGTTCGAGAAATCTTACCGATTTAAGTTTGACACAGGACTTCTTTTTAAACTTAAATCTCTCATTTTTTTAACATTTTAAAAGTAATTTATATCAATTCAACGCACTCAAAAGTTCCAAATTTTTCGTTCATATTATTTTGATTTTTCAAAGAAACATAGTTTTTATTTCTCATTTTTGTTGTCTTCATGAGAATATGATAGTAGAAAAAAAAAAGTAAAAACAACTTTAAATGTACATTTTTTTTATTTAAATTTAACCTTCTTATTTACCTATTCCTCCTTTTCCTTCTCAACCTCCAGCTCTTCATAATTTTTAAAATTATATAAATTGTAATTACATAATTATAACTATGATTTTATAAACGATAACCTTTATTTATTTGTATTATTTACAAATATACAAAACAAATGAATTTTCTTGCCTTTAGCATGAATATTTGAATGATTTTAACATCAAAAAATCATTCAGCAAAATCATTATCCCCTCAAACTTTCAAACAAATCTAACAATACTATAGAAATCATTCATGAAAATTAGGTTACCTAATAATTTTATTATGTTCATGTAGTAGAAATTATTTCATTTTATATAAATTATAGCATAGTAGAAAATACTTTATCCCGATCTCTACGTTTTCTCATCATATACTTATCTTTTTTTAAAAATTGTAGCTCTTTTTTCCTTTTTTTAATTATTTTTCATTTATTTATTTATTTATTTTTGTATGACCGGATTGAATTTATTTATGTGTTCAAATGCCATATATTTTCTTCGCCACCAATTATATTCCTATATAATCTTAAAGATTAATGTGAAGCTCTGTCAAAAAGTAGTTTTAATTTCGAATTAGTAAAATAGTAAGTTTGTCTATCTATATATATGGGTACCTCCGCTTTTGATCAATTAAGAAGGACTTAATAGTTTAAGTTATTGTAAGAGAACAATTTTCAATCTATTTGCATAATGTTTTGATTTACAAATTTAATATTTCTTATTTTCAAAGAAAATTATTTTAAAAAATAAAATAACACCTTTCATATTATTCAAGGTATTTGTGAACTATTATCTTCCATATAATTTTAAATTATATTTTTCTCTTCCCATACATGCTTTGACATTTTATAATGTTTTGAGGAATTTGATTTTTTTAAAATATTATTAATTTATTGATATTTAAATGTTTCCAGCACACACGAGATAAAAAATATCATGTGTCTGTTTTTTTTTTTTTTGTTTTTTTAATCATTGTTTTCTTTTTCTTATGTATCTCAAAATAACCTGAAAATACTTTTAGAAAAAAAAAAAGGAGATATCATTCTTTAGCGGCTTGCCTTTTCTATTAATTTAAAGACAAAAACAAAATCGTAAAAAAATATGGTCATTTGGGCTTTTTTACTGCATTCGTTGTTTAAAAATAAACACGTTTTCGCCGCCAGAACTCTTAACAAGAAATAACAAAGGTTTCTACACAACTAATTTCGGTTGCACAGCCAAGTAATTGTATACTCTAGTACGTCAGCGAATATTTCTTTATTTGGCTAAGAAAATAGAAAATCCAACTTCCCTTTGGCTGTTGTATTCGAGGAAAAGAAAAACCACCCAAATCTTGTTCTGGCTTGGAATGATAATGAAAAGAAAATTATTTTTCCAATTTGGGAATGTTGGGACCTATGTATGGGATAGGTATTCGACTTGAATTAAAAGAATTTCGATAAAATAATCATGAGGAAGAAAGATTTTCAAAGAATGATTCGAAATAGTAATTTTGTTCCTATTTAGTTTCCGAAATGGTCAGTTACTGTATTAAATCACAATGTGCAAAACGCTTAATATTATATAAAACACGTATAAATAAATGATTGTCACTAGAAAGTTATTTTTGTTAATTAAGGATATTTAAAAGTATATAATAATACTATATTCCAAGTCATCTCTTTTAAAAATTATTAAGTTTTGATTAGGTACCTAGACGAAATAAAATAAATAATATGTTTTATAATATATCTTATTATACTTAAATTATCGTTTAATTATTTTCATTTGTATTTTATTGTTGGATTATTTTGTTTTGTTTTTTAGCAACTTAGCAACCAAGTCCGGTCCGGTTAACATTGTTTTTTCAAATAACGAAACAAAATTAAAATAATAATAATTAAGTATGCGCTCCTATCATTTTAATTTTTGGATAATATTTCGGATTTTTTTTTTATTTATTTATTTATATAAAACAATCAAATGGACATTTCTGTTAACTTATTACGTAGAAGACCGTTATCCAGCAGATAATTTTCATCATCGGGTTCTGGTGGAAAAACTTTCTACGAAACGTATTTAAGTTCTTCGTAAGGGTTCTACCGCCTTCGTTATTTTTCTTTGTGGATTCAATCACGTATGAGAAGCAAAGCTTGAAAAAAATAGCAATCAACGTATTTATATACCTTCTGATAATTATTATCAAAGACGAATCAAATGGACGATGACTTGAATATTTGAAACGAGAATATGCTCTATAATCGTATCTATTGATTTTTATTTTATCAAAAGAAAAATGCTACTAAAAAATTATTATTATTTTAAATAGTAAAAAATTTTTACTCAAAAATAATGATCAGGATATGATTTTTTTTTTACTCATGTTCAACAATAAAAATAACTCTTGATAAAAATCATCAACTGATTCTTTAAAATTCCATATTAAAATTTGATCAGATTTTATTTTGATTTTTTTAATTATCGATTTAAAACTACGTGTTTTGGAGGCTGACAAAATGTTAATCTTAAAATTGTCTCTGAACGTCAAGCAGCTTTCTGGACTGAAGTTGTTAAAATTTGAAAATGGTGTCTTTTGTAGTTCAAAGCACTGGCAATAACCAAATTTGCAAAAACAATGATTTTCATACTTTCTAGTTCGGCATTGAATAACTAAAACAATGTATCGGAGGCCAGCATGGGATTTCAAATTGTTTTTCTCTTTTGCTCTTGTTGAATAAAAGTATCTCATATTGTGAGATGTACCTATCGAAGTGTTTTTTAACATCGAACACGAACAATATAAATTTAAATTTTAATATATTTTATAAATTGATCTTAAATTAGGAAAGATTGCAAAATCCTTCCTATAAGTTACTATTAATTTCTATATACCCAAACAACAGAATAAGTATCCTTTGACAATTCATAGTGTAATACATAAACAGTTATTTAATTGAAATCGTTATAAATATAAATAATAAACAATAAATAAATGTGTGAAATACACCTGATAAACGAAATATATGTAAAAGTGACGATTTTTGAAAATAGAAAAAAGTTCCATTTAAAAATTCCGACTGCCATTCAAGAATTATACAACATTACAATACTTGCCTTCATGATAAAAAAAGAAGATAAACTAACCTCAATCATAATGATTTGCTATCATAAGGAATTGATATATGATTCCCTTATCATAATAAAGCCCTTATCATAAAACATAAAATGAAAACTTAGTTACCCAAAAAGAAAAAGTAAATAATTTTTTAGCTTTATTTGATGGACAAGCTCTTATTCCATAATACAAGCATACTTATGATATAAAAATACCAAATTTAGTTACAACAATCTGAGTAAGTTTCTCCTGTAAATTTTGCATTTTTTGAGTCGCGTGGTCATCATTCTAGGGGATCGATATGTGCAACAAATTTTAAAATATATATCTAATTATGTTAATTTTATTCCATTGTACATAAGTTTGAATGCTTTTAAGTAGACATTTTTTTTTTACGTATTTACTTTATTTTCTCCTTTTGTATTTCCATATTTTTCATTTCTAATTTGGTTATTCTATAGTTGTTTGTGTATGAATGGATCCTTAGATCAATGATACTAAATGCCCTAGAGTGTGGCAGGTTGTGTTAATTATTTTCAAGAAATAAAAAAGATATATGTATACATATATATATATATATATATATATATATATATATATATATATATATACATATATACATATATAATAATGTTTTGTCACGTTATCTTCCACGTAAGTTAACATCAGCGAAAACAGTGTAATGATACCTGTAGGTGATTATTGCTTCAAAAAATAATTAATGAAAATAAATTATTGGAGTTATGTGCTGGATGAAATGCAAGATGTTTTAATAACAAAGGGGGTATAATTGGTGCGCTGAATCCAAATTTGCCATTATTTTTCCTCTATCAGCTCTAGTTGTTGAAATATATAAATGGCGTATACAGGATATATAAACTATATTGCTATACAGTTTGCGGTGTGTAGAAGTAGGGAAGAAATTTTTCTGGGTGGTGGTCTGGGATATTAAGATTTAAAAATGTAATATTCTTAAAAATAAATGTTCTACTTAGGCTATTCAAGGATTGGGTACACCAAATGAAATAGGTAGATAGATATATAGATAGATAGATAGAAACGTTTATTTGAATTAGATATATATAAATTAAATATAATAGTTTTCAATTAATAAACGATTTTATTTTACGACAATGAACGTATTCGTCTATCGGGGTGTTCGCTTAATAATATTCACTAATTTTAACATAAACATTCTCTAGATTACTATAAAAGATAAAAATATACAAAATTCGAAACATGGTCTTCTAATATCTTTGTAAATAGTTCAAATAAAGCCTTTTCTTAAGAATGTGATTATCTACAGTGTATTTACAATCAAAATAAATCTTTCAGTTAATGTAGACACTCTTAAATATATTTATTAACATATATAACAATTTATTTAAAATTGAAATTTCGTATCTATAATTGATGGCTGTCTGTAGATTCAAATATAATTTTTTTGTAATTTGGTCCATTTAAAATTTTTATGGTTTCATCAAAATCTAACTTTTGGTTTTCCAAAAATGCAGCTAAGAATTCTTTTAATACTGGGCAGATATAAAGTGAATGATATCCTCTGGTACGTTCATGTTACATAGAGAGCAGTTTCCCCTTTTATCTTGCCATAGTTGGTAATTTAAATTAAGAAGTTCCCCTCAATCTAGAAAAGTAATTGAAAATGATGAGGAATAATGAATAATTAAACAAAAAAAAAGTGCATTTTATGTGCAGAGTGAAACCATCATCAAAATCTAATTTTTGTTTTCCCCAAAATGCTGCTCTGAATACTTTTAATACTGGGCATACGGATATAAAGGTTGTAAAACAGCTTAATCGAAAGGAGCGACTCAAAAAATGCAAAATTTACAGGAGAAACAAACTCAGATTGTTGTAACTAAATTTGGTATTTTTAAATCATACGTATGCTTGTATTATGGAAGAAGGGCTTGTCCATCAAATAAAGCTAAAAAGTTATTTACTTTTTCTGTTTGGGTAACTAAGTTTTCATTCTATGTCTTATGATAAGGACTTTATTATGATAAGGGAATCATATATCAATTCTTTATGATAGCAAATCATTATTATTGAAGTTAGTTTATATTCTTTTTTTATCATGAAGACAGGTATTGTAATATTGTATAATTCTTGAATGACAGTCGAAATTTTTGAATGGAACTTTTTTCTATTTTCAAAAATCTTCACTTTTACATATACGAGTACAGTAGGACCTCCATTATCCGGGCCTCGATTAACCGGGGATCCAATTAACCGGGGTGCCGAGGAGCCAATTTTTCTTTAAATTTGTATGCCATTTATTTTGTATCTATAATATTTAAAAAAAAAAATGGATACGTAAATATTTAACTATTACACAATGGTTAACTATATATTATGAAATAAAACAATAAATGGAAAAAACCACAGAAAGCTAGTATATATTATGTTATGAGATGTTTCCGGTATCTAATACTCCAATTCATAATCTAGGAACGGTATTGTTTTCAAGTCTTTCCAGGAAACTCCTACTCTGGCCTGTTTGGCTACAAAACAAAATATTGTCAGTTGTGATTTAGTCTCGATTTAAATACATAAGATGTAGCAAAATGTCGGAAAAAAGAATACGTGTCGTTTTAACGCTTGAAGATAAAATTAACTATTATAAAAAGGTTAGAAAAGGGTGAAAGTGTTAAAAAATTGTCCGCTGAACTAGGAATCGGCGAAAAAAAGACATTTTCGACTTCGTATCGTCGTCGGCCCATAATATATAAAAACATACATTTACTTTTTTTGTTATTTTTGTATATTATAATTTAATGTATATAAAACGTTCGTTTGTTAATAAAAGTGATTATACTTTACAAGTGATTTTTAACCTTTTTTTGTCTATCATATTAAGTCAATAAAATGTTTTAAATCGATTATCCGTGGAACCCATACCCATCATTATTACCCCGGATAATGGAAGTTCTACTTTATTTCATTTATTAGGCGTATTTCACATATTTATTTATTGATTATTATTTATATTTATAACGATTTCAATTAAATAACTGTTTTCGCTGATGTTAACTTACGTGGAAGACAACTTGAAAAAAAACATTATAATATAATTTTTTTTATTTTTTTTATTTATTGAAAATGTAGTGTGAACATAGCAGAGGATATCTTTCACTTTTTCGCATGAAATATTCGCAGATGAAACGTGAAACAGCTATTGTCTTCGACTTATTTGGCGAAGTGGTGGGGTTGTGGATAAATTGACGAAGTAGGAGGAGCCTAGGGTATATTTGGGGAGTGCCGTTATAAAAAGAGCTAATTGAAATGCTAGAACTAAAATAGAGTTGAAGATATGAGGGAATGGGAGTTGAGGTGGTGAGGTGATAAAGTGCTGAGGTTCCTGAGGTAAAAATGGCGAAGTTACCTGTCCTAGCGTAGCCAATGAGAGCTAGCCCCTCCCTCCCCCCTCTTCCCCCCTCTCTCCCCCCTCCACCGCACCATACATCCCCCACTCCTCCCTTCTATTGTTATATCCTGTATTGTGTACCCACCTTTATGGCTGGGCTCCCTTGTCATCAAGTCCTGCCTATTTTAGCCATTCCTTTATCGCTACTTTTCCCGTAAGGAAAACTTCAGATATACTCCCCGTAAGTGGATACTTAAATCCAAAATTAATAGGGCTTTTCTTCAAAATAATAAGAAGAATATTCCGAATAATGCCGAATTCCTGTTAAGATATGTCATGGTAAGTAAAAGCACTTTATTATTCTTAGTGACATTAATGTAATGAAATTTACATCCGTTCTTTCTGAGACATTTAATTTCAAATGTACGTCTGAAAGTCTTATAATAAAAATGCAAGAGCCCAACGTTTTATTTCGGTTTTGTCCGAAACAAAAGTTAGTTTTGTTTTTTAGTTTTTCTTAACTTCCTCAGCTATCGATTTTCCGTGCACAATAAAAGAATAAACGTCTATTTAAGTCGCTATAAACTGATCTTATTCATTGGAATCCTATTCTATTCTAAACCTCTATACAAATCTTTGGAGTTACCTCTGATCAGTACCTAAACCGGGATAACCGTATTTACCGCATCATCCGAAAATCCATCTTAATCCTCAAATATATTTACTTCCATTCTCCCCTATTTGGACGGCCCCCTGCAGTTGGACGGCATGAACGGCAGGGGTATCAAAACTATTTGATCGAACAAAAAAAAAAATATTTTCAAGTTCTTTATCCCTTTCCACTCGAGGTCTCCGGAGCGGAGACATTTAAACTTTTGTCTTCAAACTCGAGGGCTCCGCTACGGAGACAATGCAAAAAATTTTCAGTGTTTAACATATAAGGACATAAACAAATCGTAAAAACAATAGGATATTTCGTTTTCTGTGAAAAATGATGGTCGCGGCTCGAAGTTTTTTTCATTCATATTACCAGTAATTCGAAGCAATTTTAGGGAAAAGATCATTTGTACATGTAAGGTGATGAAATACGCATTAAAAGAAAAGTCAACGTTGTATGTAATGGATTATAAATACAATTATTAAAGAAATATAAAATTTAAAAAAATATATTTTTTTTTTGTAACCATGTGTTCTTAAAGCTTCACAAATACATATAACCTAAATTTCATTACAATTCCTTACTTGGTTCTAAAATTTTACTGTATAATATTACGTTATCAGGGCGTACGCTTTCGCGAATACGTTGCGTCGAGTTGCCGGTAGGTAACGTCCGAAATGGTGCCGAGTGCAAATGGTTAATATTTACAGATAGATAGTTTGGGATCTATGGGGCGAATATTGGATTGATTCATAAAATCATCTAAATAAATTAACTCCCTTGTTCGGAATTAAAGTAAGAGATGTTAAATCTTCTGTTCAACACAGAAAATGAAGATTGAAACAAATATCGAATAATTCATTCATCATTTTAGTCTCCGATCGTACTCGTCAAGATAGTCTTACATTTATACACGGCAACGTTTCAAATTTGTGAGAAATACAAGTAAACATATTTGAGGATTAAGATGGATTTTCGGATGATACGGTAAATACGGTTATTCCAGTTTAGGTACCTGATCAAAGGTAACTCCAAAGATTTGCATAAAGTAAGGTTTAGAATAGAATAGGATACCATAGGAGACATATTTTAAGTTATAAATTATATATTGATTTCAGTAAATCGAAATGCTGAAGTTAATTTCATGCTTTATATTCTAACTTATTATTATTTACCTTTTTTACTTCTTGGATGAAATAGTTGTTAGTCTCAATAAATAAATTTATAAAAAAAAATGAATCAAATATTAAAAATAAATAACGATATTTCAAGATTTTTCTAGGACGTATAGTAGACTAGGAGTGTAAATCCGTTTAATGTAAAATTCATATTAAAATGGTTCTCTTCAAATTATCCACTCTCTATTGGTAATTTTATTCGTTGCTCTTCAAAGGAATTGAAATCAATGATCTATCTATTCTCGTCTATATCGATCTATCAGTACCTTCGTAGCTAGTATAAGACATACTGAAAGCCTGGTGCGTGTACATTTTTTCAATCTATGACTTGTAATGCTAAAGCGCTCTATTGTATATATTTTATCAATTTTGTCTTAGTTAGTTTATAAAATATTTTTGAGTAAAAATCGCAATCAATTTGCACAAAAGTTGTTTTAAATAAAAATAAATTTATACCATCCAGACGACAAAAGTTTATATATATATTTTTTTTCAAACTATGAATAAACCAAGAGCAGTCCCATTGGGAGATTTGAGAGAAGGGGGGAGACTGGTTTCTGGAATAAATTGAAACATTTAATCCTTTTTAGTTGTCTTGTATAGTAATTAGTATTTTATTTAATCATAATTTGCTTTCAGAGAAAAACCCTATGCCAATAGAGTCTATCGACTATAATTATACTATTATACTAAAGTATAAAATTCAAAATTTAGTTAAAATTCAACACCTAAAAATGAGTCATAGGTTTTAAAAAAATCAAACATTGAAATAGGTAAATAATAAAGATTAATTAATAACTAATAAATTGACAATATCTATAACTGATGGCATGTACTATGGCTATTGGTATAACAACTTATCTTACTTTATTTTAATTATCGTATTTATTGAAAATAAATGAACCCCACATTCAATGTGTTCGCGTCATGTATTTTTTCCTTCTTTTTTTTTGTGTGTGTGTTTTGTATGTCCGATCCGCCCATACTAAAAAATCTGGGATCGCGTCTGTAATGAACAGTTTACATTAATTATCGAAAACTTTTTTTAGGATTGATTATCATGAAACCTCATCTCACTGCTTAACAAAACATTTTCAGTATGAACCGATAAGTTACTTCTCTGTTTCTTATTCCTAAAAGAGAATCATGTGGCACAATACTATTATTGGGTTGTCCGAAAAGTTCGTAGAGATTTTTAAAATAAAAGTTACCTTTTATAAATAAATATTTTATAAATAATAAAATGAATCACAAGGCTTATTTATATGTCTTTAATCCTCATGGAATTAACTATGTTTACACACTGAATTCGTCTTTATTAAGGCTCAGTAGTGAAGTTTATTGCGAACCAACATGAGTGACGATTCAGTTCATTTTCGGCATATTATGCTGTTCTTTTTTAAACAAGGGAAAAACGCAGCCCAAACTGCAAGAAAGATTCGTGCCGTGTATGGCAGCGATTCAATTGCTGATAGCACGGTTCAAAAGTAGTTTTCGCGGTTTAGATCAGGAGATTTCAATTTGGAAGACCAACCCCGGGCTGGCCGGAGTTTAACTCTTGATATCGAGGATATTATGACGGTCATCGCAAACAATCCACGAATTACTGTCTGTGAGATAGCTGTGGAGTTAAGAGCCTGCAAATCGACGGCCAGAGTTGGCAAATCGGAAAGGAGTGCTATTCCACCCAGACAACGCTAGGCCCCATGTGTCTTTCTGTCTTCGGAAAAAGTTATTAAGCTTCAGATGGGAGGTTTTACTACTGCTGTACTCTCCTGACGTTGCTCCTTCGGATTTCCATCTTTTCAATGCCCTCGAAAATTTTCTACAAGGGAAATCCTACTCTTCAGAATATAACGTCAAAACGTACCTTTTATTGTTCTTCAGGAGTAAGGACAGTGATTTATGAAAAAAAGGGATAATGGACCTTCCAAGCCGTTGGGAAAAGATAATCGCTAACGGTGGTAACTATTTTATAGATTAAATAAATAAATTTTAAGCTGTTCATCAATTTTAATTTTTCTCCAAATTTCTCTACGGACTTTTCGGACAACCCAATACTATTTGATTCATCTATTTATATTATTATTTTTTTTAAATCATGCATTATCCAATGTATACATTTTACGTATTAAATTCTTGAAGATTAACTAATCGATTCTATCGACATGCACTAAATCTTATTAACTAACAAAAAAAAAAAAAAAAAAGGTTAAAAGGCATATTGGCCTCACATAACTGAGAAACTTAAGTACTCGTTCAGAGCGAATGATTTATAATGTCAGTGCTAGAAAAAAAAGAAAAACTGACCTGGGCTCCTGCATTGGTTGTGTAAATAAGCTAAATGATTTGTATATAAGAGTTCACAGAAAAAAAAAAAAAAGAAAAAAAGGAATGAAGGGTTGTACTAGGCACTAATAAAGTGGTCACATATGACCGGAATAAATCAGAAGATCCCCCGTTAAGCCCCGACAGTAGGTCGAGGGGTGGTCATATCTGATCTCTTCTAACGCTAGGGGTGCTTTGTGTAGGGGTGGGCCCTATTTCAACAGGGGTTGTTAGATCACCGAATAGGAAATTCGTTTTACAAGCCTAGGACTAATTGTTATACAATTTATTATACATTACCGATTGATAGACTCAATATTATAATTAAAGCTCGGAATTCCGTGCAATAAAAATTTGAAAACGTGCAATAAAAACTTCAAAGCGTGCAAAAAGATGCAATAAAAATGTATTGCTTGAAAATCAGGCATTAAATTATTTTTTGAACAAAAAATAGCTACTTTGGAAAAAAAATAAGTTTTTAGTATAGATTTTAGTAAAATCACCGAATTTGTATTTTTAATTCAAGTTTAATGAAAATAACACCTCCAATAATTGTTTTTTATTTTTTTATTTATTTTTCATTTTTCAACATTTCGGGGCACCTGCCCCATCTTCAGGAAACAACTAAAAACATTTTAGAACAAAACAGATCGGAAAATGGAGTAGGGGAGAAAGAAGGGAAGAAGGAAATTATTATAATATTACTTTAATCCTTTTTAAGGAGCTTTTCCGATGTCTTCATCCTTGATTTTATTTTATGTCGAAATCAAGTCTTTACTTTTACAATGCTGAAGGAAAACAGGTTAAAATTCCAAACACTTGCTTTTGTAATAAATATTCGGTGTCTCTGAGGTATTTTATTTAAGTCCGCAATAACCCACTCCCAAAAAAAAAAAAAAAAAAAAAAAAAATTATTATTATTATTAAAGAAAATTATTCAATATAAAATCATAAAATGAGATAAAATAAAATCGTGGGCAAACAAAACATTTATATTACGTATTAATCGTAATAAATATATGAAATGCTTGGGGGGCATGAAAGGGAATTCATGTTGTTCTTTATAAAAAATATATTTATTACTGGTATTTAATGATAACGTTTATTCAAGTAAAAAAACCAAATCGATACAATTATGTGGACTTTACAACAAAAAAAAGTATGTTATATAAATAATAATGAATAATTAAAAAAAATAAAAAGTAATATATTGTAGAAAGGTTTTAAGGTTCCTGACAAATTATATTTTATTGACAAATCATTCAGTCTACACAATTTTTATAAAAAAAACAAACATACAAATGCATGTTCATATACGTAACATATCCAGTTGCTTATACTGATCAATAGCAAATGTAGTTAAGACTTGCCTAATAATAAATAGAACGGTATCAATTTTTTTTATTTATTTATTTTTTTTTTTTTTTTTTGGTGAAGATCTGAAACCTTTAAATAATTATCAAGACATTATTTCATTTTATATCATTAAAAACAATTATTGTAAAAAATATAAACTAGGATGTAACACCTATATATATATAATTTTTTTAGTTATCAATTTGATCAGTTTATTTAAACATTTTTCAAGGATCTTTGTCAGAAATTATTGTTGGAGCATAAATTAAAAAAAAAAAAGAAAAAAATTATAAATTCTTTGAAATGACTAACAGCCATGAGATAAAAGAAATTTGCAAAGCATGCAGTTTGGTTGATTTCCAAATTGTAAAAATATATTTAGAAAACAAAAGATGAAGGCGCACCTTAACGGCCATTTTGAAGCTATTGCCAATTTTACTTGTTGAGGATAATTCTGTATTCAAATTATAGTTTCTTATTTTAACCCCGTAGTTTATGCTAATTGATATTTGTTGTCTAATATTTTCAATTGTTATACCATTTTTAAAAAATTTTCTTTTTGATTTGGCTTCCTTGAAACAAGTTCTCTGCCGAAATCTGACTCAGCGGTTATTCCTTTAGTGTTAAAATGTGCGGAAATAATTATATTTACAGAGGGCGCTCGTAGAAAATAGAAAATATAATATAATATATAATAATAATAATGTTTATTGGAATAATATATACATAAATTACTTATTTACATTTTTTTACAACCATTAAAACATTTATGCTTTGGATTGCTCCGTCAGCAGAGTTGCAATTATAAACATTACCTAATAATTTCAAAGTAAAAAATATTATAAAAGAAAGAAAAAACAAATAACTAAAATAATCATAATAAAATAGAAAATATATACAAAGAACTTTTGACAGAATTCAATAGCAACAGAAACGTTCTCATACAGACCAAGGTTCGATTCCACAAAGAAAATCGCATATTTTAAGCTTCATAACATTTTTTTTTTCCTTGTTTAAGGACAATTATCCTCAACTCCTAAGGTACATTGTTGAAAATTTAGATTATTAAGTGATATTAGGAAATCATAAAAGGTTTGGGTTTTATTGGAGTTGATTCCTGATATTGAAATAATACTGGTTCAGTTTTCGGTTTAAATTATTACATTTTTTTTTTTTTTTTAGATAATATTATTGCTATTATTATATGAAGTTATTAATTTTATTATCATATCATTTTTAAATAAAATTAATCAGTTTTGTGGCTCTTAAGGATTCAAATAAATTTGATATGATACAAGGAATTTTTCCTAGATATTCATACATATGTTGTGGCAGTTTATATACCTCTCTTTGCTTCTGATAAATCAAGGCTCTCCTTTCATTAAATATATATTAAATATATTAAATTTATATATTTATATAATATATAAATATTATATATAATATATAAATATATATTACATATATTAAATATCCGTGGCTGAATCTTGCATGTCCTATTCGCAGTCGGGTTAAAGCTAGTTTTTCTTTTCTGTTTGCTGAAAATGAAGTATTCCATGGCTGGACGCTTCACTTTATAACAGTTAAAGAATAAAAAAAATAAAAAACGGCTAAATATAACGTTTAAATGTATCTTGTGAAAGGTTTATATTTTCTTATCGATATTCTTTTCATCCTAACTTAATAATCATTCTTAATCGAAAATTATTTTTTCGACTTCACTTGAAACACCTACCTACTAATTAAAACACTAAATACACTCCTGCTTGTTCAGCATTTAATTATCAAACGCAATGAAGGTCGAATAAAATTTGAAATTTACTTTTCAATAAACAAAAATAAAAAATATAAAAAAAACCAAAGAACATCTCAAAAAGAAATGATGGAAAATCTATACTCAAGTAAATTATTCATAACCACAAAAGAGATATACTTTACTCAAAAATATGAAGTAATGCTTCCGTATAGGGTCGATAGTCAAACATCAAACTTATCAATCAGTAGTAGACAAAATAGAAATCTACATTTTTTTTCATCATAATCAATAAGCATCAAATATCGATTTAAATCTATATAAATAAAGATGAAATTCTGTTTGTTTGTCTGTTTGTTCTTTATAGAAATCCATACCGTTTGTCCTAAATTCTCCAAATTTCGCTCAGTGGTTCTTTGATACCAGGTGCGAACACCTGTCCATATTAAAATTGCATAACCTCAGCCGATCTTCAGCTGATATTCTTTATTGTTATAAAAATCGTAATGATCTCGCTTTACAATGGTTCTTTACGAAATCGACCGCTTCATTAGAAAAATGAAATCCCCCGGGTGAAACCGGGATATGCAGCCATAATCTCTGTAAATAAAGATGAAATTCTGTTTGTTCTATATAGAAATCCATATCAGGTGCGAACACCAGTCCATATTAAAATTGCATAACTTTAGTCAATCTCTGGGTATATTTTTTATTGTTTTAAAAATCGTAATGATCTCGCTTTACATTGGTTTTTTACATTAGAAAAATGAAATTCCCCGGGTGAAACCGGGACATAAAGATGAAATTCTGTTTGTTCTCTATAAAAAACCCTACCGTTTGTCCGAAATTCTCCAAAATTTCGCTCAGAGGTTCTTTGATACCAGGTGCGAACACCTGTCCATATTAAAATTGCATAACTTAAGTTGGTTAACATTGGTTTTTACGAAATCGACCGTTTGAGTCGATAAAAGTCTCATTTTATAGATTTAAAAAATGAAATTCTCCGGGTGAAACCGGTATATACAGCTAGTTTTTATATATAAATCAAACATGATTTTTAAATTAAAAATCAAATATAATAATTATTCAGATATTATTTTTCAGAAAAAATAATTATCGATTTCAAAACCTGCTTCATATAATATTCAACATCAAAAATAATATAATTCAAAGTAGCAGATTGTCACTTTTTGCCTGTACAATTAACCAAGACATGAAAACGCCACCGCATTTTGAACCTATTGCATAAGAGCGCTTGTAGACTTTGATAGAACCAAATATTTTTCCTGCTACGAATAATTTTGCACATGCTTACGGTTTGACGTTAGGAGTTATTAATAGCTCATTTGGACGATGATGGTAACTTGTTACGAACATTAAAAGGACACTGGGACCGTTGAAAATACCCGCAGGGAAGGACGTTAGCATCTAAGAATAGGAAAATAAAATGTCCCCTTAATAAATCTCTCTTCATCTGTTGTATGTTGCCAGTCGGAATATATTCAACCTTTAAGTGTAATTCAGCGTGCGTAAATTGTTGTTAATCGTCGAACTATTCTGTTTGTGTTACATGTATAAATCTTTACAATACGCCCGCCCATTCCAATTTTCTTCTATTAGTCGCACATATTTTACAAATTGTTTACAAATTTTACTTTAAAATATGCTCATTTAAATAGGGCACGTTACATCGAAAAATGTAACCTATTAAATAATTAATAATGAGGAAGGGTCGGAGAGAGTGTTAGCAGAGTATCTTATATATATATATATATATATATATATATATATATATATATATATATATATATATATATATATATAAGATCTGATATCTCCTTGTATTTAAAGGTGCCTTTACACTATGCGAACCCCACCTTCGAACTTCACCCTCGAACAACCTGTTCGGAAAAGTGTTCGGCTATTCTAAACAAGATACGAACTCCAACAAGTATTTTATCTGTTCGGGTAATGCGCAAGTGTCGCATTTGAGTTAGTTAAGATAAGCTTCTAGACCATTTTTTTTTTTTTTTTTAGCATATTTCTGGCGTTGCTTTTATCCATAGCAAGCTAGAGCAAAAGTCAGAACAGACGCTAGTTCCATGTGAGACGTCTTTGTAATGAAAATCGTATTGAGGTGCATAGGTGCGATCAGACATCATTATTCGCACGACTTCACGTTTAAGTGTCAATAGCTGTCCGTTGTAAGCAGGTACGGCATGGTTCGGGAGTATTATCTTCCTTCAAAAATTGACCAATCTTGAAAATTCAAAAGCCGTCTTGAAGTACAAACCAATACCTTTCAAATCCCCACAACGTTTGAACAAATAAACATTAAAGATTGCGCTTTTTATACTAAAAAAGATACTAAAACATTTTTATGTCAACATTTTTCTCCTTTGTCTTTTTCTCCTTGCTTTAAGTATGTAAAGGATTGAATTGATTAATAAAAATAAAGATTTAATAGATGCTTATTTGATACTTATTCATATGTGGGATCGATCTCCCCCCAAATTGCGAAAAAATTATTAGTGGATTAATTTTACGAATCTAATGTTTACATAATTTCTAGTATGTAAATATATATATATATATATATATATATATATATATACATACATACATACATATGCTTACTTTACTAATTCGAAATTGAAGTTACTTTTTTAACAGAGCTTCAAATTAATCTTCAACATAATATAGGAATATCATTGGTGCCGAAAAAAATCTACGGTATACGTACATAAATTCAATCCGGTCATACAAAAAAAATAATAAAAATAATTTTAAGAGCTGCAGTATATATGTATATATATATATATATATATATATATATATATATGGATTTAATAAATTTCCTATTATGATTCTTATTATTATATTATTATTTCCTATTATTATATTATTACTAACTGTATGTCCCGGTTTCACCCGGGAATTTCATTTTTCTAATGGAACGGTTGATATCGTAAAAAACCACTGTAAAGCGAGATCATTATGATTTTTATTTGGATAAAGAATATCAGCTGAAGATCGGCTGAAGTTAAGCAATTTTAATATGGACAGGTGTTCGCACCTGGTATGAAAGAACCACTGAGCGAAATTTGGAGAATTTAGGATAAACGTTATGGATTTCTATAAAGAACAAACAAACAAACAGAAATATTGCCCTGCAGTTTCAGCTTCTCGCAAATCGGCTTGCCTAAGCCTCTGTGGCGCAAGGCGGGCTTCGTATTCCTGGGCAGACTCAGTTTCCCGCGATTCTGCCTGTCGAAGTCTCTGTTGTTCAATCCTATTTTGATGTTCGTCAAGAGTTTCAGCTTCTCGTATTTGACGTTGTTTTTTAGCTTTTGAGCTCACTACTCCTATTGAAGCTCGCTTCTTAGGATGCATTTTTAAAAAATAAATTCACCATACATGTAAATAAACGTATTGTAATGTTAAAAAAAAAACATATGGTTTAAAAATCCCAGAACTCGACGCCTGCCAAGGGACGGTCTTACCGGGCCTGTTGGCACCTTCAAAATCTATGAAATGAATTTTTAGGCCGTTTTTCCGACTCAAACGGTCGATTTCGTAAAAAAAAAAACATTGTAAAGCGAGATCATGACGAATTTTATAACAATAAAGAATATAGCTGAAGTTATGCAGTTTTAATATGGACAGGTGTTCGCACCTGGCATCGAAGAACCACTGAGCGAAATTTGGAGAATTTAGGACAAACGGTGTGGATTTCTATAAAGAACAAATAAACAAACAAACAGAACTTCATCTTTATTTATATAGATTATATATTATTATACTCGAGAATCTCGAGAAGGGAAGAAGTCATAGTATGTATGTCGCGTGTAAATTGGCAATGCCCAATTCACACACGACAATCTTCTCCGAGGACTTGTGATAATGTACCCCAAACGGTGTACACACACCTTCTAATAAACTGTGCAAAATACAAAGTTGTCCGGAAAAAAACTGAAAATAGAAAAAACACTAAACGAATTGTTAAAGGACGACGAGGAAAATAAAGAAACTTTGTTAAAATACTTAAAAGAAATCACGTATTACAACAAAATATAATTGAAAATGACCCTATAGGGTTGAGGCGAAGATAACAGAGAAAAAAAAAAATTCCTATTATTTTTGTAAATAAATAAGTGAGTTGTGTGCTCGCGTTGGTATGTTTTTTTCTTTCTTTTTTTTTTATATCGAACCATTTTTTAAAAATTAAAATTAAATTTTTTTCTGGGGCCTCAAACTGGAAAAAAGTTTTGAGAAATTCCTGGATTTATCTTCGGATACCCGAAATTCGGGGAAAAAAAATAAAAATATAATCGCACTGATCAAAATTTTAAGTCCATAGCACTTATATTTAATTGTTAATACAATATTTATTGTGTTTTGTGCTTTGTAGCTACATGTAGTAGTTAGTAGGATTGGCTGACTATTGAAGCAGTCAGTCCGGTCTATGACGGTGTTTCTATTGAACTTGTGCACCACAGAACGACCCTACGCCAGTGTGAATGGAAACGTGGATACACTTCCCACCCTTTAGTTAATAACTAAACTCTAGTTCGGATAGCTACCTTTGAAGGTTCACATGGGAATTTAAGTTGAATTTTATCAATAGTCTAACATGAAAACCACACTCTGTTCTTTGTCAACCAAACATGAATTCAATTTAAATTATTTGTACTCTTAAAATTGAGATAAAAAAAAAAAGGATACATTTAACACTCTCTAGGGATATATCACTTAACATCATCGCAAGCTATCCTAGCGAAAAAACATACTATTCTTTTATATGTTTTTGATGGTCATCTCACCAATAAACATTTTTAAAAGGAGTTAAAAATATCATCAAAAACGAAATATAATACCGAAATTATATTGAAATAGATGGAAATCTATCGGCCTCTCAATCAATAGAATAATGATTGAGTAATCTTAGCAGTAATTTCATATAAAATTACTTGCTAAAGTTCTTCATTTTATAATCTATATAAATAAAGATGAAATTCTGTTTGTTTGTTTGTTTGTTCTTTATAAAAATCCATACCGTTTGTCCTGAATTCTCCAAATTTCGCTCAGTGGTTCTTTGATACCAGGTGTGAACATCTGTCCATATTAAAATTGCATATCTTCAGCCAATCTCTGGGTATATTCATTATTGTTTTAAAAATCGTTTTGATCTCGCTTTACATTGGTTTTTACGAAATCGACCGTTTGAGTCGATAAAATTCTCACTTTATAGAATTTATAGATTGAAAAAATGAAATTCTCCGGGTGAAACCGGTATATACAGCTAGTAATCTATATAAATATAGATGGGATTCTGTTTGTTTGTTTGTTCTTTATAAAAATCCATACAGTTTGTCCTGAATTCTCCAAATTTCGCTCAGTGGTTCTTTGATACCAAGTGTGAACATCTGTCCATATTAAAATTGCATATCTTCAGTCAATCTCTGGGTATATTCATTATTGTTTTAAAAATCGTTTTGATCTCGCTTTACATTGGTTTTTACGAAATCGACCGTTTGAGTCGATAAAATTCTCACTTTATAGAATTTATAGATTGAAAAAATGAAATTCTCCGGGTGAAACCGGTATATACAGCTAGTAATCTATATAAATATAGATGGGATTCTGTTTGTTTGTTTGTTCTTTATAGAAATCCATTTTTTTTGTCCTAAATTCTCCAAATTTTGCTCAGTTGTTCCTTGATACCAGGAGGGAACACATGTCCATATTAAAATTGCATAACTTCAGCCAATCTCTGGGAATATTCATTATTGTTATATAAAAATCGTTTTGATCTCGTATTACATTGGTTTTTACGAAATCGACCGTTTGAGTCGATAAAAGTCTCACTTATTAGATTTTATAGATTTAAAAAATGAAATTCTCCTGGTGAAACCGGTATATACAGCTAGTTTCAAATAAACTTATGATATTCATAAATAGAATAATATGTATAAAATATATTCATTATTGTTTTAAAAATCGTTTTGATCTCGCTTTACATTGGTTTTTACGAAATCGACCGTTTGAGTCGATAAAATTCTCACTTTATAGAATTTATAGATTGAAAAAATGAAATTCTCCGGGTGAAACCGGTATATACAGCTAGTAATCTATATAAATATAGATGGGATTCTGTTTGTTTGTTTGTTCTTTATAGAAATCCATTTTTTTTTGTCCTAAATTCTCCAAATTTTGCTCAGTTGTTCCTTGATACCAGGAGGGAACACATGTCCATATTAAAATTGCATAACTTCAGCCAATCTCTGGGAATATTCATTATTGTTATATAAAAATCGTTTTGATCTCGTATTACATTGGTTTTTACGAAATCGACCGTTTGAGTCGATAAAAGTCTCACTTATTAGATTTTATAGATTTAAAAAATGAAATTCTCCTGGTGAAACCGGTATATACAGCTAGTTTCAAATAAACTTATGATATTCATAAATAGAATAATATGTATAAAAAATTAATTTATTATAAAAAGTAACTGACGCCCATAAAGGATATTATACTTGCAAATTATTAAATTGTTAAAAAGCCCGAAAAGTCGACAAATTAATTACAGAAATATAACAAAGGTTTTACTCTCGCAAATAAAACATAAAAATGAACATAAAAAAATGAATAATTAAAAAAAAAAATTTTAATAAGGAAACTTTTGGAAAAATCGGAGTTAAACTTTTGTAGTCTCGAGCTGAAAAATATTCTCTTTTTGTGAATATTTTTTAATATAAAATACTCTGACTAAATAAAAAAAAATTATTTTTTTTTAAATCTTCAAAAGAGATATAGAGGAATGTCAATATAAATTTTCAAGAGTTTTTCTTTTTTTTTTTTTTTTTTCTTTTTTTTATAAAAGAGTCCTTTTTATTGAATCAATAATTTCATAGGCGAAGAAAATTTCATTGTTAAGAAATATCTCAATAAAATGATTAAGAGCGCTTTAAACTTTTTTACATTATCGAAATATCTTCCTTTTTTTTTTTTTTTTTTTAATAATGGAAAACATTTATATTTGTATATATTTTTTTGCTCTTTTTATTTTTATTTTTTTTTTTTGCCAAAAGCATTACAAACACATATAGCTGATTAATACAGTAACATTAATACAGAGGGTGGAAAGAGATTAAAGGGATGTTACGAGTTGTAGGGCAATTATTTGGATTCCTTGTTGTGTGGAGGCAGCTAATTGGTCTTTCACAAATACAACCTTTGTGAGATGGGACCAATGGGACCATTCACCGACACACGCCCCCAGAAAAGATAAAAAGCACCCCCAACAAAACTGTCACCAATTTATTTTCCATGGTTCCTCGATACATTGATCCCATTGCGACGCGATCATACGATATAGGATCGGTTTAACGAAGCCTTGGTGAATTTTCCGGATAATCCAAAGCCCCCAGTGACCAAAATAACAATCAAAGCTTGGCAGGATGTGTTAAGATGTCTCGGGGTATGTGATATATCTAGTTCATGGTTCTTTAAATCGTTCATTTGTTGTTTTTATTTAGTGGCTGTCCAAAATAAAATTTAGGGGATGGATTGGTCGGTGAAAAAAAACAAACACATAAAGCGAAAAAAATAGCATACTTCTAGTAATATTATTAACTTCGTATACATAAATACTATTTATTATCCTAGTAATAATCCTAATGTTTGAAGGCTCCTATAAGTCAATCTATGAAGTAAGACTCTAACAAACTAACCATAGGGAAGATTTCACAATTAAATTCACAGGGTGCCAATAACTAGATTTGACACTTTTAACGATAAATATTGCCATATTGTAAAACTATTGAACTTTTGACCCAAAAAAACCTCTCGAGTCTTTATGAGGATAGACAATGAGGAGCTATAGGAAGTTTCTATTTGATCCCTTTATAAAAAGTTTTTTTTTAATTTAACCACAGAAAAGTAGTCTTATGGGTGCCAATAACTGTGCGGTTTAACCTATGTAGTGTAGTTAGCATAGCAAACTAAAGTACTAAAGGTCGCGGGGTCGTGTCCCGCTGTGGCCCTAGGAGTCCCTTTTTAATGGGAGTAAAAAATCATTGGCTATGCCGTCCCTCGGATGGGACGTAAAATAGAGATCCCGAGCCTGTACGATGTCTGGTATATATGTATATATATATATATATTTTTTTTTTTTATTTTTCATTCATTAATTCTGGGTAACACGCACTTAGGTGTCAGAACACCCCACTGATGATGCCTTAATTAGTAAAGAATTTAATGGTTATGTTTTCTATTCAAATTTTCGGAAATTTAATTGTTCTAATTATAAATATTATAAAAATTTAATTTTTGTCCTTATTAGAATTTTTGAACACCCATGTAAAAATATAATTCTCACAAGTTTTAAATCCTATCTTTCTTCGATAATAAGCGCAATCATCGTGTATATATATATATATATATATATATATATATATATATATATATATATACACGATGATTGCGCTATGATATATATATATATATATATATATTATCCGTTAAATTATAGTTTTTTTATTTTTAGAAATTTTGTCAAGATGATGGTTAGAAGAGCCCGAAAAGTCGAAAAATAAATGAGAGAAAATATAACAACGGTTTTAATTTCTCAAATAAAAAATACGAATGAACATAAAAAATGACGAAATTAAAAAAAAAACAAAAAAAGTTATAATAAGGAATCTTTTGGAAAAACTGGAGTTAAACTTTAGTAGTCTCAAGCTTAAAAACTTTTTTTTATATGAATATTTTTAATATAAAATACTCCATTTGAATAAAAAAAAAAATAAATAAATAGTTGCTTTCAAATCTTTAAAAGAGATATAGAGGAATGTCACTTTACTAGATGAAGGATTATTAAATATTTCTTTATCATAATACATTTTATTTCTTTTAGGAGTAATCCAGGATCGGAAAATAAAACATCGGTCACTCTGTATATTTCAACTTTAAAAACATTAAAATTTATTCAATGCATAAAAATATAATGGAAATCTCTCCCTCTTTTCCTCTCTTTGAATCGTCCACTAATTCTTCTCTTTCTACCCCCCACCCTCTCCCTTTCTGATTCTCTCTATCTCCCTCTCTGTTATATACAGTTTCTGTTTGTAAAATTACTCCCCCTTAATACAAGTAGCACAAGCATTGGTATAGGTATTGATTTCTTCTGTATAACAGTTCCAACGAGCATTCTTTTCGTACAGTACATATTATTTTTAAATATAATATCACAATATTTACTGATTATTTATTTAATGATAAACATCTTTACTATAGCTAGATTAGATATTTTTGGGATGATTAATAGTCAGGATCAGCGTACGTTTCGACCCAAATACATGGGGGTCTTTGTCATTGCCACAAATCAGAGTTCAAGGCTTCAGTCATTGCTTTAAATAAAAAATGAAAAATTATGGTGCGATGCGTGCAACAGGCAAATTTCGCTTACCAACCTACTTTGATTAGAAATCGACGTGTTTTGATAATATGTAAATGCAATCCCTCAACTTCACACATTTATATGCTTATATTTTCATAAGCTATAGAATATTTTTATTGCAAAACTTGAAAGCTCTCAGTACTTTTCGATTCATTATTGCTTTTTTTTTTAACCTAATTTTATCAACATTCGAATTTTTTTTTTACTGCTTGCTTGTTTTATACTAACAGTTGCTTTTTGTAAATGCATCGTAAAGGTGAATCGATAGATGATGATGATAAAAGTGAACTGATATTGAGGAAATCTTGATTCTCATTAAACAGGGCGGTTTTGAGTATATTAAAAAAAAAAAAAAAAACATACACCAAATACCTACCCAATTTCAGGTTAGCAAGATTTATAGTTTTTTGGTCTAGTCTGTTCACAAAATAGACTTTTTTTCGTTGAAAACTGGAAAAATCGAAATTTTTCAAGATCGCAATACTTTCCCTTACTAGGGTAAACCATACAGTTATTGGCACTCAGTACAGTTATTGGCACCCCAACTTTAACTTAAAGAAATAGGTAAAGAAGTCCTAATTTTATTACAAGATATACATGAGTCTAATGTTTGAAGGGTCCCCTAAGTCATGTATGAAGTAAGACTTTAACAAACTAAACATAGGGAAGATTTCACAATTAAATCCATGGGGTGCCAATAACTATATTCGGCACTTTTAGCAATAAACATTGCCGTTATTGTAAAACTATTGAGCTTTTGACCTAAAAAAAACCTCTTGAGTCTTTATAAGGATAGATAAAGAGGAGCTATCGGAAGTTTCTATTTGATCCCTTTATAAAAAGTTTTTTTTTTAATTTAACCACAGAAAAGTAGTCTTAAGGGTGCCAATAACTGTACGGTTTACCCTATACATGTATATATAAATATATATATATATATATATATATATATTTTTTTTTTTTTTTTTTTTCATTCATTCATTCTGGGTAACACGCACTTTGGTGTCAGAACACCCCACTGATGATGCCTTAATTAGTAAAGAATTTAATGGTTGTTTTCTATTCAAATTTTCGGAAATTTTATTTCTCGTAATTTTATCGTTCTAGTTATATTATAAATATTTAATTTTTGTCCTTATTCGGCACTTTTAACAATAAACATTGCCGTTATTGTAAAACTATTGAGCTTTTGACCCAAAAAAAATTGAGTCTTTATGAGAATATATAAAGAGGAGTTATAGGAAGTTTCAATTAGATCCATTCATAAGGAGTATTTTTTTTAATGTCACCGCTGAAATTTAGTCTTAAGGGTCCCAATAACTGTACGGTTTACCCTATATATTTCCATTGGCGGATCCAGGGGGGGGGGGGCTGTGGGGGCTGCAGCCCCTCCCTTTGGAAAATTTTTCGTCATTTTAAGGTATAATTTGACTTTCCTTAATGTAAGGAAGCAAGTTAAAGAACAAATAATGTGCAGAACAAGTAGAATTTTAGTTGTAGGAAAGGGACATATAGGTAAAAATGCTGATTAGCAGATCCAAATGAAGGGGCTGTAGGGCTGCAGCCCCCCCCCTTTAGGACTGCAGCCCCCCCTTTACGACCGGCTGGATCCGCCCATGTACGAGTATATTTCATATATAGGCAAGCGAAAGTAAAAAATATATAAGAAATGATGATGCTAACTGTAAATAGGCAAACGTTCGAAATGACACAAATTTTTTATGAAGGAGCTTAACAGTTTCAGTACGGCAGTAAAATTTCATCTTATCCTATGGAAGTTTCGGCATTGAATTGGAATTATCCGCTTGGTATCTGGAAAACAAGGGAACCCGAGGATGTCTCGAAGGTACCGTTCTTGCGACCATAATGCCAATAATTGTGTCAAAGTTTGGATTATATCTGAGACGTGGGGGAGAGCCACATGTGGCCCCGCAACAAAGAGAGCATTGTCGACTCCAGTGACTCACCGCGGAGAACGGACAGCATTCTAGTCTTGGACAACACAGCACTATCCGCTTCTAACTGCTATCCATCCATTACATTCTTCCTCGGAGAGTTGCTGCAATAGCGGCCACAACTCCTTTCGTCTCTATGTGATAGTAATCATGAAAAGACAGAATTGATAAAAATAATATTTGACAAAATACGGATCATGCTTGGGTGCCTCAAGAGGTCTGTCATACAATGAACTCCGTTTGTTTGTATCAGATGAACATAGCAAGTTCTTATACTCATTATTAGTATAGAGGTTCAAGTTTAATCATATTGGATAATATTCACGTATAGGCGGGCGCAAGCGACGGTGCTGCTTCTTTACAGGAACTAGAGAAACGGGGATAAAAGCCGGGCCATTACCTGGGATTCATAGGGTTTTTCGGCGTTTTTAATTTATTTTTCCATAATTAAAACCCGATTGAGCAAAACATCATTTGAAAAATGTCTAATAGGTATTGCTCGGTCCCTCAGTGTTCAAATAGAAAATCAAAAGACGTGTCATTCCATTTATTTCCAAAAAATAAAAAGCTTCTGAAAGAGTGGGTTGTAAAATTAATAATAGATAAGCCTGTTTCGAAACATAGGACGATATGTAGCCTTAGTTTTAAATAAAGTGACTATATTTATCCAGGTAAATATTAGTATTTGACATTTTATTATTCCAAAATGCTAGTTTTATGCAAATAACATTGGGACCATAGTGTCATAGATTTGTTGTTTTTTTTTTTATTTTCCCCATTTTTTTATTACATCCGTTGTGCTTAATTGTTCCGAGTTTTCAATGCGATGCCTCAAAGTTTTGACAAATAAATAAATAATATGACAATCAAACTAAGCTGTCATAACAATGATTGTATGAATAGGTAATTAATGTTATTCCTAACCGAAAAACGTTGAGTAAAGTTACAATGATGTGTTTGCATTTACCAGAACTACCAGCTTTACACGTACAACGACAAGAAAATTGTTTATTATTATTATTAATAAATTTGATTTCCACTTTTATTTGATGGGGCAGTCCTTTAAGATTGCTAGTTTGAAGAAACAAGGATTGTAAAATTACTCTTTTTTTACTTCTAGATATTATTCCACTTGTAAGTATGTAGTTTTCATCAAGAATAGCCAGCCCTTCAATTAATGGTCTTTTAAAATTACCAATTATCTCTATCACATCAACTATGTCTATCCCCGTTCTTTCCGACATTTTGCAAAACTACTAGCGCACCCTATAGTCGATTGCGCCCGCCTATCGCAAGATTGTGCACCATGTTCTGTAACATTTAGACACTTCGTGCTCAATATACAAGGCAAGAACGATCCAATAATCTGCAACGCGACTTTTAGCAGCTTGCAGCTACGGCACGTTCGTTCCCAGGTAAAACACTACAAAATATTTCATCAGGTAGCGGGAAAGTATGTAGATTTATTTGGCACATGAAAAAAAAAAAAAGTATGATAAAATAGAGCCTCAGTACAAAAAGTAAAAAATCTGGTGCGTACACGCAACACACAACGTTCACTTACCAACTTACTTAGATAAGAAATTAATGCATTTTGTTAATGCCACTCCTCAAAGTTACTCATATTTCCACATTCATTCTTATTTTTATTTTCATTTGCTCATGATAGCGCTTACCTGATATTAAATAACACCTAATTTTCATAAAACATGACGAATATGATGAAAATCGTTAAAGGCGTTTTTGAGATAATCGTTAAAATTGGAAAAAAAAAAAGTTATGAAATAAAGTGACCCCTTCGGTTGATCAATTTTGATGAAATGTTGGCTATCACATCTTTGGCATATACATACATCAAATACCCAGTTTGATCAAAATCGTGAAAGCCGTTTTTGAGTAAATAAAAAAAACACGTAAAAATGATACAAAATTTATTAAGTCAAGTCCCCCCTCAGGTTGATCAATTTTGATGAAATGTTGGCTATCATATCTCTGGCTTATACGTACATCAAATAACCAGTTTGATCAAAATCGTGAAAGCCGTTTTTGAGTAAATAAAAAAAACACGTGAAAATGATACAAAATTTATTAAGTAAAGTCCCCCCTCCGGTTGATCAATTCTGATGAAATTTTTACGGTCATATCTCGGGCATATTAATATATTAAATACTGAGTTTAATCAAAATCGTTAGAGCCGTTTTTGAGAAAATCGAAAAAAAACGTAAAAAGTTATTAAATAAAGTACCCCCTCCCTTTGAGCAATTTAGATGAAATTTTTGCTGTCACATCGCGGGCATATACATACACTAAATACCTAATTTCAGGTTCTCACGGTTTATAGTTTTTGAGCTAGTTGTTAACACACACACACACACACACACACACACACACACACACACACACACACACACAAACCATTTCGCGGGACTTGGTTATTTGGACTCAGGGGACCCTAAAACGTGTATTTCCGTTGAAAACCGGAAGTCGAAATTTTTCACGATCGCAATACTTCCACTTACTATATATTTCATATATAGGTAAGTGAAAGTAAAAAAAAAGAGTAAAATTTAATAATAAATACGTTAAAAAAAGGGGGTCACCTGTGGTGTAGTGGTTAGCATGGCACTAGGATTTTTTAATGGGAGTAAAAATCCTTGGCTATGCCGTCCCTCGGATAGGACGTAAAATGGAGGTTCCGAGCCTGTACTGTCAGGTACTCGTTAAAGATCCCTATCCTAATTATACCTGGATAGGCAAAATTTAGGATTCCCACTGTAGCATTAGCCGATTAGCCTTAGTAGGATAAATGGACGTTGAACAAACAAAACAAAATAAATAGGTAAAAATACATTCAACGTTAATTCATTTAAAATACATACATAACGTTGATGAAGGTAACGTTATATAAAAAATCCCACGTTTCTATATAAAAAATCCGATGAAATCTTTATTAAACTTATTATTCAAATTATATTTATAAACTTATTAATATATTCTTTGATAAAAAGTAAAAGAAAGCAGATAAATTGTTGAAAATTAATGTATTATGGGTGAAGCAATTATGTTTATTCGACAATAATTTTGTTCGAAATTATGAACTGTTTATGATAAGCAGATAAAATCTTAAAATTATTTACTTCGATAAAAAAAAAATAATAACAATAATAAATACCTACGGTCCATGAAAGGTCTTGGGTGCAACACTGTATACTCTTATAGTTGTTGGACTGCAGTTTTTTTAGTCAGCGGTTGTGCAAGGAGGTGATTTGATTTTGATCACGATCGACCGCCAATTGAGAGTGTCCACTTTATGGTGGCTGGGTTAGCCTCATGAGTGTATCTCAGCCCCAGAGATGATATGTGGGCACACCACTTTAATGCCTTACCATTGAGCTACCTTACATCGATAAAGAGGAAGCCGCAAGTGAGTTAGAGGGACGTTTTGCAGGTTTATGTTTGGAATACAATCCATCCCAATCATTACTTAATTATAATAGCTCATCATTCAACAGAGTTAAACTTTATCAACATACCATTTTTTTGTTTAACCTCCAAAAGCATTATACTACAAGCATACTAAATGTTGTAACTCAATATTAAACTGATGTGGTCGAGGTTCCGAGTTCGAATTTGACTTGGTAGGATATCTTTCATATTTTGCCACAGATCGTCTCCGAGAAACACTCCATAAAGTGGTTATTTACTCTCAATTGGCTGTCGAGCGTGATCAAAGTCAAATCACCTCCTAGAACGACCGCTGACCAAGAGACAGTACTTCCTTACACAGTAATGCACCCAAGACCCTCCATGGACCGTAGTGGTACAGGTTCTTATTTGTTTCTTTTTTCTTTTTATCGAGGTAAATAATCTTGTGATTTGATCCGCTCTTTATGAACAATTTTGGACGAAATTCATCTTATAAAATAGTTGACGATTTTCGAATAAAATCATCCATTATTTGACGTGTCGAATAAATATAACTACAGTAGGGTTCCGATTAACCGAGGCCCGGTCAACCGAGGTCCCGATTAACCGAGGTGCCAAGTCTGAGGGGGAGGGGGGTATGTGTATGTATATGATTAAAAGATTAAAAATAAAAGATTTCTTTTTAAAAAAATGTTTTATAATTTTTGTTATTATGCATTATTATTATTAAATATTTATTAGGATTTTAAGCATATATGTTGTTTTTATTTAAAAATTTCATTCATTTTCAGTTGGTATTGGTATTGTTCTGATTAACCGATTATTTCGATTAACCGAGGTAACCTTGGTCCCCATCGACTCGGTTAATCTGAACCCTACTGTACATCATCCGTTATCCATAAATTTCCAATAATTTTAAATTAAGATGGCTATCCAAAATGAATGAATGAAAGAAATATATATATATATATATATATATATATATATATATATATATATATAAATGAAAATTTACTTCATGATTAAGAAAAATATGCTCCTTTTATTTTATTTTTTTAATCGATTAACTTTGTAGGGAGCGATATCGACTAAATATTTCCGTTTGATGTGAAACCCTTTTCCACTGAGTCTTGGTAAACAGATCTCTTGTCTGTGGTTGCCTTCTTCACAAACAGGGTTGCCAACTGCTTCGCTCCCTACCCCTTGTCGTGATATCGCCCCCACATCCCCGCTTCTGTAACCACTTTCGACTCAAAGGATTTATAGGCTTTCAACTCTATGCGACCGAAAAAGCCACTGGTTTCGATGAATCGGTTGGGAAATAATAGCTCACAATAAACATTTATCTTAATACTAATTGGGGGATCGAAAGGCGAAGAGTTATGAACATATAAATATTATAGGGTTTAAATAATTTTTATTTACGAAAAATTATAATTCACAACGTCAAACAGTAATATTAATAATCCTTTATTTGCATTAACACGTTAGGTGCAGCGGCGTATTTTAGGGGTATCCTGAATTGAACGGTATCGGTCCACGGGGTCCGACTGCTGCGATGAGCCATAGACGATATCGGGGGTTCGATGGGAATACTTTGACGAAAGCGTTATCTTTTGATTAAAAGGGAATTAAATGAGCGTCTCAAAGGGCATTATCTCTTGGTAAGGATTGGAACTAGACATAATAGGCGCAGGACAGGCCGATACAGGATTTACGCCATTCTTTATCGAAAATCGGACCTCGGAGTCCGATTCTAAAAATAACAGAATATCAGCTGTTAGCAACATTTTCTGCACTAAAATGCAATAATCTCATTAAAAATAGACTAAATTGAGTATTCGAAGTGTTCGGACTTTTGGACATTTTCATGTGAAAATCGGCTATTAAGAAGGGAATGTAAGACATCGGACCCCGAGGACCGATGCCGCACCTAACCTGTTAAAATACTTTTGCACATAATTATATAAATATATTTACACATTGTGCAAAATCAGCTTTTAGATGAGGATTTTTGAGAGTTCGGTTATTATTGTATTTCTACTATTTGATAATTTTAGTGAGTTTATCTTTCTCAAATAATGTTCTGAACTGTTTAAATTATCATTGCCAAACGGATCTGATATATAGTCATGAGGAAAACTTGTACTTCTCATGTACCTTTTTGTAAGTATAAAGAGTCATATCGGCTGCCCCTAGAGGAGACAACGGAAGCGAGACCTCTCGCGGAAAGAGAATAAAAAGCTAGAATTTGACTTTGACCTGAGGGGGGTGGGTCGGAGGCGGGAGGAATTACAATAGCCACCCCCCGCAAAGACTGAAAGAGTTACCCGTCGGTGGCTCCTTGAATATAAAACCTCACCCCCTTCACCCCCCCCCCCCTCCACAGCCCCCCTTGTTTTCAATGTTAATTTGAAGTTCTTTGTCAGTCCTTACCTTTGTTTACTCTCCTTTCCCTCTCCTCATCGTTGTTTCATCTTCCCACTCCTCTTTTATCTTCCAACCAACGCCGCCAACCCCCTCTCCCACCCCCGGCTCTTTCAGCCAATGGCCTCTAACCGCAAAAGCACCGCGTGGTATTCTCTTTAAAACATCCTCCCGTTATTAGGGCCATCACTGAGGAAGGGTTGCTCCCCCCGCATACAAAGATGTAGCTAATCTGAAGGACCAAATACAAGCAAAGGATACAGCTCGTTGAAAACATCTCTATAACTCGAAGCAAATGATAAGAAATTCGTTCTAACTAAACTATTTGGAACTATTGAAAGAAAACATAAAGCAATTTGTCGTAAACGATACTTTTAGTACTTTCTTCCTACGTTATGAATGCATATTGGTCTTCTCCGTAACCCGATCTAGATAAGACAGAGGTTCTTAAATTCGTGTGGTCTGCGGACCTAATTTTACAATTCGTTTTTCTGATCCGTCCTAACATTGGTATTTTACTTCGTTCTGTTAAAATAACTTATGACCTTATATTCACTTAACAATTGTAATAAATCAATAAATTTCTATTACATATTAATTTTATTGCTATACTAGCTGTATACCCCGCTTTCACCCGGGGAGTCTCATTTTTTTAATAAACGTGAACAATTCTATAAACAAAAAATACAACACAAATAGCACTAATAGATTATTATTCCAAAGCTTTAGGATATACTACATTTTTAGTTTTACCCTCTAGGGCATATATAATTAGGTCTTTAGATCATGGGCGGATCCAAGGGGGGGCTGCAGTCCTAAAGGGGGGGGGGGCTGCATTCCCATAGCTCTTCATTTGGATCTAAAAATAAGCTTTTTTACCTTTATGTAACTTTCCCACAACTAAAATTCTACTTCCTCTGCATATTATTTGTTCTTTAACTTGCTTCCTTACTTTAAGGAAAGTCAAATTCTATCTTTTAATGACGAAAAATTTTCCAAAGGGAGGGGCTGCAGCCCCTACAGCCCCCCCCCCCCCCTGGATCCGACAATGATAAAGAATGCACCCAGAGATTGGATGAAGTTATGCAATTTTAATATGGGCAGGTGTTTGCACCTTGTATGAAAGAACCACTGAGCGAAATTTGGAGAATTTAGGACAAACGTTATGGATTTCTATAAATAATAAACAAACGGAATTTCATCTTTATTTATATAGATGCATATTATAATGCATATTAGAATTTTATTACATATTTTTTTATTGCTTACAGAGCGGTGGACGTTTCGGACTTTTTGTCTACATGAATCACCTTAAGACCTTAACCTTTACACTCAACAAACCTCACGTTCGAACAGGTTCTCCCCCGAACCTTGCCGTACCGGCATTCCACGACAGCCATTTAAACTTCACGTGACGTTAAGCAAACAAATATAGCTGAATAGCACCAAACACTAGCTTATTATAAAGAAAAAATCTCCATTAGCAATATATTTTATATTATCTAAAAATTAAAAAATAGACGAATTACAACGGCGCACTAGTATCACAAACAACTCCTGTCATTTGGGAAAAACCCTAATCAAAAGTGACACTAGCGCTTCCCACGAACACAGGCGAACAGATGAAGTACCTAGAATATCCGAACAGTCGACGTGAAGGTTGTTCGAGGGTAAAGTTCGTAGAATGTAAAAGGCGTATTTTAGGGGTGTCCTGTTCAGTTCAGGTATCGGACGCCGGGGACCGATGCCGCACCTAAGGTGTTAAAACTTTATAAGTAACAAATAACAAATATCATGAATATGATACAATTTCTGAACATAAATACATTATAAAATTAAAAAACATAATATATTGATTTGAATTTTAAACAGCAACGTTATCGTTACAATTTGATACTTTTTTTAACCTTGTTAATCATTAGAGTTTGTATTGTATGTCTGGCATTGTGTCAGTAGCGGATCCAGAAATTTTCTGAGGAGGGGGGCGTACTTTTTTATTTTTTAAGTTTTGGCGTCGTAAAGGATCTAATTTAAAATATTGTTAAAATAACGTTTGAATACAATCCATTTTTCATTTAAGGAGCTAAAAAAATTATTAAAGATAGCCCTTTTTATAAAGAAGTAGGAATAATTGATTGGTGTCCTCTCCTCCCAGGGGGGGGCGTGCGCCCCCTGCGCCCCTCCCCTGAATCCGCCATTGCATTGTTTATTATTATTATAATCTAATAAAAATAATTGTTACAATATTATGTTACTTTTACAAACGTCAAACGAAATTATGATACGTGAAAAAAAATATTTGTTTTAAATAATCGCGTTCCGCTCGGTAGCCCCCTCGCCTTCAAGCCATTGTAAAATGTAATTTTATAAAAGGCATTATGCGCCTAAAGAATCTAAAGGGCTAAATGGGATTGAAAGGAAGGTCGAAATAGGTAGGAAATGAAGGTGATAAGTAAATAAGAAGGGGGATAGAATCGAATCAGGCGGGGGGTGGAAGGGGGGTGACAATAAAATGGAAGAGGAAATATAATAAAAGGAGACGGAGAGGATTCAACTCACGTAGTGGCCATCTCCATACCAACAAGAGATAATTACAGGTCAGCACAAAGGATAGCCATCGGCTCCTTGGGTAGCGGACCTTTCCCCCCCCCCTTTTCCCCCCTGTCCCCCCTTTCCCCCCTTCCACCCCCCCCCTGAGACTCGCCTATTTCGATTCAAATAGTCCCCAAGTAGGGTCACTCTCAACCTAATTGCTCTTCAGGTACCTAAATCCAGTCCAGTAAACCAAAGATATATTCATAAATGACCTCTTATTCCACCTCCTCCAGTTGGATCTGCTGGAAGAAGTGCTTTGTTCTCATTCAGGAATCAACCACCGCTCGGATATCCAGATAATTCCTTTCATGGAATCCGGATGAGGTAGCGGTGTAGTTAGTTATTTTTTACAAGTTTGAAGACACAGATGGTCGAAACGACCCTGTCTTAACACATTCACGCTCCACGCCCATTGGCGGCTGAGTTAAAATGCCTCCTCGCTCTATCGGACGGGAGCTATTCTAGTGCAGTATGCAATATTGGCAATCCAAAAATAATAAAATAAACAATAAAAAATACTATCGTCCTAGTTTTGTTTATAATACGATATTAATTATAATTGTTATTAAAAAATAAATGTTTATACGTTTACGTAGGGTTCCGATTAACCGAGGTCCGGTCAACCGAGGTTCCGATTAACCGAGGTGCCAAGTCTGATGGAGGGGGAGGGGTATGTGTATGTAAATGAGTTTATTTAAACGAACTAGAATAAAAGATTTCTTTTTAAAAAATAGTTTCATATTTTCTGTTATTATTATTGTTATAATGCATTATTATTATTAAATATTTATTAGGCTTTTAAGAATATATGTAGTTTTTATTTAAAAAGTCCCCTTGGTCCCCATCGACTCGGTTAATCGGAACCCTACTGTATAAGTATATGAATATAAATATAAATAAATTTTCATTATTTTAATTGTCAGCTATATAGAAATTATTTCTACTTTCTTAACACTTTGGCTGCCATGTCACCTGAAATCTGGTCAGAGAATTAAATATTAAAATTATGTTTCCGCGCTTCAATTGTAAACGCTCCGAGGAATATTTCTAGTAACAACACAATACTTAAAAGACATTGACATCCGAACAGTATAATTATACATTCACGACAAATGCACCACATTTCATTGCTCAACTCACAACCACTCAAACCCAGTTGTTTCTTTATTGAGTCCTCCCAGTTAGCCGTCCGACGCAGTTTGAAAAGGCCGAGAGATATACTTCAACACTAACTCAAATTTTCAAAAGATTTGCTAGATGCACCGCAGCGCAGGTGCGAAATACATAAATATATAAAATTTATTTAATCTACCTACATTGACCGCAAAGCGGACCGCAATCCTCTGCTTAAAATTCAACGGTCAAACAACAAATGAAGCTTTATTTTAATGAGTATTTTCATGTGTTTATTTTTGAACCTTCCCCCCCACTTTTTTTTTTTAATTTCATGAGTAATGAAGGCCCTAATTTAAAATACATATTAGTACATAATGACGTTATAAATTACTGTAAATGTTTAAATACAATTCATTTTCAATTAGTGGACTTGAAAAAATGACTAAATATAGCTCATTTCATATAGAAATAGTAATACTTTATCAGTGTTCTCACCTCTCAAGGGGGGGGGGGGGGCGAAGACACTTTTAATATTTTTTTTTTTTTATTATTATAACCTTTAGGCTTATTTTATTAAAATCTTTTGACGTGAATATCTCATAAACAAACCGTTAACGGCCATAACGACGTAGGAAAATATTTTATAGTTTTGTAGGATTAAATTCATAATCCCTCTTCAAATCTGCCCCATTTTGCCACCATATCTACCCATAGTACACCATTCTCATAACATATCCACTATTATATACCTTACCCCATCTTATCACACCACCTATACTATCAGTATCAACAGCATCGGTGTTAAAAGTATCAGTGTCAATAGCCATATTACACCATGTGTATATAAATTATATGCTTAACCTTAAGTTTACAGTCATTTATATCTTATATAGTCAGTTCATATTCTTTGTTTTTTCATATTTTTTATATTTTATCTAGCCAGTTCATATTCTTTGTCCTAATTACTCATATTGTTGTCTGTGTCTTGTTTATTTAGCCCTGACGAAGACCTGCATAGTTGGGTCGAAACGTCGGCAACAATAAAATAGTTTTATACTATTTTGTATTTTATTGCCCGCCTCCCCGAACTATTTTCTACCTAATTCTATATCCGGTCAACTATCATCTATCCAATTAAATTCATATTTTCAGTTTGGAAACTTAGCTCTGTGTAAAGTAGACCTTCCGTAAGTGGTGAGAAATCGGGTTATATGAAGAGATAGGGTAAGGCGAAGGATTGTTGTGTAGCGATTGTGTTCCGCTTGAGAAAGAGGATTGGGGGGGGGCGTGGGGGGCGTGGGGGGGGGGTTATTTTGAAAGGATGCCAAGATTGTCCCGAGACGATTCTTTGATCTGTCGTTGGGTTGTGGGAAGTGTGATAGCCTCCGTACCTTGTAATGATTCTTATCTGGATTTTGATTGGCTGTCAAAAACCATTTGTCTCGGTTGGGTTGTCAAGAGATCCCCCCTCCCGCGCCCCCCCCTCCCCTAACTAGCCTCACCCGCACCCTCCGATCACTATCCCCCCCCCCCCAGTTCATCATATCTCTGACTAGCTTCCACAAGAAGTACTCATCGTTCCGCGGGATGTTGTCATTGAGGTTATAGGAATAGAATGTTGAGGTTTAACCATCTCAAAGGATAAAACTGAAGTCATTCTATTCACAAAAAGAAGGCCTTATATGAGCAGCAAGGTTAAATTAAAAGGGCAACCAATAGATTGTGAATCAAGCGTTAAATATCTTGGTTTAACCTTAGATTCAAAATTGACTTTTACGAAACATATAAAAGACCAATGTGATAAAGCAATTGGGTTACTACAAAAATTATTCCCTCAATTGAATAGAAAGTCTAGTTTAAATCTAATAAACAGGAAATTAATTTATTATTTATATTTGAGACCCTTTCTACTCTATGCATGCCCAATTTGGTCAAACACGTGTGCAACTAAATATTCAAAATTCCTAGTAGTACAAAATAAATGCATGAGATTTATAGGGTCCTTTCCTAGACATACGCCAATTATGCGCATGTATGAAGTTTTAGATATACCAAAAATTCAGCAATATGTTCTAAAACTAGCAACGGATTTCTTTAATTCCTCTGACAATAGCCCACACGAGCATATAAGATCAATAGTTACATATTCATATGGTAACTCATGTTGCAAAAACCACAAGAACAAACGACTGAAACATGTGGTACTTTAACATTATAATTTTTGATCTAGTGAAATTTTTATTTTTTATTTATTTATTTTTAATTTTAATCATCAAGTATACAAGTACATCAAACTAATTTTAACTTTTTTATATTTTGATTAAATTGTAATAACGTCCACAGTAATCTTATATATATTAATTTAAGTTGATTTAATCTTACTCTTTCAAGAATGTGGGGTTTTTTCCCTATTGTAATTAGCTTGCTTATTTTTAATATATGAGAAAAGGTAAATTTGTAAGTTAAAAAAAAAAAGGCTTGTATTTATATTATTTTGTAGATGAATTTGATTTGATTTGAAAAAAAAAAAACATCTCAAAAGCGCAATCTATAGTGAATCTCCAATGTATGACTGAAATCTTGAATCTTATCAATGTACAAAAAATAAAAAAATCTGGTGCGATGCGCGCAACACACAACTTTCACTTACCAACTTACTTATGGTAGATTAGAAATTCACGTGTTATGTTAAATTCCATTCCTCAAAGTCACACATTTTTCCTCATTCATTTACTTATTTTTTTTTTTTTTTTTTTTATATTTGCTCTTTAAAGTACGCTAAATTTTATTATTATTAAATAAAAGTTTTTACTTGTTTAATTCGGCAATGCAAGTACAATACTCCAAGTCGTCTAATTTTATAATTCTCTATGTAGTTGTTAAAAACTTCATAGATACCATGAAACTATGATCTTTAATCATAAACAATCGTCTTTCATTAAAGGCGTACTGTCCATGCGTGGGCTCAACGTGTTTTATGAGATGAGGGGATATTTTTTCTCCTATATATCTATCTATACGTTTACTTGATTTTTTAATTTTATATTTTTAGGCGAAACGAGAGACAGATAACTTCTCCATATAAACCAAAAAAAAAGGTACTTTATATGGAAACAAAAAAGGTCCCTTTCCCATTTAAGCGCCCTTAGACCATTTTAATAATGTTAAGGCATTTGTCGTGAATGTATAATTTTACTGTTGGGATGTCAATGTCTTTTAAGTATTGTGTTGTTAGAAATGTTCCACGGAGCGTTTACAATTGAAGCGTGGAAATGCAAAAGGTATAAATGCCAAAAAAAAATAATTTCCCTTCGCAATTTCAGCCCCCTCCAGAACATTTCTATAGCTGATATTAAAGAATACTTGATTCTCATCAAACATGACGAGTTTAATCAAAATCGTTAAAGCTATTTTTGAGCTTTATATTATATTAATTGTCTGCTAAGGATCTTTTTCCTCACTTAGATAACCCCAGAAGATGAGCCACAAGCTCGAAACGTCGGGAAAAAATTAATAAATAAATAAATATTAAACACGGAAGAGCTTCTTCATTAAAGAAAATATATATAATATATTAATTATATTATATTAAAAACAAAATGTTTAATCGAATTCGGCTGTTAAGAGGGGAATGTAAGACATCGGACGCCGGGGTCCGATGCCGCCACACCTAACGTGTTAAATAACAGATAGTGTTGGAAGATTGTCATTCACCAATCTATGTATAAGAAATATCATGATCTTCCTTTATAATAAATATATACTTTTTCATATATAGTAAAAAATAGTTGAATACTATTTTTTATTTTATTGACCGCCACACCGGACTGTTCTCATAAATATTAATACAATTCTTTGTATAGGAAGATGTTTTTTTATAAATCTTAGTTTACTAAATTAGAAATGTTTGTATTGATAATGAATATTATTTATGAAAATTAAAAGTCTGACTGTCGTAGGAAGATCCTATTCACTATTGTTCTTAAGTAATTCGAACTTTTCGCAGGTCACATCGAACCGTCAGCCATTCTGATCCTATATCTGTCATCTTTTCATTTCCGCGTCCCTTGGCCGAATTACATCTTTTCCTCGGACTTATCCCTAAATGGTAGTGGCTAGTGGCAAAGTAAAGCCATTATGTTTGTAGTAAATAAGTAATGGGCCGGAGGGCGAGGGAACATACGGCTTAGCCACTGGAAGAGGATTTCCGACCGCCGCTCCAGAGAAAGAGAATAAAGAGGGAATTAGAGGTGTAGCTCCATCTGGACGTGTCTGGATTTGTCCTAGCTCTCGCCTTCTCTTGTCCCCCGACATTTTATACTTTACCTCATCCTAATAAGATGTTTCCATCCCTTTCAAAGAGAAGAGTAGACCATAGGTGGGTATTTCGGCCAAAACAATAGCAAAGCATACGTATAAATTGTTTGGCACTTACAATATAACATGTAAGCCGTGAAGACCCCAAAGGGGTAAATCCATTTTTATGTTTTCCACAATTGTTAGCATCCTCCTTACCTAGAGGTCAGTGAAGAGGAGGGATTGACTTGACCGGGATACGTGGCTGGGTGGCTCAATTGGCAAGTGGCGTCTTTCTAGTGATAAGGAAATCCAAAGGCCAAGGCCAATGTTTTCTCTTCTTATAAAATATATATATATATATATATATATATATATATATATATATATATATGTATGTATGTTAAATTTGGTATTTGTGAAACCTAAAAGATATTTTATAAACATATTTCTGATGTATTGGGTTGTCCGAAAAGTTCGTAGAGATTTTAAAAATAAAATTTACCTTTTATTTTTTCTACTAAAAATGAACCACAAAGCTAATGTATATTTATATGCCTTTAATCCTCATGGAATTAACTATGTTTACAAACTGAATTCGTCTTTATTAAGGCTCAATAGTGTAGTTTATTGCAAAAAAACATGAGAGTCGATTCAGTTCATTTTCGGCATATTATGCTGTTCTTTTTTAAAAAAGGGAAAAAAGCAGCCCAAACTGCAAGAAAGATTCTTGCCGTGTATGACAGCGATTCAATTGCTGAGAGCACGGTTTAGAAGTGGTTTTCGCGGTTTAGATCAGGAGATTTCAACTTGGAAGACCAACCCCGGGCTGACCAGGGTTCAACTCTTGGCATCGAGGGTATTATGACGGTCTTAACGAATTACTGTCCGTGAGATAGCTGCGGAGCTAAGAGCCTGCAAATCGACCGTTTTTGATCATCTAAGGAAGGCCGGGTACGTCTGACGTTACGACGTTTGGGTTCCTCAGTGAAAGGCACCTTATTGATGGGAGATTTTACCTCACCCGCCGTACTCTCCTGACATTGCTCCTTCGGATTTCCATCTTTTCCGTTCCCTCGAAAATTTTCTACAAGGGAAATCCTACTCTTCAGAAGATGGCGTCAAAACGGACCTTTTATTGTTCTTTTATTGTCGTTTTATTTAAAGGTTAATCACTAACGGTGGTAACTATTTTGTAGATTAAATAAATAATTGTAAGCTGTTCATCAATTTTAATTTTTGTCCAAATTTCTCTACGCACTTTCCGGACAACCCAATAGTTTCAATATCTCTGAGCCGATAATAGTAGTCTTAAAGAAACGATCACCTGAATGATGCATATTTTGTGTTTCCTGATAAATTTTCATTTATTGCCCCTTTTGTACCCCCACGCCTAACATGTGTGTCGTAGAATTCGAAAAATCTTTTTAGCCGAATCAATGCCTTATAATACTGGCGTATGTCTTAAAAGCCTATTTTTCTTCGTAACCAAGGGATGTCAGAAGTTCTTATGTCAAAACGCCATAGTGGAGGGGGAGCTAATTGTAACAAATTTTAGTTTTTTCAATGGGGAAGTCATGATATTTTGTATTTTTATGAATGATGAGGCTCTTTTTAATGAAAAACATTAATTCAGGTATTCATTAGAATGATATTTAGGCTTAAATTCTTGTATAAACGACTTGGTGTAAAAAATAATAGCTTGTTACAACTTAGTTGGATAGCAAATAGTAATAACTAAGAAAGAAAAATTTGTGCATGCTCTATAGTCATTGTTATTTATTTTTTTTGGGGGGATCGGTTGTCAATTTTTGATGAGATGCACTCTTTCATGTACTGATCTATTCTAAACAAACTTTAACCGAGTCTAATCTTTTTTAAAAAAATGTATTGAGCATCAAAACATTAAATTATCCTGCCACGCAAAACGGTTTGTGATTTCGAACAAAAATATCCATATTTTGATATATCGAGCCTAGGTATTTTTAGTCTTTAAAAATAGTAGTTCTTCAAATATCGAGCGAAAATATTGATATTTTGGGCCTGGATGTTTTTAATCTTTGAAATAGGGGGAAGAGGATTGGGAAAGGATATTGTAAGGATTCAATAGAAGCCTTACGTTTGTCGAAACTTAAATAGCAAAAAATAAATAAAGAAAATTTCTAAAAATCTAAGAAAATTGATAATGGATGAATTGATAAAAAAACCAATTGAATCACCAACGACGATAGAAACTGATACTGCTAAAAAAAAAAAAAAAAAAAAAAAAAAAAAAAATTAACTAATATTTCTCAGATATTGTTGTATTCATTGTATTAGTACTCTTATTTATGCTTGAGGGAGGAGGCATACCTTATAAACATTTTTAAATTTTATTCTTTTGTTTGTATATTAACTAATTTTTTTTTTTTAAATATACCTAAAAGGTTTTAAATTTTCAAATTATGGAGCCTAACATTTTCAAAGAAGAAAAAAAATATATTAGTTGGTTCATTAGAAATAAGTTTTAGGGAGGAAAGCTACAAACCTGGTTCTGCATTTTTAAATGAGTTTGTCGGCATGAAAAGTTAATCGGAAATGAAGTTTGTATAGTGTAAACCGTACAGTTATTGGCACCCTTAAGACTACATTTCTGTAGTTAAATTTTAAAAAAATACTTTTTATAAAGGGATCAAATAGAAACTTCCTATAGCTCCTCATTATCTATCCTCATAAAGACTCAATTTTTTTGGGTCAAAAGTTCAATAGTTTTACAATATGGCAATATTTAATGTTAAAAGTGCCAAATCTAGGTATTGGCACCCTGTGGATTTAATTGTGAAATCTTCCATACGGTTAGTTTGTTAAAGTACTTCATAGATGACTTAGAGGACCCTTCAAACATTAGACTCATGTATATCTTGTAATAAAATTAGGACTTGTTTACCTATTTCTTTAAGTAAAAGTTGGGGTGCCAATAACTCTACTGAGTGCCAATAACTGTATGGTTTACCCTACTTTTTTTTTACGAATCGCTTTTGTTATTTCATTCAGTAAAACTACTGAACAGCTTAAAAATAATCCATCCTTAAAAACATCCAAAGGTTATTATATATTATATATTTATTATATATACTAATGATTAGAAATACTAATTATTATATAAAGCAAAATCTAATTGTTATTATTGTTATTGTTTTGTAGTTACTTTTAGATGTACTAGATACGGTGTATATATATTTACGATTAGGTTATTTTCTGTACCCACGATACCTGAAATGACGAAACGGTTACTTTAAAGATGTTAATTTTTTTTTTTTTTTTTTTTTTTTTTTTTTTGACATGATGATATTTGTCTTGAATCTCCCAATTGCATAGAGACAAGTTATCTGTATATATTTTTTTAGTTTTCCCTCTTTTGTATTGATTTCTACAATGCTGGACAGATAGTATGTTTCATTACCCATTTATCGCTGAAACTACATATTTTCGAGAAATCTTAAAAATTTGCGGTAGATCAGGTTTCTGTAAGCAACGGTCATAAAAAGGTTTCCAAATATTGTAAAGCTTGTTATTAGTATGCCTCAAAAAAAAAAATGAAAAAATAAATTTTATTAAACTAATTGAAAGATATAAGAATTTTTTTTTTAACTAAGTTATAAATAATTCTTCCGAATCCTATCATTTCTATCTCTATTGTGCTATAATAAATATTTTAAAAAAAATCCAGTGGAGGGTTATGATATTGTTATTAGGTTGAGGGGGATGACAATAAATGACAGGTCACGTAGAGCCGTCTCAGCATTGTCCAAGTCTCAGGGGCTTCGTAATTGGCTATCGCTCCCCCCACCACCGGCCTCCTCCTCTATCTCAGCCAATTAGCGCGCTCCTTTCTTAAGCTCATTGCTAATTACTCAAAACGCACTGAATCTTATTACAAGATTCGAAGGAACTGGTATACAAGACGTAAGCGAAATCTTTCAAGCTCTTCAGCTATCTAAAACCTGTGATCCTCAAAATTAATCATACATATACAGTACCAGTCAAAAGTTTAGACTCACCCTTAGATTTTGTAAAATAAATAAATTAAAGCATGACGGCTATAGTGACCAAGTACATTATGTTGGCAGTGAAAGATGATTAATTAACTTGTGGAAAAAAAAAACTTATTTTCAATTATGTATTATTATGTGTGAACCATGTGCTGTACATAACCTTCTCAATTATAAATTAGTGTAATCAATAAATATCAATTATCAAATCAAGCCTTACTTTTTAACATTAATCAACTTGGGTTACAAAAAAATTGGCGACGAGCTGAAGAAATTTTATCCATAAAAGTTCAAACATTTTTACTTTCACTTACCTATACATGAAATATATATATTGCGATCGTGAAAATTTTCGACTTCCGGTTTTCAACGTAAATACACGTTTTGGGGTCCCCTGAGTCCAATTAACCAAGTCCCGCGAAATGGTCTGTGTGTGTGTCTGTGAACAGACTAGCTCAAAAACTATAAACCGTGCGAACCTGAAATTGGGTATTTAGTGTATTTATATGCCCGCGATGTGACAGCAAAAATTTCATCCAAATTGCTCAAAGGGAGGGGGTACTTTATTTAATAACTTTTTACGTTTTTTTCGATTTTCTCAAAAACGGCTCCAACGATTTTGATTAAACTGAGTATTTAAAGTATTAATATGCCCGAGATATGACTGTTAAAATTTCATCAAAATTGATCAACCGGAGGAGCGACTTTACTTAATAAAATTTTTACAATTTTCACGTGTTTTTATTTTTTTACTCAGAAACGGCTTTAACGATTTTGATCAAACTGGGTATTTGATGTATGTATATACCAAAGATGTGATAGCCAAGATTTCATCAAAATTGATCAACTGGAGGGAGCACTTTATTTCATAACTTTTTTTCCAATTTTTACCTTTTTTTCGATTATCTCAAAAATGGCTTCAACGATTTTCTTCGAATTCGTCATGTTTAATGAAAATTAGGTGGTCTTTAATATCAGGTAAGCTTTATCAGTATTAAAATGTTCTGAGGGGGCTTAAATGGGGTAGGAGTCTTTTTTGTTTGTTTGTTTTTTTTTGTTCCCTATAAAGTAACTTTGTTTTTCTTTATATGGAGAAATTAACAGGCTCTGGTTACGCCTAAAAATAAGAAATGGCTAAATATGAGATAAATATCTAATGATAAAAAACAAGTAAACATATAGAGGAGAAAAAAAGAAAAATATTCAGTCAACTCATAAAACACGTTGAGCCGACGAATGCGTAGTACGCCTTTAATGACAGACGATTGTTCATAATTAAAGTCGTTCTGTTCATTTAATGGAAATTATTTGTTTCATGGTAACTAAATGAAATTTTCAACAAGTACATAGAGAATTATAAAATCAGTCGACTTGGAGTATTATGCTTGCATTGCCGATTGAAGAATTATCTCAAGTAAAAACATTTATTTAATAAAAGAAATTAGTGTTTTTTATAGAGCAAATGAAAACAAAAATAAGAAATGAATGTGGAAAAATGTGTAACTTTGAGAAGTGGCATTAACACAACGCATTAATTTCTAATCTAAGTTGGTAAGTGAAAGTTGTGTGTTGCGCGCACGCACCAGATTTTTTAATATTTAGTGCTACTTGTTACGAATCGTAGAATATAATATTTCATATTATGGTCATGATAAAGATGAATTTCGTTTGTACGGGAGCATATCACGACTGTACGTATTTAAAAATTCGTAATTTAGTTAACCATTATATCTGCAAAAGCGGTGTTTAAAAATATAAGTGATTATCCGCGAATTTTGTCTTCGGTAATTATTTTTATTATTAGAATTCATTTTATTTTTGTATGTTTGTTTCTTTATTGTAATTGATAACGTACTATCTGACTTAAAAAATATGTATATATATAATATAAGGATTGGTTTACGTTTGTTTATAGGTTAGTGCAATTTCAAAAAGTTATTGACTCAGAATAAATTTATTGTTTTGTTTATTTGGATTATATTTTAAATTTATGAAACGAAAGCTGAAATATTTTTTTTTTTCAATCTAGTAATTGGATTCGTACCTCGTCAACGAAAATTTTGTTGAAACTATTTGTTTTCGTGTCACGCGGAAGTGTGAACCTAAGATCGATTCGACGGATGAGAGGTGAATGAGCCCTGTTATTTTTTATAGTCGATGTAATGCATCGAATAATCGATTCCCCGAATAATCGATTTTGGGGGTGTCTTGTCTCGATACGTGATGGCGATCCCCCGAAAGAAGACGATAGGAAGTGAGAATTGACGGGGTATAGATGACGAAAATAAACATGAGATGGTCAGATACAGCGACCGCGCGGAGCTATGAATGGGACCTATGAATTGGACAAGTGCCTGCGTATATTTAGGACCCGTGGGCGGATGAGAAAAATTATTTGGCATACAAAGACACTTTTCTCGTTTCATAAAAGTTTGTCTTGAGCGGATCCTTTACTGGATATTTCTTTATAAAAAAAAAAAAAAAAAAAAAAATTACATTCGTAAAAAAAATATATAAATCGAAACACGATACTTGGATTTTAAAGAAATTTGAAGGGGGGGGGGGTTTATCGATATTGAGAAAAAAAAAAAAACATAAAGCGTACTCAGCATTATTATTTATTACTGCAAATAAATAAGAACTTTATTAAATTCATATAAATAAGTACTACTATACTAGAAAATTTGTAAAAATTAGATGTGCAAATTTATTTAATTTTTTTTTTTTTTTTTTTTTTTTTTTTTTTTTTTTTTTTTTTTTTTTTTTTTTTTTTTTTTTTTTTTTTTTTTTTTAGGTAACGGGAGGGAAGATTCATCACAATACCCCCTCCCTGGGACCTCCCCCGTATAAATGTATAAAAGAATTTAAATAAAACCTTGATCAGAAATGACATTTATTTTTTTATTTAGAGACATATTTTATATTACATTCAATCATAAAAGTGGGGTAATCTGTGGTGTAGTGGATAGCATAGAAACTTACACTACTAAAGGTCGCGAGTTCGCGTCCCGAGGTGGCCCTAGGATTTTTTAAAGAGAGTAAAAAATACTTGGCTATGCCGTCCCTCGGATAGGACGTAAAATGGACGTCCCGAGCCTGTACGATGTCAGGTACTCGTTAAAGATCTCTATCCTATCTCTACCGGGGTAGGCAAAATTTAGGACTCCCACTGTAGCATCGTCCGATTAGCCATAGTGGCATAAAGTGCCATTAAACAACCAACAATTTTTATTATTATTATTTTTTTTTTTTTTTGTACAAGTATATATATAATATTGTCAATATTTAACGTGCACTTGATAAACTTCTAGATAAGATTATTACAAATAATTAATAAACTTATTTTTTTGAACCTGTTAAATTTTCTATAAACTTGTCCACTAAATTTAGAGAGGGCATTAAAATTAAGCCTAAATATTAATTTATTTAGAGAAAATATTTTCGGTGAGAGAGGAGATTATAAGTCGAGTAAAACACTAAACAGACAAAAAATATTTTTTATTCAGAAACCTACTTTATACGATATTTAATAATAAAGGTTGGTTAATAACAATACTGCAATTTATACAACATATCTTGATATTAAATTGCAACATATGTTAAATTTTTTTAAATCATAAATATTAAACAAGGACAGTGGCGTACCTTTGGTGCAATCATAATCATTTTGATGTGGAATAAGTCAAATATAGAATATTAAAATAAATTAGTAAAAGATCTGAGCAATTGGATGACAATAGAGATGTGTACTATATAGCAGCATCGTAATATTTATAAAGATGTATGTGAAATTTTTGCTTGTAAATAAACAATTAATTATAAAAAAATTATAAGAATTTAAATAATAAGATTAAGCGATTCCCAAACGTCAATTACAAATAACATATGATTGTTTAAAATACCGAGTCCTTCTAGGAATGGTTAATTCATCATCAGGTTTTAACTAAATATTTCTTTTCAGTTCTTCGGAAACTAGCCTTACGATAAGTAATTATTAATTAATAGATGGTATAAATTTGAAAAATAAAAATAAAGAAAATAAGTAAGAATAAAAATTCCTTTATTAAAAGAGATTGATTAAAAATGAAATTACAATGGAAACCCTGTTAACCGGCCACTTCGGGTCTGGGGTTCTGGCCGGATTATCCGAGGTGTAGTTACTTCAAAGTATAACAGAAAAGTGGTACGACTCTGTTCTATTGCATATATAGAAAAATATGATACATTGTTTTCTTTATACATAAAATAAAGTATTTTATTCAATAAGCCTGTCATGTTGTTGTTTTCAGTATTGTTTTTAGGAGATGGAAGGAGGGTAAACATATAAAGAATATTTAATTTGAAATACCCCCCCCCCAATTTGTTTTAAATTATTACGGCTATAGCATTTAAAGTGCCTTTCCTATACTATCGTATTTTTTTTTTCCTCACTAACTCGTTTAATGCGAGGTGAGTTAATGAGGGTATTATTCTGTGCCTACTTCTTAATTGTGAACTTATTCCCGTTAGAATATATATCTATATATTGGTTGAAAAGTTATCAATAAATCACAGCAAGTTTTTTATAAAAAAACATATATTTCGGCGAAGGTTTATCACTATGGCAATCATTGGTCACATTAAATTTATTCGTCAAACATTATATAATTATAGATAATCTCAATCGTCATATTATATCTGGAATCCATGACTAACCCGACGCTTCACATTCTATCTAGATAGAATGTGAATTTGTATAATTTTATATATTATTTTAAGAATTTCCAAAAAATCCCTATTATGTATATATATATATATATATATATATATATATATATATATATATATCCTACATCCCCCCTACTTGACATTACTTCGGTCTGAAGATATTAGAACAGTTTCTTTCACCATTCATACCTTCCATTCAGTCCTTTTCCTTGGGGCATTAACACTCCCAACAAGGATTCCAAACAGCTTAAGAGGTGTTTTGGAGTACTTCATCTCAAATCTACCAAAAATATACATTCGACAAAAAAATAAATAAATAAATAAATTAAATGAAAAAAGCATTTATTACCGAAAATAATTTATTTACGAAACGGAATCGACATGTTATTAATTATAATTCATATGTGTACTCATACATACATACATACATACATACATACATACATATATATATATATATATATATATATATATATATATATATATATATATATATATATATATATATATGTATATATGTATATATATACATATATATATATATATATATATATATATATATATACACATATATATATAGTAATTTATAAATTAGTAAAAAATTGACTTTTAGAATAGCGAAGCATTGTAATTTGAATTTTTAAAAATATAATTTTGAATCGAATTTTCTTCAATCTGGTCACTATTTTATTTTCCTACAGTATGTTTATCTTGGTATATCGTACGTTTTTTTAAGGTTGTTATAATTATTTTTCGAATGGAAAAAATAATATATGTTCTTAAAAAAATCCGAACCTGTAAAGACGTTTGTTTGTCAACGTTGCAATCTTGTTTTCTATTCAATACATAAAAAAAATATGTTTTCTAAAACTTCCATATTTATATAATGCAAAACTATATTTCAAATTCATCATTTCGTTTAGCTTGTTTTTCATGCTATAATAAACTATACCCTGTTTTTAAAATCTTTTTTCTCTGGGTTAAAACTCGCATGCAATATATAAATAAAAATTTTAAAAAAAAATGTATTTATATATATAACCTTGACTATTAAACGAATAAGTATATAAAAAAAAATTATCTTTAAATGAAAAAACTGATAAACTTAAAAATTTATTTTGATCTAATTATTTTTTTAAATTTGCAATAATAATAAAAAATTCAATATTTGGTTTTAAATTTGCATTTTGACAGCGACGAAACTCTACGAGCTCCGGACCTTCCACAGAACTGGCACCTGCCTCTCTCACCGGATATACAATTATAGAGGCTTTGTCTACTGTGCATCCACTGCCACTTTAATCGATTATGTAAATAGCTATATATATATATATATATATATATATATATATATATATATATATATATATATATAAAATGGGGGTTGATATAAAATTTTATCCTGATGACGTATGCTATGATGATACTAGTATAAGCAAAGTAATTATCAGTCTTTTATAAAAAGGATTAAACATACAAAATGTTAATAATTTTAAAACCAAACCGCTATTTTTTGGAAGACTAAAATTAATAATTTAATTAAAAACAATCAAGTCATTTCTACCGTTCAATAAATTAATTTTAATATGGTTGTTTAACAAACAAAAAATTACCAAACAAAAATTAAATTTTTTAAAATTAATTTTAATTTCGAATAAATTATTGAATTTTCGATTATCCGAACCACCCTCGGATAATTTAAGCTCAACCATATTATTTTCGTGGCGTTCTGTAACATTATTTATTCATTTTATAAATATCCATCATTTGTTTCATCACATTTTCTTCCTTTTTAATGGCCATTGGGAAGCATTTTATAAAATGCAACCCTAGTCTTAAATATCTGTACATATTTCGAAATTAATATTTTATGTTAAATATTGAAATTAGAATAGGAAAATTTTACTTTTTTTTCATCAGAAATTCGTTGTTTATATTGACTGTTTTTTACTTTCACTTACCTATATATGAAATATATAGTAAGTGGAAGTATTGCGATCGTGAAAAAATTCGACTTCCGGTTTTCAACGGAAATACACGTTTTGGGGTCCCCTGAGTCGAAATGACCAAGTCCCGCGAAATGGTCTGTGTGTGTGTGTCTGTGTGTGTGTGTGTGTGTGTGTGTGTGTGTGTGTGTGTGTGTGTGTGTGTGTGTGTGTGAACAGACTAGCTCAAAAACTATAAACCGTGCGATCCTGAAATTGGGTATTTATTGTAGGTATATGCCCGCGATGTGACAGCATAAATTTCATCAAAATTACTTAAAGGGAGGGGGTACTTTATTTAATAACTTTTTAGGTTTTTTTCGATTTTCTCAAAAACGGCTCTAACGATTTTGATTAAACTGAGTATTTCATCTATTTATATGCCCGAGATATGACTGTAAAAATTTCATCAAAATTTATTAACCGGAGGGGGGACTTTACTTAATAAATTTTGTAACATTTTCACGTGTTTTTTTTATTTACTCTAAATCGGCTTTAACGATTTTGATCAAACTGCGTATTTGATGTATTTATATGCCCGAAATATGACTGTAAAAATTTCATCAAAATTGATTAACCGGAGGGGGGACTTTACTTAATAAATTTTGTAACATTTTCACGTGTTTTTTTGATTTTCTCAAAAACGGCTTTAACGATTTTGATTAAACTTAGTATTTAATCTATTTATATGCCCGAGATATGTCTGCAAACATTTCATCAACAATGATCAACCGCAGGGGGCACTTTACTTAATAAATTTTGTACCATTTTTACGTGCTTTTTTTATTTACTCAAAAACGGCTTTCACGATTGTGACCAAACTGGGTATTTGATGTATGTATATGCCAAATATGTGATTGCCAACATTTCATCAAAATTGATCAACCGGAGGGGGGACTTTACTTAATAAATTTTGTATCATTTTCACGGGGTTTTTTATTTACTCAAAAACGGCTTTAACGATTAATAAAAATAAGATATGAATGCAGAAAAATGTGTGACTTTGGGAAATGATATTTAACAAAACACGTCAATTTCTTATCTAAGTAAGTTGGTAAGTGAAAGTTGTGTGTTGCGCGCACGCACCAGGTTTTTATTTTATTTGTTTTATTATAAGGAAGTTGCCCCACCTAGTAACCCCTACCCCCCCTCCCCCCGGCTTCAAATGAAAACAATATTTGAATGATGGAAACAGGCTTGAGAAATAAATGAAAACTCATTACCTTGATAGTTGTTATTAAAATATAAACCTATTTTTAAATATTTGAAAATGTATGGTTCAGACATCCATACCGATTACAATACAATACTGATTGTTTCAAATATCAAAAACCACTTAAGAAGATTTATTATCATGATGGTTCAATGCTTATTATGTACAATTTTTCAGGCTGTTACAAATAATGAGGGGCAGAAACAGAACGAGCTGCAAGACAGGTTCCAGCAGGACCATCTTAGGCAGCAAGATCAGCTTCTTCAACAGCAGCACAAAATTCAAGAGCTACAGGTTTGTAATAATAAAAAAATATTTAAAATGTCCTGCATAAAATTCAAATTATTTAAATTCAAGCTGAAAGCATATTATTTAGCTGTGCGGATCATGGGGAATGAAATTATTATTTAAAAAATAGTTACTTTTCTTTCAGGCTCCTCATGATTAGATATGACATTTTTTAAAATAATGTTTTCCCCGGATTCAAAAGTATTTAGAATTATAGCAGAACATTAGAAACCATTTCTAGTAGCGTTACTTCAGCTAGAAATATTTACATTAGCTTTAGTTATATTAATTATTTCCTTCATTCATATATTTTTTATAGACTCAAATAACTTCACAGTATGCTTCTGGGAAGGGGTTGAACTTGGGATCACCTCAAGCACTTATGTTTCTACCATTCCTTGATCAACTCCGAAATCTGCAAAGTAATTCAGGCCCCGTAGCTCAGACATCCAACACCAGCCGACCACCATCAGGACCTAATGTAGGTTTACTTGTACTGATAATAATTTTTTTTTCATTATATATTTATCTGAATGCTTAGAACTGTTATAATGTTAAGCATTTTTTAATTTATTTTTTTTTATGCATAAGCAACATTGTGACCCAGCAATCCTGGTCTTCATCAATCTGTACCATCTAAAGAAAATTTGATAATATAAACGAGAATCGGATGTTAAAACCAGATAAAGACCCGCATTGCTCGGTCAAAACGTCGGCTACTATAAAATATTTGTACACTATTTGTAGATTTTTAACTACTACACTGGACTACCTTTCCCCTAATTTTTTAATTTTTGTTGATATTAATGAATTATTAATAGGAAGTTGAAAATTTAGTCATTCTGATCACATTTTTTATATTAATGTTAATATATGCTCTGTTTAATATTTATTTATTATATTTCTAGCTGGTTGGAGGTGGTTGGGGAAGTAGTATGTTGATGAGAGAACCATCTCCACCACCTATGGTAATGCCACCAGATCCTGACACGCCCTTAAATTTGAGTAAGCCTAAAGAAGGAGGACCAGTTCAAAACACTCCAAAACTCATACCCCCAAACCTGCTAATGTCTAGAGCGTTCCTGCCATATGCAGGGCTCCCATCACATGTGAAAAATTCAGGTATGAAATCACTGATCTTTAATCCGTATATTTTAAATTTTAAGTTCATTCATCAAGGGGCACCATCTATTCATAGACATAATATTTAATCTGCAAATGCCTTTTGTACCTTTTGAAAAATATATCTGTAAATAAGAGATTCAAAAAGTGTAAGCAGTCATTTAATTGATAATATATATATATATATATATATATATATATATATATATATATATATAAATATAAATTATTGAATCGTCTGAGATAGAATAGAAAAGAATATTTAATCTCTATATTATGTTTTAGGTAAAATGGGCATGGGTAGCTCACCTGGTCGAGAAGGTGAAAAAATGCAACCATATCCAGGTTTGCATTTATACTCTCCTCATCAACCTCACCCATTAGCTACACCTCTCAGGGACGAATCGAAAGATGATAATGACTTCATCACAGCATATCACAGTAAGTGATATTGTCTTTATTGATATGACAAAGTAATAATAAGATATGAAATAATTAGATATAGTGATAAGATCTAATAAACAAGCAGGATTTATGCTAATACCGATAGCACTTCCTCCTACCTATACAGCTCATATCGTTTAACTTAGTCAAAACCTGTTTTCATTAATCATTATTCCCTTCAATTCCTATAAAGTTATTTTTATTTTAATATTTTTTACAGTGTGGGGGCAAGATCCATCCTTTAAACTGCAGGATGAATCGGGTGATAAAGGTGAGAAATCTATTGATTATGTTTAAAACTATTGCACTATAGGTTAAAAGCACTTATACACAGAACATTTTTCTATACCATTACTTGAATGCATGAGCAATTGAAAAATTGGATATTGTCAATTAGCTTGTTTAAAAAAATTAAGAGGGAAAAATCTGTTGGTTAAGTCTGATTACTGTCAAATAACCTCCTTACACAGTAATGTATCCAAGACATCTATGAATTTGTTGGGTAAAACTAAAGAACAAATTCTAACTATAAAAAATTAAGTTAAAATTTTAACCTTCTTGAAAAATAAATAAAAATAAGATGCTATAAATGAATTCATTAAGAGTTACATAATAAAGGGGAAATTTAAATGAACTAAATTGTATAAAACTAGTTTTAACAGACTCAAAATCCAAATGATACGACTTCAAAAGTATAGATTTTAAAATATTAAACCTGTATTAACATAATATTGCATAACATCTAGATGACAAAAACTCACAGGCTATTTAACTAAAGGCATTAAGTACACCATTAGACCATACACTGGGCAGTTTCTTTTTGTTTATGTTTTTTTTCAATACTATAAATAATAAACATACTTCTTTTTTTTTTTTTTTTTAGCTAAAATGTTGAGACAACCAAAGAGAGAGGGTGAAAATAAACCTCACATAAAAAGGCCTATGAACGCATTTATGGTATGGGCAAAAGATGAAAGGAGAAAAATTTTAAAAGCCTGTCCAGATATGCATAATTCAAATATTTCAAAAATTTTGGGTAAGTATTTTTATGTAATTGTTACATTCATTTCCTAGAATCATAGTCAGATTATAAACCAAGTATTAAACTATATGTAGCTTTTATATGAATAAGGTTAATCCAAACAAATGTCATGTATAAACATTCCTTAAGTAAATTAATAGTTAATAACCAAAAATTCTTAATCTTATTACTGACCGTAACTGCTGATTTAAAATGTTTAAAGAAGTAATAGTAAATTAAAAATTTGGCATTAAATATGAAAATGCATTTTAGTAGAAGCTTCAATAAAGGATAGGAGAGTGTTAGAGAGCATCTAATTGTTTCTAAGAAATATTCACTATGAATTTAAACCGAATATTCAAATTAATGAGTTAATAAGTTATATTTTTGTTATCTATACTTATAATTTAAATTATAAATTACTTTTAAATAATTATATTATGGGTAATTTAATACCATGAAAAATCTGTAAAAATAATACCCTGTTTTTCATAAGGTTTTAAAATATTAAAGAAGTTGAATACTTTTTAATATTTAACCCTTAGAATGAATATAATTAATGAATAATATGGTGGTATAGTTATTGGAATATAATAGAAAAACCATGAAAATTATCTTAAAACAATTGGAATATATTTTTGGTTGATATAATCCCAGAGAGGAATAAATAAATAATAATAAACAAATGGTTATATAACTAAAAGAAATATAAGAAATAGGTACAATAATTAATTATTAGGAGCAAAATATAAGATTTTAACATTAATTATATATATATATATATATATATATATATATATATATATATATGTAAAAAATAAAACCTATTTTTATTTTTTACTTCCTTCAGGAGCTTATGTGATTAAAACAATTGAACAGGGAGGGGAATAGAAAGGGTAGATTAGAGACCTATTGAGGTTTTATGTACATAATTACAATGGTTAAAAACTGAGTTACAATTACACTCCTAATCCAATATTTTAGAAATTGCTGTAAGGTAAAGATTTCAGTTGAGAAATAAGGTATGCGCCCTGATATTACAAAAACTACTGAAGACTTTAGGTTAAAACTTCAATATTGTTGAAAGGGGATTTTGAAAGAGTAAATTGCAATGGAAAATGCCCAGGAAGTAATGTGCAAAATAGGAGAGGAATAATCATTTTAACCCTCTAAGGACCATTACATTTTTTTTGTCAACATTTTCTTACAAAACTTTTATAACTAGTTAAAGAAGGTCTAGTTAGCACACCATAAAGAAAGAAAGAAATCTTGTACCTTGTTAAGCCCCATGTCTTATGGTAATGCTGGTCCTTTAAATCTAATTTTGTTTTATGAACATTTATATTCATGTAGGGAATAATGAAACCAAAACATTCTGTTATCAGAAATATTGGGCTTGTGTGCTAAGAGAATGATTTTTTATATTTTATAAAATCACCCCTAATCCAAGGAAGATTACTTTTTTCTGACCAACCTGTTTTTAAGCAAACAACCTTAAGTCAAGCTCATCATATATTGGAGTGCTTGCAGGAAAAGTAACATTTTCCATCTTGTCATCATTTAAAACTATTCCCCTTACCATACCAATAGGCAGTGTAGCTTCAGACAGGGCTAGAAGTTGTGAACCACATAAATGAAGAATGTCTCCACTCTCATCCTCTTTTTCTGAATTCCTCATACATGAGAATAAACATAGAGGGGGACGAGCTCCACAAACAAACTGGTTAGATGGAAATTGAGGTTATCTTGTCCGAAAAAAATCTCAAGAGCTTCTTGAGCCTTAAACCCAGGGCTAAAAATGATATACAAAATAATAGCCACATAGTTTCGTTTTATAAAAGAATTTTGGTTTGGTTTATTTTTATTATATTAAAATGTCTGGTTTTGATTTCTGTTATCTGTCTATCTTTTACTGGCAAATACCTTTTCTTGAAGGCTCCCTCATCTTGAAGACATAAAATAACATTTAATTTCTCTGAAAATATTTAATCTTTTTATTTTCTCTGTCAAGAAAAAAACTAATCAAAACTACTTGGCATTTATCAGTTTTCAGTCTCTTACAGTTAGTTATAGATATGTCCATTTAATATCATTAAACTTATTCAAAATGTGTAGTATTAATAACAGTAAAGGAAAAAATGTAAGGATAATTTTTACTTTAGAAAAGGGTTCAATTGGTTAAATAAATAGTTTCATTAATTTTCAATGACTTTTAAGCCTGTCAGTAATTTTATTTTTAATTTTTTTATAAAGATTTTACTAATAACTAAAGATCTTAAGAATTACTAATAACTAAAGATTTTAAAACCTTGAAGGTATAAGTAAACTAAAATTGTATTTTTTTTCATTTTCTAGGGGCTCGTTGGAAAGCCATGACCAATGCAGAAAAACAACCATTTTATGAAGAACAATCACGTCTTTCCAAACTGCATATGGAAAAGCATCCAGATTATCGCTACAGGCCCAGGCCAAAGCGTACTTGTATAGTAGATGGAAAAAAGATGCGCATTTCAGAGTACAAATCTCTAATGAGACAACGCAGAAATGAAATGAGGCAACTTTGGTGTAGAAGTGAAGCTGGACCATCAGGAATGGCTGGTCCAAGTTTTGGATTTCCTCCAGAGGGCTCTATCTCCCCTTCAGAAGTACTTTCATTTTCTCCAGGAAATTCACCAACCTTTGAGACAAATTCACCAAATCATAATGATGATTAAACTGTGATTTCTTATAGACTGTAAAAAAAAAAAATTAAATAATAATAAAAAAATGTAATGTTAAAGTAAAACATAGGTAAAAATCTGTTGTGAGATCAAATGCCTCTATAAATACAAATATCAATTTTTCTGGCAGTAACTACCTATACAAGTAAAAACAGTATTCATTTTTATATATCACGTCATAAAGCATTTATCACTAGGCGAAAATAAAATTTATCCTAAAGAAAACCAAAAATCATTTTATTGGATTTATTTTGTAGGAAATAATACATCTGATTTATAATAAAAAATTTAAAATCATAAATTTCACTGGCAGTTTTTGTCTTTAATCAGCTTCATATTTATTTTCTTTTTTCAGATGATTCAAAATTGTTCTAATAAAAATAAATATCTAAATTTTTATTTTTAGTTTTGTTTTCAAAATTTTATTGTTTGATATTAAATATTTTTTTATCCCTCTTACAGTGCATATAATCTGTGTTTGATATTTATAGAGGTTAACACTTTAAACATATCTATCTGTATCCAAGTTTTCTAAAATATAAAATATTTTTTATGTTTTATAACAACTCCCAGCTGTAACATAGGCTGTATATTAGATTTTACAAGTCAGATCATAAAGTTGTGGATATTAAATTAGCTAAGTTCAGTATTAGATTACTTATAAATTTATTTATGGTTCCTTAAATGCATGTCTTTCCAATGTATACAAAATACGAACAATATACATGGCGCACTTTTTCAAACTTTTTTATTATTATTTTTTTATGTGTGTTATTTGTGAATAATCTGTTAAAATAAGATTTGTGTGATATATTTTTTTTTTTGTTTTTAAATGGAAAATCCAATGTAGTGAACAGTGTCAAATGAATGAGTTATGAGCAATAATATCCAATGCAATTCTGTATGTGTAAATTCTGTATTAGATAAGATTCTGTACTATTGGTTTTTTATTGAATTTATGCTAAGATCTCATTTGTTTTTGAAACAGTTTTTTTATTCTCAGCTCATTATTATTCTTGAAAACATTTTATAGATAAAATTTTTAATAATCATAGTAGGTAATTTTATTATATGTAAATTTATATTTGAACTTTTTATTTTATTTTAAAAGCAAATCATGTATATCTTTAAATAAATGTATAAACTTTAATATTATAATTTTAAACATTAGCTTTTTCTCTCTAACTGCTATCTCTTGATTTTTTTTTCATGAGGAATAAATTACTCACATTGCTTTTCATTTATTTTCAGAGCTGGCGATAATTCACTCAATTTCTTAATTATTTATTTTGAAAACATATTTTATTTTTACATTCTAATGATATTGTTCTCTTAATTTGTTTTGAGCATGGCCATACTGTCTCAAAGTTCTGTAAAATAAGCAACAAATCTAAGTTATTGTAAATATTTTGTACCTTATTAAAAAATTGATTTATTTACAAATATAAACACACACACACATATATATAATTAGAAAATCTGAAAAAAAAGAGAGAGAGAAAAAAAAAGGTAGTTATCATTGTAATTAGATAATATACAAATAAGCATGTCACATTATTTAAATCTAAAAAAACAAAACTTATTTTCCATAAAATGTTCCGTGAAAATACACTGCTATAAAAAGTGCGTTTAAGGGAAAGTTGGCATCAGTAAGGAGCATATTTAGAGTTCTTTCAAAATTATTTTTTAAAAATGATCTCCAAATCATGTTATAAATTTTAAATTGATATAATTTAAAAAATAAAAATTAACACACTCATTCCTCTTACTAATTTAAGATATTCATCTGTTATAATTATTAGTTAAATTTTATTACATTCAAAATATTGTGTATTCTGCAAAATAACTGCTGTTTAATAATTATACATGTTGTTATTACTAGAAGGTGATTTTTAGAATATTAGAAATGTGTGATTTTATATTGTATATATTCTTTAGTTCCCTGTTGTGTCTTTATGTGTATACATAATGTAAAATAGTTAAATAAATATTATTTATTGCATCATAATATATAAGTAATATTTGCTGATAAAAATATAAATAATAGAAAAGTGGAAGTGGTTAGTAGGGTAATACAGTTCTCACATTAGGCCAGTACAAAATAGAATTTTCAAGAATTGTATGAATTAGAGGCTGTACTGGATACCTATAAGTTTTTATTTTTTTTTATTTTAACCTTTTAGTGAACCAAAGTAAATAAATAAATATTGTATTTTTTTAACATAAGTATTTTACAGTAATTACATTTTGCCTTCACTGTTGTACTTATTTTTCTTTACATAAATATATGACCTATTAGCTTTATGTTTTTATTATTAAAATATACATTATTTTTTTCCATTCATTAAATTTTATTTATTTCATCATTTCTTAGCAATGGTAAAAATGAGTACAATATTTGAAGGAAAATAACATTATTAGTAGAATTTTCATTATAGACTGTATGCTTAAATATGATACTATCTTCAGGTGAAGGTATGTTATAGGACCTAAGAACTAAAACTGCATACACACCACTTTCATTGTATTCCTTATATATTCTTTTTATATTGTTAATAAATTGTAATATATAGGCATATGGATTAGTAGTTTTTTCGGGGTAGTAATATGTTATGTGCCATTGTTATTTTTAATGACATGTGAAGGGTCAGGTATTAAATTTTATATATTTGTCAAACTTAAGTATGCTACTTAATATTAATTAATTAATAAAATCTTTACACTAGAAAAAATGGAATGGACTGAACTTTAAGTTCTAATTAATTATTGGATTGATCAATTGCATTTAATTCATATAAATAAATTCATCAGAATTCTCATATTTACTCTTAAGTATGTTTTTCTTAATGATAAAATGTAAGGGACCAAATAATGAGATAACTGAGATAACAGTCGAAAGTTTTAATCATCAAGTTTAACATATTTTATTTTTCATTATCTTATTACATTTGAACATTGTTTTTAAGATAGTAATGTCTATAGCAATATTACAATACCCAAGATCGATAATTATTAATAGTAAGTATAAATATACTAGTATAATGGTCTCATGCATTTGCTAAATTACAATATAATTGTCTGCTGGAGGACCTACTTAATACTGTTTGGAAAAATGTAATACATCTCTTTTATTTTCATATTTATAGTTAGACTATTTATTTTTATTTTTTTTTACCAAAATGATTTAAAATTCATAGTATTTAAAAAAAATAATAAAACTATGTTAGGTCAAGCTGGTTTCAAAGAATTTATTAATTAAATATTTATTTGACTAGTTATAACTGACCCTGAGCATGTATAATATTCTTTGTAATATTAATTATTTTTGAGGAGCTGCTTTATAACGTTATTTATTGCATTGTTGGCATTTCATCTGTAAGGCTTTTATATTAAAGGCTCCAAATTTCTCATGTATATTACAATTGATGTATTCAACTTTATTATAAAATATATAAAGTTAGGAATAATGAAAAGTATATAAGTATTTAATATTGATTGTATTAAGTCTTAAATGTTATAAAAAGAAATAAGAAATTCATTAATAGAAATCATGTTTTTAAAGTGGATATTATTTTTTCCCCCAATTGATTTCATACTAAATATTTATTTGCTACTAAATTAAGCTTTTGGAGCTCCATAGATATTGATTTATTATTTTGTTTAAAAGCAGTTGATTATATATGTATATATATATAATTTCTTTTATCTGATCTCATCTTAAACATTAATAACATTCAGTAAAAAAGATAAAAGCATGGAAAAGTGCAAGTTATAGAAGATGAAACCAGCAGGTAATAAAACAAAAACCTTAATATTCAAAACCTTGCAGTTCTTTTCCATCATTTTAAACTCATAATTATTTATGAGATTATTATATTATTCTTTTTATCATGTCTCGTACAAACCAAATTTTGGTTTTCCCTCTAAAGAAACCATAGATGGATAAAAGCAACTACAAGATGTAGTTAATGAGATAGAAAAATTTAAACGAATGATAGCAAAGTGTTAAATTAAAAATTTATATATATATATATATATATACATACATACATCAGCGGCCCGACAACTCATCTCTGAGTCTTGGCCTCCTGGATCAGCCTTCGCCAAGTGTCCCTGTCCAGTGCAGCCGCCCTCCAGTTGCGAACTCCGAGTAGGGTCCGAGCGTCATGTGCCACACCGTCCTGCCATCTTAATCTGGCTGCATATATATATATATGCATTATATGTATAGAGGAGGGAAAATGTATAATAGGAGCTACTGTAGCCAGAATTATTAATTCACCTAAAAAAACACTGTCAACAAAAAGGTTTTTATTTTATTGAAACACTAAACTGTCAACTTCTCAACTTAAAATCCACATCTGGGGATTACCTAGAAAACAAAAAAGAAAAAAACTACCAGTGCAGTCTGTGTACTCTCACTACTGCTGCTCAATTTCAGTTCCTGCATGGGAGTATTATGCTTTCACCCCTTCAATTTTGATTCACCTAATGTAATGCACCTAATTCAATTATCCACACCTCATGCAAAATACAGTTTTATGCTCACTGTAAGTAAATAAAACTAAAAAAACATAAAACATAGTTCCACAATGAATTCTAAGGTTAAGGCCGTAGGTTAAAAAGAATGAAGAATGATTCAATTTAATCTTTAGCACAGCCTAATGGCCTCTAAGGAATTTAGAAATTTTATTAGGTCATACCATATCAAAAGCCGTTACATACACGAAAAGAGAACATTCTTCCGATTTATATTTACATTAACTTTACTTTACTTTATTAAGTCCTCTTTTTAAGGCTGGATAGTGTGAGGCACCTTCTAGAGCTTACTCCAAAATTCTCTGTACTGTGCTCAGCTACTTTTTTCTTCTCCAGTCTATTCCTGCCCTGTTCAAGGCTTCTGAGATCCTTCCTTCCCAGGTCCTCCTTGGTTACCCTGTGGCCAGATCTAATCCACTCTTACATTGTACTTGCTATACACTACTATACATATAGTAGTGATTCTCCCTCGTTTTCCTCTCTACTTTATGTATATATATATATACATATATATATATATATATATATATATATATATATATATAGAGAGAGAGAGAGAGAGATTGATTGATTGATTCTTTATTGTCTTGGGGCCTTTGGCCCTTTCTTACAGACAAATATATGCATATGGTTACAGCAATGAATAAAAACATAATACATTTAATAAGGTAAAGTAAAGTGTAACATCAAGATGAGAGCTTATAGATAGATAATAAACATAAAAATAAAGACAAATATCATTTTCACTGCCTTTCTTCGTTTATTTTTTTTATTTTGCTTTACATTTATGGGGGTAAAGTAAAAACACACCTCTAAGGAAAAATTAATATATAAGAAATTAAAAGAAAAAAGTGAAAGTAAAAAAAAACAATAATAAAAAAATAAAAATAAATAAAAAATAATTATCAATGTAGGATGAATGCAAATGGAAAAGGGGTTGAAGGAAGGGGATTGGGTAATTGGAAATGGATGGGAGATGTTAGGGTGCACTCGACTGGCCCGCGTCCAAGAATCGTCGGAGACAAGCCTTGCGGAAGAAAGACGCCGATCTCACCTCTACTGGAAGCTTGTTGAGCTCTCTCGCTGCTGCAACGTGGAATGCATTCCTCATGATCTCCGTCCTGCATGCCAGTATCCTGAATCTGCCCTGAAGCCTCTCGCTACTTACTGTTTCGAAACGATTGTGCAGGTCTTCGGGGGTTCCAGAATCAAGGATTCTTCTTTCTACGGACATCAGGTTGAGCCTCCTATATTCCTTAGCTCGCAACCAGAATAACTCTTTTATGTACGGACTAATGTGTTCATCTCTTTTAATACAGAAGATAAACCGCATAGCTGCGTTGAGCGCTCTCTGTATTCTGGCATCTTCCAAGTTGGGAATATCTATGTAGACTGAGTCGCAGTACCAGGCAATGGGGAGTATCAGAGCTGAGACTATCTTCTTTTTCGCTTCGGCTGATAAGAATCGTTTCCATCTTGTGAGAGAGTGCAGGACTCCGTGAACACGACCCACAACGAGGCTAGCCTGGTCTCTCAATGTCAAGGAGCAGTTCACCACCATACCAAGATATTTTACCTTTTCAGATCTGGGTATGATCTGGTCAACAATCATCAGCTGAGGCAGCGAAGCATTCTTTTCGGCCTTTACAATAAGCTTAGGGCTACCTACCAGCATCCAGTCAGATTTTCCACAATTGAGGCGAAGTCTGTTAGTTGAGGCCCACTGGTGAAGATCCCTGATATCTTCATTGATTCGTTCCATGGTTGCATTTACATCCTCCGGTAGACTAGATGCCCAAATCACCACATCGTCTGCAAACATGTAGAGATCCTCTGAGAGAGAGAGAGAGAGAGAGAGAGAGAGAGAGAGAGAGAGATCTATATTTTAAATACTGTGTTACCATTTATAAATAAGATATTGGTTTGGAGTTAAATAGAAAACCTTTTTAGAGAAATTTTAAGTTATTACTAAATAGTTATTTTCACTATATATATTTATCCAATATTCAAAACCTGGGGAAAAAAATAATAAATGACAATTTTCAAATTAAAATATGTTTTAACTCCAAAAAGTTCATTTAACACACATTCATCCTTTAAAGGATTTCTAACATGAATAGCTGCCTATAATTTTTATGTTTGCATATACTTTTTATTCTCTTATAGTTCTAAATTGAATTACCTTTGAAAGGAACTCCAGATCATTACAAAAATAAGAAGAAAAAAAGAACGCATTTGCTTTATTAAATATCTTGTTTTGTGGTAATATTTTCAAAGGACTTAACACTTGATCTAATGTCAAAATGTGTGTGAAATGTTATGATTAATTTCTAGTAACATTGAGTAACTCTTTTTAAATAATCATATCATAATCTACTTTCCTTCTATTCAATGTAGCTTATCTATTCACCTTTTATTAATAGAAACCACATTTTTTATATGTAAAAATATTTTTATTGTTGCTAGATTTAGGCAGAAAATATTAGCTCATACTAGGATATTTTAAGGCAATTTCAAGTAGATAAACAAGCAATTTATTTACCTAGAAGTTATTGTTTTATGCAGGCAAAAAATATTTCTTGAAAAATTAAGTTAAAAAAACCAGTCGGTTCAACATTGTTTAGAAATTTCTTGTTATAATTCAAGTAAACCTTTAACACTATTTGCTTTTTCAGTCAGTTACATTTGATATTGCAGGATTTATCAACGTGTCAAATTACAAATTGTATAGCGATTGAAAGAAAATAAACAAATGCAAAGAGTTGTATTTTAACCCAGGAAAGGTGTTCTTCAATCATGTTACACTAAAGGTGTCCCAGTGAGCATTTCATTCACTCATTGTGATTTCCATCAATATTTCTGATTAATTTTAACTTTTAACCATTTAATTCACAGGACCAAGAAATAAATAAGATATAAATTTCATTAGAAGAATAAAAAATAAAATACATAACACACTTGTACACTTCATTGATAATTTTTTTTTTATACTGACAAGCATTCACATTTTCTGTCTCATAAGTTGTACTTGTTAGTCATGTGCAAGACTTTTTCTATTGAACCCATAAATTCAAATGCATAAATTCTAATGCCATAGTAATAGAAACACGATCAACATAAAATAAGTAAAAAAATTTCTCTGATTCATATGTGATTTCTAGTAACTCATCAGAAATAAATAATGCTTACAGTTTTTAAGTTCTTCTCGATGGCATTCAAAGGTTTTCAAAAGATCAAAATTTATCTTCCCACAATTCATTTTCAAATAAGTGAATAAACAAAAAGGCTACAGCAAAGTAAATATTGAAAGGTAGTGACCCTGTGAGGGAAATGTCCCAGTGAAAAATAAAATATTGGAATTTAAAGAATGTACCTCTTAGGGAAATTGCTATCCTTATTCCTGCTCAGATCTTGAAACAAACTGAGACTTGCAAGCCATATTTCTCAGCCCGTAGTGTGAATATGATAGGTTTGAACATGTATGTCTACTGCTTGTCTATTCAGGTCCAGCTAGACAAAATCTCAATGTAATAGGATGGCGTATTAGATAGTTATACTTAAATAATGATCTGCCTTAGGGAAATGCTCAAGGGAACATTTCTCTGGTGGTAGGATCAACTTTTTTGGCTCACACAGTTTTATCTGAGAGCAATTCCTTCAACTTTTCCAAGTCCTTGCTCTTTTACATAAAAAAAAGAAACATCTCTTGTATACTTGCAAGAGATCAAAGAGTTTCAAAACGGTATTGAAGAAGACTGTATTTGTTTTCATTGTTTAATGATTGCCACTAAGGCTAAGAAAAGAAGAATGTCTGATGAGCTTGTAATAAACAATATCACAAGCCATCGTTGCCCGAGAAGTGCTATGTCTGAGAGACGCGTATTCCCAAACTCGCATCTTTTTCATTCAAATTTCTCTGACACACATATTCCACTCCTACTTTAAATATTGTGTTTACTTATTCGGATAAATTCTTTCTTTTGAATTACAAATTAGAACATTAATAGACTACTTCAAACACAAATTTACTCTTTTTTATTACCTCCATTGTATTATCCATTTACTTATATCTTCAATGTTTGTAAATTAGAGTTTACTATTCCTTCTTGAAAATAGTGTGTTCATCACAATTTTATTTACTTATTTTTTTTTTACTTGTTTATTCTTTTTCATAATTTGTGAACTCTTATCTTTGTTACTAAGAGAAGAGTTTAGCAGAATTAACGAAGGCAGGTGAATGGCCTGACTATTTTTTTGATAGAATGCATCAAATCATACAATTATTAGCTCAAAATTTTTTTCATATGATCTTTACATCCCAGATGAAATATATATATGTCAACATACAATTTAAAATTTTAGAATAACTGTTATCCATACTGAGGGTCGCATCATATAAATGCATTAAATGTGATAACCGGCGCATTATTTATTATTATTTTATAGTAGTACATACCTTACGTCATGTTCAAATAACCTTTGCATTAGGTTGGCTTATTTTATTTGATCAGCCACCCCCAAGGGTCAATCTAGTTTGTATTTCAAAGGTAATGGTTTTAGCATAAGGAGACTGATTTTGGAATAATATTACAGATTCTGAGACTAGGCTCTTTCATTTGTTCATTGATACTTACGGTTGTACCTTTATAACTAGTTGTATATGTTGAAGTTTTATATTTTAAATAATGTTTGTGGAAGAGAGAAATACTTTATTAAAAAAAAAATATATAAAGTAGTGCTGCCCTACTGTATAGGATTGCTAGTTACACATCATACTGATCTATCTCTACAGACATTGATTATATATCCACACTTGTTTTGTTTTGGTTTTCCTTCTTAGTTTTTCCTTAATGTGTGCTACTAACTTGATTACAACGTTTTAGTTCATTTTTAATAACTATGGTGGTGTATAATCCCTTGAGAGTCTGGGATTATACTTTCTAAAATAGTTTGTAGCTTTTCCCTTCCAGCACCAATATTTTCTAAAAATTCATTCCTCGATGAAGGGATAGTTCTCCTACACTCGAACCAAAGCCCCTTTACTTTAAAATTTCGATATCTGTAAATTTCTCGTTATTTGTCTTGCAAGTACGGTATGCACTGCTAAATCTTTTATTTTTCAATTTTGAAATCTTGGCCTTGATCATTTGCTTCAAATCTAACTGTGGGATCTACTATTAGTGCCTCATTTCCTATCTTACTAAAAGCCAATATATCTATATAACTCACAGAGTCTTCCAAGTCCAGGCAGTAAACTTCAAGGAAACATTCTTACTGTTTTATTTCCAGTAGATTTGCTATTTCTTTTTTTAATGTTATTATGCATACATGAGCTGGGGTTTCTGACACTCAACCGTATTTGCAGCAGAGGGGTTCACCATCCCCGTTCACTTCGCATCCAATTCCTGGAACTACAAGAAGAGGAGGATAATTTACATTTAATTTAAACTCGTTCGACCATTCTGAGCCTTTGAGAACTTTCCTCTCATACATAAATTTAGTAGCCAAGTGGTTTGACTTAAAATGGTTATTAACATTTGCTCCAATCTTCAAACGATTTTTCCCTCAGTGACTGCCTAATTTTCTTGGCTGTTGTTCCTGCAACATTGTTGGCATCAATACGGTAAGTCAGCACACATTTGAATTTCAGCTTTGTAATCAAAAATTATCTGGAACAAGCTATCCGTCACATTGGCTCATTTCTGGAAGATAGACCACTGAAGAGGGGCCTCCCATTGACATCGTATAAGGCCGAGATCTCTGTATCTTCATGATGCATAGATCACTGCTGAGCATGTGTTCGCTGGCAAACCTATCATTGCCTTTACACCTCTTTGGAGTATTGTACATCTACAGATTCCACAAGCGAAGGAAGCAATTTCGCCAAAGGCGCTGTCTGTAGTAGATATATCAGGGAGGGAAGTAAGCACCCATTTACTATGTTGATCTTCTGATCAGCTTTGAGGATATTTGATTCAATCAATTTTTCAATATTTCTATTAGCCTTACTAACAGCATTATCATAAAATTCCAGCTCACCAGAGAATCGACATCCAAGATATTTTATAGTGTCACTTTCATCAAAAGATTTTATTATCTCTCCAGTATCTAGGCAAAATTGTGATTTAAATAGCCTTCCTTTCTCCAGCTTCAACATTGAGAGCGGTCACTGCTTGATCATCAGTAAAGCCTGTTAGTAGAACAGGGTCATGGTTATCTGTTGATTTTTAACCATATTATTTTGCTACTTTTGGATCGCACAGCTCTGTGTATAGACAATCTTTGCTCAAATTGAACAGTGCTTGCAAAAGTAGCCCACCTTCTGGGACTCCTCTCAAAACATTAATAGGGCTAGCTTTTTGGCTCCTAAATTAACTCTTAAGGTGTTATTACACAACAGACTTTCTATTGGTTTTTTTTAGATCAGATGAAACACCTTTAGCCAAGGGCGTACCCAGGATCAAAACTAGGGAGGGCAAGCTAAAAAATAGGGGGGGGGGTTGTTCAGCTAAAGCTATGGTCGTTCAGGTTGTAACACCTTACCGCGGAAAAGGTGTTATAATTATAGCAGTGCTTTATCAACTAAGTTATTACAATTATTTGCTTGAAAAAAATATATTCTATTATTGCTTCCAGTCTTAAAAGCCTTAAAAATTATTGCTTCCAGCCTTCCAGGGGGGAGCCCTCCCCCCTGCCCCCCGCTGGGTACGCCCATGCCTCTAGCTTCTAGGGACTTTAAAAAATGACTATAGTTTTTATTACTTAAAAATTTTTGTTTATAAACTCATATTCAATCCCATTTTCATCAGACTGCATGACTTATAAATATCTATATGGTTTCAAATATGTTTTTAATAGCATTAAATAAAATGTCAAGGATGGGATGTTTCGCTCTTAAGTGTTAAAGCCAAAACTTTGTGGTATAAATATTTCCATCTACTATTTAAACTGCCGATTATCCAGTAACTTACTCGTTCAAACTGGCCAAGATTCAAGATATTTTTTCAAAAATATACATAGTGATAATACATGCATTAATTAATTGCTTCAAATCTTAACTAATCATGTAAATAGCAATCACTGGTCTGTTTTTACGTATGGACTTTAGAAATCTTAAATTTGAAGTGAGTTATTTGATTTAGTTTCATAGAAGTCATTTATGTTTGTTCATATTAACAATTATCTGATTATGTATTATGCATAGAACAATTTTTTTAGCGAAACTATTACAATGGTATAGTAATATGGTTTTGAGAAATAAAAAGTAGCTTAAATATAATTCCTTTAAATTTAATATTTATTATTCTTAAAGCTTATTGTATTTCAAATAACAGATTTCTAAACGAATTTATGTGAATGGCTCTAATCTTTATTACATAGTAAACAAAGGGGGCATTGCCTAAAAATTGAACAAACAGCAATCTCTTTTGACAAGAGAAGGAACTAATAGTTTTAGAAACAGTTCACAGAGTACGCTCATCAAGTTACTTCAAGAAACTGTTCATAAGTAGCGCTGCTACGATTCACTAAACAATTCAGATTGGCTGAATGAGTTCGGCGCAGGGTTTTTAAAATAGCTGTAAATGATGTTGAAAATTTTAGTAGTGGTATATGTAATTGAAAATATACTGATATTGGCTTTATTAGTGCTAATTCCTATAATTTTTAAAACCATTAGTTTGTCTATAACCGATAGTAACCTTGGTCATACAAATTCGTATTAATGGCCAAAAATACATACATATCTATATTCATCTTAATAATGATGAAATGTCCAGTTACAACTTTTTCTAAACAGACAGGATAGTCCAGTGAACACATTATCAAACGTTTCATAATGTTTTATTTCCTTATCACTGGGATTCAACAAGGGTGGTCATAGGGGCGGATATGGGGGATCGATACCCCCCCTCGAAATCATGAAGAAAAAAGATTTGTGGAATAATATCGCGGATCTGATTCTTTAGTATAGTAGTATATATTTATAGATATCAATTGATCCTATCCCATTATTTTTATAAATTAATAAGTGTGCTGTTTTTCGCTTCATGTTTGTTTTTTCTTACACCGACCAATCTCCTCCTCCACCCGAATTATTTTTCTGGGACCGCTTCTAGGATTCTAATGTGGATGAAAACCAGGCCAGTCTAGAATCTCAGTGTTATTGGAATTTATTCACATACCACAGCTCCGACGTGCAAGAAAAGAATCTCCAACAGTAAATGCTCTCCCACTGGCGGGGATTCTCGACACTTCATTGGTGTTCCCTTGTGGTCAAATTTCCATTCATGGACACAACAGTAATGTTTTTCGGTGAAAGAAATTACTCCCTAAACCACGATTAATCGTTTTATCGTTTCCATGCCCTCATTCTCCTACCTTTTGTGTGCAAATCAAATTTTGACTATAGAAGAAAACTGTTCCATTGCCCAATGTCCGAAATGCTCTAGTAAACAGATGAAGAATTTTGCCGACCCTGTCCTGGTCGTCTAGTAAATACTCTTGTCTCCTGGTATCTCCCCTATAATCGCTAGATTACAGAATTTCTCATTCCCAAATCGTCAGCCTACTTCCCGAACTCTCCCGGCGTTCCTCAATTAATGTTACAGTCCCATCACCTCAAATTCAGGAAAGATACCCCATTAAACTCGACAAAATGTTATAGACTGATTGAGATTGACAATATCATCTTACAGATCAATTTAAACAAAGTTAACATAACAAGGATAAAAAATGTTCAAAGAACGCAAAAGTTTCCGAATACCGTTCTGAGGATTTGCCTTAATTTATTATCTTTTAAGTCACTCATTCTTGCGAGAAAACATCAACATACAGCGCATAAAGTGGCCTTTTAATATCTTGGCCGTGTTTAACATTAGCAGCACCACACCGGTTTCAAGATTGCGGTCAAACTAGCTTTTTATTTTTTAAATAAAGTTTAATTCTTTTTTTCGTATGTGTAGAAATTAAATTTTTAGCTTCGCGAGATCACTTAGACTTAATTCCCTGAACGATGCATTTATTTCTACAGAGATAAAATATAAATATGTCATTAATATTCAGCAAATTGACAACTGAAATATAAAGCGACAATTTTAAAATAGTTGGTTCTGAGGTGTTTAAATAACAGTCAGTGTAACCTTCAGGACCTAAACATTGGAGTCTTTTATTTGACACAATCAATTCTTTTGTCCAGTGAATTCCGATCATCTTAAAATGTAAGCTTTTTTTTTATTGTTTAGATATTTATGTTTTGTTTGTGTTCTTATTACACAAACAATTTCTGTTATTCGTCATGTTTTGTTTTAATAATTTTTGATTTGTTAGATTTGGCATTTTTTCTTTTGAGATTTACAGGAGAAATAAAACGAAGATGTAAGAAACAAGTAATTATCTTTATCACTGTGTAATAATCCATCAGCTTTGAATATTTCAGCTGAAGACGTTCATTTGTTAGTAATCAAGCTTTAAGTAGTACTCATTGTGATTACTTGGCCTATATAATAGATAAATCTTATATGTATTTACACAAATTATATATAGTTATATTCATTGCTAAAAGAAATGATTCAGTAGTAGATTTATCAAGCACTAAAACAAAGAGCTTGTTCTTTTAAATACACCTGAATACAGCGGTTATTAATTATGATATAAATTATAGCTAGATTTTTGTACTTTCTTAGTCTTAGAAAAAAAGGTAAGGTACCTCTACTGCTATGTAACTTATATTATGCTGAAGTAAAACTTCTGGGCTTAGCCTTTATTGACAGGATTTGTAACCATCATGTTAAAAAGAGCATTAATTAGCTTTATTAGATCCCTGCTTTCAACTCCTGTTTGCTGCACTCGCTCTAAATAGATCATTAAACCCCAAAACGGGTCCTTTTCAATTGAGATAAGGGCCACATTAAACAAAGCCATATTGGCTACGCCTAGAAGTATTATCAAACTGTTTAATACAGCCCAATCCAACTGAAAAAGATCCATTGGGGATAATTTATCCCATTGAAGGGAGTGTAAGTTGAAAGCCGCAATCTATTAAAGATAATCAAGTACTTTTTATCTGAAAAGGACGCGGTGGAGGTACTCATGGCCAGGTTACCTGAAACATGTCGGAAGTAACAGAGCAGTGTATTACCAAAGCTAATACTCCAGCATTTTACAGATACATGTTTTTTATGTTCTTATTTTACAAGGATATTGCACTGTCACATGCTAGATTTATCTTGTTCCCTTGTCTTAACATTGATGTCTTGCATAATGTCACCTTAACTGGCTATCTAGTTCTCTTTTGTTAACACCCCAGCAGTCATACCTTCTTATGGCTCTAATCTAGTCGCCTTTCATCTGTGAGATACCTTTTCCAATTTATGCAGTAACATTTATATCAACCACTAAAATTAGTGAAACACGTTCAGAAAAACATTTTAATCCTCTAAGTATAGAGAATGAAAAATCTCTGCAACGAACGGCTAACATATTAAAAAATGTCGCACTTTTTAGGTCAGAGACAGGCCAAAAATAGCAATAGACAAATAATTTGGAATCTTTTTTAGTTTACTAAGTTTAAAACTTTCTTTAGTTGTAATTCTTTTATTTTGAATTCCCGTCATCTAGAAAATACAAAAGATGTGTGAAGGGTTGATGAGGACAGTTTTTTGATGAGAGGTTTCTTCCAGACAGCTAGTTCACCTGCCGCTGCATACACCCAACATAGTGAGGATTCCGGGATTACGAGTTTGGGAACAAAACAATCAATCGCCATTAGCATCTTATGACCTATGAGCTTGCATAAAAAAACAAATAAACTATTCCATTTTATTCTGTTTTTCTGGAGGTGTTGAATTTCTTTTTTAAATCAAATAAACTAAAAAAAAAGGGTCGATGAGAGAGGCAGATCATATAGTTTTTTTACAAGGGCAATAAATAGAGGGGGCTAATCATGGGAATAAAGAAGAGAGTGGGGGAAATGAATTTTTATAGGATTAAAAGGAGGGGATTGTAGAATGAGAGTCAAAAGAAGGAAGTAGAATATGTAGGGGAAAAAATATATTTTTAAATCAAACAATTTTAATATGTTTATACTTAGTTGAATGACTTGATCATATTTCCTGATGGCAATAATTCCTTGGTTTTATTTTTTTTAAGTCCTCAAAACAAAAGAAATCTTCCTACATTATTGACTTTCACTCTCAATATTACTCTACTGCCTCAATACGATTGTAAAGATTACTGTCTCAATTCGTTGATTTGAGTATATACTCTTTTAATGCTTGGCTCAATAAATTCATTGTTGTATTACCTTTGAGCCTACATGTTTAAGATACTTTACCTATCTCTACTCATCAATCCTCTTTTCATTAAATTATGCTTATTCCTTCTCCTGCTTAATTAAACCATTCTGCCAATAACAGTGAACATTTACAGATAACTCCTTTTAACCCTCCGGATGCTATTTGATTTACATCAGCGGGCGCGCTGCGGTGTTTGGACCGCATCTTTGTTTTGTATATATTTTATTAGAAAATAAGCAATAACTTACTTTTTGTTGTTGTTTACTCGTTGCTTTAATTTTATTAATGAATGAAAATCATAAGATTTATAAAGAAAAGGATGACAAAAAAAAAAAAAAAAATTAAAAGAGCTTTGGCGATAAAAACACAAAAAAAAAACTTAAAATTGGTAGTATAATGTATAGGGATAATATAATAATAAATTGCTTATTATAATAAATGTTGCTCTTATGAACATAGGAATAATGGTGGAAAACGGTTGACCGTTGTTATAACCGTTCAATCACATATTTGTTTTTTACCAACATTTCGACCCAAATTTTAGGTCCTCATCAGTGCTCTTTGGCTGATGCTGTCCCAGTGAACCCATAAGGTATAGAGTATTGTAATTATAAAAATAGGCATTGAGGTATGTGTCGAGGTTTTAAAGGAAAATAATCAAATATGCAGCTAGATTTCATGATATAATAATTTAGTAAAACAAGCCTAAAAATGATAGTATATGTAAAAATCTGGTGCATGCTCGCAACACACAACTTTCACTTACCAACTTACTTAGATTAGAAATAATAGAATGAACAGAACGGCTTTAATTATGAACAATGGTCTGTCATTAAAGGCGTACTCTGCATGCGTGGGCTCAACGAGTTTTATGAGTTGACTGAATATTTTTCTTTTTTTCTCCTCTTTATGTTTTCTTTATTTTTATCATATCTCATATTTAGCCATTTCTTATTTTTAGGCGTAACGAGAGACTGTTAATTTCTCCATGTAAACAAAAACAAAGGTACTTTATAAGAAAGAAACAAACAAACAAAAAAGGCCCCCCCCCCCCAAAAAAAAAAAGCCCCCTCAGAACATTTTAATAATGATAAAGCTTACCTGATATTAAAGAAAACCTAATTTTCATTAAACATGACGAATTTGATAAAAATCATTAAAGCCGTTTTTGAGATAATCGAAAAAAAGGTAAAAATTGGAAAAAAAGTCATGAAATAAAGTGCCCCTTCAGTTGGACCAATTTTGATGAAATGTTGGCTTTTACATATTTGATATATAAATACATCAAATACCCAGTTTGATCAAAATCGTTAAAGCCGTTTTTGAGTAAATAAAAAAAACACGTGAAAATGATACAAAATGTATTAAGTAAAGTCCCCCCTCCGGTTAATCAATTTTGATGAAATTTTTACAGTCATATCTCGGGCATATAAATAGATCAAATACTCAGTTTAATCAAAATCGTTAGAGCCGTTTTTGAGAAAATCGAAAAAAACGTAAAAAGTTATGAAATAAAGTACCCCCTCACTTTGCGCAAATTTGATGAAATTTTTGCTGTCAGATCGCGGGCATATACCTACACTAAATACCCAATTTCAGGTTTCCACGGTTTATAGTTTTTGAGCTAGTCTGTTCACACACACACACACAGACCATTTCGCGGGACTTGGTTATTTCTACTCAGGGGGTCCCAAAACGTGTATTTCCGTTGAAAACCGGAAGTCGAAATTTTTCACGATCGCAATACTTCCACTTACTATATATTTCATATATAGGTAAATGAAAGTAAAAATAATTCAAACAATATCAGACAATGTAAAAACCAAAATACTTGCATTTTAATTTGTGAAGAACGCGCGGTGTTTGGACCGCACTTACAGACCTACTGCAAATAAGGAAATATAACTACTGAGGTAAACCGGAAGATGTCGGGCACGATCGTCTAATGCTGCCAGAACATGTCGGTCTACCTGGGGTAAATACCTGGGGAACCCTCAGCTCACTGATTCAATTAGTATTCCTAATACTTTGACAAATGTTCAGATTGCGGTCCCAATGCCGCAGCGCACCCGCCGGAGGGTTAAAAGATAACCGAAATATTTTACTGTTGTTTTTAAACACATTGAAAATTAGTCTGTTGGTTACTAGTGTGGAAGAACGCTTATTCACATTTCTAATATTGAGTATCTCCTAATTACTTCCTTTCTGGATGCTGTGGAAAAATTTGAAACTTAATGCTTTTATTATAAATTTAAATATTTAATCGATTAAATAGAATTCAACAGAAATTGAGCATATATTTGTAGTGAAACTTTAGCTCAATTTTTTATTTTAATCTTGTGATTAGTTCCCCGATGTTTCCATTGTTTATGTCTTAATGCAGATTATTTATTCTCACTCACTCACTGTTGGGCGCTACAGTCCTTGTAGGACCTTGACCACCATTCTTCCCCACTCCTTGCGGTCTCCAGCGAGGCTCCTCCAATTTCTAATCCTCAGTTTTTTCAAGTCATCTTCTAGGTCATCAATCCACCTAATCCTAAGGAAATAAAAAATCCTTTGGATATGCTGTCCTTTGTATGTGATGTAAAATGGAGGTCTCAAGTCTTTGAGATATAATCATTATCATCATCATTGGTGGCGCAACCCGTCACCGAGTCTGGGCTTCCTCCAAAAGCTTCTGCCAGTTGGTTCGGTCTCGGTGGCAGCTCTCCAGTTTCGGGTACCCAGAAGAACCCGTGCATCCACTGCAACGGACCTTACATTAGGCCGTCCCACTCTCCGCTTGCCATGGAGCTCTCCGTTCATCTTTGGAATCTCGCTGTCCTCCATCCTAACCACGTGTCCTGCCCATCGAAGTCTCCCAAGCCTAATGAATTTAACCACGTCGTCGTCACCATACAGCTCTAAGAGCTCTGAATTCTTCCTTCTTTTCCATATGTCTCCCTCACGAACTGGACCAAAAATTTTTCTAAGTAATTGCCTTTCCAATACCAGTAGCATGGCCTCATCAGCTCTGATGAAGGCCCAGGCTTCTGACCCACACGTGAGGGCAGGACGGATCTAGATCTTATAAAGGTTTATTTTCCATGTTCGATAGGTACCTGCTCCTAAAGTGTTTGGCCAGGCCAAAGTAGCTCCGGTTAGTTGCAGCGATTCTCCTATTGATTTCCTGGGAGATGTTATTTAGTGCATTGAACTACGAACCCAGGTATATAAAATTTTGCACCTTCTCAAATTTGTAGGGTCCAACCTCCATGGCGTAGGGAAGTGGCGGCCCCATCGCCCAGCCATTAGGCTGCAATCAGCCACTGGTGCTCCAGGTTGGGGACACACACACACACACACACACACACACACACACACACACACACACACACACACACACACACACACACACACACACACACACACACACACACACACACACACACACACACCACACACAAACAGCCTTCACTACAGACAAAGGTCAACTACAGTACACACCCTAGGGTAACCTTCCCTAGGTAGCCGCCTTGGATGAGGGAGTGCGTCAGGGCGCTCTGAGGAGGAAGCCCCTCCATCTGACTCGGGAGTAGTCGGCTAATAACCCGTTCCCCTTAAATTTATCTATTAGGAAACCTCTACAAAATAACGAAGCCGAACTGATTATTAGGAATAGATCCAGGAACCGTAATAATGACATACGACTTGCCTTTGAGATATCAGGTACTCGTTAAAGATCCCTATCCTAATTATGCCTCGATAGGCAAAATTTAGGACTCCCACTGTAGCATTGTTCAATTAGCTATAGCAGCATAAAGTGTCAGTTAAAATAAACAAACCTAATTTAGGGTATAAATCACATGTATGATTACTTGAATAATCATACATCCTTAATGAATTGGATTAAGTGGGATTTAATTCTAAAGACCTTGTATACATAATTACATTAAAGGATTTGTTGAATTAAATGGTGGTTTACATATTTATTACATCAGAATAAAAAAAGAATCTTAATGGAGACATATTTCAGAAATTAATTAATGCAAAATGACTGTCTTAATGCCTTGATACATGGTTATCCTTTATTTTTTTCTCTAGTTTTCACTCCCCATTATCACTTCCATAATAACATAAAATATTATTTCTCTCTCTATGAAATCTAACGTACTAAATGTGCAGCTAGAAAAATGAAAGAAAAAGAACTTAAATAAGTAATATTTTTGTTTATCTTTTCTATGTAGTAAGAATTTATAAATACATAATTTAACTAGTCTATGAATTTTGTTTAATTAATCCTTGTCTACTTTTTATTTATTTTTTTATTTATATATATATATGTTTGTTTTTAGAAATACATGTAATACCGCTTCTTACTTATATTATTATATTCATTGATTCTTTTATTCTTTTTTCTTTTTTTACAGGGGTATTTGCCATCATATGACTTATCATCTAGAAAACTAGCAAATGCCCTTTTCTTTATGTAATTTTTTTTCTATTTTCTAACATAGTATACTATATTAAATTGCTTTTAATATATTACAGGATCTGTACTATATTACAACCAGCTTACCAGTGCATGAAATATTTTATTATTACCTTGCTTTTCTCTGGATGCCTGTAAAATGTAATGTGAACGTATAATTTTCCAACAATAATAATCCCTAATTGTTTATAAATCAAGTTATATATATGTTAAAATTATTCTTATTTATTTTTTAATCTCTCTGCTTTCAAACCTACCATATATTTTCTACAAAATAAATTTTTAAGTCTTCAGTCATTATCATACCTCTGCTTTTGCAATTACTTATAGGTCTTTTTTTTATTTTTTTATTCACTGTATTTTTTAATTTATTTGTACTATTCCAATAAAATATATTCATTTTTTGTTTAATGTTTATTTCTCGAATACCCTGTGAAATACATTTTGATATTATTATTAGTTGTCTATGCTACATCTTATGGCAGTTGCAGATCTTAGTTACCTAATAAACAAATGTTTTAATGTAATAAATAGTTGGTGGATGTCCAATGAATATTTCGAAATACAATAGATCTTAAAAATATGTAATTAATAGTCATTGCTAAAATAAATAAGTACTATTCCTATTTTGTTTGTCAGGCTTGACCTAGCTTGACCCTTTTTGTAGAATTATGGAGGTTTTTCTGCTATGCTTAAGTAAATTATGCTACAAAACTATTATTCTCTTAAATCTTGCTGCTACTAATCACTTTCACTTTCTCCTATTTTTTTTTTATATTCATTACTCTATTTCTCTTTTTATTATTTTCTTTTGTATTACATCCTTCAACTGTAAAATATAATTATATGACCACCTTATCTACCTTTTACAAAGTTATATAATTAACCTCCCAGCCCTTAACTCTCTCAATTTTTCCAAATAATATTTCAAGACCTCTGAAATGAAAAAAAGACCGATTAACCATTTGACATAAAATAATTATCATATTTATACTAATGAACTATTTCATTGCCAGCAATACAATTAATTTTCAATTTGGTGGTTTTATAAATATACAGGGTGTTTCGGAATTGCACGGCACTATTTTAGGTACGTGTTCTCTAACACAAAATAAACAAAAAAGTTCATATTAACATATATCTCAAACTCATTTATTAAACAGATATCAAAGGTTAAAGATTTATTATTTATTTACTGCATTAAGACTGACTGTACAACGTTTAACGTGTTTAATACTAAATAAAAGGTTTTAATCACCTGATAAACAAATGAATGATAAGCAATGACAGTAGTTGCTCATCTGTTTGTCTAGTTCTGTGTGTTTTAGTGTGAGTGAATCTTGTGACACAGTTCAATTTATGATTATCATGGGAGATACCACAAATTTATTCACTTTTGATGAACAAACAGACATGCTTTTAACTTATGGCGAGGTACATACAAACGGTGCTGCTGCTGTTCGAAGATATGGTGAAAAATTTCCTAACCGAAGAATACCAAATCGTAAAACGTTTGAGGCCATTGAAAGACGTCTTAGGGATAATGGTACGCTAAAACCTATACGAGTGAAGGCCGGTCGACAACGATTTCGACGAACTGCAAACGTAGAAGAAGAAATACTCGATGCTGTTCAGTTATCTCCTACTACTAGTACCAGAAGATTGTCACGTCGTTTCGATGTTTCCTCTACCAGCGTTTGGCGAACTTTACGCGAACCACAATTATATCCATTTCACGTATCAAGTAGGCAAGATTTGTTACCACAAGATTATAACAAGCGCAGAAATTTCTCCCAGTGGTTAATTCGACAATGCACACGAGATCCTAACTTCCTGAACTGCATTTTGGTTACTGATGAATCTTGCTTTACAAGAAACGGGATTCTTAATTTTCGAAATACCCATACTTGGGCCGAAGAAAACCCTCATACGACTGCTGTTGGACATTACCAACATACATTCTCTTTAAATGTCTGGTGTGGTCTTCTAAGCGACAAAATCATCGGCCCCTTCTTTTTGCCACCTAGGCTGTCAGGTATATCTTACTTGCATTTTTTGCAAAATAATCTGCATGATATTCTAGAAGATATTCCGCTAGGCATTAGGCAAAGGCTGTGGTTTATGCATGACGGTGCTCCAGCTCACTTTTCTCATAGTGTCACTGATTATTTAAATGCAACTTATGGAGACCGATGGGTTGGTCGAAACGGACCTGTTAAATGGCCACCACGATCTCCGGATTTAACGCCATTAGATTATTTTGTGTGGGGCTGGATGAAGTCTATGGTTTATTCAGCGGCAATTGACACGCAAGAAGAGCTAAGAAATCGGATCGTGGAAGCCGCAGTAACTATCAACCACCATCCTGATGCTATACGAAGAGCCAGAGAAGCATGGATTCGTCGTGCTGAATGTTGCATTCAACAAAACGGAGGCGCCTTTGAACATTTACTCTAAATGTTGTAACAATAATAAATAAATAGTAATAATAAATCTTTAACCTTTGATATCTGTTTAATAAATGAGTTTGAGATACATGTTAATATGAACTTTTTTGTTTATTTTGTGTTAGAGAACACGTACCTAAAATAGTGCCGTGCAATTCCGAAACACCCTGTATATATATAATTTATTGAAATTTACAACAAATACATGTGGTAAATGTGATAATAATAGGAAAAGAATATATCATGAACAAGCGTGAAGAGAAACTACCCATTGGTAGCATTCAGCTAATACACTTAACATAGAAGGTCCCAAGACCATCTTCTTTTCAGATGCGTAGGAGGATTGTCTGGAATTGAGGAGGAAGGGAGGCTGGAAGCAAGAGGGTTCGGGTGGGTCGGGAGTTTTTTATGAAAGGACTGGAATCTAGATTGGTCCAAATCGGTGATATATGGAACATTAAGGTCTTTATGGATGAGTTTATCAGTATTTTTAAATTTGTATTAGAGAACATATATGGAATACTTGACGAATGAAAAAGGCATGGTCCGAACCACAGTTGGCTCCCCTAAACACCCCTCACATCTTGAATGGAGCTTTGGTGTTGCTTGTCGATCAGCACGTGGTCGATGTGGTTCCTCCACCTGTCCATGTATACTATATGTATACTGTATGTATATATATATATACTGTCCATGGACTTGTCCATATATACTTATGAATCTCCTTATGCGGAAACGGTGCTGCTGACTACCAGATTCTTAGCAGCTGCGAAACTTACACATCTTACTCCATTTTCGCTGCTCGTTTCATGAAGACTGTGCGATCCAATTGTTGGCCGAAACTGATGCTCCCTTCCGATCTTGGCATTGAAATCCTCAATGACTAATTTTACGTCATACCGTTGAATACCGTCGTACACTTGCTCAAGTTGCTCATAGAAATCGTCTTTCATATCATCGTCCTTGTCTTCGGTTGGTGCGTAAACGCTTTCCGAGCCTTGGGGCTTACTATAAAGGCAGTTCCTCCGGTAAAATTTTGTTTGTTCCTTCCACTGTAGAATATCGTGTACCTATCGATAGTGAGTTCACCATCCTCGGGCCACCTAACTTCTTGTACGGCTATTATGTCAGTAGCGTACCTTTTAGCTTCCTCCACTACTGTTTGGGCGGCTCCAGGTCTGTATAAGCTCCGAACATTCCACGAGGCAAGACGGAGTCCTTTATACAAAGCCGGAGTCGTTACCAGTTTTAGACTATCAGTTCCGAGGCTAGTTTTTGGTTTCGTAATCGGGTAGGTTTTTACACAGTCGGGTGATTGACTCAACACCTGATTGACCTTGGAGGACCTGTAATGAGACGTCTCCAGTAGACTGACGGAGGCCTCATCACGCCCGGGGGAAGGGGGAGTTTGGACTTCGTGGCTTTCATCGGCGGGCGGTCACCCATCCAAGTACTAAACACGCTCGACGTTGCTTAACTTTGATTACCTATTGCAACTGTCTTTGTCCACTCGGCCATCCCGGCCCCCAGTTCCTATTCTTAATTTAATTTATTTTATTCATTAAAGTCGACACCAGATATTACCATAATCTGTGGCTGATTTATGGTTTTCTACAAGTGGACTGATTGGATTTTTACTATGAAAATCGTGCCTTATACATGTATTTGTTCCCATAACCATTCACCGCAAACTCCCCCCAAATCTTCCTTTCCTCAATCTTGACCAGTATGAACATAACTTCCAAGGCAAGTTTCAAGCAATCAGGTAAATATCCGTAGATGCTTATATCTACTTCAGTTCGTTCACAAAATTGCCCTTCCATTAATTTTTTGAACCGCCAAATACGATCGCTGAGAGAGTTTAGTTGGAATTGTCAGCTCTCCGTTGATATCGTACTTTAGAGCGAATCCTTCCTAATGTTATCCGGACGAGGTTAACAATTGTATTAACCGATTCACGCAAAGGCCTGTCGGAAAGTGAACAATATTTTAATGTCTAAATTGGCTCCCCAGAATTTCTTTGTCGTGAGATTCCCAAGTCCACTCCTGTATCCGCGCTGGTCAAAACTAATTATATGTTCTGCATATACATCGTTCGCCTTTTCCGGTCGGGTGTTTGAGAATATTTCATAGGCTGTAGGTAGGAGAGATATTACATTAAGGTTTTTTAATTTGCCTTTCCATTTTATACTCGCAAGTTGAGCGAACATTATCTGAATCTTTCTGATTTTTTTAGATGTAATAAAACCTATTCCGTTTCTACGTTTTGTTTCATCTGGTCCAGTTTATAGCATAGAGTATTCCTTCTTGTCTATTGTCCTTTACCAATTCCACCAAGTCTCCTGTATAGCTACAAAACCTAGATTAAATTACATCTATTCCGCCATTTTACCTGGCATCGTCCTCACGTTCTAAGTTGCAAAGGTCAGATTTGTCCGATTTATTTTACTAAATGATCCATCCGGCTTCTCCTTATTGGGTTATTGAACGATATATGCTTTTGAGTTTTGAACTTAATTCAATATCACCATTATTTAATACACTTAGCCCTCCCATTGTAGCATCCACGATACATTGCAGCCGATTTTTATCAACTAACAATTTTTCATTCCCCCAATGTAAAAATATTTTTGTTTTTTGTGTTATTGCGTGATTCCAAAACCAAGACTGGTTAATTACTAGTCAAACTAAAAGTTTCATTAGTTCAGGCATCATCATGACAAAAATAAGAATATGTCACCGGAAAAAAGTTCATTTCTTTAATCCAGTCTAAAGGTGCCTTTACTCTCTACGAACTTTACCTTCGAACACCATCCTCGAACGGCCTTCATGTCGACTGTTCGGGTGTTCTAGGTACTTCATCTGTTCGCCTGTGTTCGGGGGTAGCGGTAGTGTCACTTTTGATTTGGGGTTTTCCCAAGTGACAGGAGTTGTTTGTGATATTAGTGTGCCGTGGTAATTCGTCTCCTATTTTTTTTTATTTTTCAGATAATATAAAATATATTGATAATGGAGATTTTTTCTTGATCATAAGCTAGCGTTTGGTGCGTCAGCCATATTGGTTCGCTTAACGTCACGTTAAGTATAAATGGCTGTTCGTTTGACGCCCGTACGGTGAGGTTCCTAGAGTGTAAAGGCACCTTAAAAAGGATTAACAAATAAAGAAAGTAAGTTACTCCTAGACAATGCAACCGTTGGCATATGAGCCGTTGAATGCATTAGTGAGAATGGGTAAGTGAAAAACTGAAGCTTTGATGTATTCTACGATCTAGGGGAGTGCTATAAAAGTACTTAGGGGAAGTTCAAAATAATAGTCGGTAACTACTATTAATAATATTGAAACAGCTATGTTGTCCTGTTAAGCTCATCCGAGTATTTAAAATCATAATTTCTTTATTTGGTATTGAAGAGGAGCAACACTATTTTTGTAACCAGCAGTTCAATGACTTGTGTACTAATACTACAAAGTCTTGTAGTTATGTACTATCTTTGTGAGACATACTTCTCATCTGAATTTGAGTTTTATAAAATCTTTTTTATCCTGATGAGGCTGGAATTGAGAAAGGAACCGGTTAGTTGAAAATATATTTTATAGTAATGTTCAATAACTTTGATCATAAACGTGCAGATTTTTTAATATTTTTAAAATATTATCTTAGGATATTTTGGCAAATTATCTATTTTTTTTTATCATTATAATGCAATTACTTTTAATTACAAAAGTCAAACTAAAAGATTAGTTTGAAAAGACTAAAAGACTAGTTCCAATTTATCAATCTGCCTTTGCCTTTCAAGACTTCCCTGATACTTCCGTGTTCATATCATTTCTCAAGGTAGCTTTGATCAGATAGGTCGAAGGCACTAACCTACTAACTCAGCGGTGGGTCGATAAATTAGAAGCGATTAGCTTTCCCTGTTATTTTTTCTTCTTTCTTATTTTCCAACCTCGGCATCATATGAAATCAATAGTAAACTGCTCGAAAATGAATAGGGACGTTTATGATTAAATCTTATTTTATTCATTTTAACTAACATACTCTTTATTATTTATTTTAAATATTAACTTTAGTCAACATAAAGGGTATTCAATATGTAAACAAACTGTTGCATATGGATTTTTTCCAGAAGGTCCAATAATATCGTCAGAATGAGTGGCCAGTAATACGCGGGCGCAATCGACTAAAGGGTGCGCCAGTAGTCTTGCAAAATGTCGGAAGGAACGGGGATAGACATAGTTGATGTGATAGAGATAATTGGTAATTTTAAAAGACCGTTAATTGAAGGGCAGGCTAGCCTTGATGAAAACCACATAATTACATGTGGAATAATATCCAGAAGTAAAAAAACAGTTATTTTACAAGCCTTGTGCCTGCAAACAAGCGATCTTAAAGGATTGCCCCATCAAATAAAAGTGAAAATCAAATTTATTAATAATAATAAGCAATTTTCTTGTAATTGTACGTGTACAGCTGGTAGTTCTGGTAAAAGCAAACTCATCATTGTAACTTTAATCTACGTTTTTCGGTTAGTAATAACATTAATTACCTATTCATACAATCATTGTTATAACAGCTGTCATTTTCATGACAGCTTAGTTTCGTTGTCATATTTATTTGTCAAAACTTTCAGGCATCGCATTGAAAACCTGGAACAATTAAGCAAAACGGATGTAAGACAAAAATGGGGAAAATTAAAAAAGAAAAACCAATCCATGACACCGTGGTCCCAATGTTATTTGCATAAAACTAGCATTTTGGAATAATAAAATGTCAAATACTAATATTTAGCTGGATAAATATAGTCACTTTCTTTAAAATGAAGACTACATTTCCTCATATGTTTCAAAACAGGCTTATCTATTCTTAATTTTACAATCCGCTCTTTAAGGAGCTTTTTATTTTTTGGAAATAAATGGAATGACGCGTCTTTTGATTTTCTAGTTGAACAATGAGGACCGAGCAATACATATTAGACATTTTTCAAATAATATTTTGATCAATCGGGTTTTAATAATGGAAAAATAAATTAAAAACGCCAAAAAACCCTATGAATCCCAGGTACTGGCCCGGCTTCTATCCCCATTTCTCTAGATTCAGTTAAGAAGCAGCATCGTCGCTTGCGCCCGCGAATAGCAAGTTTATAGGTACTAGGGAGGCGACATCGATGTCGATGTTTCTGAAACTTCGATGTTTTGACCAAAACATCGATGTTATGCAGCCGATGTTTTGTGAACATCGATGGTAGTGTGTTAATGTTGACATCGATGTTTTAAGTAATTGAACTTTTTTTATTAAAAGTGTACTGAAAACAAAAATGGTACAATTAAGATTTAACCTCACAACACAGTATTTACACTCGGTAAATTCAAGTTTGAAAGTGATATACATGTACGAAAGATTAACAATGGGCGATAACCGACAACCAATCACAGTGCTTGGAATCTTGGCATACCCTGAACCTTTCCAAGGTTGTCAGTTACAAGTTAAAAAGTGGCGAGTTTTGTGATAGTGATAGTTTTAATTTTGTTTCATTTTGTACATGCTATTGGTTCTTATAAAAAAACAAAAAACAAGTGCCAGTGTTGGTATTTGGTAGTTTCAATACTCGTTACAATTTGAGGCATGTTTTCTTTAAAGAATCCCTTGGAAGGTCAGGAAAAAAAAAAAAAAAAAAAACTTTTTTGTATTCTGATTTTTTAGAATATAAAAAATGATTTGAGCAGAAAGTTGAAATGTTAATGATTTTCTTTATTTATAAATATTTAAATAGAAATTTGTTTAACATTAATGTTTTGATAAAAACAAAAAATTTTTTAACATCAATGTTTTGACAGAAAGACAGATGTTATTATCATCGATGTTGTAACAAAAAAAAAGATGTTTTTTAATCGATGTTATGAAAAAAATTAAATATATTTTTTAAATAGATATTTTGATAAAAACGACGAATTTTTCATCACCGATATTTTGACAAAACCAATGATGTTACTATCTAATCATAAATATACTCTATGTACTGGAAGATCTAAATTATGTAAATGAAGAATGGTGAAATACTTCTTCCAAATCTCTTTTATTTAAAAATCAAAACATTTACATTAATTTGCCAATGTTTCGGACTTTTTGTCCTTCTTCAGGGCAAATTTCTTCTGCAAGATCTAGTATTCCTTACACCTGACAATTTTTGGTGGCTTGGTCCACCTATTTCTATATTACAGCTTATATACCATTACATAGTAAATTGATCAATTTTATATAAAAAAATGTTCACATGCCTTACACTTTTTTCTGTCACCTACATTTACTACAATATTCTTGTTACACTGTTGATTCTTCATCACCACATTCTTGTCAAGAGCGTGACAAAAATATTGTAGTAAATGTAGGTGGCAGAAAAAAGTGTAAGGCATGTGAACATTTTTTTATATAAAATTGACCAATTTACTATGTAATGGTATATAAGCTGTAATATAGAAATAGATGAACCAAGCCACCAAAAATTGTCAGGTATAAGGAATACTAGATCTTGCAGAAGAAATCTGCCCTGAAGAGAGACGAATAGTCCGAAATGTTGGCAAATTAATGTAAATGTTTTAATTTTTAAATAAAAGAGATTTGGAAGAAGTATTTCACCATTCTTCATTCCAATGATGTTCTTACCACCGATGTTTTAACAGAGACATTGACGTTTTTATCAAAATATCTATTTAACACGTTAGGTGCGGCGGCGTATTTTAGGGGTATCCTGAATTGGACGGTATCGGTCCCCGGGGTCCGACTGCTAGTATGAGCCACAGACGATATCGGACGTCGGGGTCCGATGGGAATACTTTGATGAAAGCGTTATCTTTTGATTAAAAGGGAATTAAATGAGCGTCTCAAGGACATTATCTCTTGGTAAGGATTGGAACTAGACGTAATAGACGCAGGACAGGCCGATACAGGATTTACGCCATTCTTTATCGAAAATCGGACCTCGTAGTCCGATTCTAAAAAACAACAGAATTTCAGCTGTTTTCTGCACTAAAATGCAATAATCTCATTAAAAATCGACTAAATTGAGTATTTGAAGTGTCCGGACTTTCGGACATTTTCATGTGAAAATCGGCTGTTCAGAAGGGAATGTAAGACATCGGACCCCGGGGACCGATGCCACACCTAACGTGTTAAAAAAAATGTATTAAAATATTTAAATTTAAATTAAAAAGTATATTATATTTTTTAACATCGATTTTTTTGGCAAAAACAAAGGTATTTTTAACACCACTATTTGACAATATATTGGATATATTACCTCGTTCTACCTCTTCTTTCTTGTTTCTGTAAAATGTACAACTTTAAATAAGATAATGAAAACGCAGCTGCTTGCAAAATCTTTTAAAATATTCACCAGAAATACTATTCCCTCTACATACTAGGGAAGCGACATCGAATTAATAATAAGTGTGGGTCCTAACTGGTTAATCTTAAATAAATGAATATGAAAAACCATGATTGTCGAAAGCATGATGTTTTACACTTAAACATCGATTTAAATACGTTTAGGCATTAATATATTAATATTTAAGGAATGTATACATTTTATATTTTTTGCAGTTTAAGTAAAACTTCGCTTCATTATCTTAAGAACCAAGTATCTATTGCAAAAACTCGGCAATTTTATCTCTACATTGAGTTGGACATACTGCATAACATAGTATTTATATATATGAATACGTTTTTATTCATATCGTGATTTTATGTGTAGGTACATGAATACAAATTCATTCTTACTTCATTAGTTGTATCCACATGCATGAATAAGAATACAATTTTACAAAAAAAAAAATTCCTGTAAATACAAATATATTCACAGTAATAATTATAAATATTCACAAAAAAAAAAAAGAAATACGAGTATTCACACTAAAATATATGAGTAAAAAAAAAGTTACATTGGAATCATAAAAAAAAAAAAAAAAAAAAAAAAAAAAAAAAAAAAAAAAAAAAAAAAAAAATTCGATACATAAATGTTCAGAAAAACAGATTTTACCGATACATCTTCATGAAAAACATCGATCTACCTCTCAACACTTTAGAAATTTTTCAATTAATCAAAAGAATCTTGGCGGAGCGGAGTTGAGGTGCTTGCAGGTCTTAATTTAACGTATAAAGTAAATCCAAATTAACTTGTGATGAATTAGAAATTAAAAAAATTAAAATTAATATTTTATTAATATATTGTATTCTAATAAATCTACGTTTCTATTCATATCGTTATTTTATATGTAGATATATGAATACAAATTCATTCTTACTTCATTAGTTGTATCCACATGCATGAATAAGAATACAATTTTACAAAAAAAAAAAATTCCTGTAAATACAAATATATTCACAGAAATAATTATAAATATTCACACTAAAATCTATGAGTAAAAATAAAGTTAAATTGGAATCATAATAAAAAAAAAAAAAAAAAAAAAAATGATAATACGAAAAATATATTCATTAGTAAAACTTAACAATAATAAAACAAAATGAATTGTGAATTTTGGTATATTTCAGATAAATTGAAATGGATTTCACGGCAATTAGTATTGTTTTAAAAATATTACTAGTGTTCAAATATTTACTTGTGAATATTTACAATTTGTACTGTGAATATATTTGAATTCAATTAGATTGTAATTCAAGTATCATTTAAAAATCATGTGAATTCAACTAATAGTGTGAATAAATTCGTATTCGTAAATATTAATACAAAAATGTCCAACTCTGCTCTGCTGAAGGTAGCATTTTTAGAATATTTTTTTAAAATATCGATAAATCATCTAAGGATTTTAGATGGTAGCCTTGTCAGTAGCGCTACAGAGGTTTTCTGAGGGGGGGGGGGGCACACTTTTTTTTTTACATTCCATAAGTAATGAAGGAACTAATTTTTTTTTTTTTTTTTTTTTTTTTTTTGGGACTTTAAGGCTTCTACTGAAGCCCTATACTGCCCATACTAACACCCATGGCACTGGGTGATACTTCTACGAAAGAAAAGCACCACCCAGGGCGGGACTCGAACCCGCAGCTCCGGCATGGGAGTACAGCGCTTTACCGCACAGCCACACCGGGCCCCAAAAAAGGACCTCATTTAAAATACGTATTAGTACATAGTGACATTGTAAATTACTATTATATGTTTAAAAACAATCCATTTTCATTTTGTGGACTTAAAAAATGACTAAATACAGCGCATTTTATATTGAAATAGTAATACTTTATTAATGGTTTCCCCTGAATCCGCTACTGAGCAAATTGGTGAGACAACTTGTGAAAACTCTATATCGAAAAAACTTAAAAGAAATTAAATTGTGGAGACTATAAAAACTTCTGTGTAGGGAAATGAATTTCACCCCAAATTCTCTTAAATCCTAATGGTGACCATAATTGATACCTTCATATTTAAAAAAATAAAATAAAAACGATATCGCCTTGTTAAACATTATGCGTTTCTGGAATCAGAAGCAAGAAACTTAAATACAGGAATTTCTACCTTCCCTGCTCTTTTGGATATATCTAAAACCTTGTGAAAAATGCTATTGATTGCTGACAAACGTATAGGGGGGGGAGTGGGAAACAATGAGACAGTTAGCTCATAAACCAATTGCAAGGACCCAGTTATTGTAGGATCTGTTGTGTAGAATATTAGTCAAATAAGCTTTGCCAGGAAAGAAACCAACATTATCATACGTTTGTGGCTATTTTTGTCTCATTTTGTTTTCGAGGCAAGTAAACTTTTTTTTGTGACTTGCTTCCACATTGACTCCCGTACTATTGTTCATTTCACCGAATTTGTGCTAATGCCTTTTATTCGCCAACTAAAACTCTTTGTATTAACTTTTTAACGGCCAATGAATATTCACTTCGGAAACGGAAATTCGTAATGAAAGAAGGCAAGGCCCTATGGGGATGATTGAGACAGTCTACGAAGACACTTTTACTGTTATATAGGAAATTAAAATTATATTGTCTAATCCCAAGAAGGACGGAATACCTTAAAGTAACAGGCCATCAACAGTAGTTGTTTTCATGAAAATATACCGTAAAACGAGGTGACTGTGACAAGCCTATTTTTCTACAGTTTTTGAATTTCGTCCTTAAAAAGAATCAGGTTAGGCAATTCAGCTTACTTGTCAGTTAGTTAGTAATGTGCTGCAACCTACTGGCCACATATAACTTCTTTCATTCCATTTACCATGGTGCTTTATTTCATGTATGCTTGATTGTTTTCATTTACTTGAAAATTTGAAATAAAGCACCATGATAAATGGAATGAAAGAAGTTATAGAGGTCCATATGTGGCCAGTAGGTTGCAGCACATTACTGACCAAGGAACAAGTACACTGAATTGCCTAACCTGATTCTTTTTAAGGAGGAAAATTCAAAAACTGTAGAAAAATAGGCTCGTCACAAAGTCACCTCGTTTTACGGTGTATATAATTTTTTTTTTATTACATCACCTAATTTTATTAAAATTCTACTTTATTTATTGTCAATAACTGATTTGGTAATGTTAAACTCAAATTCTCGTTGTAAGTATTGGTACCTAAATTAAAAAACAAAAAAGAATTATCTCAAGTGATACAAATCTTGTCAACGACTCTTCATAATGACAACTTCAAAGAAGTCATATATTTTTTATGTTACTTATCATAATATTTTGTAGTAAGATGTTATCTTTTATTATTAATAATTTTATTAAAATATTTTGTTTTGATGTGGTGTCTCACTGATCCCCGTGCAATGTCTCAGTGTTCCCAGCAGTGGAGTACACTAAGACAAAAACCTTCTTGTGGTTTTATGAAAATAAATATTTTTATATAAGGTATATTGTAGTAAGATTTACTATATAAATTTCAGAACTTCAGCTACAGTTTTTCTATTATTTTTGTCAATTTGAAAAAAAGAAAAAAAAAAAAAAACCCGTCTCATTGTTTCCCACTCTCTCTCCTACTTTTCTATTCAGTTTCACTTAGACTAGACTAAGTTCGTGCTTAGAAAAGACTAAAATTTCCTTAAAACGGTCTTCTGGGCTACAATAATAATTGTTTCTTATCCGACATCAGACGAAAATTCCATCCTAATGAGACTCCAGCTATTTTTAAAACTTGAGTTGATGTTTCATTCCCAACCCTAGCGACTCGAATTGAGATCTTCCACGTCTTTTAACGAATGAAACAGTTAAAAACACCAAAAGCAAACGCGGGCACTGAAAACACCAAAGTATTGCGGGCTTGCAGATCCTGGTCGACAAAACGGGAAAAGTTAACAAGGGTGACCGATTTCAGTAAAAATTTAATATAATCGATTATTCGAAACTTTCCATTGTTTTTCAAGCAATCGATTGCTTAGGTCTCTACGGCTTTTATATAACAGAAGAATTTGTTATTATTTGAAATTTACTTGCTGAGAAATCATTTCATCTTATGAATTCTGTATCAGAATAAGGGCAAAGCACTGATATGATAAATAATTATTTTCAATCTTTATAATAGGTTAAATGATGGTCAGGATTTTCAGTTTACAATGATTTTATTATGGTAAGCCAACGTTTCGATCCAACTTGTGGATCGTCATCAGGGCAACTGAGTCCAGGTGGATACCCGGTATCCACCTGGACTCAGTAGCCCTGATGAAGATCCACAAGTTGGATCGAAACGTTGGCTTACCATAATAAAATCATTGTAAACTGAAAATCCTAACCATCTCTCATCTCTCTTCAATCTTTATAGAGATATTCACTTAGACGAGTAGTACTCAGAAGTAAGAGAAATAATTACCGTGAACTGGAACCGTCTAAACACTCTTAAAGCAGACATGCAATTGTATAAGTATGAATATAAATAATTATTTATAAAAGTATATTTAAACACCGAATTTTTTGCGAATTCGGGCATCTTCAGATATATATCATGGATAATGCGTCATTCGTCTGAAAATTATCAAAAAGAGGACTTTCTTGTCAGACGCAAGCATCGGCAGAACTTCAAACGAAACCAACATGAACCTTAAGTTCTGTGTTTGACAAGTAAGTTTTCTTTATAAAAAATAATCTTCACTGACAAATAGGAAATGTATAACAGTGTATTTTAGCATATGGCATCATGATATAGTATTATAACTAAATCTCAGAATTCCATGCAGTAAAAATTTGAAAACGTGCAATACTAACTTCAAAACGTGCATTAAAAACTTAAAAACATGCAATAAAAATGTATTGCTTGAAAATCAGGCATTAAATTATTTTTGTGAACAAAAAATAGCTACTTTGGAAAAAAATAAGTATCGGAGAGTAAATTTAAATAGAAACTCTTTTATTGTTACAGATTATTTTTATAATATTGGTTTTGGTATAGATTTTGGTAAAATAACTGAATTTTGGATCTTTTGTATAATACTATTGATATATTTTTGAAAAAAATTACGGTAAAAAAATCGGAACAAAATATTTACTTAAAGTAGTAACAGCAAGATGTGGAATACAGAGTAAAATAATCGCGTGTTAGCTGTAATTAAATATATAGGAAATAGGAAGATATCAAAAAAGGAAAGATACTACTCAAATTATGGAATCACTGATGTAATATCCGGTGAGTAGGTGACTGGTGACACGCACTACCCCTGTTACCGTTCTAGGGTTAAAAAATCTGGTGCGTGCTCGCAACACACTACTTTCACTTACCAACTTACTTAGATTAGAAATTAATGCGTTTTGTTAATTGCCACTTCTCAAATTCTCGAACAGAACGGCTTTAATTATGAACAATGGTCTGTCATTAAAGGCGTACTCCATGAGTTATATGATATGAGTTGACTGAATATTTTTCTTTTTTTCTCCTCTTTATGTTTTCTTTATTTTTATCATATCTCATATTTAGCCATTTCTTATTTTTAGGCGTAACGAGAGACAGTTAATTACTCCATGTAAACAAAAACAAAGGTACTTTACAAGAAATAAACAAACAAACAAAAAAGCCCCCCCCACAAAAAAAAAAGCCCCCTCAGAACATTTTAATAATGATAAAGCTTACCAGATATTAAAGAAAACCTAATTTTCATTAAACATAACGAATTTGATAAAAATCGTTAAAGCCGTTTTTGAGATAATCGAAAAAAAGGTAAAAATTGGAAAAAAGTCATGAAATAAAGTGCGCCCCCTCAGTTGGACCAATTTTGTTGAAATGTTGGCTATTACATATTTGGTATATACATACATCAAATACCAAGTTTTTTTCAAAATCGTTAAAGCCGTTTGTGAGTAAATAAAAAATATGTACATGTGAAATTGGTACAAAATTTATTAAGTAAAGTCCCCCCCCCCCGGTTGATCAATTTTGTTGTAATTTTTACAGTCGTATCTCGGGCATATAGATACATCATATACCCAGTTTGATCAAAATCGTTACAGCCGTTTTTGAGTAAATAAAAAAACCACGTGAAAATGATACAAAATTTATTAAGTAAAGTCCCCCTTCCAGTTGATCAATTTTGATGAAATTTTTACAGTCATATCTCGGACATATAAATAGATCAAATACTCAGTTTAATCAAAATCTTTAAAGCCGTTTTTGAGAAAATCGAAAAAAACTTAAAAAGTTATTAAATAAAGTTCCCCCTCCCTTTGAGCAATTTTGATGAAATTTTCGCTGTCACATCGCGGGCATATACATGCACTAAATGCCCAATTTCAGGTTCGCAGGGTGTATAGTTTTTGAGCTAGTCTGTTCACACACACACACACACACACACGCACACACACACACAGACCATTTCGCGGGACTTGGTTAATTGGACTCAGGGGACCCCAAAACGTGTATTTCCGTTGAAAACCGGAAGTCGAAATTTTTCACGATCGCAATACTTCCACTTACTATATATTTCATATATAGGTAAGTGAAAGTAATAAAATTAGGTACTTACTTGTGCTACAGCGGGTATCAATTTGAGATTTCCTCTCACATCCAATTTTTTTACCACAAGATTTACAGAACACTACACAACCATCCCTATTGAGTTCAGGATAGTTTTCAATCCATCCCGCAGTTTTCGAAGACACACTTCCACCCATTTTAGGCATTTTTCGTAACAATATACTCGACAGAAGCTAGTTTGATAGCGACAAAACGATGGGAATTGAGAAACAAAATGTAAACATCCAGGAACCACTGAACCCTCATTCTGGGAAATTGGAGGTTTGTGTTGGATTACACCTCCCAAGTTCCCTTTTTTTTTTTCTATCATATTCACATTTATTTTTCCACTATTGTTTTGATGTGTATTAAAGAAAATTACAATTTGTAATATTTTTTTTTGTTCAAAATTTCGTGCAATAAAACTTCAAAACGTGCAATTTCGTGCAGCGTAAAATTTCATTAGAACACCCCATTTGGCTTGATTCGGATAAGTAACTTGAATTCGCTCTATTCTGACTTTACAAAAAAAAAGATGCAATGGCATGGGAATCCGAGCTCTAATTATAACATTTATTAAAAGACTATCAATCATAAGATTGAGAAATTATTTATGTAAGTTATATTTCATTTATTTTATTTAATTTATTAAACTAGCAATTGGATCCTTAAATGCTAATGGATATAATTCGATGTACAGGTTATGAGAATGGAGACACAGCCCCGAAACTTTAACGATTTTATGATGTAATAAAATAAATAGTTGTTGTGAGAAAAGGAAGATATATTGCTAATTAATCATTACTTATAATAAACATCTTCCTACCAAATTTAGAAGAAAAATAATCCTCATAGTCCCCTTCTGCGCACTTTTTTACTTTATATATATATATATATATATATATATATATATATATATATATATATATATATATATATATATATATATATATACGTACAAAATTTTCTCCTATATCAAAATTCTCAGTACATATCTTTACTAATCTATAAGGTTGTTCCCGCTAATCTCAAAAATTATTTTTGCATTAGATAGGCAATATCCTTACCTGGGATTTAGGCTTATGATATTACGCTATGACCTTTAGGAACGGAAGACGAACAAGAAACGTCAAATAATGTGGAAAAGGTTTTCCTAATTTCATACAAGTTGAAGGAAATTATCTAAACAAACATTTTGACACTTTTATGTTTTTTATCACTTAAATGCTTAATGAAGCTTATCTAAAAGATATCTCTTCTTTAAAAAAAAATAAAAAAATATATTGCCAAAAGTGACGGACACACCTATCTAAACAAAATAATAATACATCACGCCCTCAATATAAGAGTGATACATATTAATTTTTTCACTTTTTTGTTTTCCTTCTTATTTATTATTTAAAAAAAAAAAAAAAAAAAGTGTATAATTATAAAATTCTTACAGTATTGCGATAATTCTTGTGATATTAGAGACCGAACGGCAAGGTTGTACTTATGTGGTGCCGATAGAGTGCGGACATAAAATACTTCGCACCATCATTGCAAGAGTGGTACATCTTGAAAAAACTTCTTGAGAAAAAACAATTTACAATTTTTTTTTATCATCGAAAATTCTATTTGTTACCCTGTTTGAGCTCTATCAATATATCATAAAATCAACTGATGAAATTTTCATAACCTTCCAGTAATTAACCCACCAATGTTTTATTAAAGTAGATATCATAGTATTGCATTACTTGTTCCAAAGAATATTCAAAGGGTCCTCTTTTGACTAACTAAAATCATGATTATGAACGAACTGTTGCAATTATTTTCGATTAAGGATCAGATGAGATGAATTTCAATTTTCACACATTTATTTTAAAATTATACGAATGAAGGTTCCAAAATTAAAGCAGGTAGGGTCTCTCAAACAATTTTATTATATATTGACCTTTATAGGGTCTGAGTCACATTGTATTATTTGCTGACGTTTCGCTCGTCTGCGAGCATTTTCAAAGCTAAAAAGAACCAAAAAGGGAAAATCACAGTCTTGTGGTTAAAATGTTTTACAATTAAAAACCTTATGAGAAAACAAACTATACAAACACAGGAACTCGCTTACCAATTTTTCAACAAAATTCATAAAAATTTCACAATTTAAAAAAAAAACTGTTCTTTTAAAAAAAAGAAAACAGTAAGTAACTTCTTTTTTATATACTAGTTCTAATCATAAGTTACCTGATGACATACAGTTTTTTTTTTTAAATTGTGAACTTTTTATGAATTTTGTTGAAAAATTGGTAAGTGAGTTCCTGTGTTTTTGATTGTAAAAATTTTTAACCACAAGACTGTGATTTTCCTTTTTTGGTTCTTTTTAGCTTTGAAAATGCACGCAGACGACCGAAACGTCAGCAAATAATACAATGTGACTCTGACTCTATAAAGGTATAATATAATAAAATTGTTTGAGACCCTACCTGCATTAATTTTGGAACCTTCCTTCATTATTATAGTGGTCTTGTCTTCTTAAAATTGAAGATTAATACTCAATAAAATTATACATAAAATTGATGAGAAAATAAATAGAACGGGATAAATACAATAAGTATTAAAAAGTTTCGTATACATAAAATTAAGAATATATATTAAAAAATGGGGTCTGTTTGCGAAGACCGTATCCAGTTACTTTCACGACGCGACATCCAGTTACTTTCAGTAAACAGTTACTTTCAACAATCTGTAGTGATTATAAACAGTGATAACCTTAATTTTTAATTTCATTGATAATAAAAATGGGTCTTTTGAAATTAGCTCAAGAAATTTCTGACAAAAACAAGGCATTTCAGTTTTTGTAAGAAAATGAAATATTAAATAGAACAAGGGTGTGTTCTATTATAAATAAATATTCATAGCTGAAATATATTCTTGTTATTCTCATCAAGGCCATTATTTGCAAATACGTGCGTGGCCTGTTTTGAGAGGTTATGTGACCGTGAAGTTATCGAACTCCCATCGCCTTTATTTCAGTTAAAAAGTGCCTTGATTGGCTTTAATAGATTCTAGCTTTCGACTCCCGCTCGCTGCGCTCGCTCTTCAGAGGTAAATAAACCCTCCCTTTTCAGTGGAGATCGGGCCTTAATTTGAAGCCGCACTTCAGTACTAGTGCCAAAATAAGTGTTTAAAATAAGTAACTTTACTAAAAGTAACTGGATGTCGCGTGATGAAAGTAACTGGATGTGGTCTTCACAAACAGACCCAAAAAATAAATAAAAATTTATCATTGTACGTAATTTATTTTACCCCTGCGAGGAGTCCCAGGTGTCAGCCGACAGGTCAGAGAAGTTGGGTCCCTCTGTCGCAAATGCGACAGAGAGTCTGAAACACCAGCACATGTGCTGGGGAAATGCCCCTACAACTCGCTCCTGATAACACGCCGTCACCACAGAGTCAAGCACGAATTGATGAGGCTCCTTAAAGAAAGGGATTTTGTGTGCTATGAAGAGGTTTACTGTGTGGATACAAAGGGATCCACGAGATATGCTGATATAGTGACGTTTTCTAAGACCGGAAAGTCTGTAATAATTCTGGATCCCACTGTTAGATACGAATCAAATGACCTCGACCAGGCGCGCAAAATTGAAAGGGAAAAGAAGGAAATTTACGAAAAATGTATCCCTTTCCTTAAAGAGAAGTTCCGTGAAGGCTTCGGCGAGAGAGACTTCAACGTGAGAGGCCTTTGGTTCGGAGCCCGCGGAACTATACCAAGTTCAACGAGGAGCTTCATGGAGGATCTTGGTGTCGACATCAAGGACGTAGCGAAGAATGCAGAGTATATTGTTCTCGACTCCCTGGGAATCATTCACCACCACATCCATTCTTAGAATTTAAATTACAAATCGTTGAAGGGCCATTTATGTATGTATATTATTTATTTATTAGTATATATTTACCGCTAAACGTCCTTTATTTATATATTGTTCTTTTTGTTGTTGCTTTTTTGTCTTTTTAAATCTTTTTATACCTATAAGGATATTCCTATGAATAAACTCTCAATAGTTGCTCTGTAAAAAAAGATTTTATTTTTAATAATTACATATAAAATTTATCACACATTAAACTTAATATTCCTAAAACATTTTTGTAAACACTTACCTGTAAAAAAAGAAACGTCATTAAAAGTTTATTCTTAGGTAAGCATTTCTTAATAACATTTCAAATCGACTGCTCACAATATTTTAAATCAAATGTTTTATCATTAACTTTAACCATATGTTTTAATTCATAAATACAAATAACCTATCACTCACACACCTGCTTCCACTTCTCTCACTCATGTCTATAGCATAAATTAAATTAATTAAGAAATATATTTTCTTTACATCTCCCCCCGCGGGTAAGGAAATTTTCCAGAAAATTTTCTCGCAACTTATCCACCGTGATCTTCTTCTAATTTACGTATTGGAATAAGTTTTGTAATATGAAAAAGATTCGATTCTATTTTTTTCCTGTGACCTGTATCAATCCTGTATATTGAATTGGAAATTTTTTCAATAATCTTATATGGTCCTATTTTTAACTCATCCAACTTCTTTCTATTTAATTTATTTCCATTTTCCACGTATACCATATCTCCTACATGGAATTCCCGGTATTTCCTATGTTTATCAAATAGTTGTTTATTGTAGTCGTGTGACTTTTTTGTGTTGTCGAGTGCTATTTTCCTGTCTCTATCCCAATCAAGAATGGTCTTGCCCTGCTTCAATTCGTCCGGTAAGATAGAAGTATCGGAGCCATACAAAAGATAACTTGGCGTAAAGCCAGTAACTGAATGATTAGTATTATTATATACTTTTACACATTCTTGAGCTATCGTTGTCCATGCTCTTCTTTTCCCTTGTTCGTTTATTTTGCATCTGATTTTGTTCAGTAAAGTCTGATTTAATCTTTCATTTAAGCCGTTGGAGAATGGTGCATTTACTGCTGTGAAGATCAATGGTATCTGTTGGTCATTTAAGAATTTTTTGAATTCTTTCGAATTAATTCCTGGGTATTGATCGGAGAGAACCATACCAATATCCTCTGTTTCCGTTATGTTCATGACGAGTTTTATGAAATCATTGGCATTTTGAGTTTTCGATGTTAGTATGAACGCGTATCTGGTAAAGTGATCTACTAAGAGATGCAAATATTTTTTTGTATATCTTGAACCTCCAAGGCCTCCTATTGTGTCTATAGAGATTATTTCGAAAGGCTTTGTGGCAGGACCTAGATGAGACAAAAATCCAAATTTGTCATGCCCTCTTGATTTGTTTTTTATACAAATGTCACAACTTCTACAAACTTGTTTGATGTTTTTCGTTAAATTTTTAGCTGCATAGTGTGGACTTATCGCCTTCTGCATTTGTCCAATGCCAATGTGACACAGATTCTCATGTATTTGCTTTATGAATGTGATGCTAAATCGTTCTGATAGAATTATTTTTGCTTTTTTCTTGGCCTTTTTGAAGTATACACCCTGTCTTTCAATAAATTTGCTCTTTTTATTTTGTATTTCTTCATTGTTACTCTGATCTGTTAAAATATCTGCTAGCTTAACGAAATTCACGATTTTTAATTGATCATCTGTATTTTCATCTGATTCCAATACTGGATTTCTGCTTAGACAATCCGCTTCCAAATTATCCTTTCCTGGAGCATATTTTATTTGAAAGTCATATTCCGATAGATAATATGTTAAATCGCCCAGCTCTTCATCGGTTCTAGATTTCAGATTCATGTTTTCCAGGGGCTTGTGATCCGTATAAACTGTAAATGATTTACCTATTAACCAATATTGCCAGTATCTCACCGCTTCCTTGATCGCTAAACATTCTAAGTATATCGCTTTTTTTTTCTTTTGGGCTTCGTTCAGTTTTTTTGAGAAGTACGCAACTGGTTTTTCTTTACCATCAGGCTGTATTTGTTTTAAAATGGCTCCAACGCCTTCCAAAGAAGCATCAGTATAAATGTTAATTGGTAAATCTTGATCAAATATTTCTAGAACTGGTTGTGAGCAAAGCAAGCTCTTAATCATATCAAATGCTTTCTGGCACTTATCTGACCAAATGAATTTTTCATTTTTTCTCAGTAAATTATGCAATGGATCGAGTATTATTGCCCTATTCGGTATATATTCATGGTAAAAGTTTATTTTTCCCAAAAATTGTCTTACGTTCTTCTGTGTTTTTGGAACCGGAAAATTCTTTATTGAAATTAAATTATCCTTTACTGGTTTGATAGAATTATTTTGTATTATATGACCAAGATATTTGACCGAGTCAGATGCAAATGTGCATTTGGTAAATTTTAATCTGAAACCTTCTATTTTAATCGCTTCAAGCAATTGTGATAGATGATTGATGTGTTCACTAAACGATTCAGAAAATATTAGAATATCGTCTATAAAGTTAACTGTGAAATCATTAAGTTTATACTTTCTTAGTATATTACTTAACACCCTCTGAAAAATTGCCGGTGATGTCTTTAGTCCAAATGGTAGGCAAGTCCATTGAAAATGTCCTTCCTGTGTCACAAATCCCGTTTTTTTTCTATCTTCGACCCGTAAAGGAATAGACCAAAACGCAGAGTTTATATCTAGGGTTGTAAAAAATTTGCAATTTCTGGTCTTAACCATTAGGTCTTCAATTAGGGGAAATGGTTGAGCCTGAGGTACCACTATTTTGTTCAAGTCTCTGAAGTCAATGCATAAACGTGATTTTTTGTTCTCCTCTTTTTTAAATGCTAATGTCACAGGCGCAGCGAATGGACTGTAAGATTCTTCTATCAGCTTATTATCTAGTAGCTTTGCTATTTGTTTTTCTATCTCTTTTTTATCTTCTAAAGTGCACCTGTAAGGCCTCTTGCTACAATATTTGTCTACTATTAAATCTATTCTCGCTTCATAGCCATTAACGGTGCCTACATCGTATTTGTCTTTGGCGAAAACTGATTTATATGTACTAATTAAAGTATTTATTTTTGATTTTTGGTCCTGATTTAAATGATCAACTTTTAATTCAAAATCTTCTTCTATAACATGTTCATTAAAATTTATTGTACATCTACTTGCACTGTTTTCATTTTCTTTTTCTTTTAACTCAGAATTTGTTATTGCATTTGTTGATACCTCTTTCATTTTTTCTTTTTCACTTTTTAAGCACTGTTTCTGTGTTATTTTTAAATCTTCATCTTGAACTAGTTTAAACTTTTTTATCAAGTCTAATCCTATTAGAAAATCATATTTGAAGTTTTGATCATCAATAATAAATACTTCTACATTTTCTTCCATGTCAAAGATTTTTATTTTCAATGTCGTCAAACCACTTGTTTTTTTCACACCATTAATGGTTACCAAAGTTGCTTCATTCAAACTGTTTCCTTTTCTTTTTAATTTCAGTAACCTAGAATTGATCAGAGAAACATTTGAACCCGAATCATAAACTCCATATAGTTGGAGTTTATCGTTTACTTGTAGTTTGACATTTATTAATGGTGTGACTATTCGTTTTTTGGAAGAGTTTCATTTAATTCAGCCTCTATCACTGAATTGTTTACAAGACCTATAACATTTTTCTTCACCTTTTCATTGTTCTTGGATTTGAACCAGCATACAGTTTCAGGGTGATACCGAACACCTTTATTTAACTTCTCACAATTCTTACAAGGATGTTTTTCTTCATTTTTACGATTAATTCTTGGATTTTCAAATTGTTTCCTAACGTAAGAACTCTTCCTATTTACCATATGTTCATATTTGCTCAATTCATTGAACAAACCAACCGTATCTTCTAACCTTTCTCTATCAATTTTATTAAGTATAAAATCAGGTAAACCTACGGCAATCAGATCCACCATTGTACCAGTGTCGATTGTTGTTCTCATATCTAGTAAGAGTTTTTCTTTTGTTATTGCGTAATCTAACAATGTCCCTTCTTTGTATTTATATTGCAGTGCATGTGTGACAGGGTTCCATCCTTTGTTTGCAAATGTTTCACAGAATTTTTTTTTCCATATCGTCCATTCCGAGTTTATGGTTAACTTTATGCTCATTGAACTGTACCAATCGATACAACTTTTATCCATAAATAACCGAAGTATTTCTATTTTTTCTTTATCTGTGATTACATCAAATCGGATGCATTCTTTTTCAAAAATATCCATCCACTGGTTGGCATTCGAATGTTTGCTTGTAAATTTTTCAATCACAAACTTCTCTGCTACATATTTTAGGTTATGATACTTTGTTGCCTCCGTATTTTCTACTAACTTCTCAAGCAATTTATCCAATGTACCTGTCTCTTTTTGAGGAGTATAACACGGTTTTTGTTGATCCATTTCTTCTAGAAATTGATCCTCGAATTGTAAATTACCATCCTCATCTATGTATGTTCTTTCGAGTTCTTCTGTCATTGTTAACCATACTCTCCTTATCTGGTACCTCTTCTTTATACTATTTTTTACTTTAGCATAAGCAGATGTTTTTTGTATTTCTGTATGAAGACTCGCTGATTGTAGCTCTTCTGGTATTGCGTACACTTTATTGTCATTTGTGGCTATAGAGGTTATAGAGAGAATGTTGGACTTACCATCACTCCCAGGCAACAAAGTAAACTCAAAAAGAAGTTTCTCCATATTCAGCAGACTTTTGTAAACAGAAATGACGTTTTATAAGGATATTCCTATGAATAAACTCTCAATAGTTGCTCTGTAAAAAAAGATTTTATTTTTAATAATTACATATAAAATTTATCACACATTAAACTTAATATTCCTAAAACATTTTTGTAAACACTTACCTGTAAAAAAAGAAACGTCATTAAAAGTTTATTCTTAGGTAAGCATTTCTTAATAACATTTCAAATCGACTGCTCACAATATTTTAAATCAAATGTTTTATCATTAACTTTAACCATATGTTTTAATTCATAAATACAAATAACCTATCACTCACACACCTGCTTCCACTTCTCTCACTCATGTCTATAGCATAAATTAAATTAATTAAGAAATATATTTTCTTTACATACCATTTTATATAAAACTTTGAGCTGGTGTTTGATAATGTTATTGTTATGCTGCTGTTGTTATTCCATATTATTAATATTTTACCCATTTTTTTTTTTTAATTTTTAGTTATTACATACAGACATTACGTAATTTTCAGAGGCCAGTTAAGCCTATAGAGAGAAAATGTTATAAATGTATAAAAATAAAAAAAAAATAAAAAAAAATGTTTCTTTGTATATTTTTATTAGTTTTATTAGTATTTAGATTTAACAAATAATCTTTATAAGATAAATCAGTATGCTGTGTTATAAGCAACCCAATATAATTGGGCAGCACCACTATTTTCAATAAAGTGTTTCTCTCTTATTAAATAAATGTCTTGTTCCCGCATTGAGGGCGCGATATGAAGAGACTCGTATACAATGAATGTACTTCTGGGAATTTAAAGTCATCGATGATTTATCAAGGACAACTTAACGTGTGTCTTTATAATGAACCTATGTCGATTCCTTATAATCGATATCTTCTGATACGGCATGTAGGTAGCTAGGTTTCCTTGAATATTTGTGCACAAGTATAAATTGTGTAAGCGTATAGTCGCTGTGAAATCAAACCGGCATATCTGCAAAATGTATATTTTTCACCTGAGCACTTTAAAGTTTTCGCATGTTAAATTTTGCATTGAACGTCCGTTTGTTCACCTTATGCATGAATAAAATTTAGACGAATACTGCTTATTAAAGTAATAGGTAAGTAGGCGTATTGCACAGTAGATCTTTCTTCTGATAAAAAAAATGGCTTGTTCCATTTAGGTGCATACCGGCCCAAAGCCATCTGATGGATTTTTATTCAACTATACGATATGCTGGTTTGACATAAAAATAGACGCGGAAAAAAAAAAAATGTTTTGACACCAAAAACTCAATTTTTGCACATATGCCGGTTTGATTTAACAGCGACGATATGTTTGCTTATTTCTGCAGAATAATTTCAAGCTGGTTTAAAATGCCTAATGAAATAAAGCCGTTTTTGAGATAATCCAAAAATTGGAAAAAAGGTTACGAAATAAAGTGCCCCCTCCGTTTGACCAATTTTGATGAAATGTTGGCTATCATATCTGCGGCATACATATACATCAAATACCCAGCTTTATCAAAATCGTTAAAGCCGTTTTTGAGTAAATAAAAAAAAACATGTGAAAATGATACAAAATTTATTAAGTAAAGTGCCCCCTCCGTTTGTCCAATTTTGATGAAATTTTGCTGTCACATCGCGGGCATATACATACACTAAATACCCAATTTCAGTTTCGCACGGTTTATAGTTTTTGAGATAGTCTGTTCACACACAGAGACCATTTCGCGGGACTTGGTTATTTGGACTCAGGGGACCCCAAAACGTATATTTCCGTTGAAAACCGGAAGTCGAAATTCTTCACGATCGCAATACTTTCCCCTAAGTGCGCAGCAGGAGACCATAATGATTATTGTTTGTAAAAAAAGAGGACTTAGTTGTCAGTAGGCATCAGTTGATACTTGAAATTCTTGTATGAGTCGTTGATGATGAGTATCAAGCACATAGAAAATGTCTACCAGCCTTTCATTATTTTATGAAGAAACTTACTATATCATTCATGTATGTATATTATTTTTATTTTTTTTTAAAGTTAATTGATGCATTATTCATAATATACATCTATACGTATTAAATCTTTGAAGATGGCCAAATATGCGAAAATTTGGCTGTTTAAATGTAATTTAATAAATAAGAACTTATATACTAAAGAATTTTGAGGCCTAGTCCTTATATATATAAATATATATATCTTACTATTTACAAGTAAGTTTTTGGAAATGTTTCAATGAACTGCTTATGCCAAAATATATTTTGGGTTCAAAGACTTTGATGCGGGTCGGTGAAGATGCTTTTCATAAGGTCATCGTTTATTTCCATACAAGGTACCAAAATAAGTTATATTTCCATTAAAATTAAACTATTTTATTCTCATATTTCTATTAAAATAATCGAGAGCAATAGCACTTATGTCATAGCGAAATTTTCATATACTTTTTGGTTTGTAGTGTTTTAAGTGCAAAAAATGTTCACACCGCTTCGTTTGGCAGTTAACGAGCGGTGAAACGTGGGCGTTAGCTTCAAACGCTTGGCTGCACCTTCACTTCTGAATAATTCTTAACACCTCTATTCATTTATTAAAATTACATAGAGAAATATTATATATATATATATATATATATATATATATATATATATATATATATATATATATATATATATGAGGAGGTGAGATGCAAAACTCGTTCGTTCCACATGAACACGTTTTTCAGGAAACTCAAAAAACTTACCACGTCTTGTAAAGTGGACAAAAAAAAAATAATTTTTGATGCCTTCGAAAAGTACAGCTACCCTGTGGAAGTGAGCTTGAAATACAAAAATTTACTAATTTGGAGGTAACAAAAAAAAAAAAAAAAAAGTATGAAATGAGAAAGTTTTGCAACAAAATGTTTAAAGGAAAGACTTTTGCTGCACACAACATTGGTACGAACGAGTTTTAATTCGCATAGCGTATATTGATCTTCCAATAAGGATAAGAATACGAGGTGAAGAAAACAAAAGCGAAGTTTTTTTCTTAATAAGTAATATTTATTTAGGTTCACAACCATTTTATTATGAAAATAATATCACCCACTGACTTAAACCATTTACTAAACATTTTTTTTGTTGACGAATTTTTCAAAAATATCAGCTTACTGATATAACAAATCTGAATACAAAAAAGACCAGATCCTAAGGCTATCGTCTTCTTCAATAATAGAGACTTCATCATCCCGTTGTTCGTTGTTTCCCTCGTCTGTGGCAGATATATTGAGAACTTGTGTGTAAAACTTCAATGAATCATTGGCCTTCAACTCGTTACCAAAATGCTTCTTCAGCAGATTATCAACGTCTTTCAGCTCGTTGGAGCCATTGCAAAATCAATTATTAATATAGCTAGGTAAAAAGAATCAAGTGTAAACGGAAATAAAACACGCGAGTTTAAGGAGCTTTCGATATTTTGTTCAGAAAGAGTAACAGAAAGTGGTGAAGTGAACGAATGGGATGGGTGCTAAATGAGAAGTGATTATTGGAACCAAAGAGTTTGGCTTCAAAACGAGTAACAAACCAGTTCTGCAACAAACCGCTATTTATTATAGCAAAAATCCATATAAAATAAGAAGTTTTGCTCCAATCTGATAAGATATGTTGAAAGAGCACTCAAATAGCTTTTAGGATCCACTGCCATCTCAATTGTTCAAAAAAATGGAACGAATGAGTTTTGCACCTTTTTATATATATATATATATAATTTAATTTAGTGCTGATACCTTTATCCTGACATTCCATTTGTATGAATTTACAAAACTAGCAACTTTCAATTGTTCTTAATATCATTGTTTAAGTCACTGACGTTAATAACGTCTGCTTAAGGGGCTCAAAAATAAATTATTAGTAAATAATTTACACTCTCCAAAGTGTAAATCAACAAGAAAAAAAACAACTTAGATATCGCTTAATCCTTTAAGCTTTTCCGGTTGAATATAGCTTAGGTTCAAGCGTTGGTAAATCTCGGAAAGTATTTCGACATGATTCTTGCACGAAAATTTTTATTAGGTTTTTTGAAAAAATACAGCCATTCCATAGATTCTGTTTTAGGTAAAAAAGAATGGATTAGACCTCCATGCAAACTGCCTTTATAGATTTTCAACACACAAAAAAAAAATATAACGTCAAATTCGTTATTAAGATTGGAAAAACGTATTTTTCTTTTTGCTTTATTTGAATAATTGTTTTTGAGTGTGCTGAATTCCTAAAAATGTAATACATTGACTCGAATATATATATATATATGTACAAGATGATTCGAACATATATATTTCGGAAAAAAGATTTCGATATGATTCCTGCACCATTTTGTAGTATAGATTTTTAGATAATTGAAATTACGAGTTTCAGGCAACAGTAAAAATAATTTTGCGCATTATGAATTTTTAGCTTACAAGGAGAGGATACGGTTAGTCTTTCATAGATCTTGATGAACATTTCATTGAAGTTTGTTCGTCGAAAAACATCAGACTCGCATTTTGTATTTATTTTTTTCAATGAATATAAGCGGATTTTTTCTACTTTTCTTACGGGGAATTTCCGTTCGTTTAAATGTTGTCATCCTCTTTTAAACATATAACAGTAAAGACCTAAAGAAATATGTTTGTATGTACTTTTCCTCTGAGTGTGTATGAGTAGGAAGTCCGAAGCCAAAACCATAAGAAGTAACAATAAATGGTATGGGATCTTTTTAAACCTACCTGATAATTCATCATTGTCTTTATTAATTATCCTTTTTATTTAACAAGGGTAAGACACGGTCAGTCTCTCATAGACCTTGTATTTTTTTTTTTTTTTTTTTTTTGGAGGTTTCCAGTTCAAAAATATTAACACACATTTTTGCATTTCGCGCCGATGGGCCCTAGAAGCAGAGACAAATTTTTTTTTCATATATCGAGTTTCAAAAACGATTTCAACATTATTCTTGAACCTTTATTTTTTCTTTTTTCTAGAGTAGATTTTTAGAAAACAGACAGGCTTACGAGTTTTTTTTTTTAAACAAAAAATATTAGTCAGACAATATTAAAAATATAATACTTACTGTACTATTATTACAAAAAATATTAGTTAGTCTATTAAGTCAAATTCGAATTCAGCTTTTTAAAAAAAAAATTGAAATCGATTATTTTTTGTTTGATTGGATAAATGTTTTTCAATCATTTTTGGTATATATATATAGATAGATAGATAATAAGCGTCTCTGATTTCTTAAATCTACAATTAAAATTAATTATAAGTATATATATATATATATATATATATATATATATATATATATATATATATATATATATATATATATATATATTCGAATCTATACATTACATTTTTCGGATTCAGCACCCTCAAACAAAAACATTGAATAAGTTTTATTTAATAAAAAAACATATATAAATTCGTTTTTCAATGTTTCAGAATTTTTTGTTTAAAAAAAACATAAGCCTGTTTGTTTTCTAAAAATCTACTCTAGAAAAAATAAAAAATAAAGGTGCAAGAATAATGTCGAAATCATTTTTGAAACTCGATTTTGTCTCTGCTTATAGGGCCCATCAGCGTGTTAATGAATATTAACACACAAAAAAGTGTGTTAATATTTTTTGAGCTGGAAACCTCCAAAAAAAAAAAAAAAAATACAAGGTCTGTGAGAGACTGACCGTGTCTTACCTTTTTAAATAAAAAGGATAATTAATAAATATAATGATGAATTATCAGATAAGTTTAAAAACATCCCATACCATTTATTGTTACTTCTTATGGTTTTGGCTTCGGGCTACCTACTGATACACACTCAAGGGAAAAGTACATACAAACATATTTCTTTAGGTCTTTACTGCTATATTTTTAAAAGAGGATGACAAAATTTAAACGAACGGAAATTCCCCGTAAGAAAAGTAGAAAAAATCCGCTTATATTCATTGAAAAAAATACGAGTCTGATGTTTTTCGACTAACAAACTTCAATGAAATGTTCATCAAGATCCGTGAAAGACTAACCGTATCCTCTCCTTGTATGCTAAAAATTCATAATGCGTAAAAGTATTTTTACTATTCCGTGAAACTCGTAATTTCAATTCGAAAAAGGAATAGGAATACGACCTGTAGAATATGCATAGTTTAAATTTCCATTTGAAGAATTATTCAAACTTTAATAAAGTTCAAAGAATCGAATAGTTTTAACCTCTAACGAGAATAATTCGTTTCAAACAAAAGGGTTTCCCTCCCATGAACCGAGCTCTGGGCGCCAGAATGTCTATCTAGAAAAGAATCAATACTTTATGTGCTGCTTCCATGTTGGTTTGGTTACAGTAGCCAGTGTCCCAAGTTCAGCTCCTTTGACAGGTGGTTTCAGAAAGTCTTTTTCTCTATCTGAGTTTCATCATACGTGCTCTAAAGACGAATTGTTCTATTTAGTTTAGGTGTAAAGTGAGAAAAATACTTGCTATTGATGTTTTTTCCATGTGGAACGTCTTGGTTCATTAGAAGGTATTTGTGTTCCCAAGTAGCCTTTATTCTGTTATGTTCTAGCTCCTTATTACTCTGCCAAGAAGTCGAATTAATGCATTTTTATTCATTTTTTGTTATAAAAGAAATACGATATATAATTTTATGATTGTTAGCACGACTAACCGAACTTTCTAGATACCTATATAGAATGCTGTCATTTTTATGTTTTCCATTTGCAATTTCGTGGTTTCAGAAGAGTGTTAGTTACGGATTAAGAGCAAATCTGCTTTCGAAAATTCTTTTTTAAGTATTTACGATATTATATTTTATGATATTGTTATTTTAATAAATATTCGTGATATTCATTCATATTTTACATATTTGTTAATGCATTTAAGAAGTTTTGGGAAATTAAGTTAGCGTATTTAATTTAGTTTTGGGGAAGTTTCATTATTATTTTATTTATGAAACGTTCACCTGTCAGGTGGAAAACCCCAAAAAATTAGCCCAATTTTATTCCAAATATTAAACAATATTTAGGAACTATTTTTTTATTATTATTATTTTATAACAAGATGTTTTAACATTTATTTGCTCATGATTTTTCATTAACTTATCTCAGTTAATAATTTTACCCTAAAAACAAATATTTTTTTTTCTTTTCAGTTTTTTAATTTATTATTTATTTCTAAAGGACTTTTAAGATTATATAGTCTTTTTTTTTTTTTTACTGACTTTACTGATTAGCTTTTATTATACCATTAGTCAAAAGTTATTTGTCATTTTCATAAATTGTTTTTAAAATATAACTTTAGGAACTAAATATTTCGTATTAATTTGTAGTTTTTAGTCACTACTAAAAAAGATTCTGGTGTCTTGTTTCCTGGCCATTACACCATAGAACTTAATACTTTTTTAATGATGCTAATTAATATTATATTTTTATATTATAAAATTAGTAGAAAGATAATTGAACTAAATCCTTTTAATTATCCTTCTATAGCTCCAACCCCATTGCTAGAATAATGTAAATTAAATTTGTTATCTTATACTGTATTTTATTATTTAAAAGGCATTTTAGAGTGTTCATGACTTTTTTCTTACTTATTCTTTCATTTTTTTTTCTGGAAAATGTAGTTTGTTCTTTAAGATTTTGAGAAGTTGAATTCATGGGTGTAACTCCACTTAAAATTAGGTACTTAAGGTAGATTAATCCTCACAAAAGAGTTGGTTTTTAAGTATATGAATGTTTACAAAAGTAGGAGAATTCAGTAATCATCAAATTTTAAATACAAAACAATTTGAAAACGTTTGAAGAACAAAGTAGATTTATAACTTTTTTATTTTACTTATTTATATATGGCACTATATGAATAATTTTTATTTATTGAAACCTATTTATCAAAACAGTTTATCCACACCACCAGCTCAATTATAGCATTCCTTCCGCATTATTAAGAATCTTCAATTCACTAGTAAAACCATACTCACCATTCATGCTGAATATTTTATCATATTTTTAATATTTAACATCATGAGAGTAAGCATGCCAAACTCACAATCTTGTTCCATGGTTTAATAGTCTTGCTGTCATATATTTCCATTCAACTAATAAACAGCCACCAATAACTATTTAAAACTACTTAGATCAAAACAGAATATTGTAAAAAAATTATGCAGTCTCTGCTCTAAAGTATTTTAAATAAAAACTGTACCCTCTGACTTCACACTTCTCAAGCATAATCTGCCTTATGCTTTTGTAGAAAACTTTAGTAATATGCCTAAAAAATTACTTTGATATAAATAATGTATTTAAATAGTGTATTAAAACAAAATTATACATTTCATAGCTTTATTTTAATTTATTTTTTCTCTCTGCCATCACTTAATTATTGTTTTCAGGTGTAGTGAACTAATGGGATGTTGTGTGGTGAGCTAGGTGGGCACATCTACCCTCATCTTAACATAACCGCTACTAGAAATCCATACTTTTCCTTGTTGACATATTTTGGAATGGCAAACATCGCTGCAGAAGAAGATATATACCTTGGTATGTTTGTAATATTTCATTATACAATGTACTAGGTTGACTTTATTGACAGATAATAATTTGAAAAGTAAATTAACAGCTTATGTCTGTCGGTTTTGAAATTTGATATAATTATATCTTATTATGAAAGGAATTTCATAATAAAAAACTTAGCAAAAATTTATTTAATGATTGGTGTAATCCTTTTTCATTCGGCTACTAATGATATAGCTTATCCTATAGTCTAAGAGATAAAATGTCATTTCTTCTTTATTTATCTGTTTAACCCTCTCTTTAGCCAATTAGATCAATCAGTTTCTTGCTGCTCGAGTTGGGCTTTTCCCACTTAAATTTCTTAAAATCTGGATTTGCCTCAATTTCACCCTACCTTGGCAATTATGCTTCATTTTATGTCATTGAAAATACCATTTCCTTTAACTAATTGGTCTTCAGATTAACAAAAATATCAATTTATCATAATTTTATTGTGGTTTTGTCATCCATCATGCTCTTTTTGAGTTCGATAGTTTGCATTTTGGTATAGCAGGTCGAAAATTGTGGGTGATTCTTATTCTGTGTTGAAGATTTGTCACGTATTTTTATAATTTATTATATTTAATTAAATGGCTTGTAATATATAATTGTTTTTGTTCTCACAAAGTAAATGGTTATGATTAAAGTTCAAAATTAATTAGATATTTAATCAGATTAAATATTTGATTGTCCTTTTAGATTTTCTGTGTTTTACTTATCTATACCTATGCACTAGTAGTAATAAGAATATACTCATTAACAACAAATGATATTTGTAATAATTATTATTCTTAATACCTTGAAGGTCATCTTAATTCTAAAGTAAAGTAATATTCTTATAATAATAGTCTTAATTTTTATTTTATTAGACTTTTCTTTCTTATTTTTTTTTAATCAACAGGCTGCTCAATTATTATCTTGATACTGAGTTCGCCCATAATAATTAGGCCTAATATTCTTCAAAATTATTTCATAATGCTAAAAACATTGTGGCTAACACTAATCATTTTAGCCAGTTTATACGGATTAATGTATTATTAGTCTTCTTATCGTTTCAAACTTTTAAAAATATACACAGATATGCAGAATTAAATCATGAATGACCAGTCTCAAATTTAATTTAAAATTTCAAGGCCAAAGCACTCTCAATTTATTTCTATTGCTTATTAGATATATTCATAAATTAGTAAACAAGCTTTTAAGAAGAGACTATTGAATTATAGATATAGAATGCAAGGCCTCAAAGTCTCGTATAATTTCTAGCTTGCATGTGAAACCGTTGTAGCCCTGAAGATGCCTGAATAGGCGAAAATTTGGCATGTAACCTGCATGATTAAGTGAATTATTGAAATTATACGAGACTTTGAGGCCTTGCATTCTATATCTATATTCATAAAGTTTAGTCAACCCTACTACGAACCTAATGATTTTGGAGAAAAAAATCTTGGTCTTCTAGAATTCATGCGCAATTTTTATGGACCATGGAGTCTCTAAAACTAAGGAACAGAGTTGTCCTATCTATTTTTATAAATAAAGAAACAGCTAAAAATTTTTAAAATCAATTAAAATGTTTGTATGTTTAATTAATCAATTAATAATAATCTAAAAATGTAATAAAGTATTCTACTTTTTTTGTTTGTTTTTTCACTACTTATGTATGTTTTGTAGAAAATGGACTTATGAGCTATGAAAATCCTAACTATCATCTTCCTAGACTTGATGATGCTCTAAATTCAAATACTGAGCTATCAACATATAGAGATTTGCTATATTCTGAACTAGAGGCAATTTGCAGACCTCCAGTTACGTCAAACAGTCGAAAGGCATACGCAGCACTTGACATCGGATCAATGGGAGTTGATCTTAACACTGGTCCAATAACTAATTTGGACACAGACAATATTCATCACAGGTAGCAATTCATAATTGTTTGTTCTTAGTATATTAATAGGCTTATTCAAACGTTTTTTTGCATTTTAATGCTTTTTAAATTTAGTTTTTTTGGTTATTTTCTCTTGTTATATTATTGGCATAAGACAAACACAAATTAGAAGATAAAACCATTTTTTTTATCAAAATAAACTTAATTAATAAATTTTGGGGGTGCAATTTTTTTTTATTCTTGGTTAAAATTAACCACAAGATGATATGGAGATGTGAATTCAATGTTGTTTGAAAAATTAGATTAAAAATCACATACCATGTCGGACAAAATTAAAGGATCACTTCATGCGAACAATAGGCCCATTGGGGCCGCGGTGCACTTGCCACAGTACAAAAAAGGATCACTTCAGTATTTTTGAAATTACTGAATTGTATACGGTATTTTTGAAAATATTCTTTTTTCTTAGGAAGTCACACTTAATTATAAGAGCAATTAAAAATAAAAATGTGCTACTATCTCATAACATAAAAAGGAAGAATTTGAGGGAAAAAATCAATAATTGGTATTCCCACCTCTAGCTCTGATAACAGCTCCCATTCTCCTGCCCATTCCAGCGACCAGGGCTCTAACATGTTCTTCTGGGATGTTGTTCCACTCTTCCACTAACATTTCCCTTAACTCTGCCAAATTAAGTGGGTTTCGGGCGCATACACGTCTACCAAGCATGTCCCATACATGCTCTCTGGGATTCATATCTGGACTTCTGGGTGGCCAAACCATAACTTCAATTTCTTCTTGACTGAGGAAATTTTGCACTGATTGAGCAGCACGAGGTAGGGCATTATTGTGCATAAAAATAAAGTCAGATTTGATATTTCTGGCAAAAGGTATGACATGTGGCTCAAGCACCTCCCTAATGTACCTGTCACCAGTTAAGGAGACATGGTTTACAAGAACCAACTTACTTACTGGAGTTTAAATTTATGCCCCTCCACACCATCACTGATCCTCCACCGAAAGCAACCCTTGGAGAAAAAGTGCTAGGAACATACCTCTCTCCCGGCCTTCTTCATACCTTTTCCCGTCCATCTGGGGATCGGAGACAGAATCTGGACTCATCGCAGAATAATACGCGGCTCCAATCTTCCTGAGTCTAGTTTAGGTGCTCCCGAGCAAACCTCAAGCGCTGAACCCGGTGTTCCCTGGAAAGAAGAGGTCCAGTAGCAGAAGGGTGGGAGGTCAATCCATAGTCATCTTCTCACAGTTCGCTCTGAAATTTGCACATTCCTGAACTTCTAGAAGAGACCACGCAGACTGTTCCCAATTGATCGACGATCCCGAAGAGCATGAAATTGCTAACATCTGTCATCACGGAGGGAAGTTGACCTGGGCCAACTTTGTCCGATTCTCCTGGAATGCCCTCCAGTCTGGCGGTGCCTATTAAGCACTCTGCACACAACGGATTGTGACTGCTGGAGCCTTTGTGCAATATGCTTTTGAGAAAACCCTTCTTCGCTCAAATCAACTGCACGAATTGATTCCTCTTCAGACAATGCTCTTCTGTTGGCCATCAAAACGTTATTACTACACAAAAGTTAAAACTGATGTCTCTTAAATGTTAGAAAGTCTTCAATAGGATGAATCTTTGCTAACAATTAACCATTTAATGATAGAAAGAAAGAAAAGAAGAGGATTAACTGATCCTTTTCCCCATGAAGGGCAGGGAATGTTAACAGTCAAAGGATTAAACTTGATAAGGCACGGCACAAAGTCCATTCTGGGACAAAGGAATTCCTATATTTTTCTCTTATTTAATAATAATATAAATATTTGTAAGTGATCCTTTAATTTTGTCCGGCAGTGTATATTTAGTGGTGCTACTTTCATTTTTTGACTCTCATAGTTTCTGGAAGGAAAAAAAGACAAATACTAAGTCTTCAGACATTTAATAACTCTAAGTATTTATTATACAAACAGCTAGGTATGTTTCCAATAAATTTACATACTGAATATCTTTACTGTAAGGCGCTACTCCTCTGAGGCCCAGTCAATTGATACTATTATTAGCATATCATACAGTGGATTTTATATATTATTAACCCTAGAATACTCTGCCTTCATTATTTCGATAACTTCAAAATTACAATTCTTTGTAAAACCCTTACAGGTGCAATTGGAACTCCTAACACATTATTACTAGAACCTAGAACCACATAAAAGAAAAGATTGCCATGCCTTTATATTTATAACCATGTATGATAAACAAAACTTACATTCCCTATTAAACAAAGCTTTAGGAATACAAGTAAATTCGTTTTCATCATTTGGACAATGCATCACCTCGAAGGTTTAGGAAACCAAGTAAATTTGGGTCCATCATTTGGTCAATGCTTCACCACGAAGGTTTAGTAATGCAAATTGATTGATATTAATATTTTTTTTCATAATTATACATTCATTATTTACAATTTTTATTTCTGTTTTAATCCGAATCTTAAACCATTCGTTACTTTATTTTTTTAATTTCTTAATTTGATTTATATTCAACTCATAATTTGACTTATCTTACGGACCTGCACTTTTTTCACATTGTCTTTGCTTGCCGATCGATATATACTTTCCTTCTTAAAATAAATTCAAATTTTAATTAGTGAAATTTTACTGACTCATATTTTTGATCATACTGTTTACAGTCCAGCATTAGGTATATCTTTTTTTTTTTTTTTTTTTTTTTTTTTACATTAAAAACAGTATTATAAAAATTCAAATTTATTGTATGTTATTGTTTTGTAGTTTACCATTTTATTTTGTTTACCAACTTAGTAACCAATTTAAAATCTACTAATTATTGTTTTTTTTATTTATAACTTTAATCTGTTCGTTTTGTTTAACTCTTTCCACTAAAATAACTAGAAATTTGATAATCTCATGTTCTAACCTCTTAAAAATTAAATTAAACTACAAAAAATTTTTTACTTTTATTACTAAAAAATCACAAAATCAGTAAGCAAAAATGAAAGTTTTTAATAATCTAAAAATTGAATTATGAGAAAACAATCAATGAATAGTAATTTTAGGTGTAATAAGTAATACTAACATCGGGAGGAGCAAGGTCATGTCAGGCTAAAAATTAGCACTTCTCTTCTTCTAGTTTACACTGAATTCAGGAGTTAAGGGAAAAGGGGTAGATAGACAACCACGAACACGAACAAACGAATCTTAACCCAATAAGAGGCCTATCAGGACAGCGTGTTCCTGAGGGTCAAGTTTGTGAGGAATAACATTGTGATGTATGTCATGAGGTTATAGCAATGGTTAAGTGTCATGAGGAATAACAACACACTTAAAATATGAGGCTGAAAAGATCTTGGTTAAGAAAGAGACTTTCTTTAACCTAGAACAATGGTATATAAGCATTTTAAAGATCATTAAAATGTTAATATATAATTGTTAAAATTCTAAGTTACTTAGTTGTTCTATTTCATTACTGTTTAGTGTATTAGCATTAATGATTTTATGATTAGTTAATGATTTAAATTTTTCTTTCACAGAAATAGTAGTCCAGTCATTTTGGACAATAATATTGGAGGAAATGTTAATCGAGCCAAATTCAGGCCCCTGGATCTTACTTCTACACTAAATGCAGCTAAACCAGACTTGATAGAACATAGCAATGTAATCATTAATAGGTTTGTTAATTTTGATTATATTTTTTTAATTTTAGCTATGTTGTTAATGAAGGCCTTTGGCTTTGAATTAATATTTAATTTAAATATTTTTAATTATGTTTCTTATTTATTCAGGGTTTTTGCCTTTAAATTAATATATAATTTAAAGATTAGATTTTATCTTTTTATTATCTCTCCAACAGCTTTGCCAACTGGAGAAATAAAGAAAGTTCTAGGATCTAAATAAACTAATTTGTAATCAGCCTTTAACATTCCAACTTTGAACAAGATTTTATAATTTCATTTTCTTTTTAGTAGGATCAGGAATATTCATAATGTTTATTTCAAATCTTATCACATAGCCTTATTGTTTAACATATTGACTGCAGGCAGGATTTCAATCTTCTTCTTTTGCCAACCTTTTAGTACCATCAACGTGGAGGAACAGTCTTAGTTCCTTAAATGGCCATTACTAAAAATTATAGTTAAATTAAATAATTAACCATTGTGAGTTGTTATATTGGGTTTAAGTTTAGAATTTGGTGAAAATAAATATACAGGGTATCCACAAACCAAACGGCCACACTTCAGGGATAGATAGAGGATCGAAAAACTAAGAAAAAAGTCCTCTGGCATATGCCTCGTTTTCACTTTGTTTTCGAGAAAATTACAAAAAAATAAAAATAGTTGTGCAAAAAGGCCATGGAAGAGCAGATTTCATTCCTTGAATGAATTTTAACAATAATTGTTATTCCAATACAATTATTATATTTCAATCTTATACTAATAAAAAGGTAATTGAAAAAAAAAATATTTTTTATTCATAAAAAAATAATAAATACTTTTTTATTCAAATATTCATAGTATAAAGAAAATTGCAATTGCAAAACTATGCAAACTTAAGTTCGAAAGTAATCTGGACGGATGAAGCGACTTTTACACGTGCGGGCATATTCAATCAAAGAAACTACCACCTTTGGGCTCATGAAAATCCCCGCACTGTTAGAGAATTTCACTACCAGCATGAGTTTTCTGTAAACGTGTGGGTCGGTCTTTGTAATAATGGCATAATAGGTCCCGTATTTTTACCTGCTCGACTTAATGCTGAAAGTTATTATCTATTCCTTGTTAATGACTTACGGGCACTTTAGGAAGATATCCCTTTGGAAAGAAGGCTTGAGAACTGGTTTCAACTCGATGGTTGTCCTGCACATTACGGAAGGGCCGTGCGAGACTGGTTGGACATCTACTACCCAGGTCGCTAGATAGGACGAGGTGGGCCGGTGCCTTGCCCTCCACGGTCTCCGGACCTCACTTTTTTTTTTGTTTTTTTTTTCTCACTAAGGTGGTCCCATATAAAAACTGAAACATTTATGTTTTCCTAGTTAGAATATATAATTATTTTCTAAATTTTTAATTTTTTTTTTATTTTTAAAATTATTTTTATTATTTAAATTTTTAATATTTTAATCTTCAGTTTTTGTTCATAATGTTATGTACTTTAAATATGTAACTTTCTTTATACTATGAATATTTGAATAAAAAAGTATTTATAATTTCTTTCTGAATAAAAAATAATTTTTTTTTTCAATTACCTTTCTATTAGTATAAGATTGAAATACAATAATTGTATTGGAATAACAATTATTCTTAAAATTCATTCAAGGAATGAAATCCGCTCTTCCATGGCCTTAACTAGTTTTTGCACAACTATTTTTAGTTTTTTGTGAATTTCTCGAAAATGAAGCAAAAACGAGGCATATGGCAGAGGACTTTTTCTTTTAGTTTTTCGATCCTCTATCGATCCCTGGATTTTGACCATTTGGTTTAGGGACACCCTGTATAATAAATTAGTAATTTGTAATAATGTCATCTTTATCATAATAATTCCTTCATTACCACTAATGCAGTGTGAGGTTTTTAGTAATATCATATATAATAAACAAACCAGCACAAATACTTGTGGGGGGGGGCTCCCATCAAATACAGTAATGAAAGAAGATTATATTTTTCATTTTTTATTTTATTTAAAATGATAATAATTGTTGAACATATAAATAAGTGACAAGATGATTAATTTAATAATAATTTAATTGATCACCTAAATTTGAAAGAAAAAAAAATTGTTTCAATCAAATGGTTCCATAATTTTTGAATTTGAGGGAGAGATTTTTTCGGGGGGCATGTTCTGGTAGGCATTTTATTTTTCGGGAAATTTTCAGACCAGGGAACAATGGAAGAACATGGAACAGGTCGCAGTAAGAGTAATTGTTATAAAACTGAAAAATATATAATACTACCTTTACAACTGCCCTTTTTTTTGCTATAAAAATTTGTTGTTGGGGGTTTATAGGGGATTGAGCGATTGGCCGTGGGGAAGGTGTGCACCCTTGGTTCCAATAATTGAACCTTCTGATAATGGATGCTCCACTGTACATCTGAAACATCAATGGCACCAAAATATAACAATTTTAGAATCAGTTTACACTGAGTACCTTTTATAAAAGAAGTATTTATATGATAAACCCTTCACGATAACTTTCTGTTTCTGGTTTGACTAAAAAAATTCTATCTCATTTTGACCTATTCAAATCAGCTATAATAGTTTATTTCATGATTGTAAGAAAAATATATAAAATATTTTAATAATAAAAAATATAGAAATATTTTAATAAAAATAAACAAATGTTTTTCCCCCCTTCAACAGCGAAAAATTTAATCCACTAAGTGAATTATTTATTTTATACATTTTTTTAATGCTTACAATTTAATGTTTATAATTGTTGAAGTGATATTATTTTTTCAGGAACTGTGACATAACTTTACCTAACATATCAGGATATGATGATGAAAAAGAGGACTACAATGAAGAAAGATCTACATTGACTTATTCTAATTCTGAAAAATTACCACCTGGTTGGGAGCAACACCAAGGTAATATTCTCTCTCAATAAAAATTGGTTGATACAGAACATTTTTTTTTTTTTTTTTTTTTTTTTTTTTTATGTGAGCCTTAAATTTAAAAATGATATAACAAATCTAGGGCACAGAATCCTCATTGAAAAAGCTGGTCGCACAAAAAAAAAAAAAAAAAAAAATTGCAGCTAGGTTTTTAATAAAAATATAAATTTATTATATTGATGATTACAACTTTAATCTTATTATTGTATCGCGGTTGCAATTAACTATAGAGTGCGCAAGTAGATTTAAAAAATGGTGGGAGGATCCCTGTTCCAGTCTATAGCCTATAACTAAGTCTTAGTTGATGGGCTAGACAAATTGTACCTTTAATTGAAGGACAGGATATTCTTGATGATAAACAAATAATTACATGTGTAATAGTGTCCAAACATGAAAAAATTGTTTTAATACAAGCTTTGTGTCCTCTAACTTGCCATCTTAAAGTATTGCCATACAAAATAAAAGTGTAAATTAAAGTAATCAATGAAAAAAAACAGGCTTATCTTATTTTTCAAGACTTAGTGAAGTTACAAGTCATATGAGAGAATTTTTGCTGAAACATAAGTCTAAATATTATTCCAATGTACTGTGGTTAAAGTGAAAATTTCTCTCTAGATTGATATTAATTTCTGAAATTTGTCTAGTGATTATTGAATTTTAGACAAAAATGTTTTGATTTATAAAACACTTTTAGTCTCAGTCTATTTTTATAACACAGGTACCAGTTAGATATCAAATAAATGAATTTGAAAAAAATTAATTTATAACAATCACTTTATTTTATTATAATTACCAAATAAATAAATAAATATACAAATCAATATTTATCACTGCCTAGTATCGGAGCAGTTAAATTTTCACAACACTTGCAATGATATTAATATCATTCCAGTCATGGAATTGACTGTATATAATTGTAATAAAAATAGTCACTTTCTTTAAAATTAAGACTACATACATTCATATATTTTGAAACAGACTTATCTATTCTTATTTTTATAATCAATTCTTTAAGCAGTTCCTCATTTTTTTGAAAATAATGAAATTTCTAAAATCCCTTTAGGAAATTAAGCAGAACACTGATGTACCGAGCAATACGTATTAGACATTTTTCAATCAGTTTTTGCTCTATTGGGCTTTAATTATGAACAAATAAATTAAAAACGCCTAAAATCCCATTGAATCCTATGTACTCGCCTGGGTTCTATCCCTGTTCCATTAGTTCCAGTCAAGCAGCAGCATCGTTACTTGCGACCACGAATACAATATAGCTAGCTACAACTTTAATCATTATTATTTATCTAATTTAATATTCATTGTCCATCATTTGAAGGCTGAATTGCTAACCTTTTTACCAAGAATAATACATCTCAATTAGTTGTTTGCTTTATTCAGTAATATTTATTTAGTAAATTAATTTAAAATATATACTTGAATATTATTATAGAATAAATCATACATTTCTAGAGTCCTGTATGAATTCAGTGTTTCCTTAAAGTAGTTTAGAAGATATTTTTTCTCACCTCTAGACATATGTAACCTATGAATTTGATGGCTTTCAATCTTACATATAATAAGATAAGACAGAATCTATTGACAATTATATATAATAATAAAAAGAATATAAAAGATCATTATGAGGATATTGATTAGGTTGAGTCAAAAACTCTTATAAAATGATTTATTTCAAAAGACACTATATATTATAATTTTCATTTTATCTTTAGGGTTCTTAATTTGGTAGTAGTATATTTCTTCTTATTTTTGCATACAATTTTTGTTATTTTAATTCATATTTAAGTGCTTTATTGATTCTTACCAGGAGCATATCTTGAAATATCAGTCAGCCTTGGGCCACACTTTCTTAGGGGACTTTGCATGAGGAGTTTTATATTTTAATGTTTCCCTATTTAAATTATTATTTTATTTTATTTTATTATTTTGTGATGTTAAAACATTAATCTGCCCTGGGCCTTAAATGGTCTAGGTACCCTACAAGTTCTTAATTGTAATTAAACTTTCAATCTCTTTGTAAATAAATATCAAGCCTTCAATACTTGGTACAATTGCTCACTTTTTTCCCTCATGTATTTCAAAAACATTAGCTGTTATTATACATTTAATTTACATTATAGATAGCATACCCACAGTAGGGCGAAATTTGAGAATTGAATGAAGAACTTTCTGTTGTCAAATCAAGGCTATTAAACACAAATATATTTTTAAATACAATGTCATATTTATGTTAAATTGTTGCACCTATATCTAAAAAGACATATACTTATATAAAATATTTTAAATATAGGTTATTTATGAATTGACTAATTCTAGAAAAGGAATGTAAAATACCTCAAGAAAATTTTAAGATTATGGATTTAACTTCTTACCTTGGGCCACACTTAATCTAAATTGGACCACTGCATAAGACTGAGAATAAATTTATAAATATTATATAATCTCTTCTTGTTTTGTTCTTTTTTGTTGCATTTTTATAATAACTTTATTTGGTTAGCTAATGATAAAAAATTACAGGTAATGATAAAACATTACCTACTTTTTATGGGTTATAAAAATAATAAAAAATACCTACATAATTTATAGGTTCATTCTAGTTTTTTAATGGATGGTCTAGTTAATCCATAATTGTTTCTTTCTAGAAAAGGATCAAATATGTTCCTCATTTGATTTCAATAAAAAATGGTATCATGGGCTTATTTTGTCTTGTTAACTGTCTGTGTGTTTCTTTTTTGAAGAATTAAAAGAGATGGAAGATTCCACATAATTATAAATTCAAAAGTTAGCTTAGTTTCAATTTTAAAAGTATCAGTTCAGATATTTCTCTAAATAGCTTAGTTAAGATATTGATTAATTATTCTTTATGACCTATAACGGTGCTTAGACCTTTTGATGAATGTATTACAAATAAAGTTTTGCTTTTTTAGACAATGATGGTCCCTATTATTGGCACATCAAAAGTGGAACAATTCAAAGAAATGCACCTGAAATAATTAGTGGGATTAATGAACCCCGTACACCTCTTGTGAGAGATGCAGAAACTGTAAGTTAATCCTATAAAAAATCACATTTAATCTTTTATTTTTTATTCCAAACAGTGTTTTTATGTTTTTTTATTTTTCCTTCTGTGTATTATTTCTGTTCTTATACTGGATTTATTCCAAAGAGAAAAATGGAAACATGCCTTAAACACCCCTCTACCGGAGAAAACTTGTGTTTTTTGTTGTATATATTATTATTCTGAAATAATAGTAGGTGCATAATTTTAATTTTCATCAGTTTTTATTCTATGATTTATTCCTTTGCTCAAAAGAACTGTTGAGTAAAAATTCTCAAACATTTTATCTTGTGCCGTTTTTTGTTGGCAGGCTTGACAGTATTTGAGATTTTTTAATTTAGTTCATTGTGCACCAATGAATTATTGCATTTTAGTGCTAAAATAGTACAACATTCTACTGACTCCACTTTCTTCAGTTTTGACTTTCAATTTCTTCATTTTACAGTGACCCATGTAGATTGCTGTTATTTTATTTATTTACTTTTTCGTTGTGTATTCCTATCAAAATTTAGTCAACATTTTATGTCATTTGACTTAGTGGCCATCTAAAAAAAGTTTGGAGTGATATTGCATTGTATAATTCTAATAATGTTTTTTCCTTGCACCAAAGATTTTTCCAATTCTCCTTTCACCATAGTTAATGCTAATTCCGACTACTGTTTAGGCAGTTACGGTTACGTTCACTGAGCCTTTACTTAGTAGTTGATATGCTTTTTCGTTTCCTTGTATGCCTGAATGTTCTGGCACCCATGCTGGAAAAGGAAATGGCAAAATATGGTAAAATGGTACTTTTAATGGGAATTTGGGGGTATTATTGACTTTCATAAAAGGACCCATCTCTTTAACTTGTGAACTACTTCAACAAATGGAAAAGAAAATGTGTTCTTATCATTAGCTATCTAATGGTCTTCTATAAGATCAATGTATTCTATTGGATAAGAGGAATTAATTTTTTTTCAATTGTTAAGGTAAAAAAAAAAAAAAAAAAAAAAAAGACATAGTAATACCTTGATTAATTCCAGGTTTTCTAATTTACATTTCTGTTACACTATCCGTGCGGATAGGATGAATTTACCTCCGGGTCGAAGACACTTACTACTTACCTGCTGTGGAATATTCCCTTGTTATTTGGGTGGCCTATGGGGTGCAATAATGTCATTCTAAATCATCCGACGGTTGCTCTTGCCTTCTGTAAAGATTGAGCTTGCAACCTGTGCCAGCTGTTTGGAAACCCCCTGACCCGATCAACATTAAAAAAAGTTCAATTTTTATGTTTTCATAATTTACGATCCCATTAGTAGGGTCCAACACATATAATAATAAATCCGCATAGAATGTGTATAAGGATGGTTTTATTTTGCCTTTTTAGTCATATATTCTCAATAACATATTATCCTCTTCATTCCTTATTTAAATACATAGTATATTGCATTTTTTTTTAATGTAAAAAAATGTCTATACATTCATACAATTAAATTCTGAAATCTTTCCATCCTCAAAACTCTTGAATATATTTTCTACTGAAATCTTTAATTGAAAAGATGAATAAATAATGAAAATAACTGTTGTACATATCATATAATAAGCTGAGGAGTATCTTATTCTTTGTCATTTCTGTTTACCTTTTTACTAAAAGTTTATTATTAGTATTATTATTTATTATGATTTTCTTAGTCATAATGGAATTATTTTATTAATGAATTTAATGAACAATCATAATTATTTTAATGATTCATCATTTTTATTTTGGATAGAATTCGAAATTGTGTATACTAAAAATATTGCACTAATAATATCAAGTTAATCTCAATTGAAATTAAAAAGATTTAATTTTTTAGTTTTTATCCAGTTATCATCAAAATGGAGGTTTAGGAGTGGTTACAAGAAGTAACACGAGTTCTGCACTGGAAGAAGAATGCAAAAAAAGAGAAGATAAAAAAGAAGATATTTCTTTAAAGTAATACTTTTTATATTATATATTAAATTTAAAAAATATTTATTGTTTATTGGCAAATAAATAAGTTGAGTCAGAGTTTTCAAATAAGTTAATTTTATTTTCTTAGTGACTGTAGTTTATAAATGCAATAATATTCATTTACTCATATAATATATTTTATCATTTATCTATCATTATTTGTACAAAATATTATTTTTTTATTAGGAGAAGAAGCTACCCTGCTCGAAATGAAAAGGACAAAGAAAAACCAATAAGATTTGCTGTTAGAAGTTTAGGTTGGGTGGATATATCAGAAATAGATCTAACTCCAGAACGATCCAGTAAAGCTGTTAATCGTTGCATCGTTGAACTATCCTTTGGGAAAAATGGGCTCATTGATAATGTAGGAAGATGGGGTGATGTATGTTTCATTCTTGAATTATAATAACAAATAAACCTCTTCTCTGTTTTAAAATGGATTTACAAAATATCTTTAAATTTTTAGGGTAAAGATCTGTTCATGGACTTAGATGAAGGAGCTTTGAAGTTGATAGATCCAGAAAATCTTACAGTGCTTAATACTCAACCAATTCATACAATACGTGTTTGGGGTGTTGGGCGAGATAATGGAAGGTATGTATTATTCAAAGCTGTTCTTACAAGCTTCTAGCTATTGACCATTTTTACTTTTAACCATCATTGCATATATATGTTTTTTTTCATGAAGCTCATAATTAAAAGAAGAATCTTTAATAATAGAGTATGTTACTTTTTAATGATGAGAATTAGTTTAACAAATTAGTTAATTTTTTATATTGGTATAGTTAATACTTTTTATTCTGGAAGATAAATTAATTTCACTATGTGGATTCCCTTGGCAGGATTGTTTTGTTCTTAATGTTTTTTTTACTTATCGTTGTGATACTATATCTACTATGTAGACAGATTAAAATTCAATATTTTTAGCTGTTTTTTTTTTTTGTTTTTTTTAATTTGTTATATGAAGGACCATATTGATCCAATCAGGTTGACTGATATCCTTACTATCTTCTTTATGACAATGTATATGTAAAGTTCCCTGTGATTATAATATTTAGTTGTTAATTTTTGTCTGTATTTATAAATATTATTTCTAACTCCTTGGTTCATTTGATGGGTGTTTTATTTATTATTCTTTCAAACTATATATTTTAGAAGATAGCACATTGTGATTTTTTTTATAATTAATCATATCAATTATCTATGGCATCCAAACAATCAGTACTTGTGATAAGTAAAAGCCATATTATAATTAATCTTTCTATGATATTTAAACACTAATATAAGTTATTTTAACGGCAAATTATGATTCTTTTTATGTATATATTTAAAATAACTAAAAACAGAAAATACTATTTTTTTTTTTTTTTTTAACTTTTTGTCTGACATCTATATTTTATAAATATATTGTATTTGACTAATTGTGAATTCATAATTAGTAAATGTTTTTTGTTTTTTTTCTTGCCCTATCATTGATGCAATTTGCCCTACAGAGAAAGGTAATTGATGCTGATTGTTTTAAATGTTATGTTATAACTAATTTCTGCATGAGATTTCTGTAGTAGCAGGCGATGCACGTATAATTTTGGAGAAGAAAAACCACACTTGCATGTTACTAATTCTATGCCTTGAGTTATAAAGTTTTTATCTTATGTTCCATAGGAAGAGGAGTATATGATTTATATTTTTTCTTAATTTATAAAACAATATGACATATAGTCACATTTTCTTGCCTTTCACTGGTTGCTCAAATTGGCTTTAGTTGGTTACAAGGCACACATGCATATTGAATATTATGAAGGTTTTGATCTAATTTACTAAATATAATAGTGTTCCAAATCATTTTTTAACATTTAAAAATAATTTGTTATTTTATTTATATCCATTAAGAAGTAATAAACTTCTTTATTATATTTTATATAATATATAATTACTTATCAATGATTGTCTTTTAGATTGATAAATCACCCTTTGATTATCAGAACTATACAGTTAATGAAGGGGAAAAAATTAAAATATAGTTCTGCAGAAATTTAATTTAAAGATAACAGCTTAGTTAACGTAAATTAAATCTTAATTCTTTGTTTAGTTCTGAGATCTGAAAATCTTGCAATTTTTTAGGGTTGAAAGCTGTTTAGAAAAGGCTGGCTCTGCTTCTTTTTATTTTCAAAAAAAAATTTAATGATGTTATTTATTTATGGTCTTTGGTTTACTAATTTTTAAATTATTTTATCTTCTAACAAAAAAAAATTTAGTTTATTTGATTCCTTTTTTATTTATTTGGTGAATTAGATTACAAAAGTTTAGAGTGCTGAATGGAATCCTTCAAATTGATTTATTTTGTTAGGTTTAGTAGGCTGACCCTCTGTTCTAAAATATCCTTATCAGAACTCCTCAAACTTGAAAAAACAAAGGTTGGTCAAGAGATAAGTAGGACTCTGCGACCGTATGGGTTCCATTAATAAAGGAAAACAATATAAAGAGCATATTATCATCCAACAGCCTGACAACTCATTTTTTAGTCGAAGGCTTCCAAATCAGTCTTTGCCATGTGTCACAGTCCAGCACTTCAACCCTGTAAGAAGTACAAAGTCGTGTGCAACCCCATCTTTCCAGCGTAATCTTGGTCTGCCTCTTTGTCTAGTCTCATATATTACTTTAGAGAAGGTTTTCAGCCACTTCCATCCTTGCCAAGTGTCCAGCTCATCTCAATCTTCCAAGATGAACATATTTCACAATGTTCCTGATACAAGGCATAGACCTCTGCATTTGTTCTTCAGCACCACTGATGATCATGTAGGATTCCACCTTAAATGCACTGCATATCCTTCTTTCATAGATTAGAAGTGTTTGTTCAGATATTGTCCATGTTTCAAGCCAGGTCAAGGTTTTATATATCATGACCTTTGTTGTTCGAGATAGAAGTTCACTCCATAGATGATGCTGGAGTCCAAAAAATTTGATTTTGAGGTCGGGCATTTAATTTTTTCAGACAGGTTATTATTTACATTGTCTGGCATCCTAGTTATGTAAATATGTTTACTTTTTCAAACTTTTATTCTCCAATCGGCACTTTTCTGCCAGGTTCCACTTCCTGCCCTATGGCCATGTATTTTTGGAGGCATTAACAGCTAGCCACATTCGTCCTACAGCTGCTTCTAGAGTAAGAAAAGCATCACATACAGCCTGGAATGACCTTCCAACTATGACAAAATCATCAGCTAAACCTAGCAGCTGAACAGATTGATCAAATATGATGCCAGAGGATTCCTTTGATTGTTATTGAGGAGTCTCTTACTGCTTTCTCAAGTGCTATATTTAACCCTTTAACATCCCCCTCGTATATAAGCCAGCCGCGTGCTGGTCCCCGTTTGCTGTTGGCTCGTATATGATCCATCCCGTTTTTTCCCTTCACGGCTCCAGACTTATTTACGAGCTGGGTAACTAGAGCTTTCTTTTAACGTTTTTTGGAATCTATAATATTATAATATAATATTTCCCCATCCTGCTAGAGGGCATTTGATTGTTCTTTTCCTTACTACATTGCCTTGATACACGGTTGCTTTTCAGCTTTCTGTAAATAACATAACCTTTTGCCTGATATCAAACCTTTCTCTACGTGCCTATTTAACCTTTGTCTAAATTTAGTTTATTCGCAACTACGGTGGCATAAACCTATGTTGTGAAATAGTTGTGATGGCGAAAAAAATAAATAGTGAATAAGTTTTTGGAGCCCATCATGGGTGCTAGTGATGGAAAAGCTTTTTAAATTTTTAAAAGATTTTAACTCCACCAGTGCCGGTCCACAGTCCGGATCGAAAAGTGAGGATAACGAACTTTGTATTAAGCTCACAAAAAATATAAGATGGGAGCGCTTGAATGCCGTAAAAGTACTCTGCACAGCGGGACCACTCGGTGTGATTACTAACCCACAACGGCAGACCACCTCATGCTCCGCTACCTCCGAAGCTTACCATTGGCCTTTGCTTGGGGAGAAGGGGTCATAGATTATAGCTTGAACTTCAATCCGATCCTGTCTAACTTTAATGTAACAAGTTACTAGGTACATTCTTACCAACATACTCGCAAATCCGAACTCTCTTGTCACCAAATATACTTGGGTTTAGTCTCCATTGTCATAGGCACTTCTAAAATCAAGAAATAGGTAGTATGATGATATCCTATATTGGAGACCTTTCTCTATTATTGGCTTACCATTAGTAGTATTTGATTTGAAAATTTGGCCTACCATTGATTTTTCCTTTTGGAAGCCACAGTGATAGTTCCCGATATTTCATTTTGTAAATGGTGATAGGGGCTCACAGAGGATTATGGATAGGAGTTTATAACAACATGGAGCAGTGATATACCTCTGTAATTTTTTTATTCTATCTGGCCCTCATTTTCATGGATAGGACATATCATAGTCTTATAGCAGTCCACTGGGGGTTGAAGATCCTCAGTTAGGGTGGTCTCTCTGATGCATGCTCTACATGGTGTTCTTCATTCAGGAGTTTGTTTTGTTATAAGAGATGTAGTTTCTCTAAGAAATACCCAATATGGTGGTCAGCATTAATGTTTTGCCCCTCATTGCCCGAACATCAAGAAGATTGCTTTTGTTCTCAGAGCTTATCAGAAGTTTGTCAATCTGATTAATAGTCCTTCCATCAGGGGAGTTCCATGTTCCTTTATGTAAAACAGAATGAGGAAGCTGAGAGACGGTCTATTACAAGACTGCAGGTCTCTGCTATATTTATCAACACTGACCGTTTCCATTAGACTTTACATGAAAACCATCCCTTCCAATAGTGAGATATTATCTTTCATGTTCTAATTTGTCATTAAAGTCACCTTCTAAAATTTTTATGTCATAATTTGGGCTTTGATGAAGAGTTATTTTAAGTTGATCATTTAGCTTCAGTAGGAGCGTACACACTAATATCATATACTCTAATCACTAATAAGTAGTTCTTAAACTTGCCCATAGTATGCTGAATGCTGATTCTTGCGCGAACCGGCTTAAAGTCGATTACAAGTTGTTTGTAATCTTTTGTGACATGACATCTATAATAACCAGTGTGACTCCTTTTCTCAAGAGGACTGGTTCCAATCCATCGGACCTTGGATGGCAGCAACATTTATTTTAAAAAGGTCAAGTTGGGCTAGGGGCCCTTGAAGGGCTTGGGTCGGTGGACCCTGAGTACATACCGCAGCCCCAAGTTAAATTTTAATGAATAGGTGATATGTAAATTTCACATTCTTCTTATTTGACTGTGTATAGTTATCACCTGGTGTTGTTTGGGGCCGTCTTGAGTCCCATGGGGATACTATTATTGTAGTTGATCATCAACATAGTTATAACGTTATAAAAAGAAGCTGGTTGGGCTTCATATGTAACAAAAATAATATATGTATTCTTTAAGAAAATTATTACTTTATCTAATTTCTACATTCTGTTTAGTTTCTTTTCACCTTAGCCTCAACCTTCATACTCAACAGTTTAGAGTAAGATATTAAATATTTTATCAAAGTTTGGCACAGAGTTGCTTGAAAAAAAATAAAAAAATCCAACAAAACTGTTTGTTTTTAAGATGCAGGCTGGCTATATTGAGGTTTATCAACTTCTCACCTATGTTTGTAATTATGTTTTTGTTTCTTTTGTAGTAAGTTCAATGTATATCACTCTGATTTCATTATCAGTAATATTAATATAATTTTGACTCATGTGTGTGTGTGTGTGTGTGTGTGTGTGTGTGTGTGTGTGTGTGTGTGTGTGTGTGTGTGTGTGTGTGTGTGTGTGTGTGTGTGTGTGTGTGTGTGTATATAGAGAGAGAGTGAGGAGGGACCAAGATTAATTTAAGGTTAGGCTAGATGTCAAACTAAATGTAAAAGACAAAAAATGGCCTTCTCCCCCTCAACTGTGCTAAGTGTGACCACTTTCTGACGTGGCCAATATGCATTATTGATTTTTGCAATTCAGATTCTTGTCATTTTTTTGCCTGGCACGAAATGAGAAACCCATGTTTCATCAACTGTTCTGATTGACTCCAAACATGGTTCAACATAATAAAAAAGAAATTCAGGAGAAACCCCCATTCTTTGTCATTTTTGGTCTTCCATCAAAATTCTCGGAACCCACCTCCCTATGGGAGCACCAGTATGACTTCACAGGAGCAGCTCTTGTTAGATATAAAAATTGGTTAATCCATTTCTAAGAACTCTCGGTCGGACACTAAAAGTTTCAGAGACTGTATCAAAGAGGGGGGATAACTGGGCCAACTTTCTCCTCCGACATAGCCAGCTTAGGTTAGGATGGTTAAGGCCTTACCTATTGACCAACTTGTGTATTATAGAAGAAATATATTGACATATTCCTTTAAATGCATCACATTGAAAAGACCTTTTATTATTTGGTGCATATCATACTTAACTTTATTAAATCATAAATAAATACTATTGTTGATTATATATTTAAAAAATCAATATTTAAAGCAGCTAATTATAGAGTAATAGATCTGTTAACCAAAGTCTTAATTATTCAAAGCATTTGTCAAATCACTCATTAATTTAAAGTAAAGCTTGGAATCTGTGATGGCCCAATCTTTTTTTATAACTAGAAAATAATTAATATTAATCATTAAGGGTAATGCGTATACATAAATATACTTTGATTTGCAAACCCATAATAAAATTGATCACGTCTTGTTTCAACATAGGTGGCAAAATAGCATAACTAATATTAGATCATATTGTGGGGCCAGATGTGGGTTGAATCATGATCTAGTAATCGTGAAAGGCAGATCTTTCGAAGTTGGGTCTGGATGGTGGTCGGTGAATAGAAGTTTTGGTGTCGGCATCGAACCGGCTTAAAGTTCTTAAGCCTTCATTATTATTATTGTAAGGGTAATGCATTGACCAGTTTTAAATCATCGGTTCTAAAATATCCTTTTAACCATCTCGAGATCTATGTTATCATTAATTTAATTATATAAATATTATAAATTACATTATAATATATAAATATTATATGTTATAAATATTTTTTGTATACAGTTTCCTTTATCCATATTCCTTGAGCTGATGTATCAGTTCTTAATTTTTTTCAAATTAGAGTTGATGTTTACAATTATTTATATATGTTGAAAAAAACAAAAAACTGTGAAGACTAAATGATTTTTCATTTCATTCTAAATCACCTATTTATGTTTTATTGCAACTCAAAATTATTTTTCATTTGTGTTTAATATTTAAATTAGCGATTTTTATTATATTTTTTTAAACTTATTTTAAAATATAATTTCTTTTTTCCAAGCCTAAAAAATGACTTATTTACCAATTAATTTCCAAAACCTTATTGTTTGCTGAATTTTTCAGAGATTTCGCTTATGTTGCCCGTGACAGAGTTACCCGTAAACATATGTGCCATGTTTTCCGTTGTGACATTCCTGCAAGGACTATTGCTAATACTCTCAGAGACATCTGTAAAAAAATTATGATTGAGCGTAGCCTACAACAGAATTTGGCTAAACCTATTGATACTAGTAAGTCCTTTCCCATTTAAAATCAATTACTTTTTAAAAATTTAATATTGATTTTGTGATTAATTTTTTTTGTTTTTTTTTTTAGATGGCACTGTTTCAAGCAAACAGACATCAGCAGTTCGACCAACCAACTTGCCTACTGAGTATAAGCAATTCCATAGAAGTCCTCAAGGCCAATTTAGTAAGTTCACATCTAGAATATTCAATTAGATGGAAGGGGCCTGAAAATTAGGGCCTGGATCTATGTATAATTACATTTTTTTTTTATAAGCCACGTTGAGCCCTGGTCAACAGCTAATTTTTCGTTTCATACAATTTAAGGACATTTTATTACATATCATCATCCATATTTAGTTAACAAAGAAAATTCATATTGCTGGTCAATAAATATCACAAGCTGGAAATGATTTTAATCGATGTTAGGCATAGTGAATAAGAGGTGTGTGGTATTTTCAGGCTTATACTAATCTTTAATTCTATCTATGCATAGAAGTGAGCTACTTATATAACTTAGGTGCTCATTTTATAAGCAAAAAAATTAAGAGTCCGAATATTTAGATTTTTTCGGCTCTCAAAGGTTTAGCAAGCGAGAAAATGCCTCTACTTCATACAATTCTTATTCAGGAAGCCTAACGTTGATTAAAATAATTTCCATCTTGTGCAAATTTATTGGCCAGCATGGCCTTTTTTCTGGCTAATATGCCAAGGATAGAGGTAGCTTCTGAAAATTTCTTTAGATGTTTTAAAATACAGTGAATACTCACTTTCTGAATGATTCCACTGTGAATTTTCAGAACATCATTTCTTGAGATAGTAAGCACATTGAAAAATTTGGCAAAACATTTTTTCTAACAAATAAGCAAATTCGACTTAATAAGGAAGACTAAATAAGGAATTTATTTCTAGACTACATCAATATTTATTAATGATTCATGTTTAAAATTTTCTTTGAAAGTTCTCATCAGGGCCAAGTGCTTGTGAAAAAGTCCGGTGTAAATAGTGTTCAAATTGGAATGAAAATAATTATTTAGTAAATTAGTAAAGAGGCGAAAGAAATGTAGTTTAATTTAAGATTTGTTATGACAGTATGGTATATTTGTGTTGTGTTAATACTTTTATGAACACCATCGGTAGTATATTTTCCGTGGTCTATGATTCTTTTTTTCTTTATTCCACAGCTCAATCCTTTCCTACACCAATGGAGGAACCAAAAAAAGTATTGGTGGCACAGTACTTAGGAAATGTTGAAGTTTCAAAGGCAAGTGGCATTGATGTGCTTAATGATGCTATTGATCTACTCGTAAATACAGTTCCTAAATCACAGTGGCAAACAGTAAATATTGCAGTTGCACCCAGTATGATTACTATTAGCAATTCAGATAGTCAGGTAATTGATTTATATTCATTACATAAAACATATTTGTATTTTATATTTCACACTCATATTTGCTTCGAATTAATTTATTTTTATTTTTGTGTTTACCTTGTTAAAAAATAAATTAAAGTTAAATTTCAAACAAAAAAATGTGGAACAGGAAAATTCATTAACCAATTATCACTAAAAATCAGGGGGGAAAGCCATTGTTGTGGAGAGTATTTGACAGTCCTCTTATATGAACATGAGCCAGAAAAATTCAATGATCTTGCCAAGTCCTCAATGATTACAGGATGTTTATAAATCCTCTGCACCTTTTTAAATAACATTAACTTCTTTGTTGTTTCTTTTTTTTCTACTAATACTTATTATTATTTACTATCAAATTAAGTTGAAATAGTCTATCAGCATGCTTCATTATGAGCCCATTGCATATTATAAGCTTATAAATTAGAATTTGGCAACAGACTTATTAAAAACATATATAGGTATATATATATATATATATGTGTGTGTGTGTGTGTGTGTGTGTGTGTGTGTGTGTGTGTTGTGTTCATGTTTTTACTCACTTACCCCATGGTTTAAATTTATTTGATTGTATTCCAGTAATTTTCATTTGATTTAGAAAACAAAAATATCAAGTTTTCAACGAGAAAATAAAAATTTAACTTATTATTGTACTTAATTCAAGCTAATGTTATTTATATTTCAAGCTTTGTATGGGTCAAAAACCTATGATGATAAGATTATCATGGTTGCAACCAGGGAATAACTTAGTTGCTCTGACTATGTGTCCATTTCTCTCTCAGTATTCACAAATATATTCTTGTTACTCGATTATAGATGCTGTAGAAGAGAGCTTATTGCTGAAAAGTATTGAGTGATCACATGAAATATCAGATTCATTGATGAGAGTTATCTTTCAACTCTTATAAATTAAAAAAACTATTTTGATCTTCATCACCTTAAATTATTTAGCTTATTTATATAATTTTCATCTTTTTAGGATAACAAACCTTTGGTAGAATGCAGGGTACGATATTTGTCATTTCTTGGAATAGGACATAATGTAAAGCAATGTGCTTTTATAATGCATACTGCACAAGATCTATTTATTGCACATGTTTTTCACTGTGAGCCATCCTCAGGTGCTTTATGCAAAACAGTTGAAGCTGCTTGTAAGGTGAGATAATCTTGTTCTAAATAATTCAGTGTAGTCAATTTATTATAGAATGTGCAGATTTAGTTACAGAATATTATGAATTAAAAAATTGATCAATATTTTAATTATGTTCTTTTAAAATAAAATTTGGGTTGATAAATTCTTTCATTTAACATTAATAGTGGTATTTATTCATTGGAGGTTGATCATGAAAACATACCGTTCTGAGCTTGGTGTATTAAATTATTAAAAATTTTAAAATATTAATTAAATTAATCAAAAATTGATTTATTACTCTAAAATTTCAATTTTTCTTTTAATTACAGTTAAGGTATCAGAAATGTCTTGATGCACATCCGCAGAACGTGCTTACTACTGATTCTAAATCTCCTACCAAAAGCATTAGTGCAACACTGAAGTCATTTGTGGGATCTTGGACAGGCAGAAAAGTAAAGAAATCCTGAGATAAACATTTATCTCTGCAGGTAATTACAAAAAGGGTATATGGTACGTTGAAATTTATAATTCTTATCAGTGATATATTTTGTATCTAAGCTCGGAGTGTGTATTAAAACAAATCTTTAATTAGAGCACCATACTTTTAACTTTTAACATCGAGTTTAGTTGTAGTAGAAAACTTATTAAAAAGCAGAAGTCTAAAGCCTTTGAAGTTCTAAAAGGTTTGAGGCAGGAAATTTAATTTTCTTGATGCTGTTTAACTAAGCTTTGGAGAAGGTGATGAGAAGGGCCTCTCATCAAAATGAAGGAGTGGATGTTGAAAAAAAAATCATAAAATATTCCAGCAGATGATGTAGCTGTCTTTAGACCAGTTGAAAGAAAATTAAGACACACCCTAAGACTTTGGTAAGAGAAGCAGAACTAATTGGTCAACGAATCAAATAGTAAGCTGAAAGATCCACCCGAACCGCACAGACCAGCAGTAGTTTTGGTGCTTTGGTGTTTGCAGCTGATTTCATATGAAGTTGAAGCCCTGAATTCAAATATGGCATTGCTTGGAAGGTCAATTTTCATAGACATAAGTCTTTGGTAAAATGTACCTTTTACGTTATTTTAGGTTAAAGAAATATAGACCAGGATTTGTCCTGATGACAGAGCTTAGCACAAGGTCACTAACAGCCTTTCTGTAATCTTTTTAGTGTATATTCTTCACATATGTAGCAAAACCTATCCAGTGATTTACAAAATAAAAAAAAAAACCCATTCTTGACAAACTTGATTATGTCAAACCATCTTCTTACAGGAGAAAGTTTCATAATAATACTCGACCTATCTATATTTGGGCAAATTATAATAAATTTATTTCAAGTCAGCAGGTTAATTAATAATAGGTTGCTTCATTTAAAAGTTATTGTTTTGAATTCCAAAAATTGGGAAAATAATTTAAAAATTTTAACATTTACAACTTACCACTGCCATGGCCTTCCATCATGAGCAGAAGAAACTTAAAATATTATTACCTGACTTTAATGAACAGATTAAAGGCATTTCCAACACCTACTTCAGAATATGGTGACTGATTGGATTAGATTAACTTCAATAAACATGTAACAGAAAGATTTCTTTAATTTACCTTTATCCAACTAAACAAATATAAGCAATTAATAATAGCAGAATCATATGCTCCACAAGTTTCATTCAATGATTTTTCATTAATAATAAAAGTTTTCGTGTTAAAAATAATTATATAGGATTGTATAGAACATGTTTACCTATCAACTGTTTTTTATTGCCAATGATTACTATTTTGCACAACTGAATCATATATTCAAGATATTCATTTTATATATAGTTTAATGTTCTTTAATTCACTGTAGAACAATATTGTCATTAGAATGCACTATTCAAATGTTAGGAACTGAAAAAGTCTGAAAATTTAGGGGTTTACCCCCAGCCTTTTGTCCCACCTAGAACTGGGGAAACTTAAAATATTATTCCTTGGCATCCAATGTACAGATTGAAACGATTTCTAGCACTTCAGAACTCAAGTCCAATTGCAGTGCACACAAGGTGTAGATTAACTGGTCCACACTCTTAACATATTTTAATTATAACTATTTATCTTGCCTTAATATACATTCAAGATTTTTTATTTATTTCTGATAGGACTTGAATATACCTGTAGAGAGAGAAGTGATCAAACACCGCCATTTGCAAAGTCCTTTAATGACTTCAACCAGCCTGCAGTCGCTCTTGTCTCCTACATTGACATACCGCAGAGAACATACAGACTTTTAATGTTTAACTTCAAAGTAATAAAAGCAAATGTTTAAAGTTCTTGGTGTTATTGTTTATTAGTTTTATTTATTTAGATCATCATCTATCATAATTATTAAAAAAGAAAAAGAATCTTTGTTAATTTAATTGAATTAAAAGACTAATAATGTATTTATTTATTTATGAATGGTAAATTTTAAATATTTTTTATTTACTTTCTTTACTAGGCATTGATGAAAAGTGTGCTCTTTATTCTCATCCATGTATATAAGGATTAATAAATAGGGTATACCAATACAAGGCTAATTTGGAGCACAAATTTCAATAAGTATTTTTCTTTATCAATTTATATTTTTGCACAGATTCAAGAAGCTGTATGAAGTAATTGACTAGTTTAACAGTGTATAGTAGCAATTAGTTCGGTGATATTTATTGGCTTTCATATTTGAGCCAAATTCCAATTTGAAAATGTAATCAGCAAATCAATATTTAAAGAATTTATGGAAAATTATGTGATACTTTGTAAATAATTTTATCTTTGCCCTCATTAAAGTTTATGGATACTTCATTAATTTTCAAATACGATAGATAAAGTGAAAGTAAACCTGTTTGATGCTATTAGTGTCATTATTAAGTAACAATATACTCAGTGATAGATAACAATGTACTTGAAATAATTAGATAAAATGATAAAATAATACCATTATTATTTTATATTTTATTTTGTTATTAATTCTATGAAAAAGGATGTGTTTGTTGTGTGAGCGTGTGAGTGTGAGCTTGTTTGCAATATGTACGTAGTACACTTTGTTACTGAAGCATCTTTACAAATCTCATATTTTTAATTATTTGCCCAGACAGATCCAGTAGGTGTTTCTGTTTTAATAGTATTATTTAATTACTGTGATGATTAATAAAATGCTCTATGCTTTCTTTTGTAATGTCAAAATATGAATATTAGTAAAATGGAAATGTATAAGACCCTTATGTTTCTGATTAAAATAGTTTTATTATGTAAATGAGAAATAAAATGTTGCTTTAAATATTCTTTTTTTTTTATGTATGTAAATATTCATTAACATGATTTCCCCACACTGCACCTATTTCATCCAAGTGAAACATCCCATTAGGTAAATTTGAGTGAAGCCTCTAAAATGATTAATACCAAAGCATCCTGATAGATTAATAAATTCCAAATTCTCACATTCAAACTATATTTTTAAACTGAAAACTTAATGAACTATTACTAAGTCAATGAAATGGATACCCCTTTCCCTTCAGAAAATAAGAGTTAATTAATATATAAAAATATTGAAAAAAATAGTATGTATTTTTTTAAAGTGCTAACTAGTTGATCCCCCTCAGCTTCAGCAATTTCTGAGAAAAATAAATAAAAATATAGTGAAATTAATTTTAAAAAAGTCATTACTGAAATTAAAACAATCATGAAGAAATTAAACATAATTTACAAATTAATGCAGCTCTAGTTGGGTTGCATTTGAACTGAAAAGGCTTACATTTGACTAGGTGAAATAAAATGTCCCACTACCTGTAAGTTTAGCACCTACTGATTTATTGAGTACATAGCTTTTTCAATTGGAGATTTCGAGCATTGTTTATTTTTTTAAATCTATCTAATAATGATGAAATAAATAAGATATTGCAACACGAAATTTCAGCAGTAAAATAAAATATAAAATTCAACTTCAAACATTGACAAAAATTTTGTAGAACAGGTTTGAGTATGATTAAAAATAAAAATACATATTCATATCATATATATATGTATTTATGTATATATATATATATATATATATATATATATATATATATATATATAATCTGTATGTGTGAGTGTACACACACAAATACATATATAGCCTAAAAATTTATTAAAAGATAAAACATACCAACTTCTGTGGTTTCTAGCCTCATACAAATTGCAATTATTCACATTTTCTTTATCTACTGTTAGAAATACATTTAAAATCAACCTCTTCATAAAAAAAATAAAAATAAAAATAAAATAATAAAATTTAAAAAATATACAAGGTAACTAACCAGACTTTGAATGAACTATATTGCAAAATATTTGCCTAATATTACAATGTAATATAAAATTCAATATAACTAACAAACGTTCATAAATGATTAAGTTTCAGAGAGTAAGCTTATAAGAATCTTTATACATTAAAACAAATATACATATATTCTTAAAGCATAAGCTGCTACAAAACATTATGTTATCTGGTTGTATATATCACAATAAACTGCCATAATGTTTTCAACAGGCATTATAAAAAATATGAGCTGAGGCAACTCAATAATAATAGATTTCTTTACAAAAAATATACATCGAAATCTATAGAAATAATATCTATCAATCTTTATTCTCACAAATATATAGAATCATGCATTAATGACAATATTTACATAATTACACATGAAGTAGTCTTGACTTACAACTTTTAGTTGCATGAAAAAAATTTAATCTTTTTCTTAAATATATCTTTGAAACACTTACTGTACAATAATTTCAAACAAGCTGTAATATTTATATCGTACTATAAAGGTTTATATTGTAATTTTAAATTTATTCTAAAAAAGTTTAAAATAAGAAATCTGTCATCAGGTTAAAAATAACTATGACCAAGATACCCTTGATTACAGTATATGATAAAAATATTTTATATGACAATTAATCATATGAAATTTTCATCACTTTATATTTTAAAAATTGTCGACAAAAATAATACAGCAATTCTGACTTTCTATTTTAAGTTTGGCATTCCTACAATACTTATTATAATTTTTTAAATAACTATAACTATGTAATAAAGATATAAATACAAAACAACATTAAATAATTTGAATTTAAATATTTTTAATGAGATATTTTTTCCAGAATAAAGGCCTAAACTTTATCACTTTTTTATAATAATAACTTACAATAAACTAAGTTCCTTTTTCAATTTATGTTGAAAAGTAATAAATTTGATTGCTAAAAAAATATGAATCAATACTTTAGATACTAGAGAAAAAAAAATAGTAAAAATTTATCAACAGTCAAATTTATCCCACTGAATAAAAAAGTACAAAAGATAACACATTTTAACTATAAGAATTTATCATAAATTGAAGGGGTGTTTATACCCAAGAAGTGCATATCTTTATATTTAAAAAAAAAGAAAAATTCAAATACCAATCAATCCTTCAAGTCTATGGAGTTTTCAGGAGGGAAGACACTTTTGTAAGTCAAATATCAATATCTTAAATTAATTTTTGAAATAACAATTAATCCTATATATGTTATGAAGCTGTACAGAAATTACTGCAGCATTTCTACTATATATACACACACATTCCTTTAACATAAGTATTACGTAATAGAAATATGAATGCTAATCGACAGAAAATATATATAAGTTTAAATATTTGTATTTAATTTTCAATACAGAAAATATTGATAAGTTTAATTTAAATACTTTAAATAGAAAACGTTTCTTCGATAAATTTTAGTTTGATTAAAAAATATTTAAAAGTAAAAAAAATTGATTTCAAATGATTTTTTGAGAGTACGAAAATTATAAATTTAGGAATAAGAAAAAAAAATAAAAAAATTAAAACTAAAATTTATGCGACTGAATACTAATCTACTAATGAAACCTAATAGTTTAACTGGAAGATGAGATGATAGATCACAGTGAAGGGGTGATGCTGCAGAAAGTATAGTTTATATATATATATATATATATATATATATATATATATATATATATATATATATATATATATAAAAGATCCCAAGTTTGATGAATCAACTAACCCACTAGGTCTCTTGAGTTTCATAAAGAAAATAGTTTGTACAGAGATATGGCCAGTGCATAATAAAGGTCTTTGAAAAGGGACATCATTTTTTAAGTAAAATATGGACTGTGTGTCAGTTTATATGTGTATATATATGTTATTTATTAGTATATATTAGTTAATTGTAAATTTATAATTTTCAATCTTGAAGTTTCAAAGTAAAAGTACATAGTTAGGCCTGAGCATTTAATCAAATGTTCACACATTGTTATAAATTAATAAACAGGCGAGTCAGTCAAATAAAAAGAGAGTAAATATGGCACTATCTAATTGACTAATCTTCAATGTTACAAGACAAAACATAAAATACTTGACGAAAAAAAAATGATATTTTTTCTAATAAAGAAAACACTGATTAAAAAAAAACAACTAATCTATCAAAGCATTATTGAAAAATTCAATGAAAAGTTACTAATCTACTAATTAAAAAGTAAATGTTCGTGGATACAAGGAATACCATTTATAAAGGCATCCAGGCTCCCTATACATTCATTGAAGAGTACCCTGCATAATCATGTCAGTACGGAATCAAGTATACTAGAACTATATGTATGTGAAAACAATATAAATGTTGTTATTAAAAATATATGTATGTATATCCACAATAATATTATTCTTATTTAGAATTAAAATAAAAGCACATTAATATTTAATGGGAAATCTAACCACTATTCAAGTAACTAACTACATGACATCAATTTAATGACTTTTAACTCATGGATAATGCATGAATGAAGACCTTAAATAAATCAATCTTGTAAATTTTCACATAATTACATGCACAGAAATCAAAAGTGAATTGACTATCAAGTTTAATAAACATAATACAAAGAATATCAGTTTTTAAATAAATTAGAATAATATTTTAAAAACCTCACATACAGAATGACAATGTTTCAAATATTTAATATGAAATAAGATAAAGGAAGTTCTATCTAATCGAAAATCTTCACTCAACATTTATAAATATTAATTTCAAAAATTAATATAAAGGTCTTTTGTTATTTCTTGTAGGACGTATTATAATTATTAAGAATTTTTATTAAAGAATGCGGCAGTAATGGTTGAAAATACAATGCTTGACTTCTTTAAAATCATCCAGCACCACATGCATGGTGACAGTTAAGTTATACTGATTAAAAGGGTGTTTTTTAAATTTTATTTAAATATTGATTCAAAGGGAAAATAATGTAATTTGTAAAAAAAAAAGCAAGAAAGAAAAGCAATGGACATTTAAACAAATAAAAAAGAAGATAAAGTTTAAAATATATAGTTTTAATGTTCAAACAGTCTGAGTAAGATGTATAGTATGCTGTGTGTGTAGCAACCCATTATAATTGGGCAACTATTCTCTCTTACATAGGAAAAATGTTCATATTTGCAGAAGTAAAAAAAACAAAAAAACCTTATATATATATATATATATATATATATATATATATATATATATATATATATATATATGAGATTTTAGAAATTTAGAGACATATGACTAGACTGATGTAGCACGAAGCTCAACAAGATCTTACTAAATGGAGAAAGAGCTCTAACAGACGACAATGTAAATTAAAATTGTATTACGCATAATACAATGAACTTATGTGAAATAACATTTTTCAAAGGTGGACAACACCTACATCACCTTTTAGAGCATATTTTTAAACAGATCCTAGAGAAAATGGTAAATGTTGAATAATTCAATTAAACTATTATAGAGAAGTTATGTATATGTACTTTTTAAATTATTTTTCACGAGAAAAAATAAAATACAAGAATAATCAGAGAGAAAAATAAACCAATAAAGCTATTATTTACATACATATTTTTAAAAATACAAAAAAATTAATTGTTCAAGGTCTTCAAAACTCCATGGGCCATTTTTTAATTTGTTGCACACACACACACACACACACAGATGTACATATAACATTATATACTTTAAGTAATGCAATTTAAAAACTTGAAAAGTTTATTTTATATGTGAGTATAAAAATCACTTATTTAGACAGTTAAAAAAATAACATTTAAGTTTATAACATCCAAAAAAGAGTTCAATACAAATTTATATATAATTAATCTTTTTTTTTTTAAATACTCTATTTTAAATAGGCAAACAAAACAATTTATTAACAGAGAATTAAAGAAAACATACATTCATTCTTACAGCCATATAAACTTGGGTATCTAACATTTAACAAATAGTATTTCACTGAGACATTCTATCACAAAATGGACTTATAAACGCCCTATCACATATTAAAATAGTAACATCATAAAGTGCAATTGTCTATTATTTAAACAACACTGAACAATGTTTGATTTTACAGGTACCACACACAAATATTCCCAGAACTTTGTAAAAAAAAAGAAAAGAAAACAAGAGATCTGAACTAGATTCTACTTCCCTTTGAATTAGCTTCAACACACAGAACTAAAACTTTTAATATGATTTCCACTGGAAACCTGCTTTTCTTCAGTACTTTCTCTTTTTGCATTATCGGCAAATACAGGGTAAGCTAAAGTAGTATTAAGTGAATCATTATGTTCTTCTAGAGAATTCTGATAATAATGTAACACAAGCGCTTTTAAAGATTCGTAAATATTGTATGGTTCAGCAAATCCATAACCTCGTTCAGTTTCATAAATAATGCAATGATTCACAGTACCATTACATCTGTAAAAAAATAAAGCAAAACATCAGACAAAATCATTTAGAAAAAATTGTTACCAGTTTTCATCAAAATTAATATGATAAAAAAAACATGATTTGGCAAAACATATCATTTAAAAAATGTCAGTAGTAAATTTATGCTGCTTGTTACTGTCTATTTCCTCCTATGGCTGGATATTTTAGTTATAGAGGTGAGATTTTTGAGTTAATTAATTAAATATTAAGTAAGTTTAGATTGATAAAAATGCCAACAAAAAATGTTTACTAAGAGTGAAGCAGCAAAAAAAAGAAAAAAAAAAAAAAAGAAAATCGACATACTATATTTACCACATATACGTAAGCGAAAGTAAAAACCATTTACCCACAGTAAAGTAAAATAATAAAAATAAAAGATAAATATTTTCCTTCATTAGTTTTAAAATAATCGTAGTTACAAAAAACACAAATTTGAAAAATATTTCAACATGGAGAGTGGCTTATGCAAAAAGTGTAACAGTCCATTTATAATTAAAAGCATGACTTATGATTGAGGCAGTACTAACTGGAAAGAGAAAAATTCATGGATAATGAAACTGACCATGAAAACAGATTATGATAACTTTAAATACAAAAAATTAAATTTAAATTTAAAATTAATTAAATTTGGCAATATTGTTTGAAATAATCAGCCAACAAAGAAATAATTATTTGAAAAAAAAATTCATTCCTTACGTAATTGACAATGCATATTGGCCAGTTCTACTAGGCCTTACTAAAAAGGTTCCATCTTTAGTAGCAGCAAGTAGTTGTTCAGCTTTGTTTCTAGAACATTCTTTAAGCAACCATGTAGATTCATCATTATGAGGACATTCTGTTTCTTGCTCACAAATTCCAGAGCCACCATTCAATAACTGCTTAATACTTTGCATTTTTATACCACGAGAAAGGAGCCATCTATATAAAAATGAAAAACAAAAGTCTTGAAATTGTACAATATCGTTTAATCATTACATCTTCAACTAGCTAGTTATAAGCATTAGTGAAAATAATAAATAATGGTTATTAAAAAAAAAAAAAAATTATAAAAATATCTACATTTCATAACAATCAACACTGATTTTTGAAAGGATCGATATAAAAATATTGTGATGAAAAATGGGAAAAACGTTTTCTTTTAGTTCTCTGAGTTAATTTAGATTCATTTTTAGTTATTGTTTTTGCTCAACATTAGAATTTATCCTTCTATAAAACTTGTGATACATTGTCAAAGAATTAGTGTTAATGGTTCTAATTAACCCTAAGCTATAGTGTCCAATTCTACACCGTCATTTTTAGTAATATTTCTCTCTCTAGAGTGTATACTTAATAATATACAGTAAACCTTCTGCTAATGGACACCTCTCTATAGCGGACCCCTCTTATCAGAAAAATTTACCACCAAAGAGGTACTAATTTAATCTTTTTTAACCTCTCCATAACGGATAACAAAACGAATAACAAAACTTTATTCCCAGAATTCACATCTGCGTATTTCTAATGTCCAGTTCATTTGCATCTCCTGTGGCATGATCTTATGTAGTGATATTGTGAGTTGTGATGGCAAAAAGATTATATACTGAATAAGGAAAAAAAAAAAGTTTTTAACTTCACCAGTGCCAGTCCACAGTCCGGATCGAAAAGTTTTTTTATATTTTATTTATTTTATTATTATTATTATTTTTTTTTTTTTTATGTGAGAGCTTGAATGCCATAAAAGTCTCCACATAGTGGGACCACTTGGTGTGCCTACTAACCCGCAACGGTGGACCTCCTCATGCCCTGCCAGCTCCGCAGTTAAAGGGTTAACAAAATGCAATTTCAATAAATTAACAAAAATAAAGAAAACTGAATTATATTATCGGTCGATGACAACCACAATTGTTTAAACGACCTTTACTGTGTCAATAGACGCCGACACAGACTGAGCAGCCGAGCATGCTATATTTAAGATAGGTCACAGAGAGATGATGGGAAGGGACTAAAAGGGATCACTTCAGATGAGAAACAGAAACATTTAGTTTCTCATTATATCCAGTGTGAGATATAAAAATCCGAAGATAGTTGTTGGTCCTCACATTTTGCTAACTCAACTACTGCTAACTAACTACTTAATGAGCATGATTAAATTTTCTGCCAAGTTAGTAGAATTGCCAACATTTTACAATCGACTTTGGCAAAATGACTGAACCGATTTCAACTGTACATGAGGCATTCAATGCAAAATTTCAAGCTCATTTATTTTAAAGATAATACGATTTTCAGTTTGATGCCTTGTTTTTGAGCAATGAGCAAAAAACTGAAAAAAAAATTGAAATTTTTTATGGTTTTCAGTTTTAAAATTTTACGGCAATTGATCTGAGGTGGCATACATTCATATTTGTGGTCTATGAAATGAGTACTTAAATGATAAACAAATTTCCTTCAAATCATGAAACTTTTTTACCCTCTATTTCCGGACTAAGAGAAATTGTATCATCGAATACCTAATTTTCAAATCTCGCAACACCTCAATTTTTATTATCTACCATTATCCTCCTACACCATCATAAAACTCTAGGAAGATAATGGAATATGTGCTTGGGCAAAACTCAACAAGCTCACTCTGAATGCCGAGAAAACGAAAGCCATCATGATTGGATCTCCCTCTCTCCTCAAACCCACTCCTGCCCTCCAAATCTAGTCCTAATCAACTCGCCTATCTAATTCCATAATTATGTTAAAAACCCGGCATTATCTTCGATCAAACCGCACATCTCCCAAATTTTCCTATTGTACTCCCTCTACCCTAAAACAAACAATTAAACGCAATATCCTACCATTCAAAACCTGGCAACTCAGTGACCCTCCTATATCCTACAGAGCCTACAATTTTAATTCTCCATCCATCCAATCCCGCCCAACCAGATCCTGTATATCCCACCTCTATCATCCACCCCATCAAACTGATACTTTAAAAAATCCTTTATAATTCTAGCCATGTCCATCTGGAATTCTATCCCATCCAATATTTAACATGCTCAATCGACTACTTCTTTCAAATTTCAACTCTTTAGTTCCTATTAGATTCCAAATTTAACTGATAACCAAAGGAACATAACAGAGCTCTCGGGACTAATTTCGTTTGTACCAGGAACTATTTTGTCTATTTATTTTATTTTTTCATCACATTTTTTTTTCCTCGTATTTTTCTCTGGTTTATTGTTTTTTTGTGTATAAGAATTTTTTTGTTTATACACATGCATCCCTACTTTTAATTACCAATCTTTTACTTAATATGGAAATATATAAAGTAATATATGGCCACGCTGGCATGTTATTTTTATTATGTATAAACAGTAAAGGTACTGAAGAGCGGCTGATGGGCGTGTCCTGTTTTAAGAGGTTATGTGACTGTCATGTTATCGAACTCCCATTGTCTTTTTTTTCAGTTAAAAAGTGCCTTGATTGGCTTTAATAGATCCCAGCTTTCGACTCACGCTCGCTCTTCAGAGATAAATAAACCCCAAAAGGGTCCTTATCAGTGGAGATCGGGCCTTACTTTGAAGGGCGCCTTAGTGAACAGCGCATAAGACGCACTTCAGTACTTGTACCGTATAAACAATTCATTCGAAAAGGGGGTTTTGGTCTCAGAATAATAAAATTATTATTTATTTCATTTAACTATATTATAAACACTGTTGACACATACATAATGTTTTAAAAATAAATTAAGGAATTACTGTTACACCAGGTATCAAGGGCCAAAAGTATGGCAAAATAGTGTTTATGTTAGCAAGTCTTGGAGCCATAAAAAAAGCTTTAAATGTTTAAACGAAACTATAATATAAAATAGAAAACAATGAATTTGAAATAATTACACTTACGCTTTATGTTTTTCAATCTGTTTGAATAATTCAATAACTTCAGGTTTCAATCTATGCATCTCTCTTTCAAGAGTCCTGTTGTAAGCAACTTGTTGCTTCAAATTTTCCTCTAATTGTAATTTACTTTCTTTTAAAGAATGGAGTCTCTGATTCAGAATCTCAGAATTTTCATTGAAACTATGAAAAAAAAAAAATTCGCAAATTTTTAATAAATAATAAATACTCATCTAAGAAACAAAAAATTAACTTCTACAATAAAGACATTGATTAATCCATAAGGATTATGGCCCATTTGATATGTTTATATTAAACGTTGCCCGGCACCTCATTCTGGCAACCTAGCATTTAGTAAATCAAGAAAAACCATTGGATTTTACCATTAACCATTAATTAAAACATATTAAATACAATTTTTCCATTAGCAATTTTATTTAATAAATCTATGAGCAGTAATGCCAAATGTAACTTATATATGAATGTATCTATGTATGTATATGTATATATATATATATATATATATATATATACACACAGGCACGCGCGCACGCAAACACACACAGTCAAATGTGGGAGGGAGGGCTAGGCTTCTAATTTAGTACTGGGGCCCAGCCTAGGGATGCCTATTAACTGATAATGTTGGTAGAGCAATAGTTTTCAAATAATTGACGTTGGAATTAAGTCATTAGATGGGATCAATAAAATTTAAACTGAACTAAATGATACAGATTTAGTTTTTTTTCTAAATTATACTTCAGAGTTATTTATAGCTATAATTTTAAAAATTACGGACAGCTCTCTCATTTTTTTATATATTAAAAAATAATATAAAAGTTAATTCAGTTATTCTAGAGTGATTTAAACTGAATAATAGTAAAGCCAACATATATAAATTTTTTAAAAAATTTATGGTAACCTTTTAATTTCATGAGGCTGAGCTTCAATTTTGTACTTTTCCTGAATTTTGATTTGTTCTTCAAACATAGCGACTGTTTCTTTAAATGCATCAAGTGCCTGCCTCTTAAGTTGAATTTCTTTTGATGTGGCAGTAAAATCTTCAAAATAATCATCATAAGTTTTGGTCTTACTATAGTATTCTTCATTTAATTCAACTAATTTAGCTCCAACTTTGTCTAAATCATTATTATTTGAAATTTCTTCTTCCTAAAATATAATATGAAAAACAGAAATCAAACTATGTAATTATATAATGTTAAAAAAAAAAAAAAAAAAAAAAAGAAGAAGATAAATATCAAAATTAAAAATCCACATGATATTTTGCATGATATTACCATTTGTATGAATGAATCAATAAATAATGCACAAAAATTAAATCTTAATATTTTTAAAATCAAAATATTTCGTAGAAAAGAAGATTCTATCAGAGGTCTATAAGAACTGAAAATAATTCTAGCTTAGTTAAGTAGAGAACTGGCTACTAGCCACTCAATATTAGACAAAAGTAGTTTCTTCTTTCCTGGTTCCACATCATGAGTGTTCTCTTCTGTTCATTTCATCCCCTCTCGACTTTACTAGTTCACATTAAAGGATTGAAATATTCGAGAGATAAGTTCACTGAGCAATAATCAGAGCAATCGGACATTAGGGTATTAATGAATGGAGAAAAAAGATCAACAAAGAACTGCTGACAGGAACTGGTCAGTCTATATCTCATGATATGAGGGCAAGAAGTTTAAGATTGGTAGAACTTGGTCCATCAGAATCCATCAGGAAGCCTCTACACTACTATGAATGCCTCAATAGTAGGCAAGACACCTCATGGTAGGCCAATAAGTAGATCGATTGATAGTATCAACAAACGCACAATGGAAAACAAATACATAAATATAAAATAAAATAATAAATCATGAAAATAGAACAATACCTGTTGAAATCTTGAAACTGGATACAAAAGTTTTATGTCCAAAGTCCTATTATATTGAGAAAGTGAAACACCTTTGTAAAAATTCACTAATTCTACCACTGTATTGAATTTATATGGTTCAGTAAAACCATATTTTCCAGTGCGGTGTGATATTTTTATTAATTTGTTGCTGCCACCTTTTCTTAAAGTTAATGTATATTCTCCAGCTTTACTGGATGCATTACGGACAAGAAAAGTTCCATCAGGTGCATCCATAAGTTTTTCATTAACTTCATTTCTAAAATAAATAAAACGAGAAAATATAATCAGATAAGGTATCTTTCTCAAATAAATCAATAAGTTGTTATGGTAGTAACACAGTTAGATGTTCCTTTGTTGAAGTTATATTTATCAATTTCAAAAAGGGTGAATCAATAAAAAATATTTAAATTAAAATATATCATGTATGTTCCATTAATTCCTTCTCACTAATTACTTTTTATTTTATTTTACATGGAGAAAGGTAAAAGATCCCCAATCTAATTCTTGCACATCTGATCACAATGTACAACAATAATTTCATTAATTTAAATGAGACCATGCATTTATACTAAATCAAAATGAATAAGACAAAACATTTCTAGCTAAAAATACAAGAACAATAAAGGGGGTGTTGGAGTTTCTTAACTAATAAAGGGGGTGTTGGAGTTTCTTAACTATTAAAGGGGTGGGTACTCAGATATTGATAATGGCACTCAAAAAAAGTGTACCTGATCTGAAGTCCTACTAATCCTGATTCTAATCATCTATATATGAGTATTGTAATTTTAAATTACAATACTAATAAAACGGCTTGTTTTTTTTTTAACCTATCCTTCATAATTTTTCATAATAGGTATAAAGCATAGACATATAATATTGGTTAAAAGTTTCTAGACACTTCATTAATTATTCGTTTCTAAAACACTTGTTAGCGTATTGATATAATTTTAAATCCAGAATGAAAATGTAGCATAATCAAACATAAATATATTAGTTTTGATTGAATCAGTAAAGAGGAAGAAAAAATTCATTTTAAAAAATGTCTTGTGTCCAAAAGTTTTTGTACACTAGCTGTACAAGGTCTATTATTTATTATTATAAATTTAATTTTATCTTGAAAATATTGTATTTCAGTTTTAAAAATAATAGTTTAGATGTACATGAAATAACTTTTAAATTTTCACAAAAAAGGAAATCTTGTTTTGAAATTGAAATTTTTTTACGAGTTGTTAAAGTACCGTTAACTATTTAATTTTATAGATATAATGAAGAACTGTTTGAGTGATAGACCAAGATGTGAGAAATCACGTCAACTGTCTTATAGATTTGACAGACTCATAAGGAGGAAATAAATCTGTTGGTGACATCCATAAGACTTCTGCTCACATAACAGAGAGTTGAGACAAAAAATTTCAGATATGAGCCCTAAGTAGTGTCTAGGAGAATAAGATATTTCGGACTATTTGGAGTTAAAAGGCTATTCAGATCAAAAAAAGAGTAAGGCTGCCTAACTAAATTTTTTTTGTGGTCACCAAGACTACACTGTAGAGCAATGTGGAAATTTAGGGTGTTCTGAGAGCTGTTTTTTTAGGCAACTGAAACAGGATTTTATAAGAAAAAAGTGTTGCCACAATATTTAACATCTAAATTATGTATTTACATAGTGCGAATTCGGTTTAATCCAGATAAAAGGTCCCATCCAGTACGGATAAGCAAAATCCCTTGCACATTATTTCTCATTTTTGCTTAATTCAAGTTAAATGTAGAGTTAACAAAACACAGAGTCATTCTTTGTGGGTTTTCTTAATTTTTATATTTCTATTAAGGTAATAGTATCTAAACTCTTTGAAGATAGTTTAGATACTATTAAGTCCCTATCACATGAAAAATATACTGAAATAATAATAAAACAAAGCACCTGGTAATATCACCCCAATACCACTCAGCATCTTGCAAGGAAAGAGAATTTTCAGATGAACTGTGTGAAGATATGGAGACCTGTTCAATCGGATGAGGTGTAGCACTTGTCCTAGCATTAGAAAATTTTCGTGGAGGAAGAGATGGAACAACACAAAAATCAGGAAGAGACTCTCCCCATTCTCCATGAATGAGGAGCAATTCCATTATTCGCATGTGAGATTCCGTATTATACACTACTTGTCTGAAAAAATAAAAAAGGTTCACTTAATGTCATATATCAGTAATATTTTATGAAGTAGGAAAAAAAAATTCAAACTACAGTATAACCCACTTATAAGAAATTCTTTTACAAGGAAACTGTAGATGGATTGGCCAGTATTAAGAGGAAGGTTGATTGCTCTATGGCAGTAGTACACATGTACATTTGAAATTGGCCATTAGATTTTAAAATTTACTATTTTTTAATTTTGTTATTTAAAAAAAGAAAATTTTGAGCTCTCTTTTTGGTGTAAAAATATAATTGAGAAATGGGTTTTATTACTGGAAATTTTACTCCCGGTAATGGACATTTCAAATGAAGTAGAAGAGAATTGATTAATTATTTGATTTATTATACAAAAATTTGTGATTAACTGCTTGCATTATTTATATATATATATATATATATATATAAAATGTATAGAAATAATTATTGTTAAGGTACATGTTAGGTGGTGGGTAAAATCACATACCAAATGGCATGTGAAATACTCAATATGTGAAACCCTTGGTTTTAGCACATTTTTAAAAAATATGTTGGGCACCCCTGGCACTTTGCTATGGAAACAAACACCTCAGTTATAAGAATGAAAAATATTTCAGTGTTTGAAAAGAATAAAAGTGAAAGGTTTACCCACTATGAAGCCACGAAAGGCTTGACCTTCCCTGGGTGCTACGGGTCTAGCGCCTTTGTAATAACTCAGTGCACAGTTTTTTCATCAGCCGAATGCGACTTTTCAACGCTTAAAAATATCTGATTAAAAAATAAAAATATCCATCCTCATTTTTAATCCGGACTTCGGACCATCATTAGTAGAATCAAGTTTTGTCCACAACTTTTCAATGCTTGATTTAAAAAATCCATATTTGTTCTTTCATCTGGGCTTTGGTTGCAATGCAGACAAGAATTGGTAGATTTAATTTATATCCATTTATCTTATTTTTAATTTATATCAATTTATATCCATTAAAATATCCATCCTCATTTTTAATCCGGACTTTGGACCATCATTAGTAGAATCAAGTTTTGTCCACAAATTTTCAATGCTTGATTTAAAGAATCCCTATTTGTTCTTTCATCTGGGCTTTGGTTGCAATGCAGACTAGAATTGGTAGATTTAAAATTTTTGAAATGTCAATGAGGGTTATAAACAGGTAAAAAAGGTTGGCCAAAACCAGGTATAAAAAGCAGGAATAAGAACAGTCAAATAGATGGCAAACATTTAAAAGAAGGTGCCTACACTATCTACTGGACTTTCAAAGAGTTCATCAGTCGATGCAGAAGCAACTAGATGCCGTTTCTGGGGCACAACAATATGTGAGAATAGCAGTAGTTCAGAATCATGATTATGAGCGAGTACCACTGGGCATGTACTCCCCCCACCCCGCACGTATCTGTGTTAGTAGCAGCAGAAGGGGAAACAAAAATTTGCTGTAATAAGATATATTGAAAGGGTTTTTAGTAACATTCAAGTACCATTTTCAAAAATCAAAATGCCTTGATTAGGTGTAACTATGATTGCCATTAAGGTAAAAGAAATTTTAAGAGCCTTTGAACTTCACATTTTATTTCCGCAGGTTTTTAATAGGTTTTTTCATGGGTTAGTTTACAGGAAATAGGATCAAGACAAAATTGATGTAAGTTGGCATAAGGGGTAAACAATGCACTTGACATTAAAATATGTAATAACTGGAGAAATTAAAAAAAAAAAAAAAATGACTGATTTAAGACTGAACAGTTGTACAATGAAATTAATTTTTATAAGCGAGTTATACTGAACAATATCATAATACTCTCATTCAATAAATAAATTGAGTGATATGGACTAAATTGAGGTATTGAAATAAATATCATACATTATTCTTTCCCATGGTGGGCGAAGGAAAATGTGACACAAGACTTGAACAAGTGAAATGGGAGGTTCTCGAAAGCCACGGGCATACTGCATTTTACACATCCTACATAAATGTGCCATTAAGTATGTTAATGTTGATCTATGGTGGATAGGAAGTTCTTGAACTAAATGACACAAAAATGCTCCACACTGCTCATCATTCCTTATCCCTATAGCAAAAAAAGACAATAACAAAACATATTTACAGTTAAATAATTAATTAAGAGAATTTTTTTTTCCATGATTGTAATATATGTTTAAGAGAATCATCAGCATTAACAGAGGTGACGACTCAATGATAAAAGAAGAAAGTAATAAATAAATTTTCCAATTTTTTTTTGTATTACTGTTACGTTACAAAAGCTGAATCTCATTGTTAAAATTATTATTATTTCTACAGTATCTTCTCTAAAGCTAAAGAAATTAAGTTACATATACTTAATTTTAAGTTTTATATGTAAAACATTATTTTACAAGGTTTATATGTTTACCAGGAACTCCTTAAAATTGGCTGATTCAGGGATTCAATGTTTGCACGCTTTAATCAAGATAAGACAAACAAAAATTTAAAACATTTATTTTTCATAATATTCCCGACACGCCATTAATTTGGTGTGAATTTTCAAATTTCAAAATTTTATCAAATCATGAAAATCATAAGTTTGCATATTAGAAGTTTTCAAGTAAAAGAAAAAAACATGTTTAACTTGGAAATTTTTAAAAATAATTTCCAACCGTATGCATTAATGAAAAACCGAAAAAATCTCATAATAATAAACTGGAAAAAAAAACTAAACGCATCTCTAGGACAAGGACAAAATGGGTTAATAGGATTTCTAAGAATTAGGATTATTATTATTACTGAAGTATTTAAACCTTGAATAAGTTCTCAACTATTTCCAATAGATAGTATCACCAGTGCTATGTGAGTGTTCATTTATGGTAACTCAATTTACCAACAAGAAGTACTGTCAGTAAGCTTGGACTTCAGAGAATGTTAGTCCAACTCAGAGTAAACTATTTTTATTTTATTTTTTTGTACTTTTAAAAATGTTGAGTTTTGAGCCAATTTGCAAGGAATTTTAATGTACTATTTTATTTTTAGAATAGTTGACTTTATTGCATTATTCTACTATTTTACACTAATTGACTTTATTACATTATGCTACTGGTTGTCTCATTTATGAAATGTTGGGATTGGTTTTGACACTTAAAAATATTGATTTTAATTTTGGAGGCTCACTCAAACTCTCAGGCACACCAACATTTGAAGAAATAAAAAAATGGATAGAATTATGGATAGCCTAAAGAGGAGCCATTTATCTAACAAGGAATTCACATGCTCTGATAATGAAAAGAGAAAGTAGTGGTTAGTTTTGGACAATACATTGAGTGATGTAAGTTTTACCATACTAACCTTACTAAAATAAATAACTTACTTTAATTTTCACTAACAGCAAGGACTTATTCAAGGTTCTAATATATTTGAACAAGATAAACAATTATAACACAAAAGGTTTTAAGGGCCGTATTTATGAACGATCCTAAGGAACGCGTTACTAAAGGCTTCCTTAAAATGTACACCGTTAGCTAACCATCACAATTTTCATTATATTAACGTTCCTTTACGATTTCTTATCTTAAGGACGCCCAAGATCCTACGGTGTTCCTACAAATTTGATCTGTTTTCCTTCCTTAGTGCTAAGGTAGGTGATTAGCTACCTTTAGCTTCTCCTTAACTTTTTAATAATAGAAATAAAAACAAATATCAGGAAATAAATACTTATTAAAAAGAACCATTTATTAAGAACAAAACGATTTTTTGGAATTTTTACTTTATTTATATGAGGTATAAACAGCAAAGGCGGTGAAATATTATTGCACTTTTTAAGGGAAATAAAAATTTTAATCTTGGTGAAATATTTTTCTTTTTTTCTCCTTTATATATTTATCAAATGTTTTCATATGTAGCCATTCTTATTACTAGGCGCAATGAGAGACAGATAATTTCTTCATATAAGCAAAATCAAAACAAAAGATGTATTATTTTTAATGAATGCATACTTATTTAGTATATTGATAGTATTACTTAAGAGTACAACTTTAATCACAAACATTTTGATGCAGGTGCATTTGAATTTTTTCCATTTTTACACTTCTAACATTAATCATGTTTCAGTAGCCAGTATTAGAGCTGTAATTGTAAATATTTGATTAGTTGGTGATATAAACATCTGAAAGAATATTAAGTGAATTCATTTTTTTCTTTTGCAAGTAGTACTGTAATGAGTAATATGATCTTAACTATTGATAGTAAAGATAGTTTCACTCAATTACTCATTGACAAAACAAAATCTTGATATGAAATATAGACTGAATCCAATTTGAGAAAATTAAATGTAATTTTAATATTACCAATTCAACATTTTTAAAGTTTATTTATTTAACATAACAGGCTTTCATGGAATTTGTTGAAATTAGATAAGTTTGGTATAACAAGTTTTCGGAAGAGTGGTAAGAGAAATGTAAACAGAAACAAACTGGTAGACAACTTTTATTTATTATTATATAAAAATGAAAAATAAATAACAGAATCATAATACACACTAATAAACCAATACTTTATAAAATGTCAAAAAACACTAAACATTCTAAAGTAAACAATCAGTTTTTAATAATTCATATAAGAATATGAAGTTGTTGAAAATAAATTTCACCTTACTTATTAAGAACACTGAAGCTTTAATATTTCACATTTCCAACACACATCTTTTTTTAAAAATAAGTTGGTTACTAATTTACACATATCTAACATTTAAAACTCCTTCTCATGAAGAAGGTTGGAACTAAACCATCCAAGAATATTTTGAAGAATGTTAAGAAATATATAATAAATATTCAATAGTATATCACAAACATCTCAATTAGAAGAATATTGCAGTGTCTCATCCCCCAAGCTATCCTCAAGAGAAATAAAGTTTAGACTAACACTACCTAACATTGTTTTATCAAACTTTTTCACTCTCATTTGCATCTTCATCTTATAATAAAGATATTTTTGATTGTTATCCTGAAGCATCCATTAAGTTGTTTTGAAATCGGTTAGATGAAACATTGTATACATTTGTTTGTTCTTTTACACTAACAATGTTTGCACACTATTCAACTTTGAGTGATTTCTACTCCAATTATCATGTTCTTATAGTTCTAGAGCTGTAATTGCCATATTAACTACTTAAAATACTAGAAACAACACAGTAATCAAGAGTGAAGTAAACACTGTCAGGTTAAGGGAGGTTACACCTAGCGGTGGAGTACTCTTATCAATCGATTGATTGATTGTGTGCATTTTAAGGAAGCCTTTAGTAACTCGTTCCTTAGGATCGTTCATAAATACGGCCCTAAGATGTATACAGTAATATTGAATGCAAATTTGAAATTAATAAAAATATTACTCTTAAAAATAAAACAAAATATGAAAAAATTAAGATCTGATTACTCACTAGATGCCTCAAGGAACCTATCATACCACTGCACTGGAATTATCGGATCAGGTAACTCAATTAAAAACTTCTTCAACAATGTAGCCAAAATGTTAGGATCATAACTACCCCAATCAATTTTTGACATATCTAAAATCATAAAATGACTAAAAACAAAATGAATAAACTTTACTTAAATTTTTAAAAGAAGATTTTGTGATATAAAATACTACAAAATCAAAGCTAATTAATATAGCAAAATAAACATTAAATTAAAGTTGACTTTTTGAGATTCACATAACTCTTGAAGAAATTTTGTACAAACAAATACTGTTAAACTGCTATCAAACTTTATAGGAACTTTTTGGTACTCAGTGATTTAGATTTATTGGTAATTGTTTTATGAAGTTCAGATCTGATACATAGCTATGATTTTTAAGAGACATGAATGGAAATTATCACTTTATTAATATTTATATAGTACATTAATAATTAATATTTAAGTACATTAATTATTAATATTTATAAAGTACATGCACAAAGTAGATTGATGAATGATAATATAAAAATTACAACTATAATAAATTAAGAATAACAAAAGAAATTCACAATCAAACCTTCATTAATAGCATCTCGTAATTCAGCTATTCTATCAGCATGAACTGAACATCTATATAGCTTGAAAAGATCTAGAGTATGAACGTTTCTAGCATATCTCTCTATTTCTTGAGTGCATTTGATAACAACTAGAGGTGCAGCACATTCGTTGGGTTGAAACTGGATACACAGAGCCAATCCAAAAACTGAAAAAATGTAAATACATAAATATATATATAAACTCATAAAATTACAAATAAGAATTATAAGAATTTTTCAACATCAGGGAGATTAGCCAATTATATAAAGAAATATTTTGACATTTTTTTCCTGATTAAAGAAAATAACCAAATAAATAGAAGCTAAAGCAAACTGTAGATAATGAGAATAATTTAACATATGTTGTGATGAGGAAAAAGTGATTACTTTTCTTTATCAAGTTTTGCAAAGAGAATTTATTTATATGAATTTCAAAAACAAACCAATTATATATTTTCCATTTTGATTGATGTTCTTTTGCCACTTTTCTGGTAAAACCATAAGTCCATCACAGTAAAGATTTCTGGGGAAAAAATTGAATCGAGTGATTTTCACAATGCTCTTTTGATGCCAGCTTTACACCAATAAAAGTGTTCTACAAGGACCAAAACAAATTCTAGTTAGAAGGGGCAAGGTTCGTACAGTACAGTGGATTAATCAAAACTTCCCAGCCAAGGTCTATCAACAGTTTTCATATGCTGAATATATTTTACGCATGTGATCTTGCGTATGAAGGAAAACACCTTTCCTATTGATCAATTCTGGCAGTTTTCTTGAACTGCCTGATTCAATTGTACAAGCCATTCACTTCGATTCAATTGCAGTTGAATTAATGGTTTGGACAAGTTCGAGCAGCTCATAATGAACAATTCCATTCCAATCCTACCATAAACTCAGCATCACCTTCCTTGGTGGTGGATCTGGGCTTTTCCACTGCTTGTGAAGCTTATTCTGGCTTTTACCAAGATCTTTTTCGCACCTTGGTGTTGTAAGTGATCCAATTTTGACCACCCGTAAATATTTGTTTCTTAAATTGCTTGGTTTCGTATGTTTTTCACTTTTATTAAAGTGGAGCCCAAGTATAAAGCCTCTTTTGATATACAGCCTTATGTAAATGGATAAAAACTGTTTCCTGATCATTGTTTAGTTCTGCAACAATATCATGAGATGATGTATGTCACTATATCAAGATTTTTTTAAGAATGTCATCGAATTTTTCAACAATAGACCGGCCAGGGCGAGGTTTATCTTTAATATCAAAATTGCTGAAAAGAAAATGAGTAAACCAATTCTGACACCGGTGTTCACTTAAGCACTCATCTCCATAAACATCATACACTCTTCGATGAGCCTGTTTTACATTTTCCCCTTTTTACAAGTAAAGCAGCAAAACCTAATGAAATTGACATCCTAGAACCCCCATAGTCAAAGTACAATTACTACTGACTAAATTAATCATGCTTTTTTCATACCTAACAAGTTCTATTGTAACATTTCAATGTTTTCATGGAATAAAGTTAATCAAAGATAAGAGACTTGATAAACACCTACTGTGATAAAAACCCAATATTTCTAAAGTACTGGTTTTCTCAAGGATCAAAAAGAAATATTATATTTAATAATTCTATTAAATTATTACAATAAGTATAATGAACATAAAACAATTAAAACCATCATAGTTAGATTAAGAGAATTTTACACAAAAAAAAAACATATTTAACAAATTACAATTTATTTATATCTTCTTAATGGATTCAGGACAATAGTTCTTTATTTAAAATAAAGTATTAAAAAAAAAAAAAAAAGGACAAAATTTTGGTGATACATATAAAAAACAACAAAATGTTTTGTTGAATTTGTATCATAATTGATGGCAAAAGTTAAAAAATGCTGACTAATAAGATCATAAATGAAGGTTTCAATTATAGAAATAAAATCCTATCCGAATAGTGTTACAGAAAATTATGCCATAAAATCACTTAAGAAAACATCAAAAGAATGCAGAAAAAATGCTTCCATTTTTTTTTTCTTTTTACTACTGTTTTGAAAAAAGTTTAAAGATAAAAACTTTTCTCTTTGAGAGAATTTAAAGTCACAGACAGCAAGATGATTACTACAGTAAATGGAAGTCTAGAGCAAAAAATAAATAAATAGTGAAATAAAAAAATTCAGAAAATCAACAACTACTAGACGGAATAGGAAACTAATTCTATTAGGATCATTTTACAATATCAATCATTTGGTCAAGAAATATATCAATGAATTAGAAGCAGACGAGTAAATAATGACCCATGATTCAGGAGTGAATAGTTGACAGAAAAAATATAAATATATACCTTGAAACACATATTCTCTTCGGTTTGGAAGAGATCTTAAAAACTTTTCACATTTTTCACATCTTTTAAGATTAACATCAGGCAATAACATGTGATTATTTGATGATTTGGAAGTTGATTCTTGAGGCTTATCTAGTTTATTGCTTTCTAAGGTCTTTAATTCTTCAATGCATAAAAGAATAGCACTTTGGTGGAATTCATCCTTAATTCCCATGCTCTATAAAAAGAAAAAAAAAAAAAGAAAAATACAATAAAAAACAGATATAATAGGTGTAAAAAATTGATAGCAATGCCAAATAAGACATTTTATTTTCCAAATAAGAAATCAAGCCTTTGGATTTACTACATCTATGCAACTTCCATTTGCAATTTATGTCACAAAGTGCATCACAATAATTTTTTATATTATAGAAAAAAATATTTGTTTTAATAAAAAAATAAATAGGGTATATGCAAGTACTGCATAGTTTGATAGCAAACTGGGGAATCACTTTACTTGTGGGTTCTAAAATATGCAGTTATAGTTAGTTCCCTTTCCCTTAATAACAAACGTCCTTAGGAGACAGAACATCCAAGAAGACATTGTTTCAGTTTCATACAGATCTTGCAAAAGTCTCTTTGAATGGCTTTCTAAAGTACAATAATTTTACTTAAGTACATCTTTACCTTCCATACATATCCTCCATGTGAACTGAGCTTAATGCAACTGCTTACTTAAACCCTAATCAATCAAAGAATCAAATTAAAACTAAGCTACGGAATAAATTCTTTAAACTCAAAAAGCCTCAACGTGCATTTGTGCAATAAAGAACTCAAGACTTCAGTTTTTGAAGTATTAACCATTTTTAATTACTAAACAAGCATGTTCATAGAAGATCTATCTGTTAAAATAAAAGATAATTTTTGCCAAGTACCTACCTGTCTAAGTAGTTATTTTTATGAATATTTTATCAACTCCCCTGATAGTTCAAAATCCGAAGTCTTAGCAGGAAGTAAGCACTGTGAATACTTTCACGTTTTTATTTGCATTTCCACAAAGAGTTTAGCTAATGTTGTGTGTAAGGAGCTTGTTTCATGCTAAATTTGATACTTTGCAACTTTTATATATATATAACATTTTAAATTTAAACTAGATATTTTTGAGTTATAGGCGTTGGAACACGGTTTCTACCAAAATCGTAAAAAATGCGGATTTTTGATGTTCCGAACCCGGCTAAACCACTAAGCAGATTTAAACTTTAATTATATCATTCTATTTGCAATATTATAGCCTCTTATAGTAAGAAGTAAGCAACACTTTGTGATCCGTATTTGCAGATTTATATGAGAGAAACTGAAAAAAAATTTCACATTTTCAGATTTTAGACCACAAGGTGGTAAATACGTTCACATTTTAATTATTTTGTCTCTAGAGGAATGGGGTAATTTTAAAATTAAGGAGCTCATTTTACACAGAATTTCACATTCTACAACTATTATAGGTAACATTTTTTATTGGAAACTAGGTGGACCTGTGCGAAGCACTTCGCACGGAGATTTGTATCAGATTTTACTTCTAGTTTAACATAACTATGAAATGAACTTTTTTTTTTTTGCCTGTTCATCACCCTCCCCAACTATATATACCCCCGGGCCTTAAGGTGAAATTATTTTTCTACAGCAAGGAAGAAAATTATTTTTAAGAAATTATTTTTCTTTTAATAGTTAAGGAAGAACTTCATTTTCTGAAGTTTTTCTCTACAAAACAGTTTCCTGTAATCTTCCTGGAATATATGAAATCACTAAGAATCTTGCATAGCCTTGGAAATTAATCTTTCTACATTCTGAATTATCGTATAGTATTATACGAGTAATATAGTATTACCTGACAATAGTATGACGCGACGGTGGTGGTTCCTGGTGGCGTCGGGGAAAACCCTCCCCCCCTCCCTATTCTATAGTCTTACCTAATAAAGATTTTTGGACTAATTACCTATGCGAGAGGTAACTAGTCGCGAAAAAAAAAGCCGTATTAATTACGGTTTTTATTTAAGTTCGCGAGAACTGACAAGAGATCGCATTGAAAACGTTGGTCGCGGTAGCCAGGAGAGGGGGGGGGGGGGGAAACCCCGGTTAAACCCGCACCGGGGTAAACCCGGGGGGAGGGTTTTCCCCGACGCCACCAGGAACCACCACCGTCGCCAACTAGTTGTCCCCGCGCTCCAGTTAGCTCTCGCACTCGTTAATTTTCATTAACTAATTACTATGGGTTTTTTTTTTCCTTTCTAGGAATAAGAAAGAAATAAAGCATGAAAACAACAGTATACCTAAGGTATCTACAAACCATCAATTCCTTAAAATAAATACCAACGGAATAACAAAAGAATATTGCCACACTCGTCACAATAAGTCAGATAATTTGAACATCTTATTGATGAAGCGGCAACATAGATCAGCGAATTTCATATTGTTTTGGAAAAAATCTTATACCACGGTATGGAAGACGATTCGGCAAGTAAGTTTATATTTATTAGGCTTTTTAAGTGTGATGTACCCTTCTTTATTTCCAGTAGTCAACTTAGTAAGTTACTTACTTTAAACTACTACTTATTTAATTATTGTTAGTAAAAATCTATAACGAATTAGATAAATAGACAGATATTTTCACAGAATACAATCAACATTATATAATGACAAATTTTTCATTACGCATTTCTTATTCCCGCTAATGTATGGTACGGTGTTTTTTTTTTTCCAGGTGTTAACGTGTCATTATTAAGATCCGATATTTTTAATATGTGGGAACAGCACGGTCGTATAGATGAAATGTATATTTCAGGTTTTTTTTTTTTTTTTCTTTCCTATCTAATTACCTCTCGCATAGGTAAATATTAAAAAAGTCTTTATTTTGTGGTGTAGTGGTGGGGGATCGACATCAGTAAGGAAAGATTGGGTACGATTACTCGACTCGAAACGAACAATAAATAGGTTCAGGGAACATACCAGGTCTAGAATGAATACCGTAAGATACCGGACGATAATTCCATACGTCATATATACTACCTTTCTTATTTTGTTTTTTTCAAAATCAATTCATAAGATGTTTTTTAGGGTTATCTTTCTGACAATAGAGAGGAGAGGTAGTCTTTTAAGTGATAAGAACGACATCAAATAGGTTTCTAACCACGGAGAGGCAACAAAACAATATGTAGCCCCGTGAAGCTGAGGGGCCTAATCCATGCCTTTTTATAAAAACAATAAGTTTTAGAGATTTAAAATGCCTGGCCCATATACATGGAACCTGTATGGGTCATAAAGCCCGCATAGAAACCATTGACATGCATTTTTCTTATTTCAATAATTTAGTTTTCTGAAATTCCCGCTATAAAAAAGATAAATTGATAAACCCAAAGTTGTTCCACCATGATCTAATGAATCACCATTAATAGATTTTATTTATTTTATAAATATTTTGGACTACAGTCATGGGCGGATCCAGCCGATTGTAAAGGGGAGGCTGCAGGCCCACAGCCCTTCATTTGGATCTGCCGATCAGCTTTTTCATCTTCCCACAACTAAAATTCTATCTGTTCTGCACATTTTCATTCTTTAATTTGCTTCCTTACTTTAAGGAAAGTCAAATTCAATCTTTAAATGACAAAAATTTTTCCAATGGGAGGGGCTCCAGCCCCCACAGCACTCCCCCCCCACCGGATCCGCCAATGACTACAGAAGACTCCCACTTATCCGTCCTCGTTGGAACGGATACATTGCCGTTTAAGCGAGAGAGCCGGTCAATCCGGAAAAGCGTAAAAAACAAAAAAAAAAAAAAAAAAAAAAAAAAAAAAAAAAAAAATATATTATTATAACTTCTATATTGCGATAAAACCCAAATACAACTCAATACCAATTTTACAAAGGCTATAAAGATATTATTTAAAGACAACTTTTTTGGGCCAATTTTATTTAGCAATTTACGAAAATTTACACTATCAATCTATTCAGTTTTCATCAAATCTTTTATTTTTTTTTCGTTTAAACGCGCCTTAATTTCATTTCGTCGGTCTTGTCGAAATATAGGAAGCTATTTCTTCTTAATTTCTTTTTTAATTTTTTTAATGAAATGAATGGAGGATAGGGATTTCGTTTCAAAATCAATTTAACTTCGAAGAGATTCGTTTTACTGGAGTTCGGTCAAAAAATAAAAGACAAAAGCCTTTTTGCCTACATTTTAATTTATTTAAGATCTATCGAACCACAACCTAATACAAATTTCAACAACATTTTTGACCAGTGATTGAGAATATGACAAATTTATAAATGCTTTTATTGATTTTAAAAAGAATTTTTTATCTTTTACAGCGTCCGTCGGTTTATCCGAAGAGTCGGTTAATCAGGAACCGGTTAAGTGGGAGTATACTGTAACTGCTAATTGTAAGAGTGCAATTTTCCAACTCTACACTTAAGTCTAAATCAGACGAAACATCATTTATAGAACCTAAGCACGACAGGACCTAACACTTGCTGTAACGTAATACAATAAGAAGTTGACCACGTGCGGCGGAGGGCCCTAACCCAGGCGTTATCTCAAAAATGGTAGGTTTTAGGGCTTTAAAACACCAAACCCAGTTTAGTTCGTAAGAACTAAACTGGATCTTAATGCTCGTATCGCAATTTATAAAACCCAATTTGATTCGTTTCAATCCGTTGAATCAGTACGTTAAGGTCGATATTTTTTTTTGGACCAAAAAATGAACACTGAGAATGCAATTCGCAAAAGCTCCGTGAAATTCTGAATCCAACGATACCACATTTATGGCATTTGGGCACGACAGGACCTTATAATTCATGAAAAACCGATTTTTACGCTTTGTGAAATAATATATGTGGGATAGCCCTTTTCAAATCGCTGGTTTTGGAACATGAGCATAATTCATTTTTCCGCTAGAATGGCTAAATTGACAATCGGTTTTGGCAAAAATACTTAACCGATTTAAACTGTGAGGACCTCAGTCGACTCGAAATTTTATGCCCTTTTATTTTAGAAAGAACACAATTTTCTCTACGATAAATCTTTTTCGAGTTATAAGCAAAAAATTAAAAAAAAATTCGAAAATGTCGAATTTGTTTCTTTCTTCAAATCTGACACTTTTTTGGCCCTCAGCTCCCGGACTAATACCTTCCAGGAACATTTGGGAAGGAAATTTGATGTAGAACTATGGTTTATTTTATTTTTGTTGTAGTACACCATTTAGAAATATAAAAAAAAAAAATATATATATATATATATATATATATATATATATATATATAAACAACCAAATTCAAATATTTCTGAAGAAACATAACCTAACTTTTCACATCAAACCATCTCTTTATCAATTATTAACTTTCAGGTACAATTCTGAAGACCACCTTAGGATCAAACAACCGAGCGAGACTTAAAAAAAGCAGAATGTATCCTATGAGACATGAACCAAATACAAAATGAAGAAAAGGACAGCAAAGAGTATACTCTATAAGCTCTCGATGCTGGGAATGTTTATGGATAATTATTTAATAGCATTGACCTTATACATGCTTTATAAGCAAATTTTATATATGCTTTGATAATGAGGATTGGCTATAATGATGGAGTTAAGTCCAGTCTTTCAAGGTTGTTATTAACAATATTCAGCATATATTAAAATTTCACAGCACAAGATGGGCATCCCTCAAAGAATTTATAACTATGTTAGAAATAAAAAATAATAAACTAATCTTAAACAACAGCAAATCAAAGTCGTAGCTAATGACAAGAAAGAAAATATAGGCTGAATACTCACGAGAAGTGTCTCCTTATCAATGTTTGCAAGATCTGTTCCCTTAACATTTCTAGACTTGAAAATATTAATGTAGCGAAAAAGGTTGAGACTGGTCAGCAAATCGATGACATTGGACGAACTCCATTGTGATAATGGCTAAAAAGAAACATAGTATTAGAAATATAAATACATTATTTAAAAAAAACAAACCAGCTATTATCAAATTACAGATATAGGTAATTAATTAATCTATTTTAGGTTTTTCATCAATTTACACTATTTGCATTGATTTCTCATTTTTCTTATATTAATTTTTAATATTCATGTCATATCTAGCCTTTCTCCGTAATAAAAAATTTTTAATTCACCATTTGTGCATATTAGACTATTACCCTCTTTTAATTTACAATAAAAAACAAAAGGATAGGGCAAAGTCTTGTAATAAAAATGCAAAAAAATTAATATACTGAATAATAAAAATACTTAATAATATTTATACACTAATAATATATTGAATAATAAAAGTACTTAATAATATAAGTATTTTTATTATTAAAAATATGAGAAAATATATCAATAACAGCCAGTAACCAAATTTGCTTCCGGATTAGTAGCTATTAGCACCTCGCAGGTCAGGAGCTGAAGTTCTGGACTAATATCGATAACTCTTTTCTATATCTGTGTGTATATATCTGTATGTATATATATATATATATATATATATATATATACATAATGTAATAACTTTCAGAATCAAAAACTTTAGAAGATGCTTAAAAACTAAAGACTTGCCTTAAACTTAAACCATCCCATGACAAAAATATTAAGAGAGGAATAGCCCAAGACCAAATGAACTTCAATAGTGAGACTTCCAGAATAAAAAACTTACTGGACTGATAATAATGCCATTTGCCATGATTCATGGTTTATATTAATTTTGTTAATAAGAAATAGTTATGAAAACCAACTTCTGACGCAATAATACTTTTGCAAATTTAAGTTCAATATGCATATTATATTATTATGTAAACATTTTTTTATTAGATTGAATAACACGAGGGGATGAATTGTTTACTGTAAACAAAACAACTATTGCAGTTGATTTTCTAATTAAAGTGACCAGTAGTCTAAATATTTACATAACTGTAGAATAGTAACAGTACCCACGGGAAATGTTAAATTTACCTATTTATTTAAGTTCTAACAAAATGCTGTGACATTCTTTATTATCCCTATTTAGTTTCTCTCTCTTTTTCTCCTCTAAAATGTCATCCTTAGTCATCAGCTGTTGAAAGCCTATATCAATGTTCTGTACGTTTTCAAGACTGTGTCAGTTCAGTTCAGTCAGCAAGTACTTCATATACTTTCAGGTGGTAACATGTACTGCTACTGAGGGCTGAAGACAATACTTTGTAATAGAGGTGAACTTCCAGGTAATCAATCAAGTACCATTAACATATCGAATCCTTTCCAATGATTCATTTCTATATTCTGTCCACTTTGAGATGGCAGTATGTCTAGTACACTGTTAGCCTAAATCTGAAGTCTTTCAGAGGCTAAACTCTGAAAAACTGCACTTTTTTTTTAATTTAAAAAAAATTATACTAAAAACACCTATACTAAAAATAAAACTTAAAAAGCTAAATAAATCATCATTCACAATAAATTCTTTTTTTTAACTTTTTTACTTAACAATTTTGATCGATATTCTTGTTTCTATCGTCACTATATCCTTACTTATTTAAAGAGATATCGCTTTGAAATTTTGTATAAAAACACCAGCCGTTGCATACCTTGGTAACAAGGATAACAATTATTTTAATGGTTATCAAGAAGGGGACCAAATTAGTCTCAACAATACATATTTAAAATATCCATTAATTTATGAATCACATGTTGGTTAACATTATTACATTCATTTTTTATTTCAGTTCAAAACTGAAATAAAAAATGAATGTAATAATGTTAACCAACATGTGATTCATAAGTTAATGGATATTTAAAAAAAAAAAAAAAACTGAAATAAAAAATGAATGTAATAATGTTAACCAACATGTGATTCATAAATTAATGGATATTTTAAAAAATAATGTCTTAAAAAAATTATTTTAATGTTATTCCTTCCCGATCTTTTGGCAAAATGAAAATAAAAAATGACAAGTCTGATTTTTAAGAAGTAGTCTGCGAGGGATTTTCGTACTATAGCAGTCAATTAAGTATTGACATAACACTTATAAAAAGGACAATTAAAATTTTATTTTAAGATATGTCCGATCATTGTGAGACACATTGAAGCTAGAGTATTGATTTTTAAATGTTAGCGAGCGGTGCGCTGAGAGCCAGGCACTGGAGAACATCACAGCTACTCAGCCAGTCTTGTCAGTGTACCGATTAAATGATGATATTATACATAAGATATATAATAATATTAATATTTATTTGCAATGTTTTACAAATACCTTTTGACATATATTGTAAATGTGATCTTCATTTGTTAACCTCCCCAAGAGGATTAACTTGAATACTTGATTGGAGAAACCTCCCAGTGAGGGCACTCCTAGCATGACAGCTCTACAGTAACAGGTCCCAGCTCCAGAGACGTTTCAGTCTCCTTGTTGGGTTCTGTGGCAGTGTGTCTGTCAGTAATGTTTGTACCAGAGGGTTGTGATGTGATGTCCAGCAAGTGATTTATGGAAAGTTCTGTAGTAGGAGGCAGCAGCCGGATCAGAGTTAGATGAGAGTATAACAGTGTCGTCTGCGTAAGTAGCGAGCTGAGTGTCTGGTGTCTGTGGGATGTCAGAAGTGTGAATAGTGTACAGAACTGGGCCTAAAATGCTTCCCTATGGCACTCCCGCCCTGATTCGGCAATAGTCGGAGTGTTTGCCATCCTGGTTAACAACAAAAAACCTATCCTCAAGATATGACCGAATAATCAGATAATAGGTATGCAGTATGATCAATTTAACTTTACAAAGAAGACCATCATGCCACACCTTATCGAAGGCCTGTGCAACGTCTGTACAATATTCTTTTTTTTCCAATGCCACTGCTATGGTATCAACCACATACATAAGATAAGTATTTAAAATGGATTAGAGGTCATTTTAGGGAACCCACAGGGCCACTGCCAGGAAAACCTGTGACAGTCTCAGCTCAACCAGTAATAATGCTCAAGTCACATTACGCCAGCAGACTAATTCGTACTAAATGAACATTATATATTATTCTATGTGAGGATTTTTAAAGGATTCTATGTTAGGATTTTTTTTCTTAGATAATAGTAATTAAAATTTCTTATTAATATGAAAAATAAAATAGGTCTAATAATAATTTAGAAGTATGTAATATATGTTTTTACTATATACATACTTGTTAAGATAATGGAGACATATGGAATGCATCAAAAATGAAAAGTATTACGATTAAAATAAAAATAAACCAGTCGTAAAATCTTAGGTATACTCCTTTGTATAAAAAAACAACAACACATAATCCTTAAGACAGGTCTATCACAACATGCCAGAATAATATTGAAAGATATGACAGCTGGCTTCCTCTTCAGATAAAACTTTAACTCTGCTTGTTTCTAAATAACAAAGTTGCGGAAGATCCTGAAGATGACCTATCTAATTATGAATGGTTTTAAATCATCTTGAAGCTCTCTGCCAACCACATCTCCTCCACTACTTTTTCCACGTTCTCGACAAAGTTCTTCCAATGTTCAACAGTAGCTTTGCATTATTAGTTCCGCCATTTCACTCCTTTGAAACCGCGAGTTATGCTTAGCTACATAGTGCTTCTCATGAGCCAAAACGAGTTCTATAGTGTTTATTTCACATTGGGGTCAATCCATTTGAAGTGGTCCAATCTAGTTGCTTCAACATTTTTATTTTTTTAAATATTTTTACCATTGAAAGAGCAATGCATCTCAAGTACAAAAGTGCAATTAGTTTATTTTTTGAATTTTTATTTTTCCAATGGCGGCCATATTATTTTCGAAAAACCGCGTATTTTTAGCTATTTCAGTGCTCTGCTTCAAATCAAATATCTCCTCTTTTACTCATCCTAGAATATCCAAATAAAGACGAATCTCTTTAGAAAGGTCTGATCTTTAATAAAGGTTATTACAACTATGAACTTGAAACTAAGTATTAAGGTCCAGGTACACCTTCAAAGTTTCAAGCGGTAATTTAAAAAAAACGGGTTTTCAAAAATTATTTTTTACAAGAAGGCAAATGACTAAGTGTTTGTTATTTTTTTATTTAATGGATACAGGTAGGCACTATTAATTCACAAAGTTTCAAGCTGTGGACTTGCACAGTTTTTACAATACAAATTTTTGAAATCTTGAAATTTCCAAAATTTCAAAAGTTTAAAGCTTCATATCTCTGTTGGGCAAGAAAATAAAAATTTGAAATTTAACCCAGATTTAGTTCCTGGTTAGAGGATTGAACTGTCAAAATTTCATTTTGTGGACTCAACTAATTGCAAGGATATAAAACATTGAAAAGTACTAAAATACGTATTAAATCCAAAACGCTAAACAGCGTATATTATTTTCTGTCTGTTTCCACGAAATGAAATTTTGACAGTTCAATCTACTACCCAAGGACTAAATCTGGGCCAAATTTCAAATTTTTATATCCATGCATTACAGAGAAATTAATGCTTAAACTTTTGACAGTTTGGAAATTTCTAGAATTTAAAAATAAAAAACCGTGCAAGTCCACAGCTCGAAACTCTGTGAATTTGGAGAACCCACCTTTATCTATCAAATAAAAAAATAGCAAACCCTTAGTCATCTGCCTTTTGGTAAAAAGAGTTTTTGAAAACTCGTTTTTTTAGAATTACCACTTGGAAATTTGTAGGGGTGCATAGACCGTTATCTTTATTTTTAATTTCATACTTGTTATGACCTTTATTAAACTACAGATCTTTCTAAAAAGATTATTCTTTATAAAAATGTTCTAGGATGAGTTAAAAAGGAGATATTCGATTTGATGCTCAGCACCGAAATAGCTAAAAATATGCGTTTGGTCCACAAAACTGACCGAAAAACTCATATCAATAGAGCGGAAATGATGAAGCAGGTGTTCCAATAAGTAATGCACTGAAAGTAGTTAACAATTTATGCAAAGTGGCTTTAATAAAAAAAGTTTAAGCATTAATTTCTCTGTAATTCATGGATATAAAAATTTGAAATTTGGCCCAGATTTAGTCCTTGGGTAGTAGATTGAACTGTCAAAATTTCATTTCGTGGAAACAGACAGAAAATAATATACGCTGTTTAGCGTTTTGGATTTAATACGTATTTTAGTACTTTTCAATGTTTTATATCCTTGCAATTAGTTGAGTCCACAAAATGAAATTTTGACAGTTCAATCCTCTAACCAGGAACTAAATCTGGGTTAAATTTCAAATTTTTATTTTCTTGCCCAACAGAGATATAAAGCTTTAAACTTTTGAAATTTTGGAAATTTCAAGATTTCAAAAATTTGTATTGTAAAAACTGTGCAAGTCCACAGCTTGAAACTTTGTGAATTAATAGTGCCTACCTGTATCCATTAAATAAAAAAATAACAAACACTTAGTCATTTGCCTTCTTGTAAAAAATAATTTTTGAAAACCCGTTTTTTTTAAATTACCGCTTGAAACTTTGAAGGTGTACCTGGACCTTAATACTTAGTTTCAAGTTCATAGTTGTAATAACCTTTATTAAAGATCAGACCTTTCTAAAGAGATTCGTCTTTATTTGGATATTCTAGGATGAGTAAAAGAGGAGATATTTGATTTGAAGCAGAGCACTGAAATAGCTAAAAATACGCGGTTTTTCGAAAATAATATGGCCGCCATTGGAAAAATAAAAATTCAAAAAATAAACTAATTGCACTTTTGTACTTGAGATGCATTGCTCTTTCAATGGTAAAAATATTTAAAAAAATAAAAATGTTGAAGCAACTAGATTGGACCACTTCAAATGGATTGACCCATTGGTAAGGTAGAAGGCTTAGAACTTGACAATTTGTTCTTACAGCCACTCGGTATGGTATATAATTTGCCTTATGCAAGTTCACAAGTCCCAATAGGTCCCGCTTCAAGCTGTCATTTTCAAATGAAATATTTTTAGATTTCAGCCATTCCTGTAACTCTTTTTTGCTGTTGTTTGAGATTGGGATTTTTTTTTAGGCGCCGAATATAGTTGTCCATACGATTACCATTCCTTCAGGAATGTTTAGGAGTAGTTGTTCTTGGAAACCATTTTTCAAAACACTCACTATCCATTTCCTTGTGGGCATCAGCGGTGTTTTTCTTATATAGGAATGTATATTAGGCTCCATCAACGAGCCCTTGATTACTTCCAGCATGAACCAGCAAAAATCTCAGTTCTCTGGCACTAGGTTGCTTCTGGCCAGAAGATAGTCCGGTGAGAAATGCATCAAGCTCTGACAAAATGATCCTTGTACTTGTAAAAGTGTGTCCAAGGTTGACCCATATCTCATCGAGGTACACAGTATACTTCCCATCAGCTCTTGCCTTCCATATAGATCATAAATATCTATGCCTCCATGATATTAACTTACCTTTCTCAGTCAGCAAGGTGTTGTTATTTTGCTTTTCAAAATTAAAATCTACATCAACGAGTGTTCTACAGTGTTGTTCCCGCTCTCGGCACACAACTGACTTACATTTAAAAATTAATTACTCCTGCTGTATGCGTCTCACAATGATCGGGCATAGCTTAAAATTAAATTGTCATTTTTATAAGAGTTATGTCGAAACTTAATAGACTGTGATAGTATGAAAGTTCCTCACAGGCTACTTTTTAAGAATCAAAGTTGTCATTTTTTATTTTCATTTTGCCAAAAAATAGGGAAGGAATGACATTACAATATTTTTTCCCCTTGTTACAAATGCAGGCGTCTAGTGTCTTTATACCGAATTTCAAAGCAATTCTGTAAAAATAAGTAAGGACACAGTGATGAGAGCAACAAGAATTTTCATTAAATTTTTAAATAAAAAAATCAACAAAAATAATTTATTGTTATTTTTAGTATAGGCTGATAGAGAAACAAGGTCTGCACATTACAGAATTTTTCTCAAAAAGATTGGACTAAGTTGAAATATAGCGGCAACGTCGCACGAAGGTAAAAAAAAGAAAGAGCGATCTAGCACAGCATGTTGCAGAAAGCACTCCATATGCAAAACACATGTTACCATCTCGAAGTGAAACAGACTATAGACAAGCAGCGTGGAATTATTCACAAGGAGAGCTTCAAGTCATACACTGTTTTTATCTGCCCTCAGATATTAGACCATTCATATAAAATTGACATTTAAGTAGATTATTTTATGTAAGAAGATTATTTTCTTTCAGAGTAGTTAGAGCTATTGCGGCTTGACTAAACAGTAATGACAACCAAAAACCGGCAGATATGTCTTTAAGTATTCTCAACTGATAAGTTTTCTTATAACGTTCTCAGCGGAGCCTTAGAAGGCTTGATTTAATCTGGGTGCTATCGTGCTCAGGGAAAATGAGATCAACGTGTAACCCTTTCTGATGAAAAAATAATATAATCAGATCCATAAAATAATATAAAAAGACCCATTATCGTTTTTCATCAGAACTTTTGACCAGCATTGGTAAATTTGAAAAATTGTTAAACTAATTTCTTTTTGATTTATTGAAATTACTTTTAAAAATAATTTTGCTGTTTATGTTTCACCTTAGAACACAGCAATAAACTTTTTTTTTTCATGATAAAAACATACTAAAAGAGACTTGAACAGGTAAAAAGGGCTGGGCCAAAAGAGGTAAAAACTTCTAAAGAGAAAATGTCAGAAAGACGAGGGAAAAAGAGTTACCTACATTATAAGATTTTGAAAAGAGTAATTCAAACATTCTCCTTGCACACAGGGGAACTAAAATAAAATTCTTTATAGATTGTGTACAAAACAAACCACAAACACATGTACACACACGAGGAGGTAAAAAAACAACCAAAAAATTAGGGTATTTTTCACTTCGTTAACGCAAATATATCATCATTTTTCAATCATCATAAATCATTTTTCAATAAACATATGTTTTCAATTATATATCAATTATGCAATTATATCAATTATATATCAATTACGCAAATATATCATCATTTTTCAATAAAAACATATGTTTTCAATTATAATATTTTTAACAGTTAACGTATTAGGTTATTTAGTGTGTATAAGAAAGCATGTTTAGATTAAAAAAAAATTAATCTTTTGGAATTATCGGCAACATTTCAGAGCGAGGAAAACGTGCTTAAATTGCTACAAGAAGCAGGGATAGTTCACAAGGTCAGAAAATGTAGGAATGGTCATTTCATGAAATTATATTATATGAATAGAGTTACCCCTCGTTGGAGCACACACTCAAAGAATTGAATCTTTGTGGTCTAGCTTGAAAAGAAGAAACAAACGAGAATGTGTGAAATTGATGAACAAATGAATTGATTCCTACCTGTGCGAATTTGTTTGGAGAAGAAGACATGAAAATAAAGATCTTTTCAGAGTGATGATGGAAAATATAAGATGCTAAAAATATGTGTTTTTTTGTTATTCTTGCTTGATTTATATTGTTTCAAAATAAATAAGTTTTGATTTAAGGTTAGAACTATAACAGTAATAATAAGAACATGTAATCACTAATACATTAACTACACTACACTAATAATAAAATTTAAATTAATTTATATTTGCGTTAACGAAGTAAAAAAGATCCAAAAATGAATTATTTTTTAAAAGCTTAAAAATTTTATCCCCCCCTTCAAAATACTCTCCGTTAAAACTAATAAATTTGTCTCAACTGTGCTTCCACTGGTTGAAACATTTTTTGTAGACATCTTAAGAAATTGCTGACAGCCTTTCCTACCGAGTCAGGTGAGGTATGTGAAGCAACAGAACAATGCCATTTTTAGCCGAAATCCAGCAAACATAGATGGCTGTGTGTGTAAGTCCCATGTTATGGAGGAAGAGCCAGCTTCCTGTTTGCCACAAATCGAGCTCCCAGATAACCCATAGTTGATAAATTTTCTGTCGACAGTCTTTGAGTAAAAGCTCTTAATTTTTAAATTTTCTTTGATTAGGGCAGTTGATGGATGTCCAGAAGGAGGTTTGTCATCAGTAAAAAAATATTCTGTATAATTTAGTTGTTAATAATAAATTGCATGAATAACATCACAATCCACAATTAGACTGGCTTTGAACAGTAAAGTGCTTTAATAGACATCAAATCACAAGAGGTCAGATGAACAGATTAGATCAAATTTGGTTTACATAACATTGGAGGGCACCATATAATTTCAAGAACAGATAATGAATGGAAAGATCGCTTCACTCTTCAACTTAAATGAATGTAAAATATAATAACTAAAAAGACAATTCAACTCCTCCAGATTCGTACCCAACTAAATAAGAATTCTTACGATAATGTAAATAAGAACTCAGGGATTCAATTATATGGATGGATAAATAGTTACATACTGCAAACACCACTGAACTCCAAACACCTGATATTAAGGCCTTCAACTCAAGATCAACTTCAGGAGGGTACACGATGAAATAAATGTTGATTAACGCAGGGGGGGATTGAACAACGTAGAACCAGGGGCCGTAAGCCCCCACCATAACACATTAACCATCACAGTCTTAACATGCCATACAAAATATACATTCATAATTTTAATATGATTAGGAAATCAAATTAAACAAATCAATAAATTAAAAAAAACTTGTTAAAAAATGCATTTTTTTAAACCTAAACATTTTATAAATATGTTAAACATTTTATAAATATGTTAAATCAGGGACAACCAATGTAACTAAGATTAAGTGGTGTAATTATTAGGGAATAGCAGAGACTATTCCCTGACCTATTCCATTTCCTAACCATCACACTAAAATAAACTAAGAAAACATTTTTTGTAAGATTGACAAAACCTTAAAAAATAATGTAGGCAGTTCAATTCTATTGTAGTTAATTATCAAATTATTAATTTTATAAAAACTTACTTTATCATGAATAGGTGAAGACTGCAAAACCTCTTTGAGTGGATGAGATAAATATGTCCCAGAAAACTTAACACATATAGCACGTATGCAGTCATGACAATCCGGAGGGCAAAGAGAATCACATGTACAACAGCAGGAAATGTGACAGGAGCAAAATAGGGAATGAAAAGAAAGAGTTCGAGCACAGCTAAGGGAAGGAGGAGGAGGAGGTAAATTATGAACAGGAGACGGAGGTTTGACAACTGAAGGAGAAAATGTCATGCTCGAAGTAACAGAAGAGTTTGATTCTCCAAGTGTTGATACATGTTGTTCTGTATCATGTCTTGAAATATTATGATAGGAGTTGGCTAGAGGTTCAGAGACTCCATTAGTAAAACTGAAAGACCTAGGACGGTAACTCATACCATTTATATTCAACATATAGTTGTCTGAATCTATTTTAAGAATTCTTGCTGGTAAAGGAGAAGAGGATTTGTTTTCAGAAAATTTGTTCTGTTCACCCATTGTAGTTAACAATGAAAGATATTTTGTGATCTATAACCAGCTCAATTGGTCTTTGTTTTTTTTTCATAACTTTTGTTATTACATGTTTTAACAGAGGGTATGTGGATACAAAAACATAACAGAGTGTTTGGTATCACTTGAGAAGAGCACATGTGTCTCATTGTTTCTGTTCCATTTTATTAAACGAAACTCTAATAAATGACACCAAAACATCCACTGGAGAGACATGACATAGTAAAACTTTAGTCAAGCAACTTAATAACGCCCTATTATATGTCACTTAATAATGTAAACACACCGAATCCACACGGCCTCATAGAAACAGCCATTTTAGATAACAATAACTAAGATCGATTACAAAGAGATAATCCCCGCCAAGATCTTGTTCAGCGTCACTCTAATCTCCATTCAGTGTTTTAGTGTAAAACGATTCAAAAACACACACACAAGATATATATGTAAGTTTTTGTATTTGAGTATGCGTGAAAATATAGTAATGAAGATGTATGTCGAGGTAGAGTTTTTTAACAGTTCCATGACGTATTATTTAAAAAAGGAACTGTTTGTTTGAAATGTTTAATTTGATATCATTACTTCAAAATACATATATTCATTATTGGATAGTGAACACGCTACAATTAGGAACGGTAAATACAGCAAATATCTCTAATACGTGATATTATATTTAAATTTATAATTATATTTATATTATACCATATTATATTTTATAATTTGATAATAACAGCATGTAATACACAAGTGTCTAATTTCCTTAATGGAAGGGCTAATATCTCATTATTGAGTGAATTTAAAAAACGGCCGTGTATGTCGAAAGTAGAAGAATACCACACCACTTAGTGTTGATCCGGTCCCAACAGAAAACGGCGTTCTATTCTCCATTTGCGCAATTATAGTAAGAAGAAGTCGGAAACCGCGACGTACTGAAATCTAATCATGGTTCCAAATTAATGTGAAAAGGAACCCGTGGGCAGAGCCGCAAACAACTACGTAACTACAAATATCTTAGCACCCAACGCTAGCTTCTGAAAAAATCTCCATTATCAATATATTTTATATTATCGGAAAAATAAAAAAATAGAAGACGAATTACAATTGCGCTCTAGTATCACAAACACCTCCTGTCACTTAGGAAAAACCCCATCAAAAAACATCAAAAGTGACACTAGCGCTACGCCCAAACACGGGCGAACAGATGAGTACCTAAAACACCCGAATAAGTTTCGTGAAGGTGATGTTCGAGGGTTAAGTTCGTAGAGTGTAAATCCCCCAACCCTGGTCATAAGCTTTTTACCAGCCTGACCCCCCCCCCCCCCCAGACAAAATCCTGAAGACACCCTTGGGATATACTGTTGTATAAAATAAAGTCTTTGCTTATACAATTTATCGCAAAGTTGGGTTTTAATTTTTTTGAAAATGTTTTTTAATGATAGGGTAGTGGTACAGTAAATTCCTAAGTATTTGTATTCACTTACGAACTCCATTGTTTCTTTGTTGAAAATCAATTTTTTGTTTCGGGCTTATCTAAAGATAGGGAATAATTTTGAATTTTTTTAAATTGACCTCTAAATTCCACTTTTGTTAGTATGTTTTCAGGTCATTTATCATCAACTTTTTATGTATTTATTGCTCCTCCCCTTCCTCGCCCTTTAGGCTGTACGGAGTTTCCTGGGATAGGGGCCATTAACTATAATAGCTTAACTGTAAAGTCTTAGGATCGTTTGCTATCATTGCATTGCCGTCGGCATATGATAGCAACATTTCTGTTTCTTTCCGTTTATAGTTATACCCACCCCCCACATAAAAAATCTTCCAAGTCATTTATAAAGCATGAAAACAGAAATGGACATAAAAGACAACCTCTCCTGTGTCCTCTTTCAGTATTTAACGCTGAGGTTAAGCCTTGTTGACACCAAACTCATGTTTCAGCGTCCTTATACAAATTCTTTAGCACATATATATATATATATATATATATATATATATATATATATATATATATATATATATATATATGTGTGTGTGTGTGTGTGTGTATTTAATTATGCATGTAACTATGTAAAAATAAATGACCGCACCATTCGTTTAAACTCAATAATTATAAAAAACATAAAAATGGGAAACATTAAAATAGAGACAATTCACTAATCCATAGATTTCTCGATTTAAACACCAGTAGCATGCCAAACAAATTTAACCAATGTCCCAAAAAAATAATGATTTTTTTCAGCTGTTTCCCCTCTTTATTCCTGAAATGAAAGATTATTTACTTTTAGTTTCTTTGTTTGAGGATGCTCTGACTTACAACGTAGTATCTTGGGTTAAGCTTTAAACACTGGTTTAAGGCATTGCTCAATTCTTCTATTGATGTATCTCTTTTCTCGCTGGGTTGATATTCGAGGTCGTCCTTTTCATGATAGATGGGTTGAAACCGTATTTCGTGGACATTTTTTCCCCCTTTCAGAATGGTGGAGTTGTTGAATCTTTGGGGCCGTTTCGCAAATAACGCTTTGGTGTATTCCGAATGTGAAAGATGATTATATGAAATAATGAAAATTGGTTTTTAAACATGCTAATGATGTTCAAATCAACGAATGTATGGATAAGTGTATAGCCTATTCTTCATATTTATCTTATTATTGTATCTATTCTTTATACTTATCTTAGCTACTATTTTTATTATTTATCTTAAGTTTAAACTAATGGTGTGTCATTTCTTTTCTTCCAATTTTTAAAGCATAAAGCACGAGTAAAAATGTCATTTATCCTAATGAAATAGCTCCCCAATTTCGAAGGAAATAACAGAAGAAACAAATTTGTCTATATTTTTCAGCCCATTGTATGTCATAATCAGTGTAATAAATGACAGGCATCAATAACGTAGGAAAATTAAGATACAATTAATTAGAAAATTGTTTTCTCTGTGTGTTTTCCTTTTCTTTTAATAACATCTTTTCGTAAGTTGTAATTGTTCTTTTAGAATGTTATAATGGTATAATGTTGTAATGGTCTTTTAATCATTGGAATCTGATTTTTCACTCCTTAAATTTTGCTGCGCAGTTGCACAGAGCTTCTAGTGTATGGAGTTCTTGTACAAAAAACATGAGCATGATTCAACATGAATTAAAGAGAACAAGGCACTTTCAACACTTTTATATTAATTTCTAACAGTTGAAAACGAAATTCTCAAGCTGATCATTTCGATTCCTCGAGGTATCAGTTGTGTTTGCACACAGGTTTAGCATATTGTGAGAAAAATGTTTTTTCTTTCTCTAAAATCTCTGAAATTTTTCGACATGATGCAAGATCTGTTGTGAAACACATTAACGTTTTGAAAATACTTTTAAAAAACTCTATAAAAGTTGATTATCTGCCCATTACGAACGGCACATCATGTTTCCGCACATTATGTTCATGTATTTTCCGGATATAAAAAATAATGTGTATAGAACTACTTAAATGGATCCAATGGTAATATTGAACTTGGATATTGCAATTTTCAGCAAAATAAATTTTTAACACGTATTTCGTTTATAAATAACTTGTGAGTTGTTTTTTTATAAATTAATTTTAATTAATATATTCAAATAAAACTTTTAAAATTCAAACGCCCACATATATTACTATATTATTTTAAAAGGTAAGGACATGCTAATTTAACCAGTAATACATGGTTGTATGAGGATATTTTGGAAGAGATTATAGCGATATTAATTTATGTGCGCAAGTTTGAAATTTAATTTTACTGTATTATATTCAAATCAAAATAAAACACAAATAATTTAAAACCTCACTAATATTGTTTCATCAATAGATAGGGAATTTCATCCTCCTTCCAGCAATATATATTGATTGGGTAAATCGGGAACATATTTTTGCTTAAGTATTTTTCGATGCCTTTTTTATTTCTGGACAAAATATGATTTCTTATGGTATCATCTAATTCTGCATTTTTAGTTGTTTTTTTCTAATATGTAATGAGACTCTGATGCAAAAACCAATTTTTCGACCTCGGCTGTTATCGCAAACTTTTAGGCCTCTATAAGTTAAGGAGGTCTATGGTCTCACTTCCCGCGGGGACCAGCCATACTATGCCGGGATTCGATTCTATTATCTAACTAGTACACCTGTCTTGCCTCTCTTCTATACCAAGCCTACTTATTGTATGAATAATTGAGTTAAATTACTGTAATTTTAAAAATTTCATTGATATTATTCTTAAACTAGACATATTACACACTTACATGTACATATTATATACATATATACACACGTGAATAAGTTTCTGTTTCGGCTAAAAATTTGGTTTCGGTCAAACACTACTAAATAATGACTATTGGGCCGTTGTTACAAAAAGACAGTTCCAAAATTAAATAAGACATTTGTTATAATTGAAAAGAAGGAGTCAAACATTAGTTTGTGTGCTCTGCTCTCCATAACTCCTTCTCCAGGGTCGGTCTGCATGTTTCTCTTGGCCATCCTCGTCCAAACTCTGTCTTGCTATATCTGTGTGGTCCTTACGAAGAGTATGTCCCAGCCATCTCCATTTTCTACGTTTGATGGCCTAGTCAATCGGGTCTAATTTAGGTAAATGGTCAATTGGGGTCATTTTGTAATATTTGACTTTAAAGTTAATTGTACATCGATATATCAAAAATTTGTTTTTTATCCAAAGCCATGTTTTCCAAAATAATATCAACTTTATCTTGAAATAAATTTCACTGTATATACAGAAAGATATACATGATCTGAGCGCATCAGATGGTTAGGACACGTCGAAAGAATGCCTCAAGAGCGTTTGCCTCGAAACCTAATGTACAGTCGACCAGGTGGAGCTAGAAGAAGAGGCCCACGACTGAGAAGGCTGGACGACCTGCGGCGGCTTGGGGTGAGGCGATGGAGGAATATCGCCCTGAACCGAAACGAATGGAAAAGAATTGTTGAAGAGGCCAAGGTCCTTTCAGGACCGTAGCACCGAGGAAGTAAGGAAGTAAGTATATACAGAAAGAAGACTAAATGAAAAGATTATGACAAACCCAACGTTTACTTCCTCTATTTACCTTAGATCTGAAATCCATATTCGACTAATGCGTCCATACATACTAATAGTAGTCATTAATTGTATAAATAGTTAATAATCATTGCTAAATAAGAAAGATCCCTCACAGTTGATTTGATGTTCTAAGAACACAAGTGTTGTGGCAAACACGTAAATAGTTTAGTTAATGTACAAGGTAATAGCATGTGTACATTTAAGAGTATTAGCCACGGACACAAACGGCGGATTAGTCGGGCACTATCGTTTAATTCCCGACACAGTTGGGCCCTAGCTCCCGGTACGGCAGTACATACCCAAAGAAATCAAAAGATTTTAAAGAAAAGATTTTATTTTTATTTATCCTATATATATATTTATGTCTGCCCACATTGGGCCATTGCAGAGCAGTATATATGAAAACTTTTATTGATCTGGCCAGATCGAAGAATTGTTTTTTTTCCAGGCAGCAATCAACATCTTCCAGTTAAGAGTTTTTTCCTGTAGTTTAATAGACTATTGTTAACTATTGTCGTGTTATATTTTTTTCTTGTTGAAAGAGTTTTTCTTCTTCTATTTAATAGACTACTAAAAACAGGTTAAAAATTAAATTAATGAATTAATGTACAGTATTAATTTTAGTTAAAAATTAATGAACCGTATTAATTTAGTTATTTAAAACGTTTGATTTAAGTGTTACATTACTCTTGATGTGACATTAACATCACCAAATATTTTATTATATATATTTTTTTTTAGAAGGCAAAAGTTTTATTTTTCACTTTTAAAATTAGAGTATTACTTCGGAAGAGGAGCTCCAAGATGGCGGCCGGCGTGAGTAAACAACAAGGTATTCCGATCACGCCGGTTACCGAGATCCGATGTCGGCTTTATCCACATTTTTTGAGGGGAATTCATTCGTTTCTTACTTTTATTAGGTTAGGGCTGATGCAGCTACACAGTTTGTACCTATGTATATCCAAATGGCACATTTATATAACGAATTTCCAACAGCTCGTCGAAACTTGGAAGTATTGATAGAAAAATGATTGAGGCAACTTTTAATTGGGTTAGGGCAGAATAACATTAACAAATATAAACATTTAATTAAATTAACATTGCGCAGAGGCAATATCGTAACCAATGAAGGTCTACTGAAGTGCGATTATTGCTAGTTGAGACGTATTTAATTAATTCTATTTAGTGGATTATAATACAGTGAGCCGATAATTATAGTTAAATTGATTTTAATAGATACAATTTCTTAAACCTTTTACTCCCTTTCTTCAATCTAATAAATCATGTACAGTTTGTTCTTTTTCCTTTGGAGACAAATCATTTAAAATCATCATCAATCATTTTTAAAAATATCCTTTTTGGTAATTTAAATACATTTTTCTTGAAATACAAAAAAATAATAATCTGGTGGTTAAGAATGCTCGGATTCTTTTATTATTAAGTATTTGTACCTTGTGCATTTAACTCGATCCCATTTAATAATTTAAACAGGACAATAACATATTTAAAAAACAAAACAAATAAATTTACAAAACAAAAGATTAAATTATACCTTTTTGGTTATATAAATACATTTTTTCTTTAAATGAAAAAACAAAAAAATAATAATAATCTGGTGGTTAGGAATACTCGGATTCTTATATTAATTTATTTGTACTTTTTCCATTTATACGTGCATTTAACTTGAACCCATTTAATCATTTTAACAGTACAATAACATATTTTTAAAAAACAAACTATTAAATTTATTTGTTAAATGGTCTGTTTAGTTTAAAATTTTATGCAACCATCACAGGAAATTTTCATATATTGAAATAGTACTTCTACTGATATCTGTTGTTGTACTTTAATCATATTAAAGAAACATTCATTTGTACATTAGATTGATTGTTCCCATTATTGAAGCGGGGAAGTTGGTTATCTGGACTACATCTGTTCGGAAACTCTCGGTTAACCCGAACTGAATCGTGGATATCGTGTAAGGCGTGATCGGAATACCTTGTTGTTTACTCACGCCGGCCGCCATCTTGGAGCTCCTCATCCGAAGTAACACCAAAATTAGCTTGGCTGCTACTCGAAATCTGTTTTTATTATTTTTTTTACTTTTTTAAATTCCTTAATTTTTAAGGCTTTCCTCGGTTTCGGATGGCGGAATTGGTTGATTAAAATATAATTTTTTTTTTATCGCCCAACAAGCATCATCTACCGCTAAGGACACCAAAGTAAGTTTTTTCCACACAACTTAAGTTTCATTTTGTATTAGATTATGTTTTTTTCTGTTTTTCATTCTTCGAAGGATTTGGATTTAATGGGTGTAATCCATTGGAACCACATATCGAAGATTTTGCCATAACCTGACACTGGCCAGTTTCATCAATTTTTTAGGTAAATAATAATGATGTTTTTTTTCCAACTTGCGCTGATGTGATCAATCTCAAACCCATTTAGCATTAGATATCTGATAAAAACTCAATTTGTCTCAACTTTTCTATACATTTCTTTTCTTACCTTATTTTATATTTCGAAAATTTCATAATTTTCTATGCAAGCAGAGAATAAGTTCTGTTAGAACTCAACTATAATACAAAATCATCACTATTAAAGTTTTTATACCTAAATGAAATACGGGAAAGGATACAAGAAACGCGAAACATCCTATATACCATCGAGACTAGGAAATTGGGCTGGTACGGCCACGTAATGAGAATGACTCAAGAACGATGGCCCAAAAGGCTCCTTACCTATGTTCCTGAAGAGAAGAGGAGAAGAGGACGCCCGGAAAAAAGATGGATCGATGGCTTGGAAGAAGGAATGGCGGCCAGAGGGCTCACCGTGGAAGATTGTTATGATCGAGAAAGGTGGAGGCAAGGCCTTTCAGTTTACGACATATAACCTATGTGTTGTAATAAAGTCGTTGATATATATATATATATATATATATATATATATACCTAAATATTCAAAAGAAATTCTCTACAGCATATCAGATAATGTTGTGTTTCGTATCCGAGGAAAAAAAAAATTATATATATATATATATATATATATAATTTTTTTATTATTATATACGGGGGCAGGTTCTGTCAAATCAGTTCTCAAAAGCAATGTTTCATCTTCTTCCGCCGTAGAGCGGGAGGCACCCTCAGCTTGATTCGCTTAACTTCCCGGTTAACAGCGAGCCCCCTCATTTAATTTATTGTCTTACCTCTGGCAATTTATGTGGATACCTTTCCTGGCAAGCTAGCTCTTCATACCATTCTGTTACCACTTCAAGCAATTTTTCTTGGAGACTAGTCTGTACTGGGAGTCAGGAAAATGATGCAAATGCACGGAGTCTGCATAAAGAAGGGTCTGAGTGAAAAAGGGTTCAGGTTCCATTGTTCGAGATTCGTTCTCTGGATTCTCTTTGTTTGACTCCCTTCTCTATTTTAAACATCTGATTTTTTTTTCTTTCTTTATTAGTCTAGTAATTACTTTATGTTAGGAGTAAGTTGGCTTGATGGCCTCTGCTAGATTCTTTGGTATGTATTTCCTGCAAAAGTTTTCCCACATTCCCTCTCTTGGTACTGAATCGAAATCCGCTTTTCAATCAAGAAAGGTGAAGAATATATTACAATCTAGGTCCCAACTCTTTTCAAGGATCTTTAGCATCGAGATGTGGTCTTGGAGGTTGTCTTCCTGGTCAAAATGTTTACTGTCCTTCAACAATGTGATTTTCTACTAGTGGTCACAACGATTTTCTAGGATCCATATATATAGTTTAATCACCTCCATGTTTCGAGCGCCTCTTCCATCTCTGAAACGAATTTGTTTTCTGCATTTCCTTTCATTTTCGACCTCTTATCATAATCCTCCCAGGACTTCTGCTTGCCAGTTCTGAGTAGAGTAATTTAAATAGTAGTATTTTGAAGTGCTTTTCTTTAAGTAAATTTTTAATTAACTAAACTATTTTAAAAGGGATCAGGCATGCTTTTATCAAAAAAATTGCAAAGAAAATAATGCCTAGAAGACACATTTGTGTGTGTGAGTGTGTGTGTATGTATATGAGATGCTACGAAAGAAAGCTCATATTGTGTACCACTGAGTGAATTTAATTTATCAGCAAATTATTTTTAGGCAAAAATTTCCCACCTTGATCAATAATAATGGAAATTTGACAATAGGTATTTTATGAATATTTCTCTTCTTCTTTTTTTTTTTTTTTTTTTATACGAGGTTTATTAGTGAGTTCAATTATGAAACTGCAGAAATATTAACTAATTTTTAAAACTACTGTGATAAAAAAAAAAAAAAAATCAACCAATGGGGAAAAAAGAATGGGAAATAATGAAAAATGTATCTGGTTATTTGCATAGGTGACAGAACAATAAATTCATAGTAAAATCTGTATTACTAGATCAATTAAATAAAAAAATGTTAAATATTTAATTTAAAATACATTTAATTTTTAATCAAATTAATTCACCTAAACTACTGCTTTATGTTGTTTTAAATATGGCTCTGCCACCGATGCCAATTAATTTGAAATAATTCAAGTTTTGCAATGTATATACACTAGCCTAAAAAGCTCATTAAGATTATTTTCTTCCTTTTTTCTGACGTAATTTTCACAGCACATTTTATTTTATTAACAAATATACACATTCTGTGTGACTAACGTCTGAACTACAATATTCTTTGCTACATGAAAACTAAATTAACAATAAACAAAACTTGATTAGAAATGATACAAAACATCATATGAAAGATTTGGTTTCATAAATCCTATCTTAATACAAAAATAACTAAACTACATTCTTTTCTAATTGTTTGAATATAAAATTTACTTAACTCTCCTTCTTTATCAGGGTAATTTACAGGAAAAAACATGTTAGTTTGTATATGTATATTCAAAAAATCAGTTAATCTTGGAAGTGACTTTAAAAGGAAATAAAAAATGTTTCTGTTTTTATTAATTAAATCATTAATAATAAAATAGTCACAGAATATTCATAATTTTAAAAATTATTTATACAAATATTTTGCAATCTGGGTTTGGTTTAAATTGTATATTAATTACAGCACAAACATGAAAAAGCCATAAAAATAATTCAAAAGAGGAATTTTCATTGTAAAGTAAACAATGCATTTTCCCCACTTCTCTTTTGCTTATTACTAATACTTTTATCACAAACATACAAAATCAACTTTTAAATTTACTTAGAATAAAGGATGGCCTAAATGTCCATGAACATCAATTTTTTTGTGATTAATATATACATTACTCAAAATTTAAGGCAGGAAGGTTTTCCATGAATTTCTGCTTTCTCTTTAATTTTAGCCAGGCAGAGATAAATTCTGAAGCATTGTAACAGAGCACATATATAATCTTCTATTGCATAACCCTGTAGTGCCTTTCAGCATAGGGATAGGCATATATACCCTACGCCTATGTACAGGGTGATGCAAAAGAAGAAGAATTTATAAGTATAAATCTTCTTCATATTATATATATATATATATATATATATATATATATATATATAAATATATGTCTTCTTCTTTTGCATCACCCTGTAGTGCCTTTCAGCGTAGGGGATATAAATGAATGTATGTAATGTTTAAAATAAAATCACATTACTGAAACTAAAGCATCCAATTTCGCTTTTTCTTTATATTTAAAAATTATATTTTGAACATAATTTTTTCAAATTAATTATTTTTTCCTTAAAAAAAAAAGCAAAATTCAATGCTGAACATTAATAAAAATAAACTAAAACCAATTTTACTACTCAAATTTATATGTATGGATATAGAATATGGTTATAGAAAATCATTTCTTCAAAATTTGTTAAATGCTAATTTCACATGATACAGTAGCCATAAAAGCATATTATTCTGAAGTATGACTATGTTAATAACATTTTATCACTTTCAAAGGGAGTTGGTAATCTAAATTGCCAAAGCGAAAAATAAAAAAACAAAACAGAACATTGAATTCAGTTTTAAATTTTCAGCAACAGAACAATGAGGAGGAAAATAAAAAATAATCAGACACAATAAATATAATCTTTCCAGAATAATAAATTGTAATTATAATTTCATTTGTGATGTAAGATTTTGTTAGTTGAAAATATTCAGTTGCATAGACCATGTAAAATTAATAATGATAAGATGGATATATAATATTGAAAATCAGCAGATAATAAAATTTTAATTCATTTCTATTCAAGTATCTAAAAATAAAATTAGAAATAGAAATTTATAACAGACTATACTAAAACAATTTGAAACATACTTATATACATTTATAAATTAACATTTATGATGTGAAAATTAAATTTTAATTATAACACTAAACGGAAAATGGGAACAATTCTAAATAATTACTAATCTCACAAATCCATCATTATGTTATACTCAATATATTTAAGCAAAATTTAAACAAGAAAATAAAAATATCATAAGACTTCAATATATTAATTTATAGAAAATCTTGAAACACCAAGAAAAAAAATGATAAAAAAATAAAATAAAGAGGAGAATATTTACAATATAATTAAAAAGGTTCATACCAAAGACATTTCTTCAGTGATTTATTTATAAATTTAATACCTATGTTTGGCATCGGAGATGATCAATTTATTTTCCGTAATAAATTTTTGTTTATAATTCATAAAAACAATATATTAATCTATTATATTATATTTGGAAAAATATTTCAACATAAAGCAATTAAATTACTTAAATAAACATCATCAACATATACATAAATAAAATTTTATGATAAATTAAGGTACATTTTGGACGAACAATAAAAATATATTCCAATTCATAATTGCACAAATAAGTCCACTCATTCATGACTGAAAATTATCAATGAAAAATTACAATAAATGATATAAAGCTTGTTTAAAACTATTACAATCAATGTTATAGGAATTAAATTTTTAAAAAATAAATTAAAAAATCAACAATTAAGTAAAGTAAAAAGAGGAAAATAATATAAATATAACTTTTCATCTCTAATTTCTTTTGAAATTTAACTGACAAAAGAAAAACAATATTAATAACATTCATTAAGTTTGATATGGCAGTAAGATATGGCCAGTGTACTTTTTACAATTGGTATGATAGTGACTAAACAGTCCAATATATCAGATTTTATAAAGGAATAAATTACCTTCACAGAAGATAATTTATCAAAGTCACTAAAGATATCAAATAGGTTTGTATGAATCATATATTTTAATGTCCATAATCGAGTATCAAAATGATTTTTTGTTAATCCACAATGCATTTATTATTAATATACTAGGGTGATGAACCTTCTAAAGTGGGTTAAGTAAACAGGTCAGGTAAACAGCTACACATCATTGTTTACTGAAATTGTATTTGTTAGTTAATTAAAATAAGAAAAAGGAAAAAAAAGAGCATCTGGCAAATCATCACCCAGCTGAAATAAAAACATTTAATTATATTCACAAGAAAAAAAGCATCAAGGATTAACAAACACTTAAGGATTTATTCTACAAGAGAAGCCAAAAGGTTCCGCAATCAAATGTGCTTTGTAATATTAAACATATATTTTCAAAAATAGCCTAACATATGCATAACTCTATAAATTATATACATACGTTCATATGTATATGGTTATAGATTCACTGTTTCGTCACAGATGACTTAAAAACAGGAGATCAGTAGACTATACTGGTTTCTGAATTTTTCATACTACTTCAATATTCACAATATATACAATATTTAGACCATTTATATCTACTACAACAATGCATTATCTTGTAATATTTGCATATGTGATACAATATAAGAATGATTTTGTTTTGAATATATTGTCTCTAGACGCTTTTGCCTGGCACTTTTTATTGTCTAAATTTTCAAAAACCATTTATTTATTTAAAACTGTGCTCACTCAAGTGGTTGTTTTATTCGTATCAAAAAAGATTTCGGTTCATTAAGATCCTTTATATTTATTAATCTCAAAAAAATATGAATACAAAATTAACTTTAAACTCTTTATAAAAAAAAAACAAAGACAAATATTTTCATCTAGATTATCTTCAACAAATATAGAGAATAATAAAAATATATCTATGAATACAGTTACTCCTGAAACAGTCATATTTACCCTGTGAACCTCTATTTTTTATTCTCAATCAACAAAAATTGTAATAATATATTTTTAAAAATATTTTTGATGGTATCCTATCTAAAATAAAAACTAAAATACTGAACTTCTGCCTTCCATATTTATTACTTTGATAAATATACTTTTAATCTACTATTGATTTGGTTAGTGATAGGAATTGGGTGTCAAAAATCCCCTCAAAATCTGCTAGAACTAAAACTACAAGTATGATCTGTTTTTTTGTTGTTTTTCTTTTTTAAATGTTAAGAAATATAACTAATTACTTTATACAAATATTACATCTAGAAGAATGCACTGTTATAGAATACAAGCTAAAATGTAAGGAGACATAGGCACTCTGTGTTAACAATTTACTGAATCCTTTCAGAGTGAGTTTTTAATACAATATTTTCATTTATGTAACAGTATACATAGAAGGGTACTTACATTTTTTAATATGACACAAAATTTAAAAAAATGATAATAATGAAGTAAACAATGTCATTACAGAAAAGCTAAACTTTCCGTATCATACTGTAAACAGTAAGTTTTAATGTTTTTGTTTTTCTGAATTGAATAATCAATACACAGAACTTAACACCTTCAGTCCCTTCTTCATGTCAAATAAAACAAAAATATTACTAGAGACATTCAAAAAATAATTTTAAAGGTATTCTTGTTGCGATAGATGAACTAAAATACTATAGAACTTATTCCATAAAATGTTTAAGTAATATAAAACAATTAAATAAAATGGAAATCAAGATTATTTTAAAAATACCTAACAAATAGAAGTTTTAGAAAATATTACATTGTAATATATTTTTTCCTCCTTGAAAAATACAATCTATTTATAGAAAGATTGCAATCAAGCTCGTTAAAATATGGAAAAAAATGGCTAAAAACAAATACGTGGGCAAAACCACTGAAATAATTAAGAATGGTCTGAGCTTTTGATAATGAAAATTATGAGGGGAAAGAAGTTAATCCTTCACTAATCTATAAATATGATGTTGAGCACCATGCTCAGAAGTTGAAACCTCAAACACATATGCTGTGCATAATAATGTCTCTTGTGTTTCTCGATTAGTGACAACCTGCAATAAAAATAATAAGAATAACATTAATTTTAATTTATATTAATTAAATTTTGAATAATTTCAAACTAATATGGAATTCTTCATTGATTTTTTAATCCTTTACAGGTGATACAATGTACATATTGTATCAGAGCTAATGCTGTGCAAACCTGTCAGCCGGACTGCCTTTTTCTGTGCTAAAACCGCTTATAGACAGTGTACCACTTTTAACTTTTTTATATTGTGCTTGGTTTATTTTTTTGTGACTCCTTTATTAATTTATTATTCCTCCTCTATTATTAACTTAATAAATCACTCACTCTCGTTAAGTTTAATCTAATTTCTGATTGTTTTCTAATTTATAGCTCAAATTAAAAAAGAGGATGGGACCATAAATAAATTAACAATAAAGGACAAAAATTAAATAAGTAAATAAATATTAAACATATATAATAACGAAATAATAATAGGTACTGTTCCACCCCAGAGGGACTGTTATACATAACCACACACTTGCTGATAATACAAAAATCCATTTAGTGTGGCCCAATCACAACTGAAAAGGACCCACCCATTGGGGGTTTGTTATTCCTTTTGAGCTAGTTGAAGTGAAAGCTGTCTAATAAAGGTAATAAAGTCACCGGAAACAACAATGCAGGAACGAGTATTAATGCAAGCTAGCACAGCAGGTTACTCATGGGAGGGGGGGAAGGAACTAGATCAATACCTAACAATAAAATAAATAAATTTAAATTAAATAATTCAGGTAAATAGTTATGAAATCTAAAAAGTATTCAGCACTGGGGAGTTACACTTTGGTCTAACCATGCAGCACAGGACATCTTCCACCCAACACTTTATTTCATTTTTACTTTGTACCCAACACAGTAGCAGCTAAGGGTTAATTAGAATTTCCTAAATAATTATAAAGGATCTATTGATAGGCTGAAGGCTAGAAAAATATGTTAAAAACACTCAAACTACCAGTCATAGCTCACATAGAAAAAGTTAATCCTGCAACTTGCTAATCAAAATTAAAATTTATAAGCTTTAAATCATTTTAATGTTTCATTTATTAAAACTACAAGTGGCCATATTATTCAGAGTTGTTTTTACACATTTTTGCCAGCAGGACACTGACATTATCCAGAGAAAAGAACTTGATCTAATCTTTTCTTCTTATTTACTTCAAAAATTTTCTTTCTTTATTAAACAGTTATTTAAAAATATTACTTAATGAGCATTTAGATATATATTTACATATTTTTTGCTTAATCAAGACTATATATTTTTTACAAGGAATATTAAAAAAAAAAAAAAAAATGGAAAAATGAGTTTATTTTTATAATAAACTTTTGTAACTTATCAGGAAGTTTTCTAATAGTCACCCTCACCTCAAAAATATATACTTTATGATTTGAGCCGCTCATTAATAAAAAAAAAAAAAAAATCAACCATCACCCATAGTGTTTATCCCTCCCTTAACCTGTCAAGTTGCATATACGTTGACCAAAGTGTAGATACATTAATTCAAAATATCTTTCAATAATTTTACAGGTTTCCTGAGATACCAAATTTAACTAGAATAAATTTGATAGAGAACAGTAATCTTTAATATTAATTTATTAAGCCAAAGATATTTTATTATTATATAATAGGAAAAAAATTACCTGTAGAATGGTGAAATTTTCCAGCACACTGTTCTTGTTATATTTTTCAGGTAAGTGTTTTAATTTATGAATAAAGTTTATCATATATTCACACATAGGTGAACGATGTATTCTGTAGACAAATCTACCATTTTCGAATCTTGCATACTCAGTTTCAACTTTCTCAACAACTTGTTTTCCAAATGAGCACACTTTTGTTGAACATGTGATTGTCATATTTTCATTACTTTCATATCTAAAAAATAAAAATGAATAAATAATCATATTAAAAATTTAAAAATTATATGTATGTACCTATCTATATATACTTATTAAGAGCAAAACTTACTGGCTTGTGACACCATAAAATGCACCCGCTTCATCTTGTATATTTGTATTGAGATCAGCCCAAAATTTTACTAAAAAGAAGGCATTTTGGGGCCCCTTATCATATAATTCTTTTAAACCACCTTTCTTTTCAGGAAATTTGTCATATATTTGCCTGACATCAACTGCCTATTAAAAAGAAAGGAAATTATTCATAAGATTGAATATTTAAAATTGCATAAGCTTATATAAGTAAATAGAAAAAATATCTTGTTACAAACTTTTAACATTCTAAGTAATTAACTGACTTCTAAAAAAATCATAATTAAATCTAGGATTAATTTAAGACATACAATAAGTAACATTTGAACCAAACAAAAAAAAAAAAACTCTGATCATGTACGTGTGTAATTGTCTGATCATGAGTTCCAAAGAATTTGAGAGTGTCAATGTGCTTTATTGGTAATTTAAGTTGTACAAAGCACAGTTTTAAAATCGGGGGAAGAAAAATTGGCCTGGGAAGCTGAAGCTGAATTATCCTCCTACCCTAAGTAAGATGATTCTTCCCCACAACCTTTGTTTCTACATGCTATATAGCTCTGTAAAAAAAAATACAATAGCACATCGGGAAAGATCTAATCAACAGGCTTGGCCTAACCAATAGGCCTCACAGGTAACTTTGATATCTCACAATATAACTACAAGACATCCTTTAGGTGAACCTACTTTTAAAAATGTAACAAAAAATAAAAAATTAATATAATGTCATTTTTATACTATGATTGCAATAATTTTTTGAGTCTAAATCAATGAGATGTTTGTTCATCCTTTTTTAACTAATTTTTTCCTCTTCTGATTCTTGCAATAACATTAGGCACCTATGGGTATTAAATATACACACGCACACGCACACGCACACACACACACACACACAGTTCATCGTAATGACATTTAAATATTCATTTATTAAGGTTTTTTTATAATATTATAAAAATTATAGTTGCTACGTACGCCTAACAAAGAAACATATTGTGGCCATATTTATAGGTTGGCCAGGCCAGTGGTCTAGAGTGTCAGGGTGGAAATGACTATCATGTTTTGAAAAAGCCTGTAGATACATATTTTATATTCACTGTTATACATAAACATTCTTAACACGTTCAGTGCGACGTAACTATCTCCCAGTACGGGTGTGTTTTGAAGTAAACTGTCAAAAAACACTTTGACTGTTTTTGCTTTATACTTTTAGATATAATTGATAAAAGTATGTTCATGCATTTCAAAGCCAATGAAAATGAATATCATTGAAAATCGCACAGTGCTTTATGACCCCGTGCCGGCCTAGAGAGTGCTATTTGAGCTGCAGTCCGGCACGAAATCATAAAGCCCCCGGTGCCTAATTAAAATTATTCCCCGTGTTTTATCTGTGAATCACATATTCTGAACCTCTTTAAATAACAAAACACCTTTTCAGTTTACTTTTTGCTGTTGGTTCTAATTTGTTTTTCTCATTTTCCTGTATAATAAATTTTGATTGTTATGTGTCGTAATTTAATGATAATTCATACTCACCCATCTTTATTTATACTTAAAAAAATTCAAATCTTTCGCTGACCATAAAAATTATCAAACAAAGCAAAAAAAGTTCCTGATCAGGTAAAAAGTAAAGTTAAGTATTCAATTCTACTTCATTTATCAAAATATGCGGCTGTCATATATTTGTTGATGTCCAAAGAGTAGGAAAATTTTCAATTATACCAATTTAGTTCAGTTTCTGAGAGGTTTTAGTGTTTAAAATGGAGACATAAGTACGGGGTCAATTTAGCCCCATGTCGCACTTGTGGATAGTTGCACTGCGGGGTCGATTGACCCCGTGCCACACTTATGGATGGGCCACCTTTATGCCATCCGCACTGAACATGTTAACTAACAGTGAGAAATATAAAAGTCATGCTTATATCAATTAGGCTAATAATAATATAGAAATCACCCTAAACATAGATATACACCTTAAACTATTATGACATTAAATTGTATTATTATTCTAATAATCTTTACCTCGAGAAGAGGATCAGAGTAAGTTGTGGCTCCACCGATGTGTACAAACAAATGTTGTTTGTGGTACTGCAACAATAATTGTTATTAATTATTAATTCAGTTGTTTCAGTTAATGTTATAATAATCACAGTATTTAAAACAGTAAGAAAGAAATAATATAATAAAACAAAAAAGTCCCATTTCAAATTCCTGATTTTGTTCTATAAACAATGTTAAAAAATAAAATCATTATAATATTTACCAAAAAAACAATTACACATGGTAGCTTATGAGAAAAGAACAAAAATATCCTATTAGGATCGATTGATTCTCAGGACAATCCTGAGACAAGGGATGGCCTTTCTAGATGATTGAACGGAAAGCTGAGCTGGAGCAAAAGAGGATAGAATTAAATATTGGAATTGGTAAATTAATGGACGAGATTAAGAGAAGGTTGAAGTTGGGTGAAAAGGAAAGATGATGGAAATGGTGGAAGGTCAGTAATTAGCAGGAATGGGAAGTTTTACTAGGCTATTTCTAACAGAATCCAAAATCCAATTACATATACTACAGCCTATACAATACAATTATTAGGAAAAGGAATTAAAGAGTAATATTAAGATGCATATTTTTAAATCTATTGACCTACATATTCTACTATATGGGCATGAAAGCTGGACACCTTTAGACAAACACCTTAGTAGAGTTTCTGAGGCTGAAATGAAATACCTCCACTAAAAGGCAGGCCAACTAGGAGAAGAAAAGAAAAGAAATAATTGAATAAGAGAGGACCATAACAAAGTCCCAATAAAAGGTTTTCTGATGAAGTGACAATAAGGTGATCTGGTCACCTATATCAGATGATTGTTAACCAGGACCTAATAAAATAAACAAGCAATAGCAAATAGACGCAAGGCTCACATGAAAGAACCGGAATCGATGGACTACATCTATAGGATGAGAATAGGTATGTAGCCACAAGACATGAAGACTCTAGCATGGGATTATAGAATAGCTATGTACACCATACAGAAATTTCAAATATGGTGCAAGGTGGAAAATGCATTGAATATAGCACTTCAGGTATTTCTATGCTAATACTACTTCAATTTTTAGTTATTAATAGCATTATATATAAACATATTATCATTAAATAACGGAAAGCGAATCTCCAGTGTTGTTCTTCTTCTTCTTCTTCCTCTAACTCCTGTGTGCCGCTAAGCGTGGAGTTGCCGTCCCGGTCCAGCGAGCCCATTGGTCTCTGTCCCTTGCCATTCTTCTCATCTCCGGGATGGTTAGTCCTCTTGCTGCTCCCAGTTTCCCAATGTAGTCGGAGTACAAACATCTGGGTCTGCCACGAGGACGTCTTCCTTCCGGTCTGGCTTCAAAAAACCACCTGGCCTTTCGGGTATCGTTCATTCTACAGACATGCCCGAACCACTTCAATTGTCGCTCCTCCAGGATGTCCCGCACTGATCTTACTCCCAATTCCTCGCGGATCCTGTCATTTCTAATACAGTCCCTCCTGGTTTTGCCAACTATTCTTCGGAGGAATCTCATTTCAGCTGTTACCAACTTGCTTGCATGTTTGTCGAGGGTAGTCCAGCTTTCAGATCCGTACAAAAGCACAGGTAGGAAAACAGATTTAAATATCCTAATTTTAGCCTCTCTGCTAACTTCATGTTTCCCAATGACAGTTTTGGATATATGGTAGTATAGTCCATTGGCCTTCATCACCCGATTTAGTACCTCCTGGTCTATTTTTCCATCTTTGCTCATGACTGTCCCTAGGTATGTGTAGGCGTTTGTTGTTTCTAAGACTTCGCCATTACAGAATATCCTAGGCTCCAGATCTTCTCTACCCACACACATTGTTTTGCTTTTTGCCGGATTTATGCTCAACCCTCTTAGCCGGAGTTCCTCATGCCATTCGTTTAATGATGTTTGCAGAGCTTCCTGGGAATCCGCAATCAGTACTATGTCGTCTGCATAGATCATTGCCTGAGCAAGCACTGGTGTTAGATTCCAGTACCCGACCACAGCTCTCGGAGTTCTTCTTTTGCAGACCTTCCATACCTCATCCATAAGAAGGACAAAGAGCAGAGGACTAAGGCTGTCCCCCTGCTTTACTCCTTTATAAAAATGAAAAGGTTGGGATGTTTGACCGTTAAGCCTCACTATGCCCTTTGGGTCCTGATAGACTGATTTGATGGCACTCACTAGATTTGTTGGCACTCTTCTTCTAATTAACGCGTCCCAAATCTCCTGCCTCTGAACTGAATCGAAGGCTGCCCTTAGGTCCAGAAATGCCAGGTACACTGCCTTGCCACGATCCCATGCTTTTTCTACGATCATTCTGAGGGAGAATATGTGGTCCTGGGTCTGTCTACCAGGTCTAAAGGCGGCTTGCTCCTCTTCCAGATCTTGTTCTACCAAATTCCTCAGTCTTTGTTCTAGTATTCTTGTATATACCTTATATACTACTGAGGATAGACATATCGGCCTATAGTTTCCGCATTCAATTTGGCTGCCCTTCTTGTGTATAGGGACTATGATATTATTCTCCCATTCTTGTGGTAAACGCTTAGAGTCCCAAACTCTTTGAAAAAGCATTTGGAGGTATTTTATCACTTCGCTCCCACCATATTTAATGAATTCTGGGGCTATACCATCTGGTCCTGGAGCTTTTCCTAGCTGGATTTTACCAACAGCTAACAGTGTTGTTAAATATTATAAATCCCTCAAAAAATATATTTGGTGGCAGTAAAATATTATAAATATAAATGTAATATACATAAATTATACCATAAAGCAATGTTTTATATAGAGGTAATTTTTTTTTAAAGATTCCTTTACACTGTTTGAATCTCACCCTTGAACAGCCTGTCCTGAGCACTGTTCAGCTAATCTAAATAAGACAAGAACCAGAACAGGTACTTTATCGGTTCCCCTGTGAATTCGGAGATAGCGCTAGCGTCATTTTTGAGTAAGTAAAGATAAGCTTCAAGACCTTCTTTTAGAATTTTTATGACATTGCTTTTATCCATAATAAGTAAGAGCAACAGTCAGAACAGCCGCTAGTTCCAAGTCAGCCATCTTTGTATTGAAAATTATTGTATTAAGGTGCATAGGTGCAGTCAGACATCATTGTTCGCTTGACTTTCAGTGTTAATAGCTGTTTGTAGCGTGCCGATACGGCAAGGTTCGAGGATTATCTGTTCATAATTCATAAGGGGAATTATCATCGAGGGTGAGGTTTGCACAGTGTACAGGCACCTTAAGATTTCCTTGATTCATCAATATGCAGCAGCCTCAAATGACAAATCAGATAATGAAGATGGTTTTACATCAACATTACATCAACTTAACTAGATTAATAGTTTTAATCATTCACAAAGATTGTGAGAATGTAAGCATGAAAAAATTGGGGTTAAATTTTAAAGTCATATTAAAAACTTACTGTATCAGGTTCTCTTTGCTGTTCCATAAATGCAGAAAATTCAACCAGCCTGAGCTTATGCGTAGCAATAGCTCTTCCTTCCCAAGGAGGAGGTGGGGGTACTCCTAGTTCAGCAGTACTGGCGGACACACCAGAGGTTGGTTTTCCACTGGAATATGCTGGAGCTCCCGCGAATGGTTTTACACTATAAAATTTCAACATAATTAAAATTTTCAACATTAATTAATTGTTTAATCTTGAAATATCAAGGTACTATTGACTTACACATATTGAATTATACATGCATGAAAGCTAAAAATTATCGGAGAACAAATATTTCAACAGAATGCAAATTAATTGCTTTATTATCAGAATGACTTGATTATGATAATGATTTCAGTATGAAATGACCATATATTTAAGCATTCTTCATGTTCACTTTAATTGTAAGTTAACACATTTAAATAATTATAAGTTTAAAAGCCAGTTTGAATTATTAAAAAAAAAAAAAAAAAAAAAATGAAAAGAAATTATTGTACATTTCATATTTCAATATACATTAAATAAAATAAATATGATCACTACCTCAAATTAAAAATAAAATAAGCACGATCAAAAACTTAAATAAAAAATTATTTTCTTATCTAATCTAAGTTATTTTTTAAAAGATTATATATATATATATATAGGATGTTCCAGAAAAGTAGAAACTAGAAAGATACCAGCAATTCAAGATCAAATTTCCTAAAAAGGTATGGTCCATCTCAATCTCTTCTCTCTTCTTTTTTCTCCATGTTGCCACTGGGAGTGGTAGTTTTAGCCCCAATCCATCTTCTCTAAATGTCATGCTCATTTGTCATATCATTAATTCATGGAGTATATTTTCATATGAAGGCATGTAGTTCTCAAGTATAGGATAATTGGGAGTTTCTTGATTTTTATTTATCATAAAATTATTATTATTATTATTATTATTTTATGGAAAATTTATTACATAGAGTTTGAATAAAAAAAATTGGACTGATTATCTAGCCAGTCAAATAGACTATCCAGTACATAGTAATAATAAGCATTATTAACTTTTAGTTAGCAAAAAAGAATTGTAGTCAAACTTTCATGAGATCATAACTTGTTTCATTGTATTAATTTGTGTAATTATTGAGTGTGATCAACTATTGTCATGGTGGAATAGTACACATTTGCGATTGACTAGTTTTGTGCATTTCTGTCACAATGCTCCTCAGTTGCATGCAGTAGATATTCTAATCAATCCTTTTTCATTGTTAAAGCAACTCGTAAAAGAGCACACCTCAATCCCACCATATGGAGGGAAATATCTTTTTCGGATATAGGTCAGCCTTCAACCATTGTCCATGATGTCTCCTGGTCACAACCTTGTCTTAGATGATCCAATTATCATCACTTGTCACTATATATTTGAGAAATGGGACTCTTTCTTGCCAGTTCAGAAGAGAGTTGCAATTTTATATTCAGTTTGCCAGATTTGCCTCAGTCAGTTTCTGTGGCATGGAAACATCGAGCTGGGAAACATAGCTAAGCTGTTTTAAATACTTTACATGGTTCAATAATCTATTTCTAATGTATCTGCAATTTCTATATCTTTAACAACTGGTTTTGTTAGATTAGAGCCTTGATATCATTTGAATAGGCCGACAGCTGTCGGGTGGATCTTCAAGACTTGTATTTCTGGAACAAAACTTGGTGAACCATTTTTGCACAGTATGTTCTGTTAATGCATCGTAATTGTATACCTTAGATATCTTTTAGTGAGCCTCCGAAGTTCACTTGCCCTTTTTGAAAAGAAAAAGGAAAATATCATCTGAAATATTTACCATTGTAGCAAAAAAAAAAAAAAAATTAATTCCAATGAAGCCGAACAACAGTTTTGAAAAGCGGATAATTTACTTTCTGATATTATGGTATTAGTAATATATGTCATTATTAGTAGTATACGTCATTATTGTCAGATAAGTCAAACAGAACTGGAGATATTTGAAAAATATTCACACTACTAACAAAAAACAAACTTATGGATCCATCAAATATATGTTACAAGATCACTCAATAATTTTTTATCATATTAATTTAGTTTCATCAGTTTTTTTCTTATTTATTAGACTGACTTTCTATTAGACCGCACAGAATTAGCTGAACATCTTGATTATATTAAACCAGTTCCAGTTTTTTAAGTAATAAGAACAATGTGTTGGCATGAGTTAATAACTTATGATCCCATGAAAATTCAATAATAGCTTTTTTGCTAACTAAAAGTTTAGAACACCCAATAATACTAAGCACTTAATATAATCTTTTTTCAAAATTTCATTAACAACAAAAATCCAGTGGTCTTTCAAATGGTAAAAAAAAGTAAGTTTTTATCAATTTTTATTCAACTCTGTGAGGCATTTTGAATAAAATAACAACCACTACTCATTGCAAAGTAAGGTAAAATGCCCCTGTGAGAAAAGAGATGAAAATAGACCATAAATTTAAAGGAACCCTTTATTAGGAAATTTGATATGGAATTGCTGCTGTTTCAACTTTTTCAATATTTATAACTTATACATGAACTTCATTAAAATTCAACTTACTCTTGTGATGTCCCAGGTTGCAATCCAGGCTGCCAAAACTAAAAACAGAAAAATAATTATAAAATATGCCGGTATAAGTTTATAATAATTAATAACATATATTAACAATATTTTAAATTATATCATAAAAAAAGAGAAAATCGGTTCCAACAATAGTATATTTTAAAAATACCTTTAATTTAAAACGAAATATATTTGATATTTATAGATTTATGCTTAAACTTTATAAAATTAGTTTAATATTGAAATTTTATAATAAAACTAGTCTAACTAATCAGATTCAGATAATTTTCACTAAATTTTAGCTCATCAAATAAATTACCCTTTAAAAAAATAAAAAATCTAATTAAAAAACATTTAATTTTAATGTTAAAAAATCTAATTAAAAACATGTAATTTTAATAATGAAAATGATTTTTTTTTTGATTTTTTATTAACTTTCAGATTATTGGTTTGATTAACAATTGAAAAAATGTTGCATTAATTATAATTATATTGACGATCTGTTTATTATATGTATTTATAGTCTACATAATTTAAAAAATGTCTACTGTTACAAATATATTTCAATATTTGTAAGGTATAAAATCTTTAAAATTACAATGCTTTCAAAATTAAGTTGACCTTTATTTTATCTCCTAAAGCATACTTACAAAATCTAAAATTGGAACTCTTTTGTACCTATCAAAGATTACAAAACTTTTTAAAGGCCATTTAACAGACATATATATACGATTTTTTTGAAAATTTGTCATTCATTAAATTTAAAAAAGGTATAAATTTAACATTATTAAAGTAAAGTATAAACATTATAGAATATAGTTAAATTGTTAATAATGCCTCTTTTTAATGAGGTAAGTAATAGTGAAGCGGGTTAAAAAGTTATTTATGCAACTGAGAGACAAAAAATATTTTTTACTGAACAAAAACATTTTAAATATATGGGAAAAGGGTAAATGGAAAACTAATTAATTAATAGACAGTAAACATATACTTTTCAGCCATTAGAGATAAGAGGAATTTCAGTAATTACAGGTTAGTAAGCATTGAGTTGGTGTAATTGTTAGTTACATGATTAGATTGTTAGAATTGCTAAGTTATGCATGAGAGTGGTTGGTTGGATGCAGGATACTTACCGGAGTCGGGTAGCTCACAGGAGGGGTAAGACCAAGTGATGCCAGATTAGCTGCTGTCTTATTGTGAATGGCTGTAGCAGAGACGATCTGCGCAGATGACATAGATGACATTGTCTGCAGAGCTTTCTCCTTGGCTGCATGATCTGTAGGCACAACCTAAACACCCAACCAACCACCACCCAAGTACTTACAAACAATGAATTAAAAAAAAAATCACAGTATCAAAATTCTAATATATGGCTTGATTTCTTTAATATCACAATTTTTATAAGAAGAAATGACCCAGGTGTAAGAATTTTATACATACATATCTTCTGTAATTAACAGCTGATTATTTTAATTGTTTGAAAAAAATTGTGACAAATTAAATTTTTTACTAAGTACTACTTGCATTTCTTTTATGCAATAGAAACTATAATTAAGGGTGTAGGATAAAACTGCAAGTCTTTTTCAGATATTATAAAACAACTTTTAGTAGATTTATTATATTTGCGCTAAAGGAAAAAACAAATTTAAAGCAATAAGAAACCATTTTTAATGCAATTTTTATCTATTTTTTCTAGATCCTTCTCATTACTGACTGAAAATTCATAGATTATAGACATCATCAAGTTAAAAAGGCACTTTAAATCTCCTTTTCTCCCATAACAAAAAGTCTTCCACCTTCTTAAGGTAATCAATAGCTAGATGACTAGTCGTTTTATGGTTTAATTTGTCAAAACTCAACCAGTGGTATAGGTTGAATTATATCAATTTGAGGACAGAGACATTAGTATTGATTGACAAATTATGGATCTTTCTAGGTTTTGATTTGGTCAGTTACGTGGTTACTAATATATCTTGATAGAAAACCACAAAATAATATCTAATGAAGTTATATGGGCTGGGATCATCATCCCTACACATTTGGTTAGTCCAAGATGGCTTCAGTAGGCTGAAAGGTTTTAAATGTTTGGGTGGAGGGATTAGGTATAATTATTTGAGGGCAGTGTGGCTTTCTATGGGCAGTGGTCACCCAAGAGCATACCCATTTTGTATGACATGTAACCTTAAATATTAATTTTTTGGGCCTTGCTAAAAATAATTTTTTTTTCTTTTAGTGAGCTAGCTATAATAAACACAGGTAAAACTAAATACACGGTAATTGGAAGAAAGAGGGGTGATTAAAGATACATAGTAAATATAAGGTGGAATTTGTATGGATAGGTCAAAAAACATAAACATGTATTTAATATCCAGGAGATGCAGATTTGATAAATACTCATTAAGTAAATTTTCATATAAATTAAAAACCAACTACAATCACGCCATTAATTTTTTTAAGCTGATAGTTTTATATTCTAGAAAAGGACTTAAATTAAAGATCGAATTAATACCTAATTTTTTTTTTTATGCCCACAATTAAAAAACATGTTACTTTAATATGACTTCTGAATCATTGCATTAATCACTCACCACTTTTAATTTGGCCTGTATTTCCCTCAGCTTTCGTCTGGCTAATACTTGTATATGAGAGCTAACTTGTTTCCTTGTTCTTGTTTTGCCAGTTCTTAGTTTGATATATCTGGCAATCAGTTCGTTCCTCCCTAAAAAAACACAATGATATGAAAATTGACAAATGATATAAAAATATTTCATTATTATTAGATTTAATAATAACAATTCTTTATATTCATTTGTAGGATAGTCAACTACTTGTATGGGCTAATAAAATGTGATTTCACTGCAGGAGCAATAGCGAGAGGTGATTTCAGTGATTTAGACAATGAATATAAAGAATAGTAAAACAAATTGTAAATAACAAAAGATAGTTATTAGTAAATACCAAAAGTATGATTAATAAATCACCCCAATAATTAAGATGGAAGTTTTAAAAATATGGATGCCTACAGCATGAAAAAGAAAGTACAGCAGGGTTCCGATTAACCGAGATGCAAAGTCTGAGAGGGGGGGGGGGGTATGTATATGTATATGATTTCATTTAAACAAACTACAATAAGATTTCTTTTATTTAATTTAAAAAAATAGTTTCATAATTTCTGTTATTGTTATTGTTATTATGAATTATTATTTTTAAATATTTATTACGTTTTTAAGCAAATATGTAGTTTTTATTTAAAAATAACTTAAATTTTCAGTTGGTATTGATATGCTTCCGATTAACCGATTATTTTGATTAACCGAGGTAACCTTGGTCCCCATTGACTCGGTTAATCGGCACCCTACTGTAATTCTGTATTTCATGTTGAGATTTGTGCTTGTAGCTCCTCCCTCCCCAAGATAAACAATAAAAATAATTACCTATTCTAAACATTTTTAATGATATCTCTCTTAATTAACAATCAAAAAGATTTTCTTCGACCAAGACAATTTTTCATTATCACTCCTCATATAATTTACATGCTGATGACCTATAAATCTATATTTCTATTCACCTTAAGTATTTGCAAGAGGCATCTCATCTTCAAGATGACATTAATAGTATCAATCGCAGGGGGGTGTAAAATAAAGTATGCCTAAACCCTGTAATCCTAATTGACTCGAAAGTTTTTCCTAAAATCTACTGCTCAAAAGTACTCCAATCTGGTTCCAAGACTCCATAAAAACCTCATAGTCAGCTTTGATCAACACCTCACCTGGAACCACCAAGTATTCCAAAAATCCATCACAGCTCATTAACAGCTTTTAGGATCCCGCAGATATTTCCCCCAAAGTACCCTTCACCTTCTAGTTTCCTCTCTTACTCTCCCCAACATTGATTAGATATGATTGGTAAATAGAAAGCTGTCTAGTGAACGAAAAAAAGAGTTGAGATTAAAATGATTAATGAACTGTTTTACAGGATTTATTCTTGGTATCCTCAGACACTCCTACATTTTTTGGTATTATTTCTAGCAAGGTTTCCTTTTCCTTGGTTTCTTAGAACAATATCTCCTGGGTACCTTACTGTTCCAATCCTTAACAACAAAAACCCTCCCCTGGATCCGCTACTGTTGTGCCTATTCCTAATTTATAAATATGGGGTGTCATGACAGAAGTCTTTTGTTTCGGACGCTTTTGTGTCATATTTTAACGTATATAAAACCGCTTTTTAGCTGTTTGAATGCAGAAAACGGTATCATTAAACATTATTAAATGTACCATCAGAGGTTGTTGTTTAGTAAAGGTGAACAACTTCTCACCGAGTAGTGACAACAGAGATCATTCATATATTTTTTCACCCAAAAATAATTGCTACAACTAATTCCACACATTCAAAACCTTGCGGTTGTGTAGTGGACGCAGTCACTGTTCGATCTTAAAAACATATATTTAATAAAAGAAAGGATGTGGACATCATCAAATGAAATTGATTATCAAATGTTCTTGGGAGATAATTCGAAGGTATTATTGCATAAGTTCTTGATCCAACTGATCAAAGAATGAATTATCATCGCAATGATGTGAGTTTTCTTTATCTATCACAAATTATAAAATGGGCCTCAATGTTCTATAGAAAATAATGTTTCCTCGAGTGGACATGGACTCCTTCACATAACTGACATATTTCATATTTGCGGGGTCTTACTTTGGTACGAATCAATTTGATTATCAAAGGTCGATAATCAAAACCATTAAGTTCCAATGACATTGTTTCTATTACAGATGATTTATTTCATGATTGAGGTGCTTTACTTAAAGTAAACAGATACCTAATATTTGTTGCTTATTTAGTATTTATACACAAAATTTCCAGGCGCAAATACTGATTCACTATCATTAAATTATTGTAATGTATAATGCAAGTTTTCGTATAAATATTGTCATAAGCATTATTAAAGACCTCAGGGCTAAGAATATTATCATTTAAATTGATTATCAAGGGTTCTCCGGAAATAATGTTGTTAAAGGAACTATTGTTTGAGTTAATGCATGTTTAGAGATTTTGTTCCTATATTGTTCAATTCTTTTGCGCAAATATTTTATTATATTCACGTTAATTTCCATAATCTCTAATTTAAAGATTTTGGGGGCGCATCCGTTAAGTCCGCGCCACCCCTTCGCAATATTAACTTGGAATAAATTCAATAAAAGGAAAAGTGATGTTTTTGCCCGTTTCTTAAAATGAAATTAAAGATTCCGTTTATGAATCTAGCCTTAAAACAGCCTTCATAATGTGATCAATAACATTTGAAAATGCAATCATGGTCCCCCAAAAGATAGCGGCACTCAATATCTATTATAATGGCTTCGACAGACTCGATCTATAGGCCATACCACAATTCACAAATATAAAAAAAAGTTTGTAAAAAAAAAAAAATAAAAAATGCTTCATGTTCACATTACGTTAATCCTCCGATTGTCAATAAAAATGGCGTGTACGGGTATCCACTTATGCAAAAGTTGTTTTTTTTTCATACTTTGTTAATCCAATCTCCAGTTATGATGGATATTATTAAAAAAGAAAAAAATTAAATTTAAAAATGGTTCTTATTATAGACCAGTGATTTACATACAACTTAACAAATATATACATACCTAAGACAGCACTAGTCATATACGTATTTCAGCATTTATGTAAATGCGAAGTATAGGGAATGAATACATCACTCCAAAACCCGATCAAAATAAATTAAATTAAATTTATTTTGACGATATAACTGTATGAACTCTTTACGAGGAATGTACTAAATCTTTGTGGTCGTACTTTATAGCTTTTTGAAATAAAATATACAATTTATGGTCTGCAATAATAGGATTGTATCAGTTTTATAATAAGTTTTGATGATGCCTGAACACGCAAAAGCTTGACAGTTGATAGGGTTGCTCTTTTTTTTCAGGATTTTTCTGTAGTGCCGTAAAAATAAATAAAACGTACATTTTCTTTAATTTTTTTATTTCTCTTAGGGAAGTTTTTTAAGATTTAAAAAAATTATTTTTTCAATGAAAAAAAAATCCTTAATATTTTATTTTCCTTCTTCAGGACTCATTTATTTTATATCTATTTCGTTTTGCATATTTAATTCCTTTTCAGCCTTAATTTTTTTATAATTTAATTTTTTTTAATAATAAAAATTTTTTGATAATTAAGAGAACCTGAGCGGATAAAGATGGAAATCCCTTAGAGATCTCAAAGGTTTCGCCGTTCCTTTTATTAAAAAAGCATGAAAAATCTTATTGGAGAAGTAAAAACAGTTAAAAAATTACGAGATGGGACCCTTTTAGTTGAAGTTTTAACAGATATCCATTCTGAAAAGCTCCTAAAATGTGAAAATCTACTTAATAACTTTCAGGTTAAAGTAGAAGCACATGGGAAACTAAATCAAAGTAAAGGGATTATTTGGTGCCCCGAACTAAATTATTGTACAATTGAGGAAATAAAAGATAGCCGATGTTAAAAGATTAACGTACTATAAAAATAAGGAAAACACCGCGAGCCGCGCCTATAAATATTTTTTACGATTTTTTTTATGTCTTTATATGTTAAAAACTAAAAATTATTTGCATTGTCTCCGTAGTGGAGCCCTCGAGTTTGAAGACAAATTTTAAATGGCTCCGCTCCGGAGACCTCGATTGCAAAGGGTTAAATATTTAATTCTGACCAGGCCGCTAAGTTAAGTCAGAAAATTGTTTAAAATATCCTTGAAATTCAGCTCTTCATCACTGTTAAATAATGTAGTTATGTAAAATGAGACCTAATGAACAGACTTGATGGTCTCCGATAAAATATCGGCGTGAATTTAAATTATGAAGTGAATCATTTTTATTAAGAGAGAGGGTAAATGAAGTCGGACAAAACCATGACAATAGAAAAGAATTAATTAAAGGCTAGCCAGTGATGAGCCATCTTGACACATCCCTTCATAAGTAGGATAACGATATTTGTTTCTGAGCTTGGGCGGGGGTTGGGGGGGTTAAGGGGGGGGGCGAGGGGGGGACGAGGGGATGCTGGGCGCGAAAATAAGTGCCAAGGGGGAGGGGGTGGGGCAACTATGCCAAGAATGTGCAATTAGTGAGAGATAGGGCCGGGCCTGGGGGGGGGGGGGGGGAGCAGGGTAAGAAAATGAAAGAAAGATGTGTGAGCGCTTGGAGGGCTTAATGCACAGCCCTATCCTCTCCTCTATCACTCTCGTCATTCTCTTATATCTATATTTTAAACATATTTCTCTTTCTATACTGTATACATATCATTGATAAACCAAATAGATTCACCCCTTTACGTTTTATAAAGCCCATATCTATTAACCACAAAAAAAAAAAAAAAAAAAAAAAAAAACAACAAAAAAAAACATATCTAACATTAGCAGCCTCGAGATATGCTCAGAAAAACCCCATTTTTCATATCAAATATTTAAAATTCCAACATAATATCAATGACCAAGGTCCGGATCATAGGAAAACAACATAATATTCACTATTTGCGGGCGCAATCGACTATAGGGTGCGCTAGTAGTTTTGCAAAATGTTGGAAGGAACGGGGATAGACATAGTTAATGTGATAGAGATAATTGGTAATTTTAAAAGACCATTAATTGAAGGGCAGGTTATCCTTGATGCAAACCACATAATTACATGTGAAATAATATCTAGAAGTAAAAAAACAGTTATTTTACAAGCCTCGTGCCTTCAAACAAGCGATCTTAAAGGACTGCCCCATCAAATAAAAGTATAAATCAAATTTATTAATAATAATAAGCAATTTTCGTGTAAAGCTGGTAGTTCTGGTAAATGCAAACACATCACTGTAACTTTACGTTTTTCGGTTAGTATTAACATTAATTACCTATTCATACAATCATTGTTATGGCCGCTGTAATTTTCATGACAGCTTAGTTTCTTTGTCATATTATTTATTTATTTGTCAACACTTTCAGGCATCGCATTGAAAACTTGAAACAATTAAGCACAACGGATGTAATACAAAAATGTGGAAAATTAAAAAAGAAAAACAAATCTATGACACTATGATCCCAATGTTATTTGCATAAAACTAGTATTTTGGAATAATAAAATGTCAAATACTAATATTTACCTGGATAAATATAGTCACTTTCTTGAAAATGAAGACATACATATCGTCACATGTTTCGAAACAGGTTTATCTATTCTTAATTTTACAATCCACTCTTTAAGAAGCTTTTTATTTTTTGGAAATAAATGGAATGACACGTCTTTTGATTTTCTAATTGAACACTGAGGGACCGAGCAATACCTATTAGACATTTTTCAAATAAGATTTTGCTCAATCGGGTTTTAATTACGGAAAAATAAATTAAAAACGCCAAAAAACCCTATGAATCCCAGTTAACGGCTTCTATCCCCGTTTCTCTAGTTCCTGTAAAGAAGCAGCATCGTCGCTTGCGCCCGCCTATAAAGTACGAATTTGTACATTACAGTAAAACTTGGTTATCCGGCCTTCTTTTAGGCGGAACTCCGGATTATCCGGATCAGATTGTAGATACTACTTATTTATTCAGAAAAGTAAAAGTCTTTAGGGGTTATGGGAAACAAAAAAAATAAAATAAAAATTAGCAGCCTCGAGATATGCGCAGATAATCCCCATTTTTCATATCAAATATTTAAAATTCCAACGTCCTACTACACAAAATAAAAATAAAAATATATATGAAATTATGATTTTTCCAAATAATATCATGACCAAGGTCCGGATCATATGATAAAAAAACACATAATAGTGTAATCCGGGCAGTTATTGACACCCTTTTTATGAAGGGATCACATTGAAACATCCTATAGTTCCTCTTTATCAATCCTTATAAATACTCAAAAGGTTTATTTGGGTCAAAAGTTCATTAGTTTTACGATATGGCAATATTTATGTAAAAATGTCAAAAAACTAGTTATTGACACCCTGTGGATTTAATTGTGAAACCTACGCTATGGTTAGTTTGCTAAACACTTACTTCATAGATGACTTAGAGGGCCCTTGAAACATTAGATTCATGTACGACTTGAAAAAAAGTTAGGACTTGTTTACTTATTTCTTTAAGTTAAAGTTTGGGGTGTCAATAACTGTACTGAGTGTCAATAACTGTCTGGTTTACCCTATGCACTAGAAAGTACGAAATTGTGCACTACAGTAAAACTTCGTTTATCCCGCTTTCTTTTATTCGGATCTCCGGATTATTCGGATCAGATTGTAGATATTACTTACTTACTCAGAAAAGTAAAAGTCTTTAGGGGTTATGAGAAACAATAATTTTGACTTTAGTTGCTATCGCGTATAGGTAATTTATTTTTAAAATATATCTAGACGATTGGAGGGCTGTGAATTAAGCCTTAGTTTACTCTTGTATATTTTAAACCTATTTATTTTTCCATACTTTATACGAATCAGTGGTAAACCAATTAGATTTACCCCTTTACGTTTTATCAATTCCCTATTAATAGAAAAAAATAAATAAATAAATAAAAATTAGCAGCCTCGAGATATGCGCAGAAAATTCCCATTTTTCATATCAAATATTTGAAATTCCAACATCTAACTACAAAAAAAAAAAAAAAAAAAAAAAAAATATGAAATTATAGCTTGTTAAGCTTTTACTGGGAAGTGGTATCGATTTATAAGTCGCTCTTGAAAATAATAAGAGTTCCTGGTGCACTTCAAAGCCTAAATATTCGTAATTGGGGAATTTAAATCAACTTTTCTTGTATTCAGAATGATTTTTTTGTTGTTGTTTTTAATACATAGTTGGCAAATGCTGAAAACATATAAATTGATTAACCTTAAAATTAGCGATTACTTAATTAAATAATTTCTTTAATTACTGAAAAAAAAATTCAAAATGTAAACCCCAAATATGTCCAATAATCAATATTTTCCTTAAACGTAAAACTTAACAGATACAGAAACAATTCTTTCGTATAGATATCCAGTCATGTTAGGGGTAAAATATTTGCAAGAAAAAGAGTTATTTGAATATGGCAAAATCATAAGATTATCTCTTTAGAGATTAGTAGAGATTAGAGATGGTCAACTGTACTTCAATTACGATAGGTTAAATGATGGTCAGGATTTTCAGTTTACAATGATTTTATTATGGTAAGCCAACGTTTCTCTTTATTTCTCAACATGCTAGTAAGGCTGTACAATGACCTAGTCAAATAATCTAAAAAAAATATATAGACCCTCATTTTAAATGCTTTGCGTTAAGATGCAAGATCGAAAACTTTTTTTTTCTTTTGTCTTGTATCGAAACTTTTTTCCTATTAAGCTTTTTATTTTTAAATCAAGGTTTTATATAACTTATTTTAAAAAATTCAAAGCAATCCGTTTCACAAAATTCATCAGAAATTAATTTACTCCTTCTCATTTAAGATAACTATTTTTCTTAGAACTTAAATAAATAAATGTAAATTTTCACAGTAAACCCAAAACTATTTATTCTAAAGAAGTTCCGAGTACGGCTTTCGTGTACTTCATAAACATATGTATAAAATATATTTACATGTACATAGTTTATATGTTTAGCTTTTAAAAACTGATCAAAATCGTGTTGTAACAGATCTCCGTGTCTTTTTTTTTTTTTTAATTTTTAAATGGTTAATAATTATTCTTTTATTGAATAATACAAAAATTATTACACTCATAATGTATTAAAATATAAAAAAAAAAATCAAACAAAAAATGCAGGCTTCTACACACCCATTCGAGCGTGTAACATCAATTTCCACCTCGTGAAAGGTTGGCGTTCGGGAGTAAATAAAGTCCAGGCATTCTTTATGAAGGTACCATTAAGAAACACTTAGTTTTTTTTTTTAAAGAAAAATATCGAAGCCCCTTATCCATAAAAATTGTATATGTAGAGATTATGGTGGCGAAATAATTCAAATTATAAATTATTCTCCTTGAAAATAAATTGTTCGCTTGTGTAATGATAATTTATACACATTAATAAAATATACATTATGGTTTTATCGTCATATTTTTTTAATGCTAGGAAGTCAATCCTTATATTTCAAAAATTTACATTATTTTTTACCTGAAGTTTCGAACTATGTGTTTTGCTTTCAAATAATCAGCATTAAAAATCACCTATAATAATTAAAACTAATTTAGAGGAAGTCGTTAAGAAAATTCATCGTTTAAGCCTTGCTTGAGTATTTCGGTGATAATACAACCTCGACGATGTTAAAAACACTCCATTTAACAACCCTGTAGCAACTCAAATAAAAATCGTTAAGGCTTTTTTTTTTTTTGAGAAAATTAAAATAAAAATGTAAAATCATAGTGATTAAACGCCACTTTTGAGCCATAAACCTAAAAACACAATATGTAAACATTGATATATATAGGTAAGTGAAAGAAAAACAGGCACGATAAGTATCGAACAAAATTAAAATAAAAGGATTTTCCTAAATCATAAAATAGAATATGATTTCTCAAATGACAAAATGACATCATGAATTTATCACTATATTTACTATACAAATACATTTATAATCACATTATTGATAGTATAACCCTCCGATTAGATTTTATGCCGAGAACTTCAAAGAAATTACAGCCGTATATTTTCAGTTTGAATTTGATAATGATCTTTCTTAAGGAGTACTTCTGTACTTACTTAACCATAAAAAAGAGGAAAACAAAGATGTTCTGGGTAACTTTTCATATATAAAACCCAAATTTTTTTTTTTTTTGTTGTTATAGTTACTACATGGTATAAATTATAGAGAGAGAAGGCCTAGAACTATTCTCGTAGAGTGTCAAACTTTATAACTTTTTTATTTAATGCTTAATGGTCATATTTGTAATAAAGTATATAAGAAATGAATAAATTTATAAAAGTTTATGTACATACACAAAATATGTTTTATCATTATAAGTTGAAAATTCTATTTTTTCACCTTGACAATTGCCACTTTCTTTCCCTATAATAATAATAATAATTATTATTTTTATTATTATAGGTGATTATGGCGCTTGAGACGCCGGAAGCTTCCATTCATTGTAAATAAAGTTAAGTAAGTTACTTAACTTACTGTTCATTGTAAATAAGTTTACAATTGTGACTTTTTTCCCTTGATTAAATGATTTTTATTATTATGTAAGAATGTGGCGCTTGCGAAGCCGGAAGCTACTATTTATCGTTAATAAAGGAAAAAAGTTTAAATAAAATGGACTTTATTAAATTGTAGTAATCTACTTTAAATTATTCTTTCATCCTGAATTAAATTATTTTTATTATTATTGATGAATGTGGCGCTTGAGACGCTGGAAGCTACCATTTATCGTTAATAAAGAAAAAAAAATTGAAATAAAATGGACTGTATTTAATTGTAGAAATCTTACTTTATATTATTTTCACCTTGACAAATGTGACTTTTTTCCCCCGAATTAAATTATTTTTATTATTATAGATGAATGTGGCGCTTGAGACGCAGGAAGCTTCCATTTATCGTTAATAAAGAAAAAACTATTAACTAACTACTATTAAATAGTAGGAATCTTACTTTAAATTATTTCGAGTTCAGTTCGGGGGCAGTACCTCGGTTTCTTGACTATACCGAAAGCTAATAGCAGTAGTATTAGTAATAAAAATAGTACTAATAGAAAACTAATTAAATAATAGAATTATATTTAAATAAAAAATATACATAAAAGGTAAATATTTAAGGCACAGCCCCAAAGTGACAAGTTTCCTTCTAAATTACTTCAGTTTGACGCGAGTCCCAGACTCCAAGTAACGGCACTTCATAATGACCCCTACAGCGGCTTTTTAGACCTTCCATGGTCCACCAACCGCGATCAGAAGCCTTTCAAAACCATCGACAGTTTATAACTTAACTTCTCTTTCATAGATGAATATCTTCTTTTATTTATATTTTAAATAATAATCCCATCTAAAAATGCATTTGCAAGCCTCAGGTTTAATTATCTAGTATTTAAATTATATTTCAGTTATATTTCGGATAGTAATGGATGCTTTTAAAGAATTCAGAAGACCTGAGAATTATGAAAAGACGGAGTCGAAAAAAAATCTGTCAGTAAGTGCTCATGTATTAGTAAAGATACCTACTAAAAGCTGTCTTAATAATTCATAAAAAAGTTCATAAAAAAAGACTGACTACAATAAAATGAGCCTTGCTTGTGATGCTCACATGCAAACTTTATTTTAATCAAGCATAACTTCGACCAAAATTAAAAAAAAAAAAAAAAAAAAAAAAACCTAAGTATCGTAATTGTTAAAACATATACATACCACATAAGATATATGTATATTCATATTTATTAACAATTTTCATTTTATATTTATTATTATATAGGGTAAACAATAAAGTTATTGGCACCCCAACTTTAAGTTAAAGGAATAGGTAAACAAGTCCTAATTTTATTACAAGATATACATGAGTCTTATGCTTGAAGGGTCCTCTAAGTCATCTATGAAGTAAGACTTTAACAAATTAACCATAGGGAAGATTTCACAATTAAATCCACAGGGTACCGACAACTAGATTTGGCACTTTGAACAATAAATATCGACATATTGTAAAACTATTGAACTTTTGACCCAAAAAAACCTCTTGAGTCTTTACGAGGATAGATAAAGAGAAGCTATAGGAAGTTTCTATTTGATCCCTTTATAAAAAGTATTTTTGTTAATTTAACCACAGAAATGTAGTCTTAAGGGTGCCAATAACTGTACGGTTTACCCTATTTCAGTTATATTTCGTATAATAATGGATGTTTTTTAAGTATTCAGAAGACCTGAGTATTATGAAAAGACGGAGTAAAAAAAAAATGTCAGTAAGTGCTCACGTATTAGTAAAGATACCTACTAAAAGCTGTCATAATAATTCATAAAAATGTTTATAATAAAAGACTGACTACAATAAAATTAGCCTTGCTTATGATGCTCACATGTGAACTTAATTTAAATCAAGCATAACTTCGACCAATATTAAAAAAAAAAAAAAAAAAAAAACCTAAGTATAATAATTGTTAATACATATACATACTACATGAGATATATGTATATTCATATTTATTAACAATTTTTATTTCATATTTATTATTATATACATCCTTGCTTATAACTTTATGTTCATGTGGTTAACAAAAAACGGGAATAAAGAATTTAAGGAGTAATTTAAAGTCGGAAACTTAAGTTTTGAAATTTACTTACAAAGAGGTTACTGTCATTAATTACAAAATAACAAAGTTTCTATGTTCTAAAAACAATTTAGTTTTGTTGGAATGGAAATATGAGAGGCTTATCTCTACATGGATTGAAGGAGATATATCGATGCCATTAATTTTTGTCAGTCGCTTTTAAAAGCGATTTTTTTTTACTATGTGGTACCACATATAAATCCTGTTGTCAAAAGTAATTTCAATATGTGTACCAGCAGGGAGATATTCCTTGGAAGGATAAATACCTGTTACGAGTTATAATATACATTGATTTTGACAAATTACTTAACTTTGTCCTACTATAATTTATGTTAAGTAGCTAAGTAGCTAAGATCCGTCTCGGTTGAGGAAAACTTTATGTTTCAGAAATCGTGTATAAGATTGAGTTTAAAGTGAAGATCCTGGTGTTTGAATTCAAAATTTTCAACACAATTACAGTAGTGTCTCAATACTAACGAAGTTTCGGTTTCGGCCAAAAATTGGCCGAATCTTCGACCAGGCCGAAACTAGCTCCTGTGTCTAATATCTCCAAGAAGGAAGTAGGACTACATGATTTCAGCTTGTAAGCTCGATATCTTTCATGGCATTTTTTAGCATTTTTTTTTAATTTAATAGTGGGAAGTATCTTTTATTTTAGTTAATTACACTTGTATTTTATTTCGGTAGAACATAAATTTTTCTCATTCTTTTGGTATCTTCACTAAAAAAATATTTTAGTCAGTAACCTTGTCATTAAAAGTTGCACAAATGGTGGTAGTAGGTTTTGGTCTTTGTTCTTGTATGGAATGGGAATCAGATGCAAACCAATTTTTCAACCTTGGCAGCCCCCTTTCCCCCAGCGGTTCACCAATAACATCCCAAAAACTTTTCTCAATTCTTACCATGAAGAAGCACGTTTTCGACCAAAAACTATTCTATAAACTTTCCAACTAGATTTTATCCGCTAACATTTGAGACCAAAACTGACTCAGTAGATTAAATAGCTTCTGATATACAGCTTTACTTATTCAATAGGCCGTCATTTTGTATTCTATCAGCTTTATCATGGAAAGATTTACTATTTATTTATTATTTATACATAATAATATGAATTTTTCCCAATATCAGCCTGTTATTTCAAGATTATTTCAACCTTTAGGGCTGTACTAGGTCTAACATCCCACGAGGACCAGCCGTATTAGGAAGGAGGGGGCCGGGATTCGATCCTATAACATAACTAATACACCTGTTTTACCTCTCTTGTATACCGGCTCACTTGTTAAATGAATAATTGAGTTAAATTACTGTTATTCTAAAAGCTTTCATTGATATTGCTAAACTAGACATATTACACACTTGTTGTTTGCTAAGGCTTTAAGGCGTAAAACCCTTGAGGTCATCAACGCCTGATATTACACACTTATATAAATTATATATAGTCATGTAAATCAGTTTCGGTTTCGTTTTGGCCCGAAACTAGGTCTATGGCCGAAATTCGGTTTCGGACGGACACTAACATGAAGAGTTCCACCGAACAACATTTGTTTCTTTTTTTTTTGGATGCTTAAAGAAGTAAAAAGGTTCTCCATCAGAAAGAATTATCCCCCAGTAACACTTATAGCTACCCTCATGAAAAAAATAAAAATAAATAAATAATTTTTATTTTTTTTTATAATGGTGATGTGATATTTCGAATCACTGAACGCATCAAGGTGACCTTACCTAGCAATTTATTTAGTCCCTTTTAAAAGGAACATAATTAGTTAAAATCTTTTGAAATGTTATAACGCGAATGGTGAACATTGTTATAACATCAAATATATTTTAAAACGTGAAAAATTGGAAGGGCCTTCCTCGAAGGTTGTTTTTCTCCAATTTTGAACAACCTCAATTGATTAATTATTCTTAGAAACGTTTCTTTATGTAAATAATTAGAAAATTTTTATAATGGTAATCTGGGAAGGGAGGAAGGTAGAGAGCCAAGCACCCTCTTATTATTCCAATACTTGAAGACCTCGGTATTATGAAACTCTCAAAGAAGTTTTAGCCTTAAATGAACATGCCGATATTATACAATATGTCTTTGTCTTCAATATTTAGACTAATTTATATTCTTTTGATTCCCTGCTCTTGGACTTCAACACAAGAACCATAAAAGTTAAAGGTGCCTTAACACTCTACGAACCTCACCCTCGAAACTTGCAGTACTGGCGTTAAACCAACAGCCATTTATACATAACGCGTTATATTGAGCGCACAAATATGACTGACGCACCAAACGCTAGCTTCTGATGAAGAAAAAATCTCCATTATCGATATATTTTATTTTATCTGAAAAATAAAAAAATAGGAGAGGAATTACAAGCGGCGCACTAGTATCACTAACAACTCCTGTCACTTGAGAAAACCCAAATCAAAAGTGACACTAGCGCTACACCCGAACACAGGCGAACAGATGAAGTACCTAGAATACCCGAACAGTGTTCGTGAAGGCTGTTCTAGGGTAAAGTTCGCAGAGTGTAAAGGCACCTTAAAGGATCCGGACCAATCAAGGATTAATACCATTCAATGCTCGACCTTGTTCAGGTAACTTGATGAACTTGAAGACGACTTACCGTACATCTTCCCTTCGTCGCTGAGGATGATCTTCCGCCTGCCGCATGGTGGGTAGATGGCCAGTGCTTCCTGAAAGGACTGCTCGATGTCGGGACTCCAAACTCCCTCGGCGTCAGCTGCTGCCAACTCCTTGTCGTCCTCTGATTCGGCCACCTCCAGGCTGCCCTTCTCAGAGCCCGGGCCCGGATCGGCCACGGGGCCCCCACCCCACGGTCCGCTAATCCTGCCCGCACCCTCCAACAATCTGCAAAAAAAAAAAAAAAAAGACCATCAATTCAATTCTAACCATCAATTTTTGTCGTAAACATCATCTTATATAAGAGTATACAGGGTGTCCCGAATTTAAATGGCAAAACTTCAGGAACTTATAGGGGACCGAAAAACTAAGACAAAAATTCCCATAGAGATTTGCTCGTTTTTGCTTAGTTTTAGGCTTTTTAGATGTTTATACTTATTTATTTACATTTATATTTATGTTATGTTCTTTTTAATGTAAATATTGCTCAAAATGTTGTGCTCTTGCACCAATGAAAGCATTTACACCTAGCACTCACTTGATAAATTGCAGCTTAACAATGTTCTGATGATATTTGGTGCACTGCATCTATGATTCGGTCCCTTAATTGCTCTCTTGAGTTGATTGAAACCGAATAAACTTCCTGCTTCAAGGTTCCCCATACGAAGAAATCCATGGGCGTCATATCAGGTGATCTGGGTGGCCAAGGTACTACTCCTCAACGTCCAATCCATCTTTGTGGATAATCTATATCCAGCCAAGCTCGAGCAGCTCTGCTATAATGAGCTGGACATCCATCGAGTTGGAACCACATTTCAATCCGCTGTTGTAAGGTAATTTGGATAAATAAATAAATATAAAGGGAGTGGTGCGAAAGTAGACTGAGATGACCGAGACTAGGAAGAACTTCGGTAAAACAACGAGGAAATAAAAAAAGTAAAGGTTGTCGTTAAAAGGCTAAGGTTCAGCCACACATGACTTAGGCTAGGCGTAAGTTGGGGCGTGAGGTAAGGTGAGTTTTTTTGCAGGAAGTAGCAGGGTTGGTTGGCATTTGGGGTAGGTTGGCCATCGGCTTATGGTTTCTATCACACCTGTTGTGAAGGCCCCACCATGGTATCATGTCACCCGCTCGATCTCGGGAGTCTTGTCCTGGGTTTTCAATCCGATGCTAACAGTGCAGATAAGAGTGTGCTTCATTGATTGATTTTACAACATGCAAGTAATTTTTTATATTTTCAGTAAAGTTGGTTTAAACTCCTTCGAAAAACCTAACCTTTCGATTAACCAATTTCTTGTTTGATTGTTCCCCCCTGCCCTGGCAGCCATCTTTCATATGATCTCTCCTGTGGGGTTAGTTGGCTCTCTTCAACTGCGGTTTGTTGGCGCAGTAGGAATTCACAAAATCAAGGTAAACATAAACAAAGGTGAAACTACCAATTGTCTTTAGTTCCAGCGAGGAGGATGAGAGCAATTTTTCTTATGCAGAAAGTTCCGACAGTCTAAACTTCTATCTTCTTCTATTGCCATTCTATTTTCCCTTAAAAGCTGTTAAAAACCGATTCAAAATTATTATACCATTATAGTGAAGCTTTTAATAACAATAATATGTGTCAGGCAGTACTTGAATGAGATGGCTAAACAATCATACCTTCTAGGCCAACCTGCCCCACGTAGGGGATTAGTTGGCATACCCTGGATTGACGATTTCTTCAATTTTCTATGATCTTAGTATTAAATAATATGTGGTGAAAAAAATACTTAAAGTACTCTAATACTCGGAGTTTACAGTGGTATTAGCCCTATTGGGATTGTATTAACAGGAACGACTCAACAATCAAAAAAGTGAAAACTGTTGCCAACCAACCCCGCCCTCCCCTACAATATAAATAAAAATACATACACATATAAATACAAATAAGTCCTCAGTATACCTGTATGTAAATAATCAAACTTATTACTAATGGATTAAAATTGTTGTTATTGTTTTGTTTCTTTCTATTGCTAATGAAACTGACTACTTCCTAAGTTAAATAACCTACACTATGTTGTGACTACATACTATGTTGATTACCTAGTTAATTTTTTTTTTTAATTTATTACGGTAGTTTACATTAATTTAGAAGTTAAACTCTGTTATAAATGTTTTTATATAGGCCCGCGTTAGTTCACAATATGCTATTAGGTTTTCCCAGTTTTTACCATTTAAGTACCTATTCAATAAGTTCGTTATTGTTTAATACGTTCTAATTGAAACATTTCCTTCGGAATTCCGCTAAAATAGGGCAAATGACCAGAAAATACTGCGTATTTTCGTTCTTTTTTTGTATTTCAAAGTGAACATTAAATAACACTAATGACCATAGTAGTTAAGTATTCATAAAAAAACACCACTCGACCCGAGGCTTTTGGCATGATTCTTATCTTAAATGAAAAGGACACGTTGGGTGTTTTTCCATCCTATGAGTACGAGCGAAAATCGAAAGCTGCCATCTTCAACAAAGCTAATCAAAACCCTAATTTAAATTTAAAAAAATGACGCGTTGAAAGTTCACTTAAGTCGTGCATCGCAATCAAAATGAAGGGAGCTTACACTCATGAACTCGTCAATGCTCATCCATTCTTGTGATGGTGATGGTCATAGAATCTTGGCACATCCAACAAATTCAAACACATTTGAGCATCTGATAGCTTTAATACTATAGTTTTCTCCAAATAAAATCCTATTTACCGAGAGTAAGAGAAAGTTTGAGTGAAAGAAAATCAATCAATCGGCATAAACCGAGCTACGAATTAACTTAATGTTATTGGGTTGTCCGAAAAGTTCGTAGAGATTTTTAAAATAAAATTTACCTTTTATTTTTTCAACTAAAAATGAATCACAAAGCTAATGTTTATTTATATGCCTTCAATCCTCATGGAATTAACTATGTTTACACACTGAATTCGTCTTTATCAAGGCTCAGTAGTATAGATTATTGCAAACCAACATGAGTGACGATTCAGTTCATTTTCGGCATATTATGCTGTTCTTTTTTAAAAAAGGGAAAGACGCAGCCCAAACTGCAAGAAATTCGTGCCGTGTATGGCAGCGATCCAATTGCTGATAACGCGGTTCAGAAGTGGTTTTCGCGGTTTAGATCAGGAGCTTTCAATTTGGAAGACCAACCCCGGGCTGGCCGGAGTTCAACTCTTGACATCGAGGATATTACGACGGTCATCGCAAACAATCCAAGAATTACTGTCCGTGAGATAGCTGCGGAGTTAAGAGCCTGCAAATCGACCGTTGGTGTTGGCAACGGAAAGGAGTGCTATTCCATCAAGACAACGCTAGGCCCCACCTGTCTTTAAGGACTCGGCAAAAGTCATTAAGCTTCAGATGGGAGGTTTTACCTCACCCGCCGTACTCTCCTGATATTGCTCCTTCGGATTTCCATCTTTTCCGTTCCATCGAAAATTTTCTACAAGGAAAATCTTACTCTTCATGAATCTTGAAGATGACGTCAAAGCGGACCTTTCATTGTTCTTCAGGAGTAAGGACAGTGATTTTTGGAAAAAAGGGATAAAAAAAGGAAAAAAAGGACCTTCCAAGCCGTTGGGAAAGGGTAATCGCTAACGGTGGTAACTATGTTGTAGATTAAATAAATACATTTTAAGCTGTTCATCAATTTTAATTTTTGTCCAAATTTCTCTACGAACTTTCCGGACATCCCAATAGTTTGAATGAGCAACTTAAACTAGTGGGGTTAGGGACTTGATGATGAAAATAATTATAAAAAATTAAAACGTCCGCAAACCTATTATTTTGATTAGTTAAGAACGTTAGGTTAATCGAAAGTGAAAAGAACAAAACAGGATTGACAGATAACCGATTGTTGATTGAGATAGGCGTATTTTTATGTTCATTTAGGCTAGACATCACTAGACTAGACAGAAAAAAAATACTTAATCGATAATTAAGCGAATGAGAATTTGTAAAGAGTAAAATTCAAATTTCGAGTTCTTATACCAGTCAATGACATGACGTAAGAAGTTTACATTGCCAATCTTATGCACGTTCAATGACACGTGTCGGCCTTGAGTTTTTTTTTTTAATTTTTCAAAGAATACGAATATCATGAAATTATTTCTCAGAAATGTTCAATTCAGTTGAGGAGTATAAATTTATTTTTCATGGAATGGGCAGGATATCGCCCAGGATTCCCTATATATTTGAAATTTACAAATAGAAAAAAAATAAATAAAAAACAATCGTCAATACGGCTATGTAAAACATTTATGGATAAACTGCATTAATGCATTTTTTAAACGATGTATATCAAAGCTAAAAAAAACTTTTTCTATGAGCTACTTCACAATTAACAGAATATCATTTATAATAAAAATTTAAAATATGAGGCATGACGGATATTTTTTTTGTTGATATTAATAGATACGAAGGTGAATGAAAATATAACTAGAGCTCGGATTCCCGTTAAATTGTATCTTTTTATTGGAAAATCAGAATAGAGCGAACTCAAGTTACATATCCGAATCAAGTCTAATGGGATGTTTTAATGAAGGTTTATACTGCACGAAATTGTATTATTTGAAGAAAAAAAAATATTACAAATTGTAATTTTCTTTAATGTACATCAAAATAATAGTGGAAAAATAAATGTGAATATCATAGAAAATAAGATAAAGGGAACTTGGGAGATGTAAACCAACACAAACCTCCAATTTCCCAGAATGAGGGTTCAGTGGTTCCTGGATGTTTACATTTTGTTTCTCAATTCTCATTGTTCTGCCAGTGTCAAACTAGCTTCTGTCGAGTATATTATTACTAAAAATGCGTAAAATTGGAGCAAGTGTGTCTTCGAAAACTGCGGGATCGATTGAAAAATATCCTGAATTCAATAGGGATGGTTGTGTAGTGTTTGTAAATCTTTTGATAAAAACATTGGATGTGAGAGGAAAACAAATTGATACTCGCTGTAGCACAAGTAAGTACTTAGATAATTTTTGTTAACCCTAGAATGGTAACAGGGGTAGTGCGTGTCACCAGTGTGATTTAAAAATAAGCCTACGCATAGGATATTGCATCTAGTGATTCCATAATTTAAGTAGTATTTTTCCTTTTTTAAGATCTTCCTATTTCCAATATATGTAATTACAGCTCACACGCGAGTATTTTACTCTGTATTCCTCATCTTGCTGTTACTATTATAATTAAATATTTTATGTTCCGATTTTTTTACCGGAATTTTTTTTCAAAAATATATTAATAGTATTATACAAAAGATCCGAAATTCAGTGATTTTTACCAAAATCTATACCAAAACCGATATTATAAAAATGATCTATAAAAATAAAAGAGTTTCTATTTCAATTTACTCTCAGCTACTTATTTTTTTTCGAAGTAGCTATTTTTGTTCACAAAAATAATTTAATGCCTGATTTTCAAGCAATACATTTATATTGCATGTTTTTGCACGTTTTGAAGTTTTTAATCCGCGTTTTGAGGTTTTTATTGCACGTTTTCAAATTTTTACTTCACGGAATTCCGAGCTTTAATTGTAACCAATCAGAAAACGGATGTTTGGGTAGGGATAATATGAATGCGTGGATCGGGTGACAATAATAGTAAACCACTTTCAACTGAGTACTTCAATTAAAACTATCACAAAGAAATCGGATTACACAAGATTTATTTTTTTTATTTTTTACTTTTGAAACAACGAAAAAAATAAATAGAAAGAACACGAGAGATATCAAACTCACCATGACCTTAAAAGGCTAAATGGACTGCTCAGGTGTCAACTCCAGGAGTAATGGAAAAATAAGGTCTTTAGCGGTGATGGACAACAAATAAAAATATTATAGCGGTGAGGAAGTAATTGCTTGGGAGAGGAGTGTGAGAGTAATTTCAGTACATAAGGGCAAATGGCTGTGTTTTATAATACTGTATTTCACTTTTATTTTATTAATTTATTTCTTACTATTTACTTTCCCTAAATGTAGAAGACATTATTTTATTTTAAAAAACACTACAGAACGTTCTGTGAACCATAATGTGATTAAAAATATTTCCTTATTTATTATGGCTATTCCTTATTTATTAAAACATTTGGCAATTTTCGCTCTTCAACAAAAAACAAAAATAATTTAAAAATCAAACGTGGCTTAAAAGAGGATGAGATGAATAGAAAAAAAAAAGTTTGTCAGAAAAATTAAAAACATTAAATAAAATTCAGGGTAATGTGGGATATTCTCTCGATATAATAATAAGTAACACATGGATTCGCGTTTTAAAAAACAATCTATGTAAATTATTTTTATATTAATTTAATCTTTTTTCGTGGGTAACCACCTATTTTTTAATTTATATTATTTTTAAATATTTTATTTTTGAAGAGAAAACACTGGGCTCCGTCGGGATTCGAACCCGGGTCTCCCGCATGCGCGGTACGCTATCCACTTGGAAGCGAGCTCTGTGGCGCGGTAGATAGCGTACCGCGCATGTCACGCGGGAGACTCGGATTCCCCAATTTTTTCTCTTCAAAAATAAAATATTCAATCTTTGTAAACATTTCCTACGCGTCTTACAAACCTATCAATGTATATAAATAATTTTATATATTATAGGGGGATGCTTCATTCCCCAACTCATACTTCCTCAATTTTAAGTAACCAATTAAGTAATTAAGTTTTTGTAAATTTTAACAATAGTGTCTAATAAACCACATTAAGAAGCCACCACGCGTCATAAAAGTTAAGGAAAAAGAAACATCGGGATTTGTGGTACATTTTTTTATTCTTATAATTCATGAATTATCTGTGCATTTGTATCATTAAAAAGTTTTTTTTTTTTTTTTAAATAGGTGTATTTAGTTTTAATAACATCTATGCAGGGACTAAATCGTACTTCAGATTAGAATAATAAACAAAATTACAAGAATTATCGGAAAGAAACCGGTGTGTGTCCGGTTTTCGTTTTTTAGGACGAGTCAATATTTTAACACTAATGTCTATTTAAATAATTTTCATTTAGGAAAAATTGTAATTTTTAAAATCAGACAGACTTTGTGAACATCGATGGTTGTGCGTCGATGTTAACATCGATGTTTTGAGTAATTGACGTTTTTTTTTTCTTCATTTTTTTATTGAAAGCGTACTGTAAAGAAAAATACAAGGCTTAAAATTTAACTTAAAATGTATATACATGTACAAAATATAACCAATAATATTTTAAATAATAATTTTTTTTTTAAACACAGATGTTTAGACAAAAACGAAATTGTTTCAACATCGATGTTTTAAGAAAAGATGTTTTTAACATCGATGTTTAGAAAAAAACAAAAATGTATTTAACATCGATGTTTAGAAAAAAACCAAAATGTATTTAACATCGATGTTAAAAAAAAACAAAAATGTATTTAACATCGATGTTTTGACAAAAACAAAGATATATTTAACAGTGATATTTTGGGGGCCCGGTGTGGCTGTGCGGTAAAGCGGACATCCTCCCATGCCGGAGCTGCGGGTTCGAGTCCCGCCCTGGGTGGTGCTTTTCTTTCGTAGAAGTATCACCCAGTGCCATGGGCCTGGGGGGGGGGGGAGCCTTGAGGTAAAAAACAAAACAAAAAAAAACAGCGATATTTGACAGTGGATATATTACCTCTGTTCTACTAGCACGGAAACCTACAATACTTCACAGGTTCGCGCCCACAGGTGGCCCTAGGATTTTTTAATGGGAGTAAAAAATCCTTAGCCATGCCGTCCCTCGGTTAGGACGTAAAATGGAGATCCCGAGCCTGTACGATGTCAGGTACTCGTTAAAGATCCCTATCCTAATTATAACTGGATAGGCAAAATTTAGGACTCCCGCTGTAGCATCGTCCGATTAGCCTTAGGGGCATGAAGTGACGTTAAACGAACAAACCTCTGTTCTTCTCTACCCTTTCTAGTTTCTGTAAAATTTTCAACTTCAAATAAGTCAGTAAAATACGAAAACGCAAGACCATATTATCATTTGATGCGGCTTCTAGCACAATCTTTTAAAATATTCACCAGAAATACGATTCTCTGTACATACTAGCGAAGTGACATCGACGTGTGAATATGTTTGGGCCCTAACAGGTTACTCTTTAAAAAATGAATATGAAAAACAACATGTTTTACACTTAAACATAGATTTAAAAACGTTTGGGCACATTGATACAATGACCTAGTGTACATTAAATCAGATATCGACACATTGTTAGAGATAATAAATACCATCCAGAATTAGCTCCATGAATTTTCTACACAACTTTCTTAATAACATTTATTAGTGGTTTTTTTTTAAGCTTTTAAAAATTTTACATCAATATACTTTACATCTATTCTAACAGTGAATATGCCGATATGGCGTTTGTGTATGTTCGTTAATTATCCGTGTGACTTCCTAATAGCACATTATCACGCAGTATTGAACAACACTTAATGACTATTTCACTATTATTTATATACTTCATTCTTTAATATTTACCTTTAATTGCCATTATTTTTTAAATACGTCACGAAAAAAACGCTAAAGGGCATACCTTCAAAGAATTTTTTTTCTTTCTTGTTTTTCTAGTCCTAAATTTATAATTCCTGTTAGGATACTTATTCCTCACTTAACCCTGGCACTTATCGAATTGTAATCTCAGCAAATTTAACACGTTAGGTGCGGCATCGGTCCCCGGGGTCCGAGGCCTTACATTCCCTTCTTAACAGCCGATTTTCACATGAAAATGTCCGGAAGTCCGAACACTTCAAACACTCAATTTAGTCTATTTTTAATGAGATAATTGCATTTTAGTGAAGAAAATGTTGCTAACAGCTGAAATTCTGTTGTTTTTTAGAATCGAACTCCGAGGTCCGATTTTTGATAAAGAATGGCGTAAATCCTGTATCGGCCTGTCCTTCGCCTATTATGTCTAGTTCCAATCCTTCCCAAGAGATAATGCCCTTGAGACGCTCATTTAATTCCCTTTCAATCAAAAGATAACGCTTTCTTCAAAGCATTCCCATCGGACCTTGACGCCCGATATCATCTGTGGCTCATCCCAGCAGTCGGATACCGGGGACCGATACCGTTCAATTCAAGATAAACCTAAAATACGCCGCCGCACATAAAGTGTTAAAGAATGTATACATTAAAAACATCGATGTTCTTTAACATTATACAGACAACAAATGTATACTGTTTCATAGAAATATGATTTTTTAATTAATAACTATATACTAAAACTATTCTAAATAATTTATTTCTTGAAGAGAAAAGATTTGGCTCCGCCGGGAGTGGAACCAGGGTCTTCCGCGTGACATGCGCGGTATGCTAACCACTGCACCACGGAGCTCGCTTCCGAGCGGTGCCAAATCCTTCCTCTTCACTGACACCTCTCCCTAATTATATTAATTAAAAAAAATTAATATAAATACTATAACAGTCACTTTATTATAAATATTCAGAAAATTTAATATAATCCCGCTTCGTCAAATTGTTTGCTTTGCTGGTCTGTTTCACCAATGATACCAAGGCTTCCTTAGTGTGCTTGCACTTGGTGGATCAAGGAAGAAGGAAACACGTCTTCCGGATCAAAACTTCTCCATCTAAATTGGCTGAAGTGGAGTTAAAGGATTCCTTGAGTCGGAAGAAGGGCTAAGGGACCAGACGAGTGTCCCATCTGCCAGGTCAAGAGTATTATGTAAAGGTGCTTTTACACTCAACGAACCTCACTCTCGAACAGGTTCTCCCCCCGAACCTTGTCGTACCGGCGTTCCACGAACAGCCATTTACACATAACGTGACGTTGAGCGAACAAATATGGCTGACGCACCCAACACCAGTTTCTGATTAAAAAAAAAACTCCATTATCAATATAGGAGATAGCGGGGTTGGTTGGCATAGGGGGTAGGTTGGCCATTGGCTTATAGTTTCTGTCACACCTGTTGTGAAGGTCCCACCATTGTACCATATGACCGGCTCGACCTCGGGAGTCCTGTCCTAAGTTTTCAATCCGATGCTTACAGTGTAGATAAGAGTGTGCTTCATTGATTGATTTTACAACATGTAAGTAAATTTTTATATTTTCAGTAAAGTTGGTTTAAAGGCATGGAAAAACATTTGGAAAAACTCCGATTCTGTTCACATAGCCCCAAACTCCTTTGAAAAACCTAACCTTTCGACTAACCAGTTTCTTGTTTGATTGTTCTCCCCTGTCCTGGCAGTCATCTTTCATACGATCTCTCCTGTGGGGTTAGTTGGCTCTCTTCAACTTTTTTTTTGTAGCAGTAGCAATTCACAAAAGCAAGGTAAACATAATCAAAGGTGAAACTACCAATTGTCTTTAGTTCCAGCGAGGAAGATGAGAGCAATTTTTCTTATGCAAAAAGTGACGACAGTTTAAACTTCTATCTTCTATTATCATTCTATTTTCCCTTAAAAGCTGTTAAAAACCTATTCAAAATTATTATACCATTATAGTGCAACTTTTAATAACAATAATATGTGTCAGGCAGTACTTGAATGAGATGGCTAAACAACCCCACCTTCTAGTCCAACCTGCCCCGCATAGGGGGTTAATTGGCATACTCTGGATTGACGAATTCTTCAATTTTCTATGATCTTAGTATTAAATATTATGTGGTGAAAAAAATACTTGAAGTACTCTAATACTTGGAGTGTACAGTGGTGTCAGCCCCATTGGGATTATATTAACAAGAACGACTCAACAATCAAAAAAGTGAAAACTGTTGCCAACCAACCCCGCTCTCCCCTACTTTATTTTATCTGAACAATAAAAAAATAGAAGACGAATTACAAACGGAACACTAGTATCACAAACAACTCCTGTCACTTGGAAAAAACCAAATCAAAAGTGACACTAGCGCTACCCCCGAACACAGGCGAACAGATGAAGTACCCAGAAGTGATCGTTATTTTTTATCAAATGAATACACAACAAATATATACTTAAATTATCAAATCAAGCATGGTTTTTAAATTAAAAATCAAATATAATAAATATATATATATTTTTTTTGGGGGGGGGGGAGGGGTAATTTATAGGTACGTTTAAGCATCAGTTTTTTAACTTTATCAATATTTCTTTTTTATATATATTATAGAAATTGACATGTATTGGTAATTACCATTACTCAAAGTCACACATTTTTCCAAATTCATATACTTATTTTTGTTTTTAATTGCTCTCTAAAGTATACTATTTTTTTTTTATTATTACATAAAAGTTTTTACTTGCGATAATTTGGCAATGCAAGCATAATTCTCCAAGTCGTCTGATTTTATAATTCCCTATGTAGTTGTTGAAAACATCATTTAGTTACCATGAAACAAATAATTTCCATTAAATGAACAGAACGGCCTTAATTATAAACAATGGTCTGTCATTAATAGCGTGTTTTATGAGTTGACGAAATATATATTATTTTTTTTCCCTGTATATCTTTACTTGATTTTTTTTAATATTTCATATTTAGCAATTTATTATTTGAAGGCGTAACGAGAGACAGATGCTTTCTCCATATAAACAAATACAAAGGCACTTTATAAGAAAACCATAAAGGCCCCTTCCCCATTTAAGCCCCCTCAGAACATTGTAATAATGATAAAGCTAACCCGATATTGAAGAAGACTTGATTTTCATTAAACATGACGAATTTGATCAAAATCATTAAAGCCGGTTATGAGATAATCGGAAAAAAAGGTAAATATTTATATTATTTATGTATGTATATCCTTGGGTTGATTTTTTTTTTTTTTTTTTTTTTTCTCCCAAAGCATATATAATTGTTCGATATAATGTGGACAATACTATATCTGTCATTGGAAGCTATAGTATACAAGCCAGCATGAGCAGAGCAGAGCTATAGCTGTTTGGAAATATAGACGCTAAGGTGAAGGGCAGGAAGTTGCTGGCTGGCCTTGGGAAACAGGAGCTGCTTGACATTCTCAATCTCAAGTAGACTATACAATTACAACTGTTAAGAGTGTATATACTATATAGTATATAGTATGTTATATAGTTCCAAAAGTTTCTTATGTCAGAGAGATGTCAGGAATAAATTTTGCGGAATATTCTACAAAAAAAAAAAAAAAAAATACTGTGTGATAGTAACTGAAACAGTGCAAAAGATTTTTTTAATGAAATATCATCACGAATTAACATTATAGAATACAAATGTACGCAAAAATAAAAAAAAATCTACACGTAATATTTATATTTTTTTTTTCACTTTTTATAAATAACAACTTCATTTGTTATCATAAAATTTTAATTAATCTCATTTATCTATTATCTTACTTTTAATCTTATTCCTTTTTGTATTACATCTTTACTAATATTTTATTATTTTAAAATATTATTAATGTATCTAATATTTTATTCTGTATTGTCTCTTATACTATTTCTTTATTAACATACTTAGGGTTCAAGTATTAGCTTTATATTATATATAAGCATTAGTATTTTAATTTAATTAGTTCTTAACTATTATAGCATACTTAATCATTGTTCGTATAAAGCCAATGTCTACCTATAAGTTTTTTCCTAACTTTTAACCATTAAATATCTTTCTGTTTTATAAGAGCTTTCGAAATTCTGTTTATACTAATCTAAATGTATTGCAATTTTTGTTTTGTTTCCTTGTATTATCTTCTTAATCCATCTTAAAATTTTCAATAATCCATCTGACTTTCTTATGTACATTTATGCGTATAATATGCCTAATCGCATGGAATACGCACATGTTTCAAATAAACTCCTCTTGAATAGGGTTACTATGCAAGAGAAAAAAAAAAAAAAAAGGACGATTATAATATTTTTTTTTTCCTTTTTTATACACTGAAATAATCCCTTCAAGATTACAGAATGATGAATAACGAATCGATTTTTAAAAACAATCATTGTATACAGTCTCTAAACTACACATTTGTATAAATAAATCGCCCACCTATATTCACTATAATTTTAAAACTGCATCCTAGAATAATTTGTCCTATATACATGTATGCACACTTTGATATCCTTATTTTAAAGGCAGATTACAAGTTTTTTTTTTTTTTTTTTTCTCATCTGGCTTTTATAGAATAAGTATGGGTCATACGAAATTAATTAATCACATAAGGATTACTAGGGCTGGATCTTAGATGCTTTGTCTGGAGGCTTAATCCCCCAACTCATCTCTCCTCAATTTTTAGAACGTATAATTATGTGCATTTTACCAATGGGGGATAATAAACAATATTAAGGATAATAAACAATATTAATTAATGTCAGTATTAATTAACAATATTAATTAGGGTAATAAACAATATTAAGAATGCATACATTGTTTTATGCTATCTGCCATTGATACATTATTGGAATTCTGTATCAATGACAGACTGGGAAATGACAGTTAAGTTTTTCTTTATAATGACGTAGTTGAACGTGGAAGAAATTTAATTAAATTATTACCAAAATATAAAAATAAATATGTAGATACAAATCGCATCAATAAAAAAAAAAATATTTTTTGGCCGAAAGAAATTTTAACTATAAAAAAGAGAACAAAAATCGGTTGTTATGTATTTTTTTACTTATGTATTAGCTACAACATTCGTGAAAAAACTAATAGGCTATAATGTGGTTTTTAAAGCTTAATAGTTATTTTTCTTTTTATAAGAAATAAAAATAAAAAGTTAAAATTATTTAACATTATGTTTCATTAAGTCCCCCTCCCCCCCCCATAAATTTGGAAAAATAAAAACTGCAGATTAAATAAATTCGTATTCTTTTACTATATTTATTATGCAATATATAAACATATATTTTAACTTCTGAATATCAATAGGTTTTATTTAAAAGCTTAATTGAGTCTCAATAGGCCAGAGTACTTCGAAAGCTTCCTCAAGATAAAAGAATTTTAACAGTCCCCAATCATAATTTTTTTTATTATTTTTGAGAAAAATATGTTATAATTAATAGTTAACAGTTACTCTCCATAATAATGTTTGCGATTGTTGTAATAATTTTAAAATACTCTTTGCTTATAAGGTCCAGACCTCCTGTAATTGTAATTTATACAACACAAGGTATTTATTTCCATCTAATTAATTTATTTTTTAATTTAATGTCTTATTAACAAAATATCCGATCCTCGCAAACGTAAGACATCTGAACAGTCATTCTATGACTACAAATTAGGTACACAGATATATTTATAAATCTTTTATAAAAATTTACAAAAATATGAGGGTTACAATTTTTAAATATTGTACAGGATATCTGAGATAAACAAAATAATTATAATTTAGTTTTTTATCAGTTTTTCTGGTACGTCCAAATAATAATTAAATTAAAACAATGGTAATTTTTTGATATCTTATTTTAACTTTTCCGGGATCCTATTTTCCCCTTTTTAAAAATAAAAAAAAAAAACCGAGATACTCCCGCGCTTGTCTCAAGTAGGGTTAATGACACAACAAACCCTGTATTGAAAATTTTCAAATATTTCCTTATTTTGTTAAACTTTAATCACCAACTAATTTAGAATGTAATCTTATTGCATTTCTAGATCTTTCTTTTATCAATATATATTATGCTATATTATATTGCCTCGATTTCTATTAATTTTTATCATATCATTATTATAATTATAATTAGTACATTCCGTCTTAATGGCGACAAATTTATTTCATAAGTCGCAACGCAGAGCAAAAATCGATAGAAAAAATTATGAACATTATTTTCTATTTTGTAAAATATAAGAAGAATTAATCTGCAATATTATAATTTATTTATTCATTTGCCGCAAATATTTTAAATGTAAATCATACAAAATTTTATAATATATTAATCTAATCTTAATTTGTGGGTGACCACCATTTTAAAATTATTTTTAAATAATTTATTTTTTTATTTTTTATTTTTGTTTTTTCAAATTCAAATCTTTTCTCTTCAAAAAATAAATTATTTAAAAATTTTATAACTATTATGAGTTAATAAAATTTGTTAATATATTATTTAATGTAGTTCGTTTGTTTTAGTACACACTTTAATGAAATATTGTTATAATTGATGATTGTCTCTAGTTATATATGATATATGAATGTATGCAAAATCATTATTTGATGGAACGGGCATGAAGATTCATTAGGATAAATTTCCTTTCTTACGGATTCAGATATTTATTTTTTAGGAATAGACTGAATAGCTCCTATAAATAAATAATTTATCGCACTAAATATTATTAGTTTAGATAGAATATATAGAAGTGCTGTATTAGAGCCCTGAGCAACTCCAGATAGGAGGGTGGTGGTGGGGGAAATGACGCTGGGTGACCAACTTGCCTTTCTCCAGACAAGAAACTGCACTAACATATTTAATAAATGCTGAAAATACAAGCGCATCGGATTAATTTTATCCTTAAATACAGAGAAATTAAAGATTTTTTAAATAAATTTTCATATTTTTTGGTATTAATTACAAAATATTTTCATTTTTATAAAAAAAAAAAATAAAAAAAAAATGTGCTTGGGCGCCTATATTTTTTTTTTACTTAAAAAATATATTTCTTCTTCGGATCCGAACAACGAATAAACAGTTTACCTAAATCTAAATTTTTAAATCACACGTGAAGACCCCACGCCAAGAACGAGTTCAGTCCATTTTTTGTGTGTATTGTTTTATAGCGCATTATAATAAACCATTTCGAGTACTACAAATCTTAAGATACTTACAATTCTTTTTTGGGGGCACACGAAATTATAATTCTTTTTTGGTCATTGATTCTTTTTGGACTAACAAATAATGTATTGTATTTTTATTAACATTACCATTATTTGAAAATATATTGGGCATACACTATTTTTTCCGAGAGTTACTAGGTTGTGTTATATACAAGATTAAAACTATGCAAACAAATTCGTGCAAACTACACAGATTTGAAGTACTCGAAATGGCTTACTATAATGCGCTATAAAACAATATTCACACGTTCTTAGCGTGGGGTCTTCACATGTGTTTTAAAAACTTAGACTTTGTCCCGAAGCTAATTTTATTTTAGGTAAACTGTTTATTGAAATTGATCGGATCCGAAGAAAAAAAACTTTTTTTTAACAGTCGAAAAATTAAAATTATAGTCAGTGCACCCAGGCATATTTTTTTTAATCAAAATTTTTTTGTGTAAAAAAAATCAAATTTAACTATAAATCTCATTTCTGTCCTAACGAACTTTTCTTGACCCATGGCTTTTCTCATTGTTTTCCAAATTCCCTGGGTGGTACCGAAATATACAGCTAGTTATAAATAAATAAATTAAAAATAAAACTACAGTTATCATGTTTGTTCAATAAATAAAATGTTATTCTTTTATCAAGGTTTGGTGATTAATACATTTAGATAAATTAAAAAAGGGCAATATTCAGCAAAAAACAATAATTTTTTTTTTTTTTTTGACACCCTTAAAAATATTTTTATTCTAAATCATCATAAGAACAATCCCTAAGTATGATGCGTGTTAGGTACAAAATACAAAAAAGCTAAATTTTGTAAAAGAAAATAGTTATTTATTATACAAGTGACGAAAGTAGATTATTTTACAACTCGAGTGAAACGTTTACCCACACGAGCGAAGCGAGTGTGGTAATTTCACGAGAGTTGTAAATTCTACTTTTTTCACGAGTGTAATATTAAATTTTTTCTGTAATCGTGTAATACATGATCAGATCTAACCAGAATATGAACAAAATTAGGATGTTGTGAAGATTATGGTATGTTGTCGGTAGGTTATAAGCATGGTTGTGAAAGGTTATAAGCATAGTTATAAACAAGTGCAGGTTATAAACAAGGAAGGTAATTATTATTATATTTAAATTTTAAAATATATTGATTATTTCCACCAATAATTCATTCACATTTCAATTTATTTTGTTAAAATAAATTCTTACAATGTTAAGAAACATTTAAAAGCATTTAATTTCCAACTTCAAATTATTTTTTAATTTATACTTATTACTAATTAAGAAGGCAATTCACTTTCTTCACTCTATTGCAAAATGTTTCACTTTCTTCACTCATTTCAGTTTAGTAATGTTACCATTATTCAACGATTACAGAAAATTTTTTTTTCTATGTATGGTTAAAAAATTATAAATTAATAATCTTGTGTGTAAATAAAATAATATAATAAATGTGCTCACAGGCTTGAAAATGGCTCAAGAAGCAGAAACGTTGCCAGAATAAAAAAAACTTTATTATTGTTTTTTGGTGAATATTGGCCTTTTTTTATTTATCTAAAATAAATGTTAATAAATAAATAATAAATAATAAATAAATAAATGTTATTATTTATTTATTTTACAAAACCTAAGGGTGAGTCTAAACTTTTGACTGGTACTGTATATATAATTCAAAATATAGAGGTGTAGGAATATTCACTTGAAAATACAATAATTCATACACCTCTATATTTTGAATTATATACAGTCATATTACCTATGTATTGTATGCATTCATATTATTGATAACTTTAGTTTAAAATTTTACCAATGCAACTCACATAATTTTATCTTGACCTGTTGGTTCATTGCAGGTTATGATTTTGAGAACATTATAGTCTCGAAACGTTGCAATAATATAGTTTTTTATTACTGACAAAACCTCAAGAAGCCTACTGTATCGCCCCATTTAATATATTACTCTTTTTCTTATGACATCAACAAATTCTCAGTGTATGACAAATTAAAAAAAAATAAGGATAGATACATGCTAATATGGTCACTTACTGTGAAAGAATATATAAAAATTTGGCAATGCCATATGAACGAAAATCAAAATCCATATATGTATGAACTCTTAAAACAAAGCGGAACGGAGGGTGGAGGTAGAGATATTACGAAGATGCACTAACGCACTAGGACTGACTTCTTTCATCACGTCATAACGAAAGCAATGATGAAGATAAGGAATAATGAGAGACTGGAGCAACAATGGCATTTACGCAGAGAGCACTAAGGGTCATAACTTTTTATCAAGCCTACGCTTTCTCGCCATTCCATGTAAAATTCAATCGAAAGATATATATGTATACATAGTTTTCTTGACTATACATATGTATATAAAGTATATAATCTTGACCCGTTGACTGTTGATATTAAATGTCATAATAGGTTTCTTGAGGTCCAGTCAATAAATAAACCTGATCTTTATCTGATGATATTCTCCTAAATCTTAAAACATGTTATTCGAATTTAATAAACTCTAATTAATTTTACTAATTATATATTTAAATAATATAATACATCACAGTAATAAACTATTTTTATATTTTAATAACTTTTTTTTTTTGCTAAAGGCCTGCTTTGAAGCCCTACACTCTCAGAGCTGTTAATTTTTATGTATGGATTAAAATGTTATTGTACTTTCTTCTGTGAATTGATGGATGGAGGATAGAGGCATTGTCTAAAGATTTCATTTTTTGCACAAAACTATTGTTTGTTTAACGTCACTTTATGCCACTAAGGCTATTCGGACGATGCTACTACAGTTGAAGTCCAAAATTTTGCCTATCCGGGTATAATTAGGATAGGGATCTTTAACGAGTACCTGACATCGTACAGGCTCTGGACCTCCATCTTACGTCCTATCCGAGGGATGGCATGGCTAAGGATTTTTTACTCCCATAAAAAAAATCTAGGGCCACCGCTGGGCGCGACCTTTGGTATTGTATGTGGTTGCCATGCTAAACATTATACCACTGGTGACCCCTGACAAAATTGTTGTAGTTGTAGATGTTGGGGTATTTTTTTCGGAAGTTATCATATTTTTTTGCATTTTGTTATGACGTGTATTGGGTCTTCAATAGTCTTATAAACCGGGCATTCCTCATTCTTGTTGATTTTTATTAGTGTTAAACCACGGTTTGTTCGGCTATGGTTAATTCGTAGTTTCGTTAATATTGCTATTTCCATAAAACCATGGTCGTAGGCTTACTTTTGGTTGTATGCCATAGTGGTTCTTGCCCTCTGTTTGTGACACCCATGTATACCTCTCTTACCTTTGATGGAAGTTTGGCATTTCTCTCTCTTGCTGGTCCCTTTTTTTTGCCAATTTGTCCGCAAGCTCATTTTAATAACATATGCTTCTAATGTAATTCTCGTATACCTATCAACAACAAATTCCAAAAGGTCAGGAAAAACCCAAGTACCCTTTACCGCCTTTTTTTATATATTCCAAGCCTCCGAAGGACGGCTTGCCACTGAATTTTTTATTCCAATTAAAATATCTTAAGAGCCATCTGCATAGACTATTATTTTATTCAAGGCATTTTCGTAAAAAAAAAAAAAAAAATTATCAAAATATTGATAAAAATAATTATTTACGGCTGCAACTTTTTTTTATGGTAAAAATTTAGGAAATCATCAGAATAAATTATTTTTTAATAAATTGATAAACTTTGTTCTAAAATATTTACATAACACTCAACTCGATGGGATACTGCTGCATCTTCTCCCACCGCCTTAAACCTCATGTCGGTCAAAATATTTGAAAATAATTCTGTATCTTGGTTCTAAAAAGGCCAATGTCCAAAATTGGAGAAATCGAGTAATGCAAACCAATGATCTATCTAGAAGAATTAATTTTATTGTAAATATGGGCAATGTCCTTGAAGTCATTACCAAATTAATACCTGAAGTGAGCGGAAAAGAAAAGGTGTAAGAAAATAATGAAAATTTCATAAATTGATAAATTTAATTTGGCATTTTCTAGGAATGGTAAAAATGGACATTGGCCCTCTTAGAACCAAGATACAGAATTAATCCTTATTCCTTTTTTTGACCCTGGGAGTCGGTAGATTTCCATTTCGTTTTTTAACCCTTTTCACTCGGCACAGTTTCGGACGTTACCTACCGGCAACTCATTCGCGAAAACGTACACCCTGAAATCGTAATATTATACAGTAAAATTTTAGAACTAAGTAAGGAATCGTAATAAAATTTAGGTTATATGTATTTGTGAAGCTTCAAGTACACATAGTTCAAGGGGGGGACTTTTTTTGGGAATAACGAAAATAGACCTAAAAATTGTGTAAAATTTTTTATAGTTAAGAGAACCGGAGCGGATAACGATGGAAATCCCTTAGATTTCACAAAGGTTTCGCCGTTCCATATACACATAAAAGCAAAAAAATCTAATTCGAGAAGTAAAAACAGTTTAAAAAATTACGAGATGGGACCCTTTTAATTGAAGTTTTCTCAGATATCCAATCAGAAAAGCTCCTAAAATGTGAAAATCTGCTTAATAACTTTCCGGTTAAAGTAGAAACACATGGGAAAATAAATCAAAGTAAAGGGATTATTTTTGATCCCCGAACTGAATTGTACAATCGAGGAAATAAAAGATGAATTAAAACCACAAAATATAGCCGATGTTAAAAGATTAACGTACTATAAAAATAATGAAAGACATTTATCACCTAAAGCGAAATATCCTATAAATAGTTTTTACGATTTGTTTATGTCCTTATATGTTAAATACTGAAAATTATTTGCATTGTCTCTATAGCGGAGCCCTCGAGTTTGAAGACAAATTTTTAATGGCTCCGCTCCGGAGACCTCGAGTGCAAAGGGTTAATATCGATAATTATCCAAATAATTCGAATACTCCTATAATCAGTTTCAATAGTAAATTGAGATTTCGAACATCTACATGAGGTGTAACATTTTTAATATATGTAACACATACAGTTCTTTATGTTTTCTCATATCCAATGTATCATTTTTTTTTTTTTTTTTTTTTTTTTTTTTTTTTTTAACCAGGGGGTATATTTATAGACGATTTAGTTAAACATGAAACTTAAAGGGTATTTAAAGATGTAAGAGAATGGGGAAATGTTGGTGTATTGTGTGCTAAGGGACTGGTTCACTTTTACCAACCAATCATCTTGGGGTGAATGGTACCTTTTTCTACCTGTTTTTCAAATGTAGCAGGTAAAAACTGGATCCAACGTGGAAGGCAATCCTAGCATCATCTTCCTGTACACACTCCCTTTCTAAAAGCGAGCTCGTTGGAAGAATGAGTGCATTAAAATCACCAACTGCCCTATGTATAAATTATACAAGAGCATAATTCGGGAAACAAAATTTGCAGATAGTTCGTATAAATTATTAAAATTACTTAAAAAATATTTATGTAGTTATTCTAGCATCAATACAAAGAGTATTGATATACATTTTTAGATAATTTATTTTTTGAAGAGAAAAGATTTGGCTCCGCCGGGAGTCGAACCCGGGTCTCCTGCGTTACATGCGAGGATGCTAACCGCTACACCACCCATGTAACGCAGGAGACCCGGGTTCGACTCCCGGCGGAGCCAAATCTTTTCTCTTCAAAAAATAAATTATCTAAAAATAATTTAAAATTGGTGGTCAGCCACAATTTAAGATTCGATTAATTAAGATATACATTTTTGTAATTCAATCAACGCTATCAATTATCTTAAAATATTTTAGTTACATACAAAATAATTGTGAGAATTTTTTTTTTTTATTCAATTAATATGTTGAATATTTTTAAGAATTCTGAATCATTGTTAATATTGGCTGTTTATGACTTTCGCTAACGGGCGATGAATCGAATATCTTAGTTGAACTGGTTACAACCGATGCATTCAATGGGCTTTAAAAAAGGATTTCATCGTAAATTTAAAGCCTTGTTGTTCACAGGCATTCATAATGTCTTCAAACACATTTTTCTATCCTCATAAAATAACTATTAAACGAAATAGAATTGAAGGCAAAGGGTTCTTACCTTAGGTTGGTATGTCTTTTTTTTTTTTTAAACTTTTTTAAACTTTTTTACTGGCCGGAGTTCAACTCTTGATATCGAGGATATTATGACGGTCATCGCAAACAATCCACGAATTACTGTCCGTGAGATAGCTGCGGAGTTAAGAGCCTGCAAATCGACGGCCAGAGTTGGAAAATCGGAAAAGAGTGCTATTCCACCAAGACAACGCTAGGCCCCACCTGTCTTTAAGGACTCGGCAAAAGTCATTAAGCTTCAGATGGGAGGTTTTACCTCACCCGCCGTACTCTCCTGACATTGCTCCTTCGGATTTCCATCTTTTCCGTTCCCTCGAAAATTGTCTACAAGGGAAATCCTACTCTTCAGAAGATGACGTCAAAACGGACCTTCCAAGCCGTTGGGAAAGGGTAATCGCTAACTGTGGTAACTATTTTGTAGATTCAATAAATAAATTTTAAGCTGTTCATCAATTTTAATTTTTGTCCAAATTTCTCTACGAACTTTCCGGACAACCCAATAATTAATCCTTATTAATACGTTTTTGAACCTGGGAGTTGGTCGATTTCCATTTCGTTTTTTAATATTGTTAATTATCTAAATATTTCGAATACACCAATAATCAGTGTTGATAGAAAATTGAGATTTTGAAAATCTACATGAGATGTAACATTTTTAATATATGTAACACATAGAGTTCTTTTTGTTTTCTCATATGCAGTGTATTATATATTTTAAACCAGGGCGTATATTTATGAGCGATTTAGTTAAACCTGAAACTTATAGGGAACTTAAAGGTGTAAGAGAATGAGGAAATTTTGGTGTATTGTAAAAACTACAGTTTTTTCCCCCAGACTAGAATGCTTAGGAGGAAACGCAAGAAGATGGAAGAAAACGAGGATCAACCTTTGAAAACGAAACCTGATTTTTAAAGATTGACAACCTCGAAGGTATCGGATCCAAGTTTAGATTGGTAGCAGGCGAGATGGGTACCGGGAATTAACATTTAGTCATTTGCTTAAAATAGAGAAGCTATCCTAAGTTAATTTCGTAGTCAATTCATGGTCAACGCCAGGCGAAGTAGCTTTGTAAAATGATCCAACGTAAGTTTTCCAATGTTTTTATTTAATTTAAAAAACCTCCTTTTGTAATTTAAAAGAGCTAGAAGAACCCGATGTGATGTAAATTGGGCAGAATTTAAAATAATAATACAAATAAAACCATTTAAAAAATATAAAGAATCAATAAAAATATATTCCCAATGTAGATTTTTAATTATTGCCCTTCTTATTTCCACGGGGCAACATCAATAAGTAATATTTGTGATTTATACCTTAAATCAGGTTACTATTTATTAATCTGGTTAATGTTATAAAGTTAAACAACCATCGATTAATACATAGGACCAACAGTTATCACTATAAAAAAAGAAAATAAATTATTCGAACTAAAAATATCTGGATTATAATTTATATATACAAATTTCGAGTTTTTTTTTTTGTATTATTTTTTCCATCTCTCCGTGAAAGGTGCAAAAATCAGAAATTTTTTTAATATTATTTCAAAAGCTTATTTATGCCTCCAGTTTTTAGATAAATAAAAAAATACGTTAATTAAACGAGTTAACAAGTTATAATCCCATGAATGTTTGATGCCATTTTTTTTTTTGCCAACAAAAAGTTCGTAAGCTCGTTTATTACTTAATATTAACAATTTTAACAAACTAGGAAACCGGTATTGATGAAAATTGAGTACTCTTTTTGTATGGAAAAAATAAAGAAAAAAATCTTATTTGAACTTTTTATAATAAATAAATGTATTAATGCTGGTATTTTTTGCGTATACTTATCCGAAACACTGTTTGTATGCATATATAAAGATATAAAAATAAAAATAAAATAAAATACTGCTTTAAATAAAGGGGCTGCGGTGATGAAAGAATTGACGATGTGTTAAAGATTTGTAAGGTGTACTGACGTTTCAGTTCGGTGTAATAAAGTTTTAGACCTTCAAATTGTCCTTATTGCGGCTCAGAAAATTAAAAAAATTATCTATTTGAAAAATAAAAAATTTAAAAGATCTGAAACATCATAGAAAATGAGATCTGGTGTAATATAATAAATGGATGATTGAAATTTAATATGTTTTGAATAAAAAATATTATTATGCATAAATAAATATTACTAATCCTCAACAGAGGATAGCACCATAGAATGGTTGAATAAAAAAAAAAAAAATTAAAGTGATTATTCGAATAAACAAAGCTATGAGGCTAAGATATTCAATTGAGAACAATAGATTTTATTTGATAGACCAATGGGACCCTCTGCTGTGATCATTGACCGTGAAAATGGAAAGTCAATGAGAAGCCAACATCTTCCAATCAAGGAGAAAAAAGGAAAATAACTATACTTGATATAATAATAAAAAATATATGTTATAATAACATCTAATATAAATACATGATATACAATAATAAAAATACATACTTATATAGTCCCTTTCAGTAATTTCTTTGTCAATCCGGTTCCTGTGTTACGAGTAATTGAGAAAATGTATCGATGATTTTTATTTTCAAATAATTTTCTAGAAATTCACATATTTGTGAATGAATTGCTCTTTCTTTTAACGCAAAATTCCTATTTATATCGTATACATATGTATATATATACTTCGCCTTGGTGCGGTCCCAGAAAAACAATTTGGGAAGGGGGATATTTCGTACACGATTCATTTACATAAATCCCGCTATACTAGAAATTTTGTAAGAATTAGATAATAATCATTTCGCTGAACATCGCACAGAAGCCGGTAGGTACATGGGATCTACATCAGGAATTTTTTAATATTCCCTATTCAATATTTTTTTCCACACTTAAAATCATCGTTCATACCAAGCCATGTAAAACTAAATACAAGCGTTTTTCATCATGCAGGATTCTGAGTTATTTTAATAAAAACGGTAAAATTGAGGGATATAAATTACTGTCAAAATTTTTCGCTGTTCCCTATTAAATAAAAATCCATCAAAACGAAGCACTTTTTTAGGTTTCAATGAACATTAATAAATGTATTGTCATAGTTATAGCTGGAATTTCATAGCGATCTTAATTCGGAGATCGAAAACGAGACAATATGAGGAACTATAAAAAGTTTTTACAACCACATATTGCAATTTTAAATACATATAAATTAAAAAAGATTACATAAATATAAAAAATAACGGTTTCTTAGAAATGTTAGTACAAAATGATTTTATGAAGTATTATTAGTTATTTTGTTATTTTGGAATCGCACACAAATAAAAAGTCAAACTTAGAGATATGTCTAAACAATGTATAATAAATGATTTTTGCGGTAACATAGTCGCTAATTTTAAATAACTTCAAAATCGAGTTAATTTCGAAACCCAAAATCTATAATATAATATGTATTTAGCAGTAAGTTATTATTCTTCAAATATGAGTATTTTTTTTCTTCAAATACGAGAAATCAAATCGAACTTCAAACATATCGCGACGATGAAAATCGAATATTACAAAAATTCCATATGTTATTGAAGTATATAAGATAAATGATTTCTGTTTTGTAAAATAAATGAATGATCTATCAATCAACACAGTCAAATAAGGCAGGGTTGAATGGCTAACGGATCTTTTTATTTATTTATTTTATTTATATTATTTTATTTATTTATATTCACTGTGGATTCGCTGACTTATGGATGGAATGATAAATCAGTGGGAGGATAGTAAAGGCACAATAAAATAAAAATGTCAGAATTTTCAGTTAAAACTTTTTTTAATTTTGAAAAACCAACGTTTCGATCCCACATGTGGGTCATCTTCATCAGGGCTTCTGAGTCCAGAGTAATACAAAGACTCCATTGGCTATTCAAAATAAAAAAGCTTTAACTGAAAATCCTGACAATCAAATCAATCTATCGTAAAGAATAACAGTTGACTATCTTTCACCTCTATAAAAAAAAATAATTGTTAGCTGTTATATTTACAAACAAAGTATATTTTTGTTGTTTGTTTGTTTAACGTCACTTTATACCACTAAGGCTAATCGGACGATGCCACAGTGGTAGTCCTAAATTTTGCCTATCCAGATATAATTAGGATAGGGATCTTTAACGAGTACCTGACATCGTACAGGCTCGGGACCTCCATTTTACGTCCTATCTGAGGGACGGCATAGCCAAGGATTTTTAATTCCCATTAAAAAATCCTAGGGCCACCGCTGGTCGCGGACCTGCGACCTTTAGTATTGTAGGTTGCCATGCCAACACGTGTGATCCCAAAGTATATATATATATATATTTTTTTTTTTATTCAGACCTATATGCTGATCCAAAGATTAAGAATAAAAGAATTATAAATATATTTAAATTATTAAGAGCATCGTAACTTCGAATTGGATTACAATTATTAAGCAGATTGAATAATGTAATTGTAGATTTAAAGAGAGAAAAAAAAAATGATTTTTAGACAATATAATCATATCCGTTATTCAACTAAGATTTTCTCACTTGAGGCAACAGCTGATGAAATGGTGATGAAGCTCCCCAGCCGCGAAGTAGACAGGAGGATTAGAAAGAAAACAGAAGTTGCTTCCACCATCCATACTAAGGCCACAGCTTAAGCAAACAGACAGAACAATTCTCTAATCCTAATCTCTTAAATTGATATTAACAACGGATGAATGGTTTTTATTTTTATAAATGAAATAGCATTGTCAGAGATTACCCACGGCTATTGTTTGAAAAAACATTAAAAATCTCTATAAAGGTGAATAGATAGCTTAAAGAAATGTTTATTTCTATTTAAATAATAGTGTATTATATTGAAACTTACGTCAATTATTATTTTAATTATAATAGATTTCTCTAAGAGGCAATTTTCATGTCAAGATTTTTTTTTCCTTTTATTTTATATAAAGTTTATATATACTATATATATATATATATATATATATATATATATATAATTGTCAGAGGTGAGAGATAGTCAACTGTTAATCTTTACGATAGGTTAAATGATGATCAGGATTTTCAGTTTGAAAATTTTTTTATTTTCGAAAGGCAACGTTTCGATCCAACTTGTGGATCTTCATCAGGGCTAAAAGAAAACAAATATATGAGTATCTATGCTAGAGCTAATTATTCATGTATAATGCTTACCATCTTTTATATTATTATCAGTCCTGCAAAATATTCATTTATTGTCATTCTCTAGCATAGATACTCATATATTTGTTTTCTTTTAGCCCTGATGAAGATCCAAAAGTTGGATCGAAACGTTGGCTTTCGAAAATAAAATTTTTTTCAAACTGAAAATCCTATAATAACAGAAAAGTACCAAAAATAGAATATGTATAATGAACATTCCTCAGTATACCTTGCAATATTTCTTATCATGAAAGAAAAGAATCGAAGTATTTTTATAAAATTTTATATATATAAAAAAAATATTTCCTATACGTATATGGATTTTTATGATGTATTAACTTGAATTCCTTAATAAAAATTACATGCTGAACTTGTAAAAAAATATTGTTAATACGGTAAATAATAATAAAAACATATTAAATGTATTTATAAATATGATTATAAGTATTCATCTGTTTAAAATATAATAAAACAAAACCTAAAAATCACACTAACCAGTAGTATTTAATGATCATATAAATCCAAAAGAACAAAGTCTTACTAAAAATACACAAGGAAACATTCACATTCACATTAAAAAGTTGTTCTAGTCAGTAGTATTATAATTGACTTCAGACAAAAAGATATAAATGTCTTTCAGGTAATGTATTCAGTGTAAATAAGAAGAATACGATTAAGAAAGAAAAAAAATTACAATTAAACATTGTAATTATTTATTATCTTCCTAATTTAAATAACTATGGGTTTTGTAGTGTAGTATAGTCAGTCGATAAAAATAGTCTTTTGGCTCATTGCTCAGATTATAATTAAAAAAAAAAAAAGATGTATTTATTAAAACAATGAGAAAATTTTCCCAATGAAATGAGAAATCACATTTGCTCTTTAACAAAAAAAAAAAATCAGTAAAAATTTATATCAAAGAATATTAGAATTAGGTATTATTTAAAAATATTAAACATTAGAACTTCTTTTTGTCGTAAAAAAGAATATTAAATGTTAATAAAGTTTTATAATCCATACATATCGGTCCTACTAAATTTTAATAATTATGTAAAACAAATTAGAACTGGATTGTTTAAAATTTTATTCATTCTCAAAAACTTCATAAAAACCTGTAAATATATCAGGGTTATGTTAGCTTTTATATAAAATTAGATTGGCTTAATGATTTAGGCGGTGTCAATAATTTTACTATAAAATATCTGTGGTGATGTTGCTTTGTTGTTTTGAATAAGTACTAAAAATTTATTCTATTCAAAAGTAAATCTGCCTTTTCATCTTAAATGAGTACAATTTTTACAACATGAAATGTTTTTGCTTTGTATATAATGATAATGTGTTTCGGTACTTATAAACATATCGGTTTATATTGGTTATGTGTTTGCATATGATTTTCGTAATGTATTAACCTGACTTTCTTCATATTTATATTTTACATAAATATAAATTGTTCTTACTTTTCTTTTAAATTTAAAATTAGTTTTTAATGTGATGTTTCATTTTCATTCAGACTTTAAACAATAAATAGTAATATATGTTTGCATGAGTGATTTTAATGCACATATAACATTTGATTTAAATAATTAAGCAAATATTGAAAAAAATTCCGATATGATTAACTTTACTCATCAATAACATGTTTTATCGGATACTATTTAGTAAATATAAATTACCTCTCTGATTTGAACAGAAAATGATTTTTAGAAATTTCAATTATTGTTAAATATCAAGAAATAATGTAAAGAAGAACTTTTTTATTACACTAAGAAGTTATCATTAAACCTAAAAATGATACTTGCATAGTAAGATATATTTTTATATTGTTTCGATATGTTTTTTAATCAAAGCTGGTATGTATAAACCAAAAATAAGAAATGAGAAGATTCTATTTTTCAAAAATAAGTGAAAATTTTACAAATCTTTTATAGTAATTTATTATGCAGTGTAGTGTGTAAATCTATTTTAATAAAAAAATATGGTTATTTTTAAACATAAATACAAATTTTTTTTTACTGTAGCGTTTTAAATTTTATTTAATTTATATTGGGATTTTTCTATGCCATAATTCTAAGCACTATAACGAAACGTTTACAAACTAATAACTAACATTAGCTTGAATTTCTACAGATTTATATTCAACATATTCATACTTTACATAAATATAAATTGTAATTACTTTTATTTTAAATTTAAAATTGGTTTATGGTGCGATAACGTTTCATTTCCATTTAGACTTTACACAATGAACATAAAAGTAAAATACACACTTATATATATATATATATATGTCTGTGAGGGTGATTTTAATGTACATATAACATAAGTTTCATATAGGTATGTATAAACTATTACTAATAACCGAGGAAAAATATTAAAATTAATGATTATGGACAAATTCTCTTTTAAAATCTTAACTTAATTGTAGGATATTTTTTATAAATTAACTTTAGATTATGCTTTAGTAATTATTTGATTTAAAGATATATGTATGTTGTATGAATAAGTGAGACGAAGCTGCTTCCATTTAGACTTTACATAAAAGTAAAATAAAAGCTTATATATATGTTTGCATGGGTGATTTTAATGCACATATAACATAATTTTTATACATATACCTAAATTGGTTATAAATCTATTACTAATAACCAACTGAAAAGATTAAAATTAACGATTATGGAGAAATTCAATTTTAAAATATTGATTTAATTAGAGGCTTTTTTTTATAAATTAACTTTAGATTATGCTTAAGTAATTATGTGATTTAAAGATATATGTATGTCGAATCAATATGTGGGACGAAGCAGCTATTTTATTAATAAATAGTAAAAAGTTATAACATTGGAATAAAACTGTATAATTTAAGTAATCAGTATATATATTTTTTTAATAAGGAAAAAATAAAGTTTTATATATATACCTAAATTTGTTATTAATTTATTACTAATAACCAAGTAAAAAGATTAAAATTAATGATTATGAAGAAATTCAATTTTAAAATATTTATTTAGTTAGAGGCTATTTTTTAAAAATTAACTTTAGATCATGCTTTAGTAATTATGTGATTTTAAGATATATGTATCTTGAATCAATAAGTGGGACGGAGCATCTATATTATAAATAAATACTAAAAAGTTATAACACTAGATAAAACTATATAATTTAAGTAATCAGTATATATATATATATATATATATATATATATATATATATATATATATTTTATAAGGAAAAAATAAATGCTACTTGTCTAAAATATTTACAACTTTTGAGACAGACGTTATTTTTTTTTAAATTATTTTCATTGATATATATTTTACATAATCAGGTAAACCATACAGTTATTAGCACCCTTAAGATTAAATTTCAGTGGTGACATTAAAAAAAATACTTATTATGAAGGGATCTAATTGAAACTTCCTATAACTCCTCTTTATCTATCCTCATAAAGACTCAAAAGGTTTTTTAGGGTCAAAAGTTCAGTAGTTTTACAATATGGCAATATTTATTGTTAAAAGTGCCAAATCTAGTTACTGGCACCCTGTGGATTTAATTGTGAAATATTCCCTATTGTTAGTCTGTTAAAGTCTTACTTCATAGATGACTTAGAGGACCCTTCAAACATTAGATTCATGTATATCTTGTAATAAAATTAGGACTTGTTTACCTATTTCTTCAAGTTAAAGTTGGGGTGCCAATAATCTTACTGAGTGCCAATAACTGTATGGTTTACCCTATGTTCACTGGATTATATATATGATGTAAATCAATTTGTTTTTTTTTTAGTGATGAAGATTGTCTAATTAAAATACATTTATATATGTAAACAGTATATTGATTATGTTTTAAGTAAAAATAAATAAATAAATAAAAAATACAAAATTCGAAGAAGTCTCCTCAATTGTAAATGCCCGGGAAAATTTCCCGGCGGCCATTTTGTGACCTAGGGCAGTCTACCTGTTCACACAGGTACATGTTCGGGCCCACTCCTCTATCCCAAACACTATCAATGGGTCCCCGGTCACTTCAACACTTGTTTCTTTGTGTTCGTTCTATCCTTTATAACGTTTGAACTTTCTGATTTTATTTTATTTTCGTTTTGTTTTTTGTTTGTCAACAATCAAGAATAATATGTTGAAATAAATATAAAAATGATAATGAATGTATGTGAATTAAATTTTTTAAAGTTGAATAAAACCTATTTTTTTTTAACTATTAAATGAAACTGTTATACGCAATGCAATGTTTGTCCACAGAATGATAATACAAACACAGATTTAAAAAAAAAAAAAATACAGTCTTCATGATACTTGTTGAATAATGAACGCTCCCCTCACTTGTGATTAATGAAATTATGAATAAATGAATGAACACATCCCACTTTTTATGAATTAAAAAGCATTCATGGACACAACGTAGCAATAGGAGACATGATCCAATACTTATAATAAACACTCATATACATACATATATATATATACACAGGTATATGATATAATAATAAACAATTTACCCCATCAGTATATAACATGTTCCGTATAGGAGAGAAGCTGGGATGTAAGCTGAGCGAGGGACTCTAGGCGACTGAATAGTTGACAGGACTGACTCATAGGCCGACCTTTCAGTCTACCTGCGGCTTCAGGCAACCACCACCCCCCTACCTTAGCACAACCGTTAACAATTACAAAACCACTTTACCTGAAACCTCTGCAACGATTTCTTTCTCCTTCCCTCATTAGCCCTGTTCTTACAGAAATAGAAAGAATTATTGTTAGCTCGTTTGGACGCCAGAGGGAACGGAGTTAATTAAAGTAGCAATTTAAAAGAGCATATTATATTCAAAAATATAGATACAGTAGAACTTTCATTACCCGTGGTAATGATGGGTATGGGGGTCCACGGATAATCGAAAACCCCGGAAAATCGAATTAAAACATTTGATTGACTTAATGTGATAGAAAAAAGGTTAAAAAATCACTTGTAAGGAATAATCACTTTTATTAACAAACAAACGTTTTATATAGGGAGTCGTTCCTGTTAATATAATCCCAATGGAGCTGATACCACTGTAAACTCCAAGTATTAGAGTACTTCAAGTATTTTTTTCACAACATGATATTTAATACTAAGATCATAGAAAATTGGAGAATTCGTCAATCCAGAGTATGACAATTAACCCCCTATGTGGGACAGGTTGGCCTAGAAGGTGGGGTTGTTTAGCCATCTCATTCAAGTACTGCCTGACACATATTATTGTTATTAAAAGCTGCACTATAATGGTATAATAATTTTGAATCGGTTTTTAACAGCTTTTAAGGGAAAATAGAATGACAATAGAAGAAGATAGAAGTTTAGACAGTCGTCACTTTTTGCATAAGAAAAATTGCTCTCATCTTCCTCGCTGGAACTAAAGACAATTGGTAGTTTCACCTTTGATTATGTTTACCTTGCTTTTGTGAATTGCTAGTGCGCCAAAAAAAAAAGGTGAAGAGAGCCAACTAACCCCACAGGAGAGATCATACGAAAGATGACTGCCAGGACAGGGGAGAACAATCAAACAAGAAACTGGTTAGTGGAAAGGTTAGGTTTTTCAAAGGAGTTCGGGGCTATGTGAACAGAATCGGAGTCAAATGTTTTTCCATGCCTTAAAACCAACTTTACTGAAAATATAAAAATTTACTTACATGTTGTAAAATCAATCAATGAAGCACACTCTTATCTACACTGTTAGCATCGGATTGAAAACTCAGGACGAGATTCCCGAGGTCGAGTGGGTTACATGGTACAATGGTGGGCCGGAAACTATAAGCCAATGGTTAACCTACCCCCTATGCCAACCAACCCCGCTCTCCCCTACATTAAATTACAATATACAAAAAAAAAAAAAAAAAGTAAATGTATGTTTTTATATATTATGGGCCGACGACGATACGAAGTCGAAAATGTCTTTTTTCTTCTTCAGAATATCCCGTACAGTTTGTTCGCCGATTCCTAGTTCAGCGGACAATTTTTTAACACTTTACCTTTTTCTAATCTGTTTATACTAGTTAATTTCTCTTCAAGCGTTAAAACGACACGTTTTCTTTTTTCCGACATTTTGCTACTTCTTATGTATTTAAATCGAGACTAAATCACAACTGACAATACTTTGTTTTGTAGCCAAACAGGCCAGAGTAGGAGTTTCCTGGAAAGACTTGAAAACAATACCGTTCCTAGATTATGAATTCGAGAATTAGATACCGGAAACATTTCATAATACAAACTCGCTTTCTGTGTTTTTCCATTTATTGTTTTATTTCATAATAGATAGTTAACCATTGTGTAATCGTTAAATATTTACGTATACATTTTTTTTTTTTAAATATTATACATACAAAATGACATACAGATTAAAAAAAGCTTAATAAAAAAATAAAAAATTGGCTCCTCGGCACCCCGGTTAATTGGATCCCCGGTTAATCGAGGCCCGGATAATGGAAGTCCTACTGTATATTAATTTCACTAAGGATGATAGATGATCAGGATCTTCAGTGAAATTTCTTCATTATTTGGATAGCCTTCGTTTCGATCCAAACATGCGGATCTTCATCAGGGCTAATAGAGGACAAATATATGAGTAACTATTTTAGATGACAATTAAATGAATATTGATAATTATATAATGAACAGGAATTGATTGGGGGTGCGGTAAAAGTAATAAGTACAAATAAGTGATATTTACATATTTTATTCTAGCCAACGTTTCGACCCAAATTTTAGATCATCATCAGGGCTTAACGAGAAAAAAAAAACAATCAATCAGATATCGTTAGATAATTGATTGATAATTATCTAACGATAACTAATTACTACATAACAAGATACTATGTATATATTTGACGTATGTCAACTAGATCCCGTCTGTCTGGACAATTGTTCAGCCCCCTCGGTACTTCGCTACAATGTGGCGAGACCTGGAGGGAGGGATCACAGAAGAGAAAGATTCGATCACGATCTGAACGGACTCACGGTAAGCTCAGTGGTAAGAGCGCTGCGACGTAGGTGCAGAGGACCTGGGTTCGATTCCCGGCCGTGGTCGAATCTTTTATCTTCTTATAAAATAGTTTAATCAATCAGATAATTTTTATAAAGAGATAGAAATGTGTGTGAAACATTAAACAAGTTAGATAAAATAAACATAAACATATGTTTGCAGAATTTAAAAAAGCTCTTAAAGTAAGGTATGATGAAAGTAGTAAATGAAAATGAGAAAAAACTTAAAATGGGATATCTGAGGTAATTTAGAGAAATATATAAAACATAGGTGGACATATAATGAGGTTAAAATGGTCTGTAGTAACAAAGCCTAAGTAAATACGATGAAACGAAGTACACAAAGTACAAAGCGGTTCGTAAATCGAAAATTTAAAAAAGATAAACAAGATTGATAATATAAAAATATAATGATACAAAATAAGTCACTGAATGAATGGTTAGAGGCATTATGATTTATGCAGAATAATTATAAGATTTATGTATTGTAAATGTGTTACACTAGAAGGATGGATGATTATTAAACTGAATATGAAAGATATGTAGTAGGGTGTGGGACTAAAAGTATTTAAAGTGATATAAATTAAAGATTCTATATTATACGCTACTATTACCATGATATAAATTGTTTGACAATGGGTGATGGAAACTTATGATGAGTATGGGAAACAAGATATAGAAAAAAGAAAAATTGTCACTGACCTTTTTTCAAAATTTGGGTCGAAACGTTGGCTAGAATAAAATATACTTTGACCTCACCCCCAACCAATTCCTGTTCATTATATCTACGGCCAGCCATCTTCCACCATGATAATTATATAAATTAAAATTTGTAAACTATTCATTTAACTGTCATCTTCTAGCGTAGTTACTCATATATTTGTCTTCTTTTAGCCCTGATGAAGATCCTCAAGTTGGATCGAAACGTTGGCTTTTCAAAATAAAAAAACGTTTGAACTGAAAATTCTGACAATTTTTTTAATTTTTATTTTATTGTGCCTTTACTAACCTCCCACTGATTTATCGTTCCATCCATTAGTCAGCGAATCCACAGTGAATATAAAATCTCATTTCATATTTATTGAAACTCATTTCTTCAATTTTTTTAGACTTGCTAATATCCTTTAGCCGTTCAATCCTGCCTTATTTGACTGTGAATTGGTAGATCATTCATTTATTTTACAAAATAGAAATCATTTATCGTAATATTAAACTTTCATTATCGCAATATGTTTGATGTTCGATTTGATTTCTCGTATTTGAAGAAAAAATATACCCATATTTGAAGAAGAATAAATTACTGAAAATCCTGACTATGAATCAACCTAGCTTTAAAGATTATTTTAATTTTTATATTTTGTTATAAGTTTTGTAAGTATATAAACAAAAGCATTCATTCATATTAAAATGTCATATCCAACAGACCATGCTCAAATTTTCCTTATTTAATATCAATTATTCATTGATAATTATATTTGCAATTTTTTAAAAATATATCTTAACATGCCGTATATATTTTAAACTTAAAAGAGCACTAATCGAATGAAAATGGGAAGTTAATATGGTTTTAAATGTCTGATGCCGCAGCACTCTACTAAATAGCTATTATCGATTTGGAGGTCATATGAAAAACGTAGGTGTCAGATCAGACCGCATCAATGCATACGCAGTTATAACAATGTGTGGTCGGTTTGCCGCCATTTTGAAGGTGGCCTAACCCATTTTAAACTCTTATTAAAAAAAAAAAAAAAAAACATATTTTTTTTTTTTTTTAGCTCTAATCTCATGCCTCTTCGGTAAATGCCAAGCCCCAACCTGTTCCAAATCTACAAGGGGCAGGTAGCCAGTCGACTGTACTACCTGGGCTATAGAGAGGCCACCTTCACGAAAATCATTGATGCAGAAAACGCAACAGTCAGTGCAAAAAATGACTCTAGTCAGCCAGATAACGCTCAATGAAAAAGTGATCTAAGAAAAATTAATATATCTTTAATGATTGTAGCAGCTTATAAAAAAAAAAAAAAGTGCTAACATTACCATAGATTTAAAATACGGTGTATTGCATATAAGGCATATTGATGAGGTAGATACCGTTCAAGCTAGTTTTTATGAACGGTTGCTATACTGGGTGTCCCAGACATAGTGTAAAAAAACAGGATAGAATGGGGCAGAAAAGAGTTTCCTATCTCAATCTGTTGAGGAGATAGAATTTTGTTTGTTTTTATTTTTAAAATCTTACTTTTTTCTGAAAAATTACAGTTTTCTCTACTTTGGTTTAGCGTAGAAACAAAAACGATGATATTTTCTAAATCAGCATTAAATTTTCTAAAAGATGAGATGGGTCTAGGGTATTATACAGTAGGGTATTTTAAAACTTAAATTTTTAATAGTTTTTGAAAATTCCTCAGTGCTAGGGGAGCACCCTAGAAGCCGTCAAATTTCCTAAAAACTGCGGAATTTAGTTAGCTTTTTATTGGTGTAACCCATGATACAATTGCACTTCACCTTTTAAGTCTAAAAGAAGTTTTTCTGATGAAAAACACGCTAGAGAATGTCACTGCTGGGGCAATGAGGAAGCGCGCTAGAGCCCTGCATCTAAAGTAATGGATGCCGAACTTCTCATGAATTGGAGTTAGTTTTACTTTTTTAAGACTAGAAAGAACAATGTATGAATTCTAAATAATATAAAAAGGGTATTAATAATCTAAAATTAAAAAAAAAAAAACTCCTTAGTTTAAATTAAAAAAATACTTTCTTTAAAATAAATTAACTTAACTTTTTCTTCTCAACTAAAATTTGAAAAAATTTTTATAAAAATTATTATTATTATGAGTGTATTATGTATTTAAGGGTTTCAGTCAGAACTATTTAATTGATCCAGCCTACGATTCAAACCATCATGTGGGTTTTCGTCAGGGGTAAAATTGTAAAAAGATATATAATTAAAATATAAGGAATCTATGAATTTTTTTTTTAATAGATTACTTATATATGTTTCAGTTTTCCTCTGCACACATAGATTTCTTGTATTTTTTTAACCAATTTTAGACCGGACGAGGCATCACATGCTCGGGTTGAAACGTTAGGAAAGTTAATAAACAAAGAAATCCTGACTGAAACTCCTATCCAACCGATTTATCATCCTAAATAGAGATTTTATATTTTACTATATTACATAATTCACTATAATAATAATTTTTACAATAGTCTGAATCGATGACCTTAGGGTAAATCAATTTATTCTTCGCTAATTTCCTTTATTTATTTTGTTAATATGAATTTGTCAAAGTTCCTCTTTTTTTTTTTATTATGTTTTATATTATGTATTATGTATTTTTTCTTGTTTTTTTTCACCGTCTAATCGAAATTTTTTTTTGGTAACCGCTCTTGGGCTGAAATAAATAAGGAAAACGTGTAGTAGAGGCCTTAGCTGCTAACTCATTTAATCGTTTATACCATTACTCTGTTAATACCAACTGTTTTTTAATTCGAGTAAAAAAAAAAAAAACTGTAGCATTTAATTGAATTCTCTTTCCATAGTGATGGTATAGTAGTATGAAAATATATATAATTTTTATTCTCCTAGATTTCTCCCTAGGAAATCGCTATTTGACAAACATTTTTTTTTTTTTTTTTTTTTTTTTTAAACACGTGTGTGCTTCGTCACCAGTCATAGTAATACTATCCCAACATCAGGATTTCATTTGCGTGATGGTTGACAGATGCTGTCGCGCGTGTAACAGCTATTGTCACGTTCACTACTGCCACACGAAGACGCCCACAATTGAACTTTCACAGTTAATATTAATTAACGTAGTTAAATTTAATGATGGTAGAACAAAAAAAAATTGTTCCTATATGTTTTTGCGTATCTATCATTTCAGAACTTACTCTACTTGGGTAGAATCAGGTCTGAAGTGATAGGTCAAAAAAAAAAATAAACATAAATAATATTATGAAACATTTGCTCTTCATTAAATGATAGCACTATATTTATAAAAATCAGTCATTATAATAGAATATTTTTCTATTATCCTATCAAAAAAGAATATTTTTTAGTTCCTTCAGACTGAATTGTGAGAGGGAATGGGGTCGGATCGTTGAATTTTGGCCGATATTGAGCGGAAGTCCATTGCAGAAAACTGTTCCTAGAAGCTGGGTCATGTCAGCGGGTGGTCGGAACATTTGGTAACATCGACCTAAAGCTTAGGGTTCCATGTTTGTTCCGGAAATCTGTGCCGGAACTAAGATATTTTTTTTTCAAAGGGGGCAAGCTTAGTTTTGCCGCACACTCATTCAACGTTCAGACGTTTATTTAAAAATAAATATAATTAATTATCAAATAACTTTTTTGACTGAAAATCACCTAAAAATTGAATTTAGCCCCACCAGTTACTTTTTGATATTATCAGTGATTTATCAACGTTATTTAACAACATAAGTCTATTTTGAAAGAAAAATTTTTGGTGCGATGCGCACAACAAACAACTTTCACTTACCAACTTACTTAGATTAGAAATTGACATGTTTTGTTAATTGAAATTTCTCAAAGTCACACATTTTTCTATATTAATTTTTTATTTTTGTTTTTATTTGCTCTCTAAAGTTCACTATTTTTTTTCAATTATTAAATAAAAGTTTTTACTTGCGGCAATTCGGCATAATAATTCGGCAATGCAAGCATAATAATCCAAATAGTTGTTGAAAACTTCATTAAGTTACCATGAAACAAATAGTTTCCATTAAATTAACAGAAAGGCTTTAATTATAAACAATGGTCTGTCATTAAAGACGTACTGCGCATGCGTGAGCTCAACGTTTTTTGAGTTGACGGAATATTTTTTTTTTCTCCTGTATATGTTTACTTGATTTTTTTCATATTTCGTAATTAGCCATTTCTTATTTTTAGGCATAACGAGAGACAGTTTATTTCTTCATATAAACAAATACAAAGGTACTTTATAAGTAAACAAAAAAGGCCCCTTCCCCATTTAAGCCCCCTCAGAACATTTTAATTACGATAAAGCTTACCTGATATTAAAGAAAACTTGATTTTCATTAAACATGACGAATTTGATCAAAAACATTAAAGCCGTTTTTGATATAATCGAAAAAAAAGTGAAAATTGGAAAACAGGTTATAAAATAAACTGCCCCCTCCGTTTGATCAATTTAGATGAAATTTTGATGTCACATCGCGGGCATATACAAACACTAAATACCCTATTTCAGGTTCGCACGGTATATAGTTTTTGAGCTAGTTTGTTCACACACACCAGATTTCGCGGGACTTGGTTATTTGGACTCAGGGGACCCCAAAACGTTTCCTTTGAAAACGGGAAGTCGAAATTTTTCACGATCGCAATACTTTCCCTTGCTATATATTTCATATATAGGTAAGTGAAAGTAAAAAAGTTATACATGAAGGAGGTTACCTACCTATTACCTCCTAGATTTTAAGAAAGTTGAAGTTGTTTTTGTTACTAAATGAATCTGATACAATTTAGCCGTGTTCTTAAATGAGAAGAAATGCCTTTTAAGACATTTCAGAGGTTCGAAAGATTGCATAAAACATGGAAACGTAGAAGAGGACACTTTATGAAGATTGCTTTTCACCAAAATTAACTCCAGCATTTAGATTATATATTTGATTGTATTTTAAAATCAATAAAAGCATATTATACCCCTAAATGAACAATTAAAAGAATTGTATATTAAATCATAATTTTTGTTTACATTTGATGCTTGTTAAATACATTACTTTATGCGTCTGTTCTTCACTAGTATTAATTTAATATCATAATAAATAGAATTAATTAATTCAATATTATAATAAATAAATTTAATATTAAGATAAATCAATCTTTTAGAAATAAGTAACTGGTATGGATACAGTCAAAAAAGACCCAAATTCTGTATGTTCTTATTAAACGCCTGCTGGAAATATCAATTATTAAAAAACGGAATACTACCTTATATTTTATTCGGTTACATACACTGATGAAGCCTTTATTTATATTATTATTTACAAATAAAATAAATCATATTATTAATTAAAAAAAATTGTAATGTTGATAAATTTAATTTTAGTTAGCCCGCAGATGTTTATGAACAGCTCATATAGCAATAACCATGTTTCAAATTTTCCAAATTCAATCAAAATTTTCTTATTTAACCAGCCCACGTTTCGGGACAGATTTCGACGAAGAATTAAGGAATTTAAAAAATATATATATATTTGTTTGGCTTTTCTATGATGCTTCAGATTTTTTTTTTTTCATTTATTGAGAGAATTAATACATTCTGCCACAATCAAGGGCATTAATATTAGAGCTGTATGGACACATCCACTCTATAACTATTTAAAAATGTACATAAAAAAAGAACAAAGTAATAATAATAAATCAAATGTAATTCTCGAAATAGGAAAGAGAAAAAAAAATTAGAAATTGGAACACAATAGTTAATTTGATAAATAAGAATCATATTTATTTGTTTAACAAATAAAAATGAACCGCCATTAGTTAGGGAAACAGACAGATCCAAGGGCTTTATGTAATTTATGCAATTAATAAAATGGGACGATTTTTTGTTCACTAGTGATATGGATATAATTGGGACTATTGTGCATGAAATTCGTAAAAATGGGACTATTGAGCATGAAATTCGTAAAAATGGCACTATGAGCCCAAAACGTTGATATAAAGATTTTTTTAATAAATAAAGGAAAAGTTTTTCTTTGACCTACGGCTTGTGCATATCTTTATGTAATTGACTATGGTACTGTATTTAAAAAAAAGAAAACAACAACAGTTAATTGGATAATTAAGAATCAGATTTTATTACCATTTGCAAGATAAATGGTTAAAAAAATGAATTGTTTATTACTAACATAAAAGAAAAAAAATTAAATATTATCCATACAACTATGATTTAAGGCTAACTAAAAATGTCTACATAAATCCACATAAACGACAGCATGACAAGTTCTCTGTGAAATGTAAAATGCACTCGAGAAAATAAACATCCTAAGAGATCAGATTCAAGCGAAAGGCGCACTGGCCAAGGTAAACAACGCCCTTACAACATACACAGGTCATCGCAAATAGCAGGAAATGGAAAATGTAAAACTCCGCTGAGGCGAAGAAAGCTATTACGTCAAAAAAAAAAAAAAAAAAAAAAAAATTATAAAATAAATAAAGCAGTAGGGTAAACCGTACAGTTATTGACACCCTTAAGACTACATTTCTGTGATTAAATTTAAAAAAATACTTTTTATGAAGGGATCAATTTGAAAATTCCTATAGCTCCTCTTTATCTATCCTCATAAAGACTCGAGAGGTTTTTTTTGGGTCAAAAGTTCAATAGTTTTACAATACGGCAATATTTATTGTTAAAAGTGCCAAATCTAGTTATTGGCACCCTGTGGATTTAATTGTGAAATCTTCCCTATGGTTAGTTTGTTAAAGTCTTACTCCATTGATGACTTAAAGGACCCTTCAAACATTAGACTCATGTATATCTTGTAATAAAATTAGGACTTGTTTACCTATTTCTTTAAGTTAAAGTTGGGGTGCCAATAACTGCACTGAGTGCCAATAACTGTACGGTTTACCCTATGTATTAATAAAAAATAAAAAAAATGTTTAGCAATAGTATCTTTTAATCTAATCAATAAAAATGTCAAACAGTGGATTGGTTAAGTAAAAATAATTCGTTATTGCACAACCACTAACACTGCTAGTATAAACTATACCCGCTTATAATCTATAATATCTGATTCAGACTAATCAGGCTTGTTAAATCTTCAGTAGAAGTTAAATATATTTAATTTATTTTTATATTATATATTTAACGTGGATATATTACCACGAATATACTGAAATACATGGTTACTTATAAATTTAAAAGAAAAAAAAAATTAACGTTTTCTCTCTGTAGACCTAATCGGACATCTTAATGACCGAGCTTTTACACAATAGCCACTGAATACTAATTAAAATAGATATGTAGCAACTAGGTAATTTTATTAGTAACAACAGTAAAATAACAATACAAATCTCGAATAATAAGTATCATAAAAATTGTACATAAAATTATATAAAAATTAAAAAAAGAGAAAACACCAAAAGAATAAAAATTTATATGTAGATAAATGAAAACAAAAAGACAAGCTATTTATCGAACAGAGGGAAGAATTAAAAAAAAAAAAGTAAGTATTTATAATGAAATTGGAAAAAATTTAAACGAAAAATGAACTATTTTTAGATGTGCTACAAATGTGTGTTTGTGTGTGTATATATATTTCATAAAGATAAAATACCAATGTTAATTCACATATAATCATAAAATAAATAAAATTTCAAGCAATGGAACAGTTTCTGACGCTTTCAATTTGTATTTAAAGAAAATAAGACTTATTTATAAAATAATAATTATAATTAATGATAATAATTTTTAAAATTCAAAATTTATCCCGCTATTACCATAATTATGTCTGTTGTTTAAATTTTTAAAACCAAGTAAATTATACTTTGAAGAAGTCAATTTGCCTGATAATAATTATCGGCACGATTAAAATTATTTATGATTAAGATAATTACCTTGATATATACTTGGATCTATACATACATTACAGCGTCATTAAAGATTTTTGGTTTTACTAGGTAAGAAGTAATAAATTTTATTAACTCAAAAAATAAATAATAAACAAGATTTTTCTAAATCTACCGCATAAATGTAGAGCATTGAAGTTTCATCCTAACAATATATGGGTTTTCTTCCAACTGTGTCAGTGTGAGACCGTGCAAGAAAGCAGCTTAAAAAAAAGTACACGCTCTCTATAGTTTAATTTATAGTTAAATATATTTATTTATATATATATGCCCTACAATTGTTTAGTACTAATTTAACGCTAAATATATATAACGGTAGACATTTACTGCGAGCTGGGATTGTGCGTTGGGGAACGGATTTATGATTGTTAAACCGGGACAAGACTGCACTTTCACCTCTAACCCCTTAGCCATTCCTAATTGGAGACAATTTTCCATGAAAAGATGGAGACACAATTCTATCCTACTTCCAGGTATTGTTTTAGAGACTCTTGATACTTTCTATATTTTCGGATCTATAAAATACATTAAAAAAAAAAAAAATCTGGTGCGTGCTCGCAACACACAACTTTCACTTACTAACTTACTTAGATTAGAAATTAATGCGTTTTGTTAATTGCCAGTTCTCAAATGAACAGAACGGCTTTAATTATGAACAATGGTCTGTCATTAAAGGCATACTCCGCATGCGTGGGCTCAACGAGTTTTATGAGTTGACTGAATATTTTTCTTTTTTTCTCCTCTTTATGTTTTCTTTATTTTTATCATATTTCATATTTAGACATTTCCTATTTTTAGGCGTGACGAGAGACAGTTAATTTCTCCATGTAAACAAAAACAAAGGTACTTTATAAGAAAGAAAGAAAGAAACAAAAAAGGCCCCCCCCCCAAAAAAAAGCCCCTCAAAACATTTTAATAATGATAAAGCTTACCTCATATTAAAGAACACCTAATTTTCATTAAAAATGACGAATTTGATAAAAATCGTTAAAGCCGTTTTGAGATAATCGAAAAAAAGGTAAAAATTGGAAAAAAGTCATGAAATAAAGTGCCCCTTCAGTTGGACCAATTTTGATGAAATTTCGGCTGTCGCATCGCGGTCATTTATATACATCAAATACTAAGTTTGATCAAAATCCTTAAAGCCCTTTTTGAGTAAATAAAAAAAAAATCACGTGAAAATGATACAAAATTTATTAAGTAAAGTTCCCTTATTATGCACTTAAATTGACGTAAGATTAATTATGTACTTAAATTACGTAAGATGAAATAATGCTCAATATTTAACAGACCCAAAATTAAGGGGACCAGTTTAACATCGTTTACAGCGAACTGTTCGTTATAACCGATAATACCACTTAAAAAGAAAATCGGCTATAACGTACAAAAACCTCCAGTCCCTTGAAGTTCGTTATAAACGATTTTGACTGTATATAAAATATATAGTAAGTGGAAGTATTGCGATCGTGAAAAAATTCGACTTCCGGTTTTCAACGGAATGTGTGTGTGTGTGTGTGTGTGTGTGTGTGTGTGAACTAGACTAGAACTGTCAAAAGTTCTAGAGCTAGACTGCTCAAAAACTATAAACCGTGCGAACCTGAAATTGGGTATTTAGTATATGTATATAACCGCGATGTGACAGCAAAAATTTCATCAAAATTGCTCAAAGGGAGGGGGAACTTTATTTAGTAACTTTTTACGTTTTTTCGATTTGCTCAAAAACGGCTCTAACGATTTTGATTAAACTGAGTATTTGAGAGAAAAAAAGAAAAAGTTGTGTGTTGCGCGCACGCACCAGATTTTTTTTTCTTCAAAAACCTGGATGTTAAGAACAACTTGTTAATTGTTAAAACGTCGATGTTAAAACATATTTGTTTTTGTCAAAAACATCAACGTTAAGAACAACTTGTTAATTATTAAAACATCTATGTTAAAACATATTTGTTTTTGTCTAAAACATCGATGTTAAAATAATGTTTGTGTTTTGGGTCTGTTTGCAAAGAGCACATCCAGTTACTTTCATGACGCGACATCCAGTTACTTTTAGTAAACAGTTACTTCTTTTAAACACTTATTTTGGCATCATTTATAGTACTGAAGTGCGGCTTCAAATTAAGGCTCGATCTCACACCGAAAAGGACCCTTTTGGGGGTTTATTTATTATTTATTTCAACTCTTTTATTTATTTCAACCCTTATTATTAGCGAGCGCAGCGAGCGGGAGTCGAAAGCTAGAATCTATTAAAGCCAATCAAGGCACTTTTTAATCGAAATAAAGGCGATGGGAGTTCGATAACATGACGGTCACATAACCTCTCAAAACAGGCCACGCTCATCAGCCGCTCTTCAGTACCTTTACCATTATTTTGATAACAATATTTATAGGCGGGCGCAAGCGACGGTGCTGCTCCTTTGCAGGAACTAGAGATACGGGGATAGAAACCGAGCCATTACCTGGGATTCATAGGGTTTTTTGGCGTTTTTAATTTATTTTTCCAAAATTAAAACCCAAATAAGCAAAAAGTATTTGAAAAATGTCTAAAAGGTATTGCTCGGTCCCTCAGTGTTCAATTAGAAAATCAAAAGACGTGTCATTCCTTTTATTTCCAAAAAATAAAAAGCTTCTTAAAGGATGGATTGTAAAATGTTTCGAAACATATGACGATATGTAGTCTTTATTTTAAAGAAAGTGACTATATTTATTCAGGTAAATATTAGTATTTGACATTTTATTATTCCAAAATGTTTGTTTTATGCAAATAACATTGGGACCATAGTGTCGCATTTGTTTTTCTTCCACTGAAGCCCTATACTGCCCATACTAATAACACCCATGGCACTGGGTGATACTTCTCCTACGAAAGAAAAGCACCACACAGGGCGGGACTCGAACCCGCAGCTCCGGCATGAGAGTACGGCGCTTTACTGCACAGCCACACCGGGCCCCAAGCCATTTTTGTCTTACATCCGTTGTGCTTAATTGTTACAAGTTTTGACAAATAAATAAATAATATGACAAAGAATCTAAGCTGTCATAACAATGATTGTATGAATAGGTAATTAATGTTATTACCAACCGAAAAACATAGAGTAAAGTTACAATGGTGTGCTTGCATTTACCAGAACTACCAGCTTTACACGTACAATGACAAGAAAATTGCTTATTATAATTAATAAATTTGATTTCCACTTTTATTTGATGGGGCAGTCCTTTAAGATTGCTAGTTTGAAGGCACAAGGCTTGTAAAATAACCTTGTTTTTACTTCTAGATATCATTCCACATGTAATTATGTGGTTTGCATTAAGGATAGCCTGCCCTTCAATTAATGGTCTTTTAAAAATACCAATTATGTCTATCACTTCAACTATGTTTATCCCCGTTCTTTCCGACATTTTGCAAAACTACTAGCGCACCCTATAGTCGATTGCGCCCGACTATAGCCAGTAAATAACCTGTATTTGCAAATAATGAACTATATGAGAATAACAAGAATATATTTCAGCTATGAATATTTATTTATAATAGAACCCACCCTTGTTCTATGTAATATGTCATTTTCTTGCAAAAACTGAAGTTCCTTGTTTTTCTCAGAAATTAAATATTAAGGTTATCACTGTTTATAACCCCTATAGATTGTTGAAAGTAACTGTTTACTAAAATTATCTGGATACGGCCTTCGCAAACAGACCCGTTTTTTTTTCTTCAAAAACATGGATGTTAAAACATATTTGTTTTTGTCAAAAACGTAGATGTTCAAACATATTATCTCTACACAGTCGACATCTTCTGAACTATTCAAACTTTGATTAACTATTTATCGATGATTTATTTCGGAATGTTTGGATGATATTCCGATTCCGTCTTCATTATTTTAATAGTAGACAATAACACGCTAGACCAATGAAGAAGAAAGAAAATAGCAGAAAGGTGAAAGGTTTATTCGTTAGTTGGCAAAGGATCCGACAGAGTGCTCCTGCAGGCAGAGAAGCAGAAGCCACCTGTTGCCGCCAACTGTGTACTATCTCCCGCGTAAACAGCGCTTCATTCAGCCGCTCTTGGGTCGTTGAACTCGCCCCCCCCCACACATAGCATCTCGTCGGACCATCTTCACTTTTATTCCTGTCAGTAAGTACACGGGTTTGGGTACATAATCGGATCTCAATTCCGACTTGTTCTATACAGTAGTGGGAATAAATAATATCCTCACTATATATGGTCATATGAAAGCTAACCACTTGAATGTAAAAAATATAAACATATTAGGCACACAACAGATGAATATGAATGCTAAACTTACTTCTACGCCAACTCACAAAATTAAAAAATCTGGTGCGTGCGCGCAACACACAACTTTCACGTACCAACTTACTTAGATAAGAAATTGACGTGTTTTGTTAAATATCATTTCCTAAAGTCACACATTTTTCTACATTCATATCTCATTTTTATTAATCGTTAAAGCCGTTTTTGAGTAAATAAAAAACCCCATGAAAACAATACAAAATTTATTAAGTAAAGTCCCCCCTTCGGTTGATCAATTTTGATGAAATGTTGGCTATCACATATTTGGCATATACATACATCAAATACCCAGTTTGGTCACAATCGTGAAAGCCGTTTTTGAGTAAATAAAAAAAGCACGTAAAAATGGTACAAAATTTATTAAGTAAAGTGCCCCCTGCGATTGATCAATTTTGATGAAATTTTTACAGTCATATCTCGGGCATATAAATAGATGAAATACTCAGTTTAATCAAAATCGTTAGAGCCGTTTTTGAGAAAATCGAAAAAAACCTAAAAAGTTATTAAGTAAAGTACCCCCTCCCTTTAAGTAATTTTGATGAAATTTATGCTGTCACATCGCGGGCATATACCTACAATAAATACCCAATTTCAGGATCGCACGGTTTATAGTTTTTGAGCTAGTATGTTCACACACACACACACACACACACACACACACACTCATTTTGATGAAATTTTTACAGACATATCTCGGGCATATAAATAGATCAAATACTAAGTTTAATCAAAATCGTTAAAGCCGTTTTTGAGAAACTCAAAAAAACACGTGAAAATGATACAAAATTTATTAAGTAAAGTCCCCCCTTCGGTTGATCAATTTTGATGAAATGTTGGCTATCACATATTTGGCATATACATACATTAAATACCCAGTTTGGTCACAATCGTGAAAGCCGTTTTTGAGTAAAAAAAAAGCACGTAAAAATGGTACAAAATTTATTAAGTAAAGTGCCCCCTGCGATTGATCAATTTTGATGAAATTTTTACAGACATATCTCGGGCATATAAATAGATCAAATACTAAGTTTAATCAAAATCGTTAAAGCCGTTTTTGAGAAACTCAAAAAAACACGTGAAAATGTTACAAAATTTATTAAGTAAAGTCCCCCCTCCGGTAAATCAATTTTGATGAAATTTTTACAGTCATATCTCGGGCATATTAATAGATGAAATACTCAGTTTAATCAAAATCGTTAGAGCCGTTTTTGAGAAAATCGAAAAAAACCTAAAAAGTTATTAAGTAAAGTACACCCTCCCTTTAAGTAATTTTGATGAAATTTATGCTGTCACATCGCGGGCATATACCTACAATAAATACCCAATTTCAGGATCGCACGGTTTATAGTTTTTGAGCTAGTCTGTTCACACACACACACACACGCACACGCACACGCACACGCACACGCACACGCACACGCACACGCACACGCACACGCACACACACACACACACACACCATTTCGCGGGACTTGGTCATTTCGACTCAGGGGACCCCAAAACGTGTATTTCCGTTGAAAACCGGAAGTCGAATTTTTTCACGATCGCAATACTTCCACTTACTATATATTTCATATATAGGTAAGTGAAAGTAAAAATTAAATTAATCATACACTACCCAAACGATAGACAAATTCATCTAATATTACCGTCAAATGGAGTGACTTACCCAAGTTTTTAACTATAAAAATGAATTGCATTAACTTTTCGATTAAACGTTTTAAAGAAACCAATTGTTTTATTTGTGCCATAATTGGTGCATAGCATTAGTGTCAATTAATACTGTGTAGGACTTGCTTTAATAACAATGTCCTGGCTTTGGACCTATAAGGAAATTCGATTGGTTTTCCTCTATCTGACAGAATTAAAAAATAAAATAGTCTTTCCCATTTAAAATAGACAAAAATCTTCTTTATTTATCTTGGATTTTCTAAATAGACCAGCCCTGAATTGATTGAGGATGGGAAAAGATCTGATGGATAAATAAACACAGAACGGAAATGGAAGATACGGCAGAAATCCACAACTACACAGAAATCAATTGTACCAAACATACATAATAAATATTTAGTTAATGAGCTTTCGAAACATATATAACTTAAAGCCAAAATACAAAAGCCTTATGAAAATATAGGCATCATAAAAAAACGTTAAAAACCTACTTTTCACGTTTTTTGTCACATGACACGCAGAACACCATAACCACTGACATGTCAGCGGGAGGAGGGAAGCGATTTATAGGCGAAGTTGCCAAATCGCTAGCGATTTTAAGTTCCGAGAAATCGCTACTGTTTCAACTCACCTCTGTTTCAAATCCCCTCGGTCTCCCCTACTTGTTTTGTTTCAACAATTATTATCATGAAATTATTAGTAATAATTAATTCAAAATTTACAAAATTTTAAGTCGTTAGGGGTGTCTCTTGTATGAGTCTGTACCCCTTATTTGTCAAATGTTACGAACATTGTACACAATGTTACAAAAACCATGTATGGCTCTCTGAGCCGATCTGGAAATAAACTACATGTACTGGAAGATTGTTCTATTTTACCAATTATTTTATCAGGTACATCATTAATCTTCCTATGTATATAAAAAATAAATTATTTCACACATATAGAATAAAAACTTGTATATAATTTTGTACCAATGGTTTAAAAAAAAAAGAAAAAAAGAAAAAAGAAGGAGTGGAATTTAAATCAAACATTACCAACATCATGAAAGTTTATCTTGGTCTAGACAACAAGATGAGCTTGATTTTGAAGTATGATATGAGCAGTTTATATTGCAACGTAGAGCAAGCTCTTTATCAAGATAAGTGCTTAATCCTCTCGTTAAATTCAAACCATGAAATGATATGAGCTGCCATTTACGGAACATGAACTCTTAAACACCTGCGTTTCACAAATCGGAATCCTGCTCCTTGAATGAGAAGCATAATGCGTCATAAAAAAAAAAAATAATAAAATAAAAAAAATAAGTTCCGATCTGTTGGTTAAGATGTATCTTTCCATTTCTGTTCTGTGTTTATCAGATCTCTTACCATCCTCAATCAATTCAGGGCGGTCTGTTTAGAAAATCCAAGATAAATAAAGAAGATTTTTGTCGATTTTAAATGGGAAAGACTATTTTAATTTATGTCGTTATTCGAAATTGATGTAACAGAAACAAATACGTGTTATAAAATTTTTCTTTTATATATTTATTTATTTCATGTTAGATTTTCATTTTTCCTCTTGAATTTTATACGTCACTAGCTGTATGTACCGGTTTCACCCGGAGAATTTCATTTTTTAAATCTATAAAATCTATAAAGTGAGACTTTTATCGACTCAAACGGTCGATTTCGTAAAAACCAATGTAAAGCGAGATCAAAACGATTTTTATAACAAGAAATAATATACCCAGAGATTGTCTGAAGTTATGCAATTTTAATATGTACAGGTGTTCGCACCTGGTATGAAAGAACCACTGAGCGAAATTTGGAGGATTTAGGACAAGCGGTATGGATTTTTATAAAGAACAAACAGAATTTCATCTTTATTTACATAGATTATAGATGTATACCCCGGTTTCAATGGAACCGCTGAGAACCACTGAGAATGAAAGAACCACTGAGCGAAATTTGGAGGATTTAGGACAAACGGTGTGGATTTTATAAAGAACAAACAGAATTTCATCTTTATTTACATCATTATAGCTGTATATCCCGGTTTCACCCGTAATTTCATTTTTCTAATGAAACGGTCGATTTCGTAAATAAACCATTGTAAAGCGAGATCATTACGATTTTTATGACAAAAAAAGAATATCAGCTGAAGATCGGCTGAAGTAATGCAATTTTAATATGGACAGGTATTCGCACCTGGTATGAAAGAACCACTGAGCGAAATTTGGAGAATTTAAGACAAATTTCTATAAAGAACAAACAAACAGAATTTCATCTTTATTTATATAGATTGTATTAAGCAGTCGGCACTTAGTTTGCTTCTTTCTTATTTTTTTATTTATTTATTATTATTTCCAGTCACTCCATTTTTTTTATTTTCAACATAAAAATAATGAAAAAGTCCCTTACTTACTTACTCTATTAACACTTTTTTTTTTTTGTTTTTTAGTTTTCAAGGTAACGGACCTTCATGAAAATGTCTTTAAGCTACTAAATGAGAAATTTAAATTTCTCATACAATATATATATATATATATATATATATATATATATATATATATATATATATATATATATATTCACAAATATACCTGGACATCACCGGATTCACAAACAAGAAATCAAATCGATCACGTTTTGGTGCAGCATAGGTGGCAAAATAGTGTTATTAATGTTAGGTCGTACCGAGGGGCGGAATGCGGGTCGGATCACGAACTAGTAGTCGCTAAAGTTCGGCAAAGACTTTCAATAAAAAAAAGGTTAGAAACCGGATCTCATACCGAATATTTTAATCTGGAAAAACTTAAAATTCCGGCGATTAGAAAACAATTTGAAATTGAACTCAAGAATAGATTTGCTGTATTAGAACCATCGACTGAGAATGGTGAAGACATTGATCAATTGTGGGAAGGGATTAGGGATAATATTAAAGAGGTCAGTAATTTGTGTCTGGGCAAAAGGGAAAATAATAAGAATAAACCATGGTTCGATGAAGAATGTTTAAACTCGTGTGAGAAAAGAAAAGCCGCTAAACTCAAAGTTTTAAATAATCCTAGCGAAGTCAATCATGCCTACTTTCGAGGCATAAGGAACGAAACGACTAAATTGCTTAAAAATAAAAAAAGAGAATATCTCAAAAACAAAATAATAGAAATAGAAAATAATGGAATCCAAAATAACGTTAGAGATATGTATAAAGGCATAAATTTATCACGTAAACGTCTAGGACCAGTTACGACTGGTATTAGGGATAATAATAACAACATCATAGCGGATCCGGTAGACATAGTAAGGAAGTTCAAAGAGCACTTTGATAGTATTTTGAATCCAGAAAATACCCGTCTATCACCACTTTTGGAATTTCAAAGCGCTGAACCGTTATTAGAAGAACCGAGTATAGGGGAAGTCGAAATAGCTATCGGAAAATTAAAATCCTATAAAGCAGCGGGGACGGATAATATTCCTAGCGAACTAATCAAATCATGTGGGGAAGCTGGGATTTCAAAAATACATCTTTTGATTAAAAAGATCTGGGAGTATGAGAAAGTACCCGAAGAATGGAAAGAGTCTATACTTATACCGATTCAAAAGAAGGGGTCGCGGACAGACACTAATAACTACCGTGGGATCTCACTACTTCCGGTCTGCTATAAAGTATTTACGTCAATACTGACTAGCCGAATAACCGAATACGCCGAGGAAATTATCGGAGATTATCAATGTGGTTTCAGACGGAACCGATCTACCGTAGACCAAATATTCTCCCTCCGTCAAATATTAGAGAACAAATTAGAATACAATGGTATTGTTCATCAACTGTATGTCGACTTTAAAAATGCTTATGATTCAATAGACCGCAATAAACTGTATAACATCCTGACTGAACTAGGAATACCGAAGAAGTTAGTAAACTTAGTAAAAATGTGTATGACCGAAACGTTCAATAAAATAAGAATCGGTCGTTATTTTTCTGAGAAGTTCGAGGTTCACTCTGGTTTGAAACAGGGGGATTCGCTATACCCTGTTTTATTTAATTTAGCTCTAGAATATGTCATTAGGGAGGTGATAAATACCGGAAAGGGTTTGAATCTGGGGGGAAATATATCCGTACTCGGTTACGCTGATGATTTGGTTTTGCTTGGCGACGACGTGGAAACGATAGAACTAAATACAAAAGCATTGATGGAAGCCGGAAAAGAAGTAGGGCTAGAAATAAATACGGAAAAAACAAAATATATGGTTAGTTGTAGAAACGGTGACAATTTTGGCGATATTGAAGTAGAAGAGGAAATATTCGAAGCCGTTGAGAAATTTAGATATTTAGGATCTACTGTAACTAGAAAAAACGAAATCGAAGAGGAAATTAAGGCTAGATTAAAGGCGGGAAATGCTTGTTATTTCTCGGTTGCAAAATTACTTGGGTCACGCCTTTTATCCCGAAATTTAAAAATTAGGATTTACAAAACTATAATTCTTCCGACTGTTCTTTACGGTTGTGAAACATGGCCGCTTGCAGTAAGGGATGAGAAACGCCTTATGGTGTTTGAAAATAAAGTGCTGCGTAAAATATTCGGGCCGAAGAAAGATGAGTCAACAGGAGAATTTAGACGGCTACACAATGCGGAATTGCGTGAGCTTTACCCGGCAAATGTAATCGAGTCTATAACTGCGCGTCGGCTAAAGTGGGCATGCAAAATGACGAGTCTTAGTAGTCAACGAATTCCTAAAAGATTGATAAACGCTTTGCCGACTGGAAAACGGCCGAGGGGTAGGCCTAGGCGAAGGTGGGAAGATTCGGTGAAAGCAGATCTTGTGAATTTGGGATTGGACGGTGGTAGGTGGATGGAGGTATGTAGGGACCGATTGGTGGTGTCGGCGTCGGGCCTTCGGGTCCGTTAAGCCTTATTGTATATTGTATATTGTATATATATATATATATATATATATATATATATATATATATGTATTTTTTTTTTTTTTTAATAAGCATCAGAATAGCAGAAGATTGTAAAATTTAAAAGATTTATCTTTTTTCAAAGATTACATAAGTTAAAAAATAATCGGTAAAGAATAGTAAATAGCGAGGTAACTCAATGGTAAGGCACTAAATTGCTGTCCCTCAAGGTCCCAGAGTTCGGATCTCTCTATGGCGGAATATCTTTTCTATTCTGCCACAAATAGTCTTAGAGGCCGAGAGACTATCTTCAGGCTCTCTTTAAAGTGACTAAGAAACAGTAATATTACTGTAGTTGAAGTTTTTTTTAAATTAATAAATTGAAAAAAATTTAATTAAAAAGATGAGAAAATGGTTGTTGATGGTTTGAGATCACGCTGTAAGTGGTTGATCATTTTAATATCACAACCTTTTAAAATGTGTAACATTGAAACATAGGAAGATATTTTATCCATAAACCGAATATCCGGAAAACCGTGGTAAAACTGGGAAACATAGGAGTCTTGGAAACGATGGTCTGCCAATTGTAGTTGAGCCAATTCGAAGTCCCTTGGAGAACTCTGGGCCAATGCCAACTTCAACCGGACCAGACTTTAAGGGACTTCGGAGAAGCAGCCCCCGAAATTCTGAGTTTAGAGTATCCTAATATACATTATGTACTAAATTGTGTATCAATATTCAATTAGAAGAAGACTGAAAAGACCACTATAATAATGAAGGAAGGTTCCAAAAATTATAAGCAGGTAGTGTCTCAAATTTTTTTTTATATATTGACCTTTATAGAGTCACAGTCATATTGTATTATTTGCTGACGTTTCGCTCGTCTGCGAGCATTTTCAGAGACTAAAAAAGGGAAAAATCACAAATGGTTAAAATAAAGAAAAAAAAAAAAAAAAAAAAAAAAAAAAAAAAAAAAAAAAAAAAAAAAGCAACTGTGATATTGCTGTATCTATGAGTTTTATATTAATTGAGTATAATTTTTATTTGAATTTAATTTTTCTTTTGAAATATCTGTATTTAGTTAGACACCAACTGATATCATTCCCTGTTTATAGTTATAATACCACCTTGTGATTACTCTAGCTCAATGCATTAGCAAGATAATAATTGCAGGATAGTTTTTTTTCACTACCATATTACTACCGTATTCTTTTTTTTATATACTAGTTCTAATATGTTACCAAATGACGTACAGTTTTTTAAAATTGTGAACTTTTTATGAATTTTGTTGAAAAATTGGTAAGATTCCTATATTTGTATTGTGAGGTTTTTAATTGTAAAAAAGTTTTAACCACAAGACTGATTTTCCCCTTTTTTTGGTCTTTATAGCTTTGAAAATGGTCGCAGACGAGCGAAAAGTCATTAAATAATACAATATGACTGTGACTCTATAAAGGTCAATACATAAAAAAATTTTTGAGACCCTACTTGCTTATAATTTTTGGAACCTTCCTTCGTTATGTCCTAAATTTTGACATGAAAAAATGATTTTTTATTGAGCTATGTACAAATAATAATAAATAAAATAGACTTGACAAACTCAACAAAGATATTTACGGCTTGGTTTGAGAACCGTTAGCCGGAGGTTGGCCTTCATCCATTCATTAGACATTAGATGTTATTGTTATTATTTAAAAACTCAAATCTTGTAATTAACTGTAATACTGGCGATTATTCCTAAAAAAAATCCTCATTTTCACCTTAAAAATGTTATATATATATATATATATATATATATATAAGCATTCAACAATAAATAGTTGACCGTAGATATGATGTACAGGATTTGGTTGGGGGTGCGGTCAAAATAATAAGTACAAATATGTGATATTTACATATTTTATTCTACCCAACGTTTCGACCCAAATTTTAGGTCATCATCAGGGCTAAATGAGAAAAAACAACCGATCAGATAATTTATATAAACAGATACAAATGTGTGTGAAACATTAAAAAAAATTAAACAAGTTAGATAAAATAAACATAAACATATTTTCGTAGAATTTAAGAGCTTTTTTTTTTTAATAATAAAAATAAATAGAACGATTTTGCGAATCCATGCTATATAAAATTACTTAAAAATAAAATAAAAATAATGCGATAAATGTACTAGATGTTATTCAGCGGCATCGAACGGTGCGGATTTCGTTTCTGATTATTCAATCAAACATAGTAGAGATGGATGACCTCATGTTTGCAGACCTTCAGCAAACAGATTTTTTAGCAACTTTATCAACGGTGTCCTATTTTTTTACGTATGCGAAGATTGTTTTTAACAACAAAAGCTTATGTATCTAGTCTTGTTAACAGGATTTGGTTCGCTACCTGAATAAAAAAAAATATATTATACATGCAAAAATAATATATATATATATATATATATATATATATATATATATATATAAAGATTTAAGGCTTAGTAGTTTTTGAGTATGCAATGTACCTTGACTAACGTACGAACCAGATCGAAATTTAGTCAGCATCGCCGATTAGGTACCATACTGATTCCCAAACTATGAACGGAAAGGTACCATTTTATTACAGGCTAGAAGGGACCCTAATCAATTTTTATTTATTTGTATGAATGTTTTAAAAATACAAAAATCAAAAGTAAGACCAAAACCTCTTCAATCCATGAGTTGTCCAGGTTCATTATTTTATTTTTAATGAGTTGCTTTAATACCTTAATACGTAGTTAAACATTATGAAACAATAAATAAAGAATATGGTCCGGCTAAACAAAGCTTTTTTGTAGCTAACATATTTTATAAATTATTTGTGATTTGTTAATTAACCCAATGGCTTTCAATCACAAATAATTGTAATTAGAATTGAATAATTGAATAACAGTTGAGTTAATACCTACAGTGAAAACCCTTTCGCTAGCGTATGTCTTCTCTGTTTTAGTTTTTTTTTTTTTTTTTTTCTCGCGGTGAGAATTTTCCAGGGGAATCTAAACAATTTCAGTCTGGTATTCCCTCCAACCCATCACGTATGGAATTGCGAATCCATTCGACTAAACCCGTACGTTCAACAGAGGCATAGCTTCCCATAAAACACTGGATGATTTCCAACGATGCGTTAAGACATACTTTATTATCTAATCGAATAGAGGAGGAAAGGAAACTTTTCTAGTCGCTTCCGTTGATTCTCGAGATCTCTACATGTTCCTCTAGTTGGTATACGTACGTGACACCTTTAAAAGGGAGTAAAAAGTTAAATATGATCTGTGCTTATTCAAGACGGAAGTTATCCATTAGCTCCACACACATATATATATATATATATAAAGAAAAAACAAAAAGGGAAAATAAAATCTGTGTTGAATGTCAAATCGAAGAGATTAGAAATAACATAAGTTACGCAACCGGCGGACCCATATAACCGGTTTCCTATCGAATAAAAATAATCTAAGAAGTAATACAATACATCTGAGACAGAATAGGTGTCGCCAATGCAGTTTTTGTTACGATTAATTTTATATGTAATTTTTTTTTATACTGTTTTCTACCAAGTCTCAAATTTCATTTATTTTTATGTACTTTCACTTACCTAAACATGAAATATATAGGGTAAACCGTACAGTTATTGGCACCCTTAAGACTAAATTTCAGTGGTGACATTAAAAAAAATACTTCTTATGAAGGAAACTAATTGCAACTTCCTATAACTCCTCTTTATCTATCCTTATAAAGGCTCAAGAGGTTTTTTTTGGGTCAAAAGTTCAATAGTTTTACAATATGGCAATATTTATTGTTAAAAGTGCAAAATCTAGTTATTGGTACCCTGTGGATTTAATTGTGAAATCTTCCCTATGGTTAGTTTGTCAAAGTCTAACTTCATAGATGACTTAGAGGACCCTTCAAACATTAGACTCATGTATATCTTGTAATAAAATTAGGACTTGTTCACTTATTTCTTTAAGTTAAAGTTGGTGTGCCAATTACTGTATTGAGTGCCAATAACTGTAAGGTTTACCCTAGTAAGGGAAAGTATTGCGATCGTGAAACATTTCGACTTCCGGTTTTCAACGGAAATACACGTTTTGGGGCCCCCTGAGTCCAAATAACCAAGTCCCGCAAAATGGTCTGTGTGGACAGACTTGCTCGAAAACTATAAACCGTACGAACCTGAAATTGGGTATTTAGTGTATTTATGTGCCCGCGGCATGAAATTGATCAAACGGAAGGGGCACTTAATTTCATAACTTATTTTCCCATTTTTACGTTTTTTTCGATTTTCTCCAAAATAGCTTTAACGATTTGGATTAAACTCGTCATGTTTAATGAAAAATAAGTATTCTTTAATAACAGGTAAGCTTTGTCATTATTTAAATATTCTGAGGGGGCATAAATGGGGATGGGGCCTTTTTTGTTTTCCTAAAAAGTGCCTTTGTTTTTGTTTATATGGAGAAATTATCTGTCTCTCGTTTCGCCTAAAAATAAAAAATGGCTAAATATAAAATATGAAAAAAATCAAGTAAATATATACCGGAAAAAAAAAGAAAAATATTCCGTCAACTCATAAAACACGTTGAGCCCACCCATGCATGCGCATGCCATCTGTTATATAAAAATTAAATCAGTGGCGGATTAAGATATTTCGTTCGGAGGGGGGGGGGGGGTGGTGATGACTGGGAAGGAATGGAAAAGTAATTAAGTAAATCAAAATTTCAGTTTAATTAATAAATTGAATCTTAACAAAAAAAAAAAAAAAAAAAAAAAACTGCTTACAATCTAATCCTAGTTTTTTTATTAGGTCCAAGATTAAAAATAATTATTTGTCTAGCTTTGAAAGGCCCGAAGATAATTATCTTCAGCAGATAATTAAAAAAATAATGTAAATGCTTTTTAAAAATTACTTTAAACGTAATTAACAAACTACTAACTTTAGTTTTTTTTTTTTTTTTTTTCAAGAGATATTCTTAGTGAGTATATCATACTTATTAGTTTTTAAAATGTTAATAAACACATGACTGGTCAGCTAATTTAATTGATCAATTAAATATTAAAGTAGATTCTTTGCTGTTTTAATTAAGTATTTCAGGTTTTTAAAAGTAATTAAAAAATATATTCAGAAAATTAAATTAAAAAATGATAGTTCTTTAAAGAAATCGGTTTCGGAAAGAATTACATCAGCTATCTCTTATCAGGTATTAGAGTATTAAAGATATCACTGTAGCAATATTTTCTTTTCTTTCAGAAGATGTTAACAAAACTTTACGTTAAAATAATAACAGAAATAAAATTAGTAGGAACTTATGTCGAAACATGAAAGGTGTTGTAAAGCAGTTCAAAGTAAAAAATGATTTTCGATGCTTAATTTCCGGCTACCGATACGTGTTATTTTTAACTGTTAATCAATTTACATAATTTTAAAACTATTAATTAACTAGGCACCACGCCTGCTAAATACTACCAATTAAGCAATTAAAGCGTTATAATAATTATTATAACTGTTATTTCATTCGACTAACTGTTATTGACTCTTAATAGTGCAAGATAAAGTCAATATCTATGCACATATATCTGAAAATGTATTACTTGAGTATTATTTATTATATAAGAAAGTTTTTTCCCGTTATTTTAATTATGATTTTTTTTTTTAACTTATACAGTAGTACTAGAGCCTGACATTTTTTAAAATAATGATGAGACAATTAATATAAAAAGATATAAATAAGATAATAAATTTTAATTAAGAAACCCAAGACCCGGTATTTCGTATGAAATATGACCGTGACAAAAATGACTGTTTTCATTAAAATATAATTATATTTCAGTAACACTTCATTACACAGCATACTTTAATTCTATTTAAGACTATATTTTAAATCTTAAGATAGTAATATATATATATATATATATATATATATATATATATATATATATATATATATATATATATATATATATATATATATATATATTATATACGCAATATTGGTCGATTTTGAAAGTATTCACCTAATCAAAGTACACATCACATTCAACAAAAAGAATATCAGACCAAAGCATATCAGACCCTTCTAAAATATAATTCAATATCTCATGAAAACCCCCCCCCTAAAAAAACACATCAATCACCAGAAACTGATCGAATGTTAAGGGGGATTACAAATCCCTTCTCAACACGTTCTTCCCAACACGTTATCACACAAGATCCTTTGAAAAGTAATTGTTGTTTAACAAATATATAATTTTTATCTTTGTAATAAACTTTTTTTTTTTTTTTTTTTTTTTTTTTTTTAATCATATTACTCAGGAAGGCCATGTTTCGACTTAACATCTTATTTGAAGTTTTTATCACTAAGTTCTATCCAGTAGACATGATTGCATAGCGAATTTTAAGTTCTGGTAATGTGATGAAGATACATTTACATTAAATCGTGGATTTCCATCAGTAATCCTCCTAAAACAACCAGGTAATAGTAATGATAAATACAAAACTATGTTTTGTAGTGATCCATAGTACTAATTTTTTACTACTAGCTTTTGGTTTTCTGTAGAAATTATTTTCATAATTACGTATTATAATGAGGACGTTGAGTTTCTATGACGTTAACCAAGTGGTGATCACTGTTTCAGAAACAACATCACCATTACATAACACGCACATGTTGAACTTAGAAAGCGAAACGTCTAGTTATATGAATGTAATTTAATCAACGGATCGCTCTAATTAAATAAAAAAGAGTGTTAATTATAGTTGTTAAAAGTTTAGTAAATTGCAGGATTGAGTAATAAGAGAAAATAGGAGGATATTATGCGTCTAAAAATTTCAGTCTTTTTAATAAATTGAATCTTAAAAAAAAACAAAGTCTCGCGCGATGAGCGCAACACACAACTTTCACTTACCAACTTACTTTGATTAGAAACAGACGTGTTTTTTAAATGCCATTTCTCTAAGTCACACATTTTTCCACATTTATTGAATTCTTTTTGTTCGTATTTGTTCTTTAAAGTACACTATTTTTTTCTTATTATTAAATAAAAGCTTTTACTTGTGATAATTTGGTAATGCAAGCATAATACACCAAGTCGTCTGATATTATAATTCTCTAAGTAGTTGTTGAAAACTTCATATATGGTAGTTACCATGAATCGAATAATTTCCATTAAATGAACAAAACATCTTTAATTATAAACATCGTGTCATTAAAGGCGTACTGCGCATGCCTGGGCTCAACGAGTTTTATGAGTCGACAGAATATTTTTCTTTTTTTCTCCTGTGTATGTCAGCTTGATTTTTTTCATCTTTCATATTTAGCCATTTCTTATTTTTAGGCGAAACGAGAGACAGATAATGTCTCCATATAAAACAAAAAAAAGGTACTTTATAGGAAAATAAAAAAGGCCCCTTCCCCATTTAAGCCCCCTCAGAACATTTTAATAATGATAAAGCTTACCTGATATTAAAGAATACTTGATCATCATTAAACATGACGATTCTTATAGTTTAAACGAATCAAAATCGTTAAAGCTATTTTGGAGAAAATCGAAAAAAAAACACGTAAAAATGGGAAAATAAGTTATGAAATTAAGTGCCCCCTCCGTTTGAACAATTTTGATGAAATTTTTGCTGTCACATCGCGGGCATATACATACATCAAATACCCAGTTTTATCAAAATCTTTAAAGCCGTTTTTAAGAATCCAAAAAAAAAATAAAAAAACAAGTAATGAAATAAAGTACCCTAGAAAGAAAAAAAAAAGTACATAATAAAGTAAAACACATTGTCCAAGTGTTCTAGGCTTTTAATATCCAGAACCCTCATCAGTGATAAGTCATCCGAGCCATCATTGATATATTTGTCGAGATATCTCGTTCTATAGGTCTCAACAAATAAACATTCTAGGACCAAATGCTTTAGAGGGTTAGTGATTAGGAGGCCGCACCACTTACAGACTTCTTCAGCCCTTAAAAGATGGGCAATATTCCCATGGTACAGCGCCAGGCGGTCTTCACTCAAAACTCTCAGTTCGCAGCTTTCGGAAAGAGGTTATGAATATCAGGTAGTTTTGAGGTTCTGGGTGATTAAAGCAACAGATTCGCCTATAGATGTGGCTATAGTTTGAAATTAATGCACGTTCAATGCCTTTAGAGAATAAGTTATTAGATACAAATAACAATATGTTTTTTTTTCCTAATTAATGTTTTTGGATCGGAAAGGTCGTAGAAGTACCCTTGAACAAAATTGGAAGCCGCTAAAGTTTTAATTTATGATATCCAATTAAATTCGAGATTAGGCTGCCTAGTGTCCAGAGCCACAAGTTTCTGCAAACACTTTTTAGGAAGTCGATGGTCTGGCTTCCATTAATTATTAGTTAATATAGGCTAATTGAAAAAAAAAAATGGAAACATTTGGTTTTCATATAAGAAATACTTATTAGTCTCTGGGACGTACTCAGGTATTTTCTATCCAATTAAAAGCGATGGCCGGATAGGAAAGTTTTAAATGTAGTTAGGCAGCCACCTGCACTGGTTCATGACGGTAATTTCGGCCTTTTTGGTTTCCTCCTAGCTACTTTATAGCCAAAGTTGTGGATTCTTAAAGTTCTCACTCAATTTTTGTCTAATTTTATAATTATTCTCACTACTTATATTATATTTTATTATTATATTACATTATCCAGTTACAGTGGATTAGTAAAAGAACAAAAAACTATATATAAAAAATTTTAGGGACAAGAACGAGGAGATTTGTCGATGCTGAAACTGCGCTTGGGCAACCACAAACTGAATATTTTTTTTTTTTTCGTTTTGCATATACGAATACTAATTTATTTGAATTTCGTGTCACAAATGTAAATAGTGTTAATTATAGTTAGTATTAAAATAATTAGGTACAGGATTACAATTATGTAATTAATTAAAATCTTGTAAATAATCTCATTATTTAGTTTTTATTCATTATTCAGTTAATATTATTTGTTGTTTTTTGTTATAACAAATGCTTTTTAAAAATAAAATTTATAAAGAAAAAAAAAATAATGTATTGCAGTAATTTGATGATGATTTTTCAACTGAAAATTCCTATACCCACAATTAGTTTCACTTTCAAAGAAACTACTCTTCACTTTTTTTACTTAAAATTCATTTAATTATACTTATTTAGAATTGTTTAGTTATAAATTTACTAGATCATTCTTACAAATTCTTAATTTATTTTTATAACAGTAATATGAAATATAAAAAAAAAAAAAAAAAAATAATAACGAAAATGAAAAGTAACAGCGCTTTAAACTGGTGCGTTGCGGGTTAACAAAACCTTTGGCGACTCTTATGGCCAACTACGTCCTGGGGACGTACAGGCTCAATGATGACCCAAAACCCTCCGGCTACCTTGCTCAACTAGAGAATATGGGGTTGGCGTTGAATGTGTTAAACCCATTACACAGTACTGTTAATACTTAGTTCCGGACTCAGTATATATGAGAAGATTTTATTTTACTAAATTATAAGCAACAATTATTTTTATTTGTTTGGGAAAATGTTGAATAAATTATTATAATCGCAGCCGAAGGAGGTTATTCGCCCGCAAAACACGTTCTCTTTTGAGTGACTATTAAATAACGCCTACGGTAAAAATGGTCTGTTAAGAGATAAAAGAGACCGCTGTCCTTCGAAAACGGTCAATACACTTATCCATCTTTTTTCTTAACTTTTTTTCTTTTTCTTTTTTTCTCCCCTTTTATTTATTACCCTTCAAGTATTCATGGGGTTTGAGTCGGTTTAACTATCACGGCGTTGAAAACCTTGGGTATAAGTCCCATATAACATTCGTGGGATTCCATTAGCGGAAAAGGCGAAGTAATTAAATATCTGAACCATCCGCTCGACAAATAAATTAAAAAAGAAAGAAAAAAAAAAAGCAAATAAAAGTTTATAAAAAATATTTTTGTCATATAACTGAAATAATAAAATAAAAGTCATTCTATCCGGGAAGATCTTTTTTCATTTTTAATGATGTTTGAAAGCAGCTTATTCTTTTCCTTGAAACAAAAAAAAAAAAAAAAAATATATACATTTTTTTTAGATATTAAATTAAATTTTTATTTTCAACCTTTTCTCTTGTGATTCCTCATCTACTTCCCTTTCCAGAAATTTTATCCTAGTATTAAAATATATGTTTTCTCAGGTTTTTAAGAATATGTTATTTAATTATATCTCATATCCATCATTTTTTTTTTCGTTTTAAAAGAAATATACTTATATGGAACATTGTACTAACATATTAGTAGAGATAAGAATGAACAATCGGTAATAAAATAAGCAGTCCTAAATCATAAAAAAAAAATTTTATAATTGGTTGTATGTTTCACTTTAGTGGGGAAAAGTGGTTTGTTCTAGGATTTCTTTAATGTAGGAGTCTCTTCCATTTTTTATATTATCTGTAATTATCCCAAAGTTTCGGGCTGCTGGCCAATCCTCTTGGGTTATCTATATTTTAACATTTTTTAATTATTTTTTTTCATCCCAATAGTTGAGTTATATATGAGGTTTTGAATATTTTATGTATCACTATTATAATTACCTATTTTACAAATCTTTAGTTCCATTGCCAATTGTCACAATTTAAAGTTTATGTCATGTCATATATACAACAGCACATACAAGTGTCATATCCTTATTTCAACACTTTTTTGGCTCTGGACAATAAAAAAAAACAAAAAAAAAAAAAACACATGTAGCAAATACTACTTTTGCAGAAAAATACCCAAGATTTTAATAACATAAATGTTTAATGACATGTGACTTCATTTATTTATTTATTTATTATAATGATTCTATATTTGTCTTGAGGCTAAGCAGATAGTAGTCAAGTTTTTTTTTAAAATTTTGATCCTTTGTTAACCTCACACTATTTTTACAATATTCGGTTCTACGTTTCGGCACTAAGGTATTTTCAAGAAGAACACCTAAAATTTAGAATTTCAATACTTTTGAACTTAACAAATGAAATTAAAAATATTTTAGTGATGAAATATGTTTTTACCCACCTGTGACCACAATTTTTCAAATAAAATAGGCTGAGTACCCAAAAATTAAAAATCTTTTTACTAGTTAAAACTATAGTTAAAAACTATAACCCTCCAAAATGTAACTTCACTGTTACTTAAACAAACCATTTGAAAATATTAATTAAAATCATGATTAAAATTCTTACATTTTTGTATTTTACTATTTATTAATTTTCTAAAATTTTAAAATTCATAATAAAAATTTATATATAAATATCCAGACATATAATTTCTTTTAATATTAGGACAATCAATAATTAATTTTAATTAGAATTTCCGCATAGTATTTGTTTAAATTTTTGGAGTCATTTTTATAATTTACCGTCTTTTCAATATTCTCTGAAATTGACATGGCTTCAAGCATTCTTCTCTTATATACGCTTGATTCCCTATGCATTATCTCAACTCCATCAAAATCAAACCTATGCTGTGTTTTATTTACATGTTCCACTAGACCTGTTTTTTTGTCATTTTGTCATAAAAAAAAATTAATATAATCAAATTTAGCAAACACTACTTTTGCAGAAAAATACCCATGATTTTAATAACATAAATGTTTCATGAAATGTGCCTTAAACATTTATGTTATGCATAATGCACACTTAAAGAATCGTAGAGTGTTATACTGTGGTCGGTTTTAACCTGACAATGTTTCGGAAAATCATCCTTACAAGAAGGCGGGTCGGGTTAAATGGAATACTACATATTTCTTTGTATACATATATATATATATATATATATATATATATATATATATATATATATATATATATATATATATATTATACAGGTTCCAAAGTATCTGCAAACAAGTCATCGACGTCATCAATATCTCTCCTCTCATCAGTGGTACATTATAGATTAATCGATCGCGGGGTATATGGATCAGCTATGAATGTGATGGCAGAATTTTATCTATTAATGTGTTTAAATGTAAAAAACTTATATAACATGAGTTTATGATGTTTTAAACCACTTATTCCATAGGGTAAACCATACAGTTATTGGTACTCAGTACAGTTATTGACACTCCAAACTTTAACTTAAAGAAATAAGTAAACAAGTCCTAATTTTATTTCAAGATATACATGAATCTAATGTTTGAAGGGTCCTCTAAGTCATGTGTTCAGTAAAACTTTAACAAACTAACCATAGGGAAGATTTCACAATTAAATCCACAGCGTGTCAATAACTAGTTTTTGTATTTTTTTTCTATAAATATTGCCATATGGTAAAACTATTGAACTTTGGTACCAAAAAAAAAAAAAAAAAAAAACTTTTGAGTCTTTATAAGGATAGATAAAGAGGAGCTATAGGAAGTTTCAATTTGATCCATTCATAAAAAGTATTTTCTTTTTAATTTCACCACAGAAATGTAGTCTTAAGGGTGTCAATAACTGTACGGTTTACCCTACAGTAATTGATAGAGTAGGGGAGAGCGGGGTTGGTTGGCAACAGTTTTCACTTTTTTGATTGTTGAGTCGTTCCTGTTAATAAAATCCCAATGGGGCTGATACCACTGTAAACTCCAAGTATTAGCGTACTTCAAGTATTTTTTTCACAACATAATATTTAATACTAAGATCATAGAAAATTGAAGAATTCGTCAATCCAGAGTAGGCCAATTAACCCCCTATGTGGGGTAGGTTGGCCTAGAAGGTAGGGTTGTTTAGCCATCTCATTCAAGTACTGCCTGACAGATATTATTGTTATTAAAAACTGCACTATAGTGGTATAAGAATCTTGAATCGGTTTTAAACAGCTTTTGGAAAATAGAATGACAATAGAAGAAGATAGAAGTTTAGACTGTCGTCACTTTTTGCATAAGAAAAATTGCTCTTACCTTCCTCGCTGGAACTAAAGACGATTGGTAGTTTCACCTTTGATTATGTTTACCTTGCTTTTGTGAATTGCTACCGCGCCAAAAAAAAAGTTGAAGAGAGCCAACTAACCCCACAGGAGAGATCATATGAAAGATGACTGCCAGGACAGGGGAGAACAATCAAACAAGAAACTGGTTAGTCGAAAGGTTAGGTTTTTCAAAGGAGTTTGGGGCTATGTGAACAGAATTGGAGTCAAATCCAAAATCGGAGTTTTTCCATGCCTTATATAATGTATATAAATATTTACTTACATGTTGTAAAATCAATCAAAGAAGCACACTCTTATCTACACTGTTAGCATCGGATTGAAAACTCAGGACAAGACTCCCGAGGTCGAGCGGGTCACATGGTACTATGGTGGGGCCTTCACAACAGGTGTGACGGAAGTTATAAGCCAATGGCCAACCAACCCCGCTCTCCCCTACTAATTCATAGTAAGCTCTACTTTTAACATTTTCTTATAACACCAAAATATTTTATTTAATTTTTGTAATCGGTAAAAGTTCGTTATAATTAGTTATAAGATGTGATCATGACGAATTAATTATTAAAAATTAAGAACAAGTAAAGTTATTTTTGAGATACAGAAAAGGAATATTCCTAAATAAAACTTCTTTCCTCCATCTTGTTTGTTACTAAATTAGCCAAGTATGGTGCTTTCTTGATGGGGATGAGGGGTCGAGTACACGAGTCATCTTATTTTTCAAGAGTAGCCTCTTGTGTCTAAATTTAAATTTAAATTGGACGAGAAAGATGAGGGTACGGAGAAAGCTTAATTTCACTAACGAAGCATCTTTTAAGGTAATTGATTTGTTTTTCCAAGGATCCCTGTTACCGAAATAAAAATTCTACAAAAAGAACTCACGTCAAAAAAAAAAAAAAAAAAATACAATTTTTATCCGGCTTCCAGGTTATTAGTGGATACAATCAACCGAATTGTCCATGTGCGCCTCATTTGCGCTTGTTTCATCCACTCTCCTGCGCCTCTCTTCTGATTACGCAATTTTCAGTCGAGCCGCGTTACTCTTCTCAGAATATTCGCCAGTTATATCTCGAATAAACAACGATTCAATCCCGTTTTCTTGGAAGCCCCGACCGCTGTTTTGAATATTAGTCACTGTTTTTTTCCTTGTTTTTTTTTTTTCTCTGTTCATTTCAAGGCGCTAAAAAAAAGGAAATATAAATATACTCTTACCCAAGACAATCAATGAGAAAACCGCTTTAGTATCGGCGTGATAGTTCTTCAATAAGGGGAGAACTCAGTTTGTTAAAGCAACCTTGGTTAAAGAAACGGTAATAAATATATTTAGAAAATGTTGCAAGAAGGTAAAAATAGAAAGAAAAGAAAAATCGGATAGAGGCTCAAATGTACAGTCATATCTCCTCGCTTCCTGTATTTTTGTTTTAAGTCTAAATTCAAAAAGTTTTCTTAAAATAGTAATTAATTTTCACTGTTTAATGATACCTAACCTCGATTTTCAGCCTTTATAGAAACGGGGTTGTGAGCGTTAAAAAATCCAGATCATCATGAAAAGACCATGTCCATAAATACTATAAAAAAAAAAAAAAAAAATTATCAAAGAATTTATAATTTACATCCCGTCGGACTTTATAACCGTTAGCTAAATGAACCATAGCGACGAAGCAGTAACATACACTTAAAGTCAATCTAGAAAACAGAAGGGAATCACGCAAGAAAAGCTTTCCTTTACACACTGTCATCGTTTCAATAGCTATAAATAAAGCCGCTCTACACGACGTTTGAACAGATTGGTGTCAACTTAAGGGCAGACTTTCACCACTGATAAATTGCTTTGTCTGGATGCTTTGCAGGAAACCGTGTATATTTTAATACAGAAAAATATAATTTTGAAAAATATATTTTAAAAATAAATGTTTGGTAGGGAGGAAAAAAAAAAAGGGAGGAACATTTATTACTTTCACTTACCTATATATGAAATATATAGTAAGGGAAAGTATTGCGATCGTGAAAAATTTCGACTTCCGGTTTTTAACAGAAATACACGTTTTGGGGTCTCCTGAGTCGAAATAACCAAGTCCCGCGAATGGTCTGTATGTGCATGTGGGTGTGTGGCAGCAAAAATTTCATCTAAATAGGCCAGAAACCGAGAGGGTACTTTATTTCATAACTTTTTTTTTTTTTTTGTATTTTATCAAAAACGGCTCTAACGATTTTGATCAAACTGGGTATTTGATATATGTATATGCCCGCGACGTGACAGCATAAATTTCATCAAAATTGGTCAAACGGAGGGGGTACTTTATAATTAATAACTTTTTATTAAATAATTTATTTATTTTTTTTATTTTTTTTTTTTTTTTTATTTTTTTTTTTTTTTTTATTTTTTTTTTTTTGAAGAGAAAAGATTTGGCTCCGCCGGGAGTCGAACCCGGGTCTCCTGCGTTACATTGCTCTGCCTTGAGCCGAGCTCTGTGGTGTAGCGGTTAGCATCCTCGCATGTAACGCAGGAGACCCGGGTTCGACTCCCGGCGGAGCCAAATCTTTTCTCTTCAAAAAATAAATTATTTAAAAATAATTAAAAATTGGTGGTCAGCCACAATTGAAGATTGGATTAATTAAAATAATAACTTTTTACGTTTTTTTCGATTATCTCAAAAATAGCTTTAAAGATTTTGATTAAACTCGTAATTTTTGATGAGAATCAAGTATTCCTTAATATCAGGTAAGCTTTATCATTATTAAAATGTTCTAAGGGGGCTTAAATGGGGAAGGGGCCTTTTGTTGTCCTATAAACTACCTTTGTTTTTGTTTACATGGAGAAATTATTTGTCTCTTGTTTCGCAAAAAAAAAAAAGAAATATGGAATATGCTAAATATGAAATATGAAAAAAATCAAGTAGATGTATTCAGGAAAAAAAAAAAAAAACTGTTCCGTCAACTCAAAAAACATGTTGAGCCCATGCATGTGCAGTACGCATTTAATGACAGACCATTGTTATGGAAAATTATTTGTTTCATGGTAACTATATGAAGTTTTTAACAACTACATAGAGAATTATAAAATCAGACGACTTGGATTATGATTGCATTGCCGAATTATCGCAAGTAAAAAATTTAATAATAATAAAAAAAAAAATGGTGTACTTTAAAGAGCAAATACAAACAAAAATAAGTAAATGATTATGGAAAAATGTATGACTTGGAGAAATGGCATTTAACAAAACATGTCAATTTCTAATCAAAGTAAGTTGGTAAGTGAAAGTTGTGTGTTGCGCGCATTGCACCGGATTTTTTGTTGGTAAGGATGGGTAAAATTATATTTTATGAACATTTATTTTTCCACTTACGTTTCCAATTTTATTCAGAACAGTAGATGCATTAGGTCACGCTGTATGAAACAGACTTGTAAATTCAAATTCAGCGCATGTCAATTAGAGGGCTAAAACTATTTCACATAATTGTGTAAGCTTATATCCATCTAGGATCCCTCATTAAATTGTAAATAGTCTCATCAGAGTTACTGATGTAAAGCACAGTGCAGCAGAACTTTTGGTTGACGTCCGATTTCTGTCGATCCTATTTAATATTTACATAATCAAAACAGGAATATAAACTATGCAAAAGTTTGTAATAGTGTCAGAATTACCAATTTTGTTCATGGAAAGGTTAAATAGGTGTAATTCGGCCCACATAAGCTATTATCACATCCTAATATTTTTCAAGAAGAATCAGTGGAGCAACTAACACAGATGTACAGGACTGAGCAGAAATCCAAATTTTTAGATGTTTTTGTACACGAAAAAACCGTCGGATTCGAATTCAGGTCCCTCAAAAAAAAAAAAAATTGAAGAACGTTCATTCAATAAAAAAAAAAAAAAAAAAATACGTTTTTCAGCTTGAAACATGCAATTTTGTTTATTTATACTGACACCAAACACTGCCTAAACAAATAATTTTTCGAACAATCGAACAGGGCATTTTTTTGTACTTTTTACAGTGAAAACGTTGAAATAGCGATAGTTATCAATGTACCTAACTAAACTGAGTCAAACAGATGCGAGGTTAAATATAGTCATGCATAGTTTATCTTAATAAATATAATATTATTAAAAAATAATGCCATGTGAAAAAAAACTCTATAAAGGCAGTTTTCATGAATATTTTTTTTTCTACAATTTCATTTAGCTATTACAGATTCTTTGGAATAGAAGTATTTTTTCTTTAAATTATACTCGAAATGAAAAATGTTGGTGCCTGAATCGTGTCGATATCCCTTATTAAACTCCAGACATGGAATAAGGAAGTGTAGTGTTTTTTTTTTCGCTTTTTTTTTTCAAACTTCTAGGACCTATTGGCGCGTACGGAAAAACATATGGCTCCTATTTTTAGAGTAGAAACTTCAAAAAAAAAAAAAAATATATTATATTATAATACATATATATTTATATATTTATATTATTAATATTTATATTAATAGGCTGAAAGTGCCTTCCCCTTGTCAGTATGAGTTTCATAGAGCCTACTCATACATATTCCCTGTCTTGTTAAATATATGTTGAGAGACTTGGCTAGTTTGCGGGGTTTGGGGGGTGTGGGTACATGGTACCATATTTTTGCTTTTGACCGCTTTGAGTACATCCTACCCCCCTCCACCCCCCACCACATCGGCCATGAATTACCGGCCTTAACATATTTATGATTTAATTAAATGACTAATATTAGGAGAGGCCTGCGGATGGGTGCAATATCTGTTCCTCTAAATCATGGACATCTTTTGTTTGTCCTTCGACCCTGGCCTGCAGGCTCCGCTCGCCACCCTCCCTATTAACCGCTTTCCCTGTTAAACCGAAACCCAACGATCTGTTAAATTCCCCGTTAAATGTATTAAACTTAGCAATAACTCAATAACGATATTGTTAACTTTTTTTTTTTTTTACTCATGAAATGGTTGTTTGAAAACTTATAAGATTGTAAATTTCCATTTTACACTAATCAATTCATCCTTAGTTTGTTGTAGAATACAACCTTTATAGAATACGATCTTTAATAATGACAATCGATGTTTTGTGAACAATACACAATATTTTCTGTAATTATAGAACAATTTACTTAAAAATATAATAGGAAAAAAAATATTTTGAATTTTATTTTCTTATTCTTACGCCATGATTATTTATTTAAAAAAAAAGAATTTTTTAAATTTAAATATTTTCTTTTTCGTACAATTAATCATAAAACGTTTTGGATCTTTTTTACAATAGGCACACATTTCATTTCACCAGTAACAGTGATATATTTAGTAACATTTGTGATTGTACCTGCAAAGTTACATAAAATAAACATAAACATATTTTTGTAGAATTTAAAAATTATAGCTCTTAAAGTAAGGCCATGATGAAAGTAATAAATGAAAATGAGATAAACCTTAAAATGGGATATCTGAGGTAATATAGGGAAATATATAAAACATAGGTTAACATATAATGAGGTTACAATGGTCTGTAGCAATGAAGCCTAAATAAATAAGATCAAATGTAGTATACAAAATACAAAGTAGTTTGTAAATCGAAAATTTAAAAACGATAAACAAGATGGATAATATAAAAATATAATGATACAAAATAAGTCACTGAATGAATGGTAAGAGATCTTTGGATGCATTATGATTAAAGAATAATTATAAGATTTATGTATTGAAAGTGTGTTACAGTAGGATGGATGATCATTAAACTGATTATGGCAGCTATGTAGAAGGGTGTGGGACTAAAAGTATTTAAAGTGATATAAATTGAAAATTCTATATTATATGCTACTATTACTATGATATAAATTGTTTGACAATATGACAATGGGTGATGGAAACATATGATGAGTATGGGAAAAAGATATAGAAAATAGAAAAATTGTCACTGACCTAAAATTAATTATTGAGTGCAGATTTAGGGAAAATAGAGTTAACGATGCCCAAAAATATCATGTCAGACTCGAATTTAGCTAACTCAAAATCAATGAAAAGCGTTTTTCAATTTTTTTGAGGGTGCTTTTCAGCTTGAAATTTGGAATATTTAGCTTTGCTTGTAGTCTACAGGGTTGTTGTATGCTTGAAACTGACACAACAATAGTAGAAAAAATAATTTCACGAACAGGCCGAATAAAGGATAGGGAAATTTGTATTGGATTGTCCGAAAAATTCGTCTTTAGTAAGGATCAGTAGTTTAGTTTATTGAAAACCAACGTGAGTGACGATTCAGTTCATTTTCGGCATATTATGCTGTTCTTTTAAAAAAAAAGGGAAAAACGCAGCCCAAACTTCAAGAAAGATTCGTGCAGTGTATGGCAACGATTCAATTGCTGTTCAGGAGTTGTTTTCGCGGTTTAGATCAGGAGATTTCAATTGGGAAGACCAACCCCGGACTGGCCGGGACTGACCAAATCTTGACATCGAGGATATTATGACGGTCCACGAATTACTGTCCGTGAGATAGCTAGCTTAAGAGCCTGCAAATCGACCGTTGGAGTTGGCAAATCGGTAAGGAGTGCTATTCCACCAAGTTAACGCAAGGCCCCATGTTTCTTTAAGGACTCGGCAAAAGTTATTAAGCTTCAGATGGGAGGTTTTACCTCACCCGCCGTACTCTCCTGACATTGTTCCTTCGGATTTCCATCTTTTCCGTTCCCTCGAAAATTTTCTACAAGGGAAATCCTACTCTTCAGAAGATGACGTCAAAACGGACCTTTTATTGTTTTTCAGGAGTAAGGACAGTGATTTTTGGAAAAAAGGGATAATGGACCTTCCAAGCCGTTGGGAAAGGGTAATCGCTAACAGTGGTAACTATTTTGTAGAATAAATAAATAATTTTTAAGCTGTTCATCAATTTTAATTTTTGTTTCTCTACGAACTTTCCGGACAACCCAATACTTTCTTAGACTGGCTCATGGCTAACGTGGATACAGTGACAGTAACCAATGTACCTAAACCGCATCAAAAAGATGAGAAAGTAAATAGAGTTACACACGGCTTATTATAATAAATATTATATAAAAATGAGAGGACAACTAGACTTAAACCGATTCAAAAGTCACACTATCGCGACCGAACATACAATATACCTGTTCGTGTTCGGATCCCTTTTACATTGCCGTCAGACATGATTGTTCGGTTCAGTGTAAATCCCATCGTAAAAGGCTTGGGCTCCTACCTTAAGAAGCAGAAGTTACGTCAGTGAGTTAAGGCATTCATCAGCCAGTTCCTAGGTTGATGATAAGATCTCTAGTTCATCTTTCATTCTCGTCACGGTGATCAAACTTCAGATATCAAACAGGTGTCGCATCGTTTCCAACTTCCTCAACAACTCACAACTACTCGAGTTATAAACTAAATTATTTTTATATAACTAGTTGTATTTCTAATAAAAACTACTTAATAATTAAGTAATAGTTGGTCTATATGTCCCAATAAAAATTCATAAAGCAAAAGTTGTCGATATAGCATATTAAATTATATTGCCAATATATTCTATTCTATGCTTTCATCTAAAAATGACATAATAGAAAAAAAAAAAATAAAACTGAATTATTGTCAGAACAGATTGTTGTTCTCAACTATTCAAAATAATAAAAACAAACGTATACACTAAGAAATTATTTTTCTAAATAATAGTACAGGAAAAATTGAACATTTGTATTTTCATGAAACTTTGGTAGTAACTTCGTCTTAGGGGTGAGATTCGAGATATGCACAGTCCGCCCAAATTGAAGGGAGGCAGCCAAAAACCACCCTTATTGTGGGGGGGGGGTTAAAATTAATTTTGCAGCAAATAGATCAAGTGATCGTTTTTGTTACTTTTTAAGCTTCTGAATCCAATGAGACCGTTCCCGCGACGATACAATCAACAGGTCAAAACTTATAAAAGATTATATTAGCAAAACGAATTTTGAGTCAGAATGTTTGTCTCAGTTAAGAAAATTAATTTTTAAGTACATATATATGATCAGTAATGAGAAGAGATCGGATTTCCATTTTATAAATGGGTGCATTGCAAAAAAACTGTAACTAAATATGAGAAATAAATACAAAATTTACGAGAAAAAAAAATATATTCAAGGTGGTGGGGCGGGTTTGCATTTGTTATAAAACTTCGTAATTCCATGTATTGTAAGTTTCTGGACATAATTTAATAAATGAATACGAATACAGAAAATATAATCAATTAGAAACTATAGTTGCCCCATGTATATTTAGAAAAACGTTTCAACTGAAAAATGTGGTGTTCCATACATAATCAGTGATAAATTTTTAACTATTGATCGCATATTCATGTGGTCCCATTTGATTCAGCTGCTCAAAAACCGTTGAAAACAATATATATAAATAAATATGTATGTATTTTTTTTTCTTTGAGTACCACTGATTTTAAGCAAATTTAATTTGGAAGTAAAGGTCACTAAAGTATTTCGCAATATTTTTTTTTTATATTGGTATTTATTCATTAACTTATGTCCATATAATATAACACTATATGTATTACGAAGTTTTTTTAACAAATGTAAACTCTTCCCCTTGAAATCATCATTAATTTACTCGTAACTTTTGTCATTATTTTATTGAATAATTCTCATATTTAGTTACAGATTTTTAAAAATGTTCTTACATTCGAACGTACACACTTGACCCCTATTTAACATGAAAACACGATCATCTCTTATTAATGATTATATATACAGTCGACCTCGTTTTTTTGGGACATAAAGGGAAAATTTGTTTTGTCCCAATTAGGTGGAGGACCCAATAAAGCGGAGACCAAGAAACCACGTGTAAATGCAAAAAAAAAAATAAAAAATTCCTAAATACGCCTAATCAATGGGTTACCATGCATTTATGTTAATTGGTGTCATACATTAGACATATTTGGGGGAAAACCCAGTTAATAGCTGCATTTAGGTGTATCTATTCTCGTCTATTAATTTAATGATGGGTAATAAATTTATTTTAACTTCAATTTTTTTAACAGGTAGAATCAATTGTGCATTGTAAACTGCGACCAACATAATTAGCGCACTTCTTTAGGAAGCCTAAGGACTTTCTTCATTTCCTTTTTGTGAAAAAAAAAAAAAAACGGCTAACCTTTTTGATGCGGTTTCTTGCTTCTGGTTGAGAAACAGGCATAGTCTCAGATACTTAGATACTTAGATTATTCGATTGACATCGGGTCTCATAGTTTTTTTATTTGCAGTAAAATTAATTTTTAGCCCTCCCCTCCTTTCAACAACCCCTAAATGTTGGTTGCCCCTCTTTATTTTGGGGCCCCTGCAGATCTCGAATCTTACAACTCATATAAACTTACGGCCTAAGTTTCATGAAGCTACAATTTTCTATCTTTTTTCCTGTAATACAAATATTTATTAAACATGGAAAACTGTTAGTACTTAAAAAAAAACATGAGTAAAATACACAAACACAAAAAAAAACAACCACAGTTATTGACACAAAACTTCATAGCATTAGTGAAAAAACAGAGGTGTGACAATGTTTTTAGTACACGAATATTTATGGCTCACATCCCTGAAAACATTTGAACCGATTATTTATTAATTTTTTTTTTTTTTTTTTTAAATCAATGAAAAAATATTCCCTCAATCCATCTGTTAGCAATTCAATTCCATTTTGACAGAACGTATCCATTTAATAAAGAGCCGCATCATTAATATTTTTTTTTTTTTTTTTTTTTTTTTAGATTTTGTACTGTAACTTCAGGAAAAGCGCACTTGAAATCAATGTAAGCACAAAATATATATATAAAGACGTTAATATCTGAGTTTTATTTTAAGATCAATGCACCGATCGCTTATCCGCGTTCTGTCCAGCAAATGAACACTTACAAGGGGACCACGTCACATTTTCCTCTCCGATTTTGATGAATTTTTTTTTGGCGATTCTGCATCGAAAATAAGTCGAAATGTGTCCGGCCGTTCCATTGAATGGGCCATCTGGACCGAGAAATTAAATATTTTAGGTTCAAAAATCGTTAAAATTGGCTTTCACAAAACAGTCATTGCTCCATTCTACCAGAACCAATTTTAATGAAACATTCAGGGATTCTTCTACTTGAAAATATATTAGACACGTGTATCGGGATTTGTAGCAATTCACCCTAGTAAGGCTAGAGAATCACACACGTTAGTAAATTGTGTTGATGTAACGCTCTGGCCTTACTAGGGTAAATTGTGACAAATCCCGATACACGTGTCTAATATATTTTCAAGTAGAAGAATCCCTGAAAGTTTCATTAAAATTGGTTCAGGGAGAATGGAGCAATGACTGTTTTGTGAAAGCCAATTTTAACGATTTTTGGACCTAAAATATTTAATTTCTCAGTCCAGATGGCCGATTCAATGGAACGGCCGGATATGTGTCGACTTATTTTCGATGTAGAATCACCAAATAAAATTTCATCAAAATCGGAGAGGGAAATGTGACGTGGTCCCCTTGTTAGTGTTTAAACGTGCTTTACATCCAAGGACGTCAAGACAGTCTAGTCACATCAAATCCGCCAGGTTTAATCTTTCTAGGTGGATTTGACGCGACTGGACTAGGCGATGTCTTCTGTCTAGGGCCAAACCAAGTTCGCTAGGAAGTTATTTTTTTCAGATACGAAGGATAATGAGTTAAAAAAACAATTTAAAACGGAGAATAATTCTTTCACCTTTTTGCCTTAATGGAATTGTACTTCGAAACATTTAACTTGAAGAGGGATTTAAAATTTTTTTTTTATAGATTAATTAATTCGCCATTTATTTTATTTTTCAGGGTACTGAACCAGCCAATGACACATCATTCTCACATATTTTTATTTACCCGTGGTTGGGGAAGTGTGCCATCCGATCCATCGAGTATCAAGGTTCGAACATAACTGTTCCCTTCCTATACAGAAGCAATACCCTCTCGGAGTTTCTCATTCCCTCTGCAACAGCAAGATCCTATTAAGTAAACATGTTTATAAATAGAAACATTAACATTTATTTTTTATTTTTATAGGATCTTGTCTAATAAAGGATCACTTAAAAGGTTAGGATTTGGAAGATATCAAAGAAAATCCTTGATTCTCTCAAATAGCAGTAAAAACTTCATCAGTTAAAGTTTCACCAATTCAGACATCAGAAAAATATTATACATCAAAACAATAAAGAACATTAATAAATATTTCAATATACTAAAAATGACCAATAGAGATAGTATAACACACCAAAGATGTTAAAAATATCAGTTATATCAGGAAAGGCGCACATTGAGACGCAGAGCAGAGCAATGCAGTTTTTGCATTTCGTGTATTAGGAACAGTGTTGGGTACTATCCGATTAAAAAAGGACTGGCGGTTACAAGTCGCAGATACTTTTGTATTCGGATATACTCGATTCCTTCCAAAATTTTCCCTACGGATACAAGTAGTACTCGTTGTACTATCATTTCATTGAATTAACCCTTTAATTGCGGAGGTAGCGTGGCATGAGGTGGTCCGTCGTTGCGGGTTAGTAGGCACACCGAGCGGTCCCGCAGAGTACTTCTAGGGGATTCAAGAGCTCGCATCTTATGTCTTTTATGAGCTAAAATTAACCCTACACAAAGTTTTTTATCCTCTCTTTTCGATCCGGACTATATAATAAGACAAAGGTCAAATATGCAGGTGTAGAAAGGTTTGGCATCAGGAAAAAGGTTATGTTATTTACAGAAAACTGAAAAGCAACCGTGTATCAAAGGAATATAGTTAGGAAAAGAACAGTCAAACGCCCGTCAAAAGAAAGCGCTAGTTACCCTGCTCATAAATCAGTACAGCGGTAAAACAGGGTGGCTAATATTCGAGCCATCAGAACCTGGGGACCAGCGCAAGGCCTGCTCATATACGAGCCACTAGCAGTTAAAGGGTTAAGGATGCAGCCTTAGGCCCGATGCACACGAGCGGCATTTTTCTGTGGTTCGGCCTGGCTTGTGGTCAGGGGTACCTGAAATATAATGGTATAATCCGGTCGGTCCATTATACTCCAGATACCCCTGACCGCAAGTCAGGCCGGACTGCAGAAAATTGCCGCTCGTTTCCACGGACCTTATGTTTCCAGATACGTAGAATTCAAAAAGATTATCAATTTTAAATTTCGGAGTTGTGGGGGGGGGGCTTGCATTAGCAAGCTGCGTTGTCCTTCCCTGCTTCCTAATACAATGTGCGCTATTCCTTTCTAAAGGCGCCTTTACACTCTACGAACTTTACCTTCGAACACCACCCTCGAACAACCTTTTTGAAGCCTTCACGTCGACTGTTCGGGTGTTCTAGGTACTTCATCTGTTCGCCTGGGTTCGGGGGTAGCGCTAGTGTCACTTTTGATTTGGGTTTTTCCCAAGTGACAGGAGTTGTTTGTGATACTAGTGTAATTTGTGAAACGTTGTAATTCGTCTCCTATTTTTTTATTTTTCAGATAATATACAATATGTCGATAATGGAGATTTTTTCTTTATCATAAGCTAGCGTTGGGTGCGTCAGCCATATTGGTTCGCTTAACGTCACGTGAAGTATAAATGGCTGTTCGCTTCACTTCGGTAGGGCAAGGTTCGAAGGTGACGTTCGTAAAGTGTAAAGGCAACTTAAAACACGTTCCATAAAAGCTGCTCTGTTCTGCGTCTCAATTTGCGCCTTACCTTAATATCAGAACTATCTAATTTTATATAACCTCTTATAGTTTTGATAAAGTAGGATGTTCAAACTCTGGTATTATTTTTGTGAATTTTTTTTTTTTTTTAGTAGGTACTGATGATGGTGAAACGTCTCCTAAATTATTCACTATTCATCCAAGATTCAGGCTTTGGATTATTCCTATAATTACTAACTACTAAAGAAAAGGGTCTAAGTATGGTTTCTTATTCCAGGTTGCAGATAAATTGAAATTGAAATTACAAGTACGTTTTTATGAGACACAACTCGAGAATAAGCAATCATTTGTAAAACTTATAAATAAATAAATATTATCCATTACTATACATAATACGAGCAAAAAATAATATTTTCTTTTATATGGGAATAAAAAGTTGAAAGTAAATCTGTAAAAAATAATGTTAGAAATATTATAGATCACCAAATCGGGTTCAATAATTCAAATGAATATCGAAGGTTGAATAAAAGAAAAAACCAACAGAAGAATATTTATTTACAAAAGTAAATGTATTCTGATAGCTGATGATTTATTTAAGAAACTTTAACAAATAAAATTAAAAGTGTTGAACTTTCTCGATAATATCGTGATATCATCAATCATTAATATTTTGTACGGAAAATCCAATAGGATACAACTTTACATCTTTCCTTTATTTCTTTAAAACATTGATGTTACTATAGTTTAAAGAAAAAAATAATTCAAGTACTGTAATACATTATAAATAACATTGATAGATATTTTTTTGTACAAAATAACGTAAAGAAAATAATTATTGTTAATGATAAAAGCCAGGAATCTGAACAATATATTTAACGAAGTCAATCGAGAATGTAACAACGGGGCTTTCTAAAAATAAAATAAATAATGTTAAATTAAATAAAATCAAGTTAGTTCAAGTAAAAATTTGTCAGCATAAGAAACAAATCAAATTTTTAAGAAAATAATTGAAGACATATTTTAAGACTAATAATATAATGAAAAATAAGAATATATCTTTTTTTTTTTAATCATTAATATATAAAAAATATAAAAATCAGTTCATCACTTCATAATAAGGTTATCTTACGATTCTGCTTATTTAACTTGAAATAAAAATTGGAAATTAATTTTTTTATATTTGCAAGCATGGATTTACAATATCAATAGTTGATATGGGGCTAGAATTTTATGAAATGGTCAGAATATACTTTCTGCAGTTTTCTGCATACTTTTCTGCACAGGAATGATACTAAATTACATTGTTTAAAATTTAAATAACAATTCGACTGATATTGTTCATTTAAGAGGCCCTGTACAATAATGTTTAATGTGATGTATAACACAAACCAATTTAAAGTTCTAAAAAAAATATTTTTTTTTCAGGTTCATTTGATTGAGATGAAAAAAAACAAAAAAAAAAAAACATTAAAATTATTCAGTAATAGTTCATACGTTGCTGTTAGATAAGTTTTAAAGACGGCAAGCCTGGTCAATATTCGAGCTATTTTTGGCTTTGTGCGTGGTCAATTATGAAACTGTGTTATTTTAAAATCCTCTTGAAGTGAAAGCTTCAAGAGTGTAGCAATTTTTCTCTGTCATGCTTCTCAAAGACTATCTTTGAATTCAAAAATACAAAAACTAACAATAATCCTCTAAATCCAAGTGTACCAATCCAAAAGAAAATAATATATTTTCGATATTTTTTGTATATGATATTTTTGAATGATGACAAATACATACAATTTTTTTTTTTAATTTATCTAACACTAAAACATAGAAACGTAGAACCGTGTTATCATGGAGTATTATCTACAACGATCATTTAATTTTTTTTTAAATATATTTTCAATAGAAAAAATACATAATAAATTAACAATAAGCAATGAGTTATCATAAAAATGTTTCGCAAAACATAATACATACGTAATTTCAAAATGAATGTGTATTATACGGACGAAAACTGTTTTCACAAACGCTTACAGGGTGACGTTTGTAAAGATTATTGCGTGAAGTTTGATCAGACTTCATAGGAATCAGCAAAGACCAGTTTAAATTTTTTTTTTTTTTTTTTTGTTAGGTCTTAAAAATTTTATTTTTATATAAATCAGCGAAAAAATCGCAGATTAAGAAATAGCCTCAATAAGAAGATAATTCGAGGGATCGCGAAAAGTTGTTTTATTAATTTAATAACATGAATATAAATTTAATCTATTTTTGTGGGTACCCACCTTGTTTTAAATTATTCTAAATAATTTATTTTTTAAAGAGAAAAGAAGAGTCGAACCCGGGTCTTCCGCGTGACATGCGCGGTATGCTAACCACTGCACCATAGAGCTCGCTTCCAAGCGGAGCCAATCCTTCCTCTTCACTGATACCTCTCCCTAAAATCTCGCAAGTTTTGCGAGTGTTTACGGGAGGTGGACAATTTTTGTCCAATTTTGGGCATCTCTTGACGATCGTCAATTTTTAAATTATTTTATATCGCTTTTATCTATTTTTGTGGGTACCCACAGTGTTTTAAATTATTTTAATTAATTTATTTTTTGAAGAGAAAAGATTGGCAGCGAAGAGGAAGGATTGGCTCAGCTTGGAAGCGAGCTCTGTGGTGCAGTGGGTAGCATAACCCGCATGTCACGCGGAAGACCCGGGATCGACTCCCGGCGGAGGCCAATCTTTTCTCTTCAAAAAATAAATGATCTAAAATAACAAGAATATAACTTAAACGACTTTCATTCTCTATGAAAGGGTTTATATTATTGGGTTGTCCGCAAAATAATGCAGGTTTTCAAGTTTTCATTTAAAACATTCTATATATAGTAATCTGTTTACTTTTAGGGGGTTATTTATTTGTACGAGTGTCAACAGTTGCTAATCCTCTTCTAAACGACAATTTTTGTCTCTATAGCATCTCGCTACTTGGAAATAATCCAGTCTTTCCTACGATGTCACGTCGTGAATTTCGTACGATTTTCTTTTACGAGTTTAAACTCGGCCGCAGTGGAGCCCAGACGGCTAGAAACATCAACCAAGTGTGGGGCGAGAGAATTGTTACTGAGTGCACTGTTCAAAGGTGGTTTAAAAAATTTCGGAGGGAGACTTCAGCCTCGAAGATAAAGAAGGTCGTGGAAGGCCTTCCTCTCTTGATGACGATATTCCCCGATCATCGGTGGAAGAAAACCCCAGAATAACTGTTCGAGAACTTGCGGAAAAACTTTAAGTAAGCAAATCGACCGTCGATAACCACCTCAAGGCGATTGGAAAAAAAAACCCAAATCCTGCATTATTTTCCGGACAACCCAATAATAAGAAACATGGGCTTATTAGAAAAAACTAATCATTAATCGTAAGTGCATGCTGCGAAAAATCTGTCTCCCAGAGTGCGAATCAAGAGGAGGCGTAAAGAGAAAAAAAGACAGAAAATCTTTTGGGTGTTACAAAACAAATTGATTGATCAAAAAATGTAGTATAAGTGGACAGTTGATCCAAGTAAGCATTCATTTTACATCTTGTATTCATTCAGCATGCTGGTCATAGAAGATTGAAAGAAAAGAAAACTAGAGGTAATAATAAATAAAATTTTATTATTAAATATGATAAAATGGAGGAAAGATAATTGATGTGAATGGGTATGACAAAGTATTATTTAAAAAAAAAATGTAAAATTAACCCAATGGCATGAAACGAATACGTTTCAAGAAAATCGATTAGTTAGGAATGATGGTGGGATGTCTAAAGTAAATTGCACGGTACTAGCGAGTTTTATTGGCGAACTAAAACCTACCCTCATATCAGCTAAAATCACAATCTTGGTAAACTACGTCATATGGAGTGCAGAGTTCAACTTAAAACGAGCATTAAACAAACTATCAATGCTAGAGGATTTAATGTTTTCTAATGCATTTTAAACCTTAATCTCTATTCTTTTAGCAGTATAGTTGATTTTTATAGATCCTAAAAATCCCATTGAAGTAAAATTTATGCACTTGCTCCACCTAAAGTGCACAAATCTCTTCTAAATAGATTACAAATTGGTAAATTTGTTTGCTATTGGTAGGTGAAAAAATAAATTGCTCCTTGAATGATACAAAACATATTTAACTTTTTACCAAACCTGATTCAGCAAGTGTAACCATGAAGCGTCCTAATTAGGTTACACCTAGCAATAGAGAGTTATGGTAGATTGAATTTAGAAGGCTTAAATTCGTACTTCATACGACAGAAGACAGTTGATGTAATAAAATCAAAGGGTCTTTTTTACCTCGTTAACGCAAATATAAATTAATTTAAACTGCATTATTAACATGTGATTCTATTGTCACCTAGTGATTAGATGTTCTTATTACTATTGTTATAGTTCTAACATTAAATGAAAACTTATTTATATTGAAACGATATAAATAAAGCAAGAATAACAAAAAAAAAAAACGAATATTTTTAACATAAAGGAGGCCAGTAGTGTCTAATATTTTCCATCATCATTCGGAAAAGATCTTTTTTACCTCTCTTTTCTCGAGTCATTCCATGTCAGATCAACACACTTTTTTCCCTTTCATTTCAGATTTTAATGAAATTTAGTACATATGATACCTTCTTGTAGACTAATAAAAATACCAAATTTGAGCTCAATATCTCAACCGGTTTTCAAAATATACCTATGTAAACCCATTGAAAAACCCACAATTTTGACCTGCCCCGTCATCTGGAAATTGAAATTGCAATTCTTCTAGGAACGATAGAGAGTTGAAATCGATGTCATTTTAAAACTGAACCTTTGATTAACAATAAGGATTTGTATTCTTAATTGAAAAAAAATTCTAATAAATAAATAAAAATCACATAATGACTTTTATATTTCGGACCAAAAAATAAAAGTCCTGATTTGATCTTTATCATAATAATATCTAATTTAAGAATCTGATCTTTATTTAATTATTAAAAATAAATATATAAGCTTTATAGGTTTTCTCGTAAAAAATTTAATCTCTTAAAAAATTTGAACTCTATTTTTCACTTTTAGCTTTTTTTTTTTCTAAGCATTGGATTTTTGTGGATCACACTAAGTAGACATAGAAAGATACAAAATACAACGATGTTACAATCCTTTGAAAAAAGACAAGCGTTCTGTAAAAGATAAAAAAATACTAAGAAATGTGACAAAATGGATGTGTCAAATCACGATATCTAGACTATGATTTGTGACAAGTGTAGGAAAGATAAAATATAAAGGATAAAATAGGCTACGTTTGAGAAGCTTAATAGCTAATGGTTTTTTTCTATCCACAAGCAAAACTCAAATTTTTCAATAATTATTTTAAGCATGAACCCATTGCTGTCCCATCATAATTTTTATAGCACTTATCAATGACAGCCTTTTCAATTTTAATGAATTTTTAATAATAGGGGAGAGCGGGGCAGCTGTTTTCACTTTTTTGATTGTTGAGTCGTTCCTGTTAATATAATCCCAATAGGGCTGATACCACTGTAAACTCCAAGTATTAGAGTACTTCAAGTATGTTTTTCAACACATAAAATTTAATACTAAGATCATAGAAAATTGAATAATTCGTCAATCCAGAGTATGCCAATTAACCCCCTATGTGGGGCAGGTTGGCCTAGAAGGTGGAGTTCTTTAGCCATCTCATTCAAGTACTGTCTGACACATATTATTGTTACTAAAAGCTGCACTATAAAGGTAAAATAATTTTGAATCTGTTTTTAACAGCTTTTAAGGGAAAATAGAATGACAATAGAAGAAAATAGAAGTTTAGACTATCGTCTCTTTTTGCATAGGAAATATTGCTCTCATCCTCCTCGCTGGAACTAAAGACATTTGGTAGTTTCACCTTTGTTTATGTTTACCTTGCTTTTGTGAATTGCTACTGCGCCAACAAAACCCAGTTGAAGAGAGCCAACTAACCCCACAGGAGGGATCATATGAAAAATGGCTGCCAGGACGTGGGACAACAATCAAACAAGAAACTTTTTAGTCGAAAGGTTAGGTTTATCAAAGGAGTTTGGGGCTATGTGAACAGAATCGGAGTCAAATGTTTTGCCATGCCTTTAAGCCAAATTTACTGAAAATATAAAAATTTACTTACATGTTGTAAAATCAATCAATGAAGCACGCTCTTCTCTACATTGTTAGCATCAGATTGAAAACTCAGGCACAAGACTCCCAAGGTCGAGCGGGTCACATGGTACAATGGTGAGGCCTCCACAACAGACAATGGCCAACCTACCCCATATGCCAACCAACCCTGCTCTCCCCTACGCTTTTTGAGAAATTCACATTTGAAATTTTGAAAAACAAACTTCTCTTAATCCCTATCGAGTTGCATATCATAAGAAAGTTTATAGATTCAGTTTTAAAATGACATAAATTTCAACTCTTTATCTTGCCAAGAAGAGCTGCAATTTAAATTTCCAGATGATGCGACAGGTCAAAATTGTACGTTTTTCAATGGGTTTACATAGGTATATTTTGAAAACCGGTTGAGATATTGACCTCAAATTTGGTATTAGCCTACATGAAGGTATTCTATGTACTAAATTTCATTAAAATCTGAGACGGTGAGGAAAAAAAGTGTGTTGATCTGACATGGAATGACTCTCTCATATCTTCTTCTCCAAAAAAATTCGCACATGTATGTAGTCCTGTGTGTTCATCATTCTCTTTTGTTTCTTCTTTCGAACCATGTTCGTGATGAAACCCTTGCATTTACCCTGCATTATGTTCTATGGCATCTCCAACGAGGGTTTACTCCATTCACATAATATAATTTCATGAAATGACCATTCCTAGATTGTCTGATCCTGTGGACTATCCTTGCTTCTTGTAGCAATTTAAGCACGTTTTCCTCGCTCTCGAATGTTGCCGATGATTCCAAAAGATTATTTTTTTTTTAATTTAAACAGGCTTGCTTTTACACAATAAATAACCTAATACGTTAACTGTTAAAAATATGATAATTGAAACCACGTGTTCTTATTGAACGAAGCGTTAACGAAGTAAAAAAGAAATAACGACTAACGCATTTTCCCCCAAAACCTAATTATTTCACTACACCATAAAAATTTTAAAGCAAAATTGCTGTCAGGCAAATAGGTAACACGTGAGTGTGAGACCAAGGGGGGGGGGGGATGACCCTTCCTCAAATTTGCAGCTTAATCCGCCCCTGGTTTTAATATCGATCTTTAGACTTCAGAGGCAAAGATGATTTCGACATCGATTTTTACTATATATATTACGATAGATAGTGGGAATACTCGATTGTTCATTCTAAAACTAGATTTTTCAGAAGCGTACAGAGTAAGCTAAGGCTGGATTTATTTCTATAATCCACGAGTCTCTAATTTTCCAATGTTGCTTTTTTGTTTCTTGTGAGGCGTTTATTCATCTGGAGGTTTTTGATAATTTAAAGATCTTCATATTTTTTTTTTTTTTTTTTTTTTTGTATCTTTGAGACGTGGCAAGAAATGTTTTAACAATTTGGGGCTTGTCGAGTTCAGTAGAAGATGCGGTGAAACACATTTAAAAAAATTCAAACAACATTTGATTTAATTTTCCATCAAGGAAAACTGTGAGTATGCACATCGACAAGAAATAACTATGGGAGCGCGTACTGGAACTAAAGGTAAATATCAAGATTCATATTTATCATATCAAGCAAGCGGCTATAGGCTCTTTGCATCAGTTTAATGGAATAAAAATTAATAAAATGAATAAAACTGTTATCATTTCATGTATTATTGTGCAATATAAAAAGCAAGCTAGTTCAAGTGTCAGGCTATAAATAAGATGGGGTAACAGTGTAATACGCCAATAAAACTCGTAAGTACCAATAAGTGCAAGATTAGGGGTAGATTGAAAATAAGTAAGATTCAGCCAAATGTTATTGGGTCTTTCGATGACTAATACCCAATCGACTGAGGAACCCGACTTGAAAAACAACGGATTACCACAAATTCAGTCCAAGCAATTTTGTTTAGAATAAATAAGAAATACTTCATGTCGAGTACAAGACATCTCGGAAAGTATTAACTTTGCAAACATACTATCTAATTTAAGATTGTTATATTTTGCGCCGGCTCAATCCTAGAGGTAGATTTCCTGTAAACAACTTATATATAAACGTACACGTAAGCAAGAATATTTATAAATAGAGGAAAATGATTATTATATAGATAGATTTTTTTTTTAGATTTATGATGGCCAGAAAAAGAATAATCGCTAAATATTATAGGTCAACCGAATTTTCCAAGGTTGTGGAGAAATGACATTAATATGAGGCTTTCAATATATAGGACCTACACTATACCTATATTATAGGTATTTCAATTTTTTTTTCTTGTCATGTTAAATACTTTTTAAGAGAAGAGCCCAATCCCTGTATAATTCACAAAAATTGCGAGATCGGTAGGAAAGAGGTCAGTGAAGAGAAGGTACCAGGTGGCTCAAGAGGCAAGAATGCCTAACTAGAGATCAGGAAATCAGGGTTCGAATTCCGGCAAAGGCCAATCTCTTCTTATAAAATATTTAATAATTGTGTGTATATATATATATATATATATATATATATATATATATATATAGAGAGAGAGAGAGAGAGAGAGAGAGAGTACATAGAATTTTTCCGGGACAGCTAAGGAAGTATCATAAATGTAGTTTTTTATTTTTATTTTTTTTATTTAAATATCCGATTAATCAAATAGATACCAAAATAGAATAGTTTAATGATATTCAAAAATTGAAGCAAGAAAACAATTTTAAAGAGAAGTCATAGCGTATAAGAAAAATATAATGGACCTTATTACTGCGTTGTCGAACGTTTTCTTTATTGTCGGCCGCCAAAGCCGAAATAATTTTAAGCTAATTGTTTAGCTTTTCACGCTATTTCCTTAACTTTTCACGGCAATGATGTTCATGCAGAACTCAAAGCATTTCTATCAGCGAAATTTATGACATGACCATGAAACTACTTTTAAATATCTGATTGGTTTGAAAGATTTAAGTAACAACACAGGCAATAATAAATTCAGTCTGATTTTTTTTCTCGACAAATTATAATTTATATAAACTTGAAAAAAAAAATATGCTTTGGCAATAATTTATTTTTATTTTATTTTCTGATTAAGCGTTTAAGCTTTTTGATAAATCTTGGGATGATTATTATCAGCTTTGGAGGGTTTTCTGGACATTCATTAGTAACAAAAATAAACTGAGCTTTACAAAATGCTTTTCAATATTTTAACTATTATTGAAAGTAAGGTTTAGACAGAAAAAAACATATATATTTTTTTTTTTACCAAAACAAAAATAGTTGGTTGTAGAAATGGGCTTTGTAGCGAAAAATTGTAGATCGTAAAAATTACGATAGGTTATAAATAATCAGGATTTTCAGTTTGATCTTTTTACTTTCACTTACCTATATATGAAATATTGTATATAGTATTGCGATCGAAAAAAATTTCGACTTCCGCTTTTCAAAGGAAATACACGTTTTGGGTCCCCAGAGTCCAAATAACCAAGTCCCGCGAAATGGTCTGTGTGTGAACAGACTAGCTCAAAAACTGTAAACCGTACGAGCCTTAAATTGAGTATTTGGTAAATGTAAACTGTTTTGATTAAACTCATTATGTTTAACGAGAATCAAGTATTCTATTACTTGATTATATTAGGTAAGCTTTATCATTAATTAAATGTTCTGAGGGGGCTTAAATGAGGAAGGGGCATGTTTTCCTATAAAGTACCTTTGTTTTTGTTTATATGGAGAAATTATTTGTTTCTTGTTTCCCCTAAAAAAAAGAAATATGAAATATGCTAAATATGAAATATGAAAAGAATCAAGTAGATGTATTCAGGAGAAAAAAAAAAACTGTTCCGTCAACTCAAAAAACATGTTGAGCCCATGCATGTGCAGTACGCATTTAATGACAGACCATTGTTATGGAAAATTATTTGTTTCATGGTAACTATATGAAGTTTTTAACAACTGCATAGAGAATTATAAACTCAGACGACTTGGATTATGATTGCATTGCCGAATTATCGCAGGTAAAAACTTATATTTAATAATAAAAAAATGTAAATTCAAATTCAGCGCATGTCAAATAGAGGGCTAAAACTATTTCACATAATTTTGTAAACTTATATCCATCTAGGATCCCTCATTAAATTGTAAATAGTGTCATCAGAGTTACTGATGTAAAGCACAGTGCAGCAGAACTTTTGGTTGACGTCCGATTTCTGTCGAACCTATTTAATATTTACATAATCAAAACAGGAATATAAACTACGCAAAAGTTTGTAATAGTGTCAGAATTACCAATTTTGTTCATGGAAAGGTTAAATAGGTGTAATTCGGCCCACATATGCTTTTATCACATCCTAATATTTTTCAAGAAGAATCAGTGAAGCAACTAACACACATGTACAGGACTGAGCATAAATCCAAATAATAAAAATTTTAGTGTACTTTAGAAAGCAAATACAAACAAAAAAAAGTAAATGAATCTGGAAAAATGTGTGACTTTGAGAAATGGCATTTAACAAAACATGTCAGTTTCTAATCAAAGTAAGTTGGTAAGTGAAAGTTGTGTATTGCGCGCATTGCACCAGGTTTTTTGTTGGTAGGGAGGGGTAAAATTATATTTTAGGAACATTTATTTTTCCACTTACGTTTCCAATTTTATTCAGAACAGTAGATGCATTAGGTCAAGCTGTATGAAACAGACTTGTAAATTCAAATTCAGCGCATGTCAAATAGAGGGCTAAAACTATTTCACATAATTTTGTAAACTTATATCCATCTAGGATCCCTCATTAAATCGTAAATAGTGTCATCAGAGTTATTGACGTAAAGCAGAATGCAGCAGAACTTTTGGCTGACGTCCTTATTCTGTCGATCCTATTTAATATTTACATAATCAAAACAGGAATATAAACTATGCAAAAGTTTGTAATAGTGTCAGGATTCAAGAAGAATCAGTGAAGCAACTCACATGTACAGGACTGAGCAGAAATCCAAATTTTTAGATGTTTTTGTACACGAAAAGACCGTCGGATTCGAATTCAGGTCCCTCAAAAAAAAAAAAAAAAAATTGAAGAACATTTATTTAATAAAGACAAAAATATACGTTTTTCAGCTCGAAACATGCAATATTGTTTATTTATACTGACAGCAAACAGTGCCTAAGCAAATAATTGTTCGAACATCGAACAGGGCATTTTTTTGTACTTTTTACAGTGTAAACGTTGAAATAGTGATAGGTACGAATGTATCTAACTAAACTGAGTCAAATAGATGCGAGGGTAAATATAGTCGTGCATAGTTTATCTTCATAAATATAATATTATTAAATAATAATGCCATGTGAAAAAATTTCTAATCTAAGTAAGTTGGTAAGTGAAAGTTGTGTGTTGCGCGCATCGCGCCAGATTTTTTATTCGAAAGCCAACGTTTCGATTCCTAAGTGTCTGGCAGTCTCTGCATTACTCTGGACTCAGACGTTCGGATGATGATCCACATGTAGGGGTCGAAACGTTGGCTTTCCTAAATAAGAAAAGATCTAACTGAAAATCCTGATTAATAAATAATTAAATAGTTTGACAATCCTGCTTATTTATCAAGAGGCCGAGGGTATAGCGTCTCAGACTCCCACGCTGGCGGTGCGGGTTCGAATCCCGCCCAAGCTCGCTCGATTCTGTTCGGTGACGGCCACACTGAACAGACTCAGCGGCTAGGTTGGTTTACCCGTAGATAACCCGTCCCGATTAGCCCTCGTGGCATAAAGCGAACGTTAAAAAAAAAAAATCTGGTGCGTGCGCGCAACACACAACTTTCACTTACCAACTTACTTAGATTAGAAATTAATGCGTTTTGTTAGTTGCCACTTCTCAAATGAACAGAACAGCTTTAATTATGAACAATGGTCTGTCATTAAAGGCGTACTCAACGAGTTTTATGAGTTGACTGAATATTTTTCTTTTTTTCTCCTCTTTATGTTTTCTTTATTTTTATCATATCTCATATTTAGCCATTTTTTATTTTTAGGCGTAACAAGAGACAGTTAATTTCTCCATATAAACAAAAACAAAGATACTTCATAGGAAACAAAAAAGGCCCCTACCCCATTTAAGCCCCCCCCCCCCAGAACATTTTAATAATGATAAAGCTTACTTGACATTAAAGAACACCTAATTTTCATTAAACATGACGAATTTGATGAAAATCGTTAAAGCTGTTTCTGAGAAAATCGAAAAAAACGTAAAAATTGCAAAAATAGTTAAGAAATAAAGTGCCCCCTTCGTTTGAGCAATTTTGATGAAATGCGGGCTATCATATCTTTAACATATACATACATCAAATACCCAGTTTGATCAAAATCGTTAAAGCCTTTTTTGAGTAAATAAAAAAAACACGTGAAAATGATACAAAATTTATTAAGTAAAGTCCCCCCTCAGGTTGATCAATTTTGATGAAATTTTTACAGTCATATCTCTGGCATATTAGTACATCAAATACTCAGTTTAATCAAAATCGTTAGAGCCGTTTTTGAGAAAATCGAAAAAAACCTAAAAAGTTGTTAAATAAAGTACCCCCTCCCTTTGAGCAATTTTGATGAAATTTTTGCTGTCACATCGCGGGCATATACCTAAACTAAATACCGAATTTCAGGTTCGCACGGTTTATAGTTTTTGAGCTAGTCTGTTCACACACACACACACAGACCATTTCGCGGGACTTGGTCATTTGGACTCAGGGGACCCCAAAACGTGTATTTCCGTTGAAAACCGGAAGTCGAAATTTTTCACGATCGCAATACTTCCACTTACTATATATTTCATATACAGGTAAGTGAAAGTAAAAATAAACAAGGGTGTCACCTTTGTTTTGGTGGTTAGTGGGGAAAACTACTACACAGAACATCGCGAATTAGTAGCCCACCAGAAAATTATATTATACCTATACATAACATAAAATTATATTTTAAATTAATTATTAAATATTTGATAGAGAAGAGGGATGTAACCCTTGAATTGAATGATTTCCTTGTTGAAAATTAAACAATGCAGCCCCTTGAAGTTGTAACAAAAGCGTAGCTAAGCCGAATGCATTACACTCCCCTCTGGACGTCATTGTACCCTTTTTGCTCAATCGTACTCAGAGGATTAAATGCAGAGTTTCAACAACTTTGATGCTTGGTGAGATCGGATTTGATGGTTAGTCAAGTACCCCCGCCGTGGAAACGATGGCAAAAGGTTACCAGTTACCAAACAACTTGAACAAAAGCGCTTGTCACACTATCCCATACTTTATATCCTATTGTTGTCAATAGCAGTCCATACCTGCAGAGTATTTGTATGAACTCTTTGATGTATAATCTCAATAAGAATTGTATTTATAGTTTCAGTATATCTTGAATATAATAAATAATTGTTAACATGGTTCTTTAATTGTTAAATTTGGAGTTACTCGGTTATTTTGACACTAAAATCCTGATGAATCTAAATTAATTTTGAATTCTTAAAGGAAACCTTTTCGAAGATGAAGTTTAATTTTACATTTGGTAGTTACATTCCAAGTCATTATTTTTTCTCTTCCATACTTCTTAGCAGGGTTTGAAATCGATAATTATTAAAATTAATATAAAAATCAAATCCGATCAAAATTTTTATCTGGAATTTTTAAAAATCATTTGATGATTTTTATTTTTGATCAAAAGTGAAAAAAATCCTAACCTGATCATTACTTTTGATTTATTTTTTTTTTATTAACAATAATAATTTTCGACTACCGTAAAATGAGGTGACATTGTGACTAATGGGGTCACATTTATATGATAATGGCCACATATAACTTCTTTCATTCTATTTACCATGGTGCTTTATTTCATATATGTTTGATTGTTTTCATTGAGTTGAAACCTTGAAATAAAGCACCATGGTAAATGGAATTAAAGAAGTTATATGTGGCCAGTAGGTTGCAGCACATTACTGACCACCTGACACGTACACTGAATTGCCAAACCTGATTCTTTTTAAGGAGGGAAATTCAAAAACTGTAGAAAAATAGGCTTGTCACAAAGTCACCCCATTAGTCGCAATGTCACCTCATTTTACGGTAATACTTTTATAAATCAGAAATAAATTTTTTTAGTTTATTATTGCGATGTTCCGAAGAATACTTTTCATTACAACCCCCCCCCCCCCCCCGCACCCTTAAAAATTTTACATTTTATTTCAGGAAGCGTAAAATCCGAAAATAGAATAAAAAAATAAGTCGTTGAATAAAAAAAACTTTGCCAATTTTAATACAATTTTGCACAAAGGTCGAAGTTCATCCGGGGACAATCCTAGTACCTGTTTATCGTGATCCGCCATTTTGATTCAAAGCCAATTACCTGATTTGAGGTACCATAATTCGGTCATTATTGAAGTTAGAAGCAAAATAGCACCAGATTAGGAATCCACTTGTTGTAAATTGATTTGATTTTAAAAGGTGATTTTTATTTTCGGATCAATATTTTTTTTATCTCAATTCAATCATTATTATTTATTTAATACCGTATCACTCGGTGAGTGATCATTATCTTTAATCCAATTAATAAAAATCAAAGATCGATTTAATTTTTTATTTATAAATTAAGGATGATTTTTAATTAAAAATAAGAAATATTAATTACTAGATGATATTTTGGAAAAAATAATTATCGATTTCAAACTGTGCTTTTTAGGTTGTTTGACACAACTGGGCCTGATGTATTAAGAATTTTATATAAACTTTTCACCGAAGAATGTTAGCATACAGCTAGGGTAACTGTACCATAAGTTGACAGTGCTCCAATAGTTGTACAAATTTGTACAAAAAGTGAGTCATAAGATTCAGGGTTAATTATTTTGGTTCAAAATTTGGCGGTAATTTGCCAAGTTATACTAGTTAGCTGTGCTGCTATCGACATTAGTTTGATGAAAACTTAAGCTTATTCGAAAACTTGGTTTTTGCTACTCTGTTTCAGTAAGGTGGAAGTCAAGTTAAATAAGATTTTTAGTTGGTTTACTTGAGCTCAATTATGTTTTAATTACTTTTATGGTATTCATTAAGTTCATGAGAATCATTTGATATACTTTTTAATATATTTATACTATGTTTTAGGGCTTAAATGTAGGTGTCAACGATTAGAACAGAAATTAATCCATAATTTCAATAGTTGACATCGATGTCAACTACCGCCAGAATTAGTTAATAGTGTTTCATTTGGTTTATGGAATTCTGAGTCTGGCTGGATGACAGGTGTTTTATTCTATGAATTTGTAGCTAGTGTGCTCTATCCATTGATCATTGAGAGCAAAATTGCATCCCCAAAATCCTATTCCTGAAGGGGCACGCGACGCATCTGACTCTCCCCATTTCCGAAGTCTGCAAAGAACATGGGATACTTGCTATCAGTCGCATTTTATCAAAATGCTAAACATTTTATCCAACCGATGAATGTGGCCATCTTTAATTGTCTCAAAGAGCACTGTATGTGTGGAGTTCATCATTATAGTCTGAAATTGTGGTAAACCAACATTAAAAAAACGAAACTTCTGGCCATTACTAAAATCTATCTAACATACTTACTTAACTGGATGATTTCATTTTTCGTTTACATATGTTTGTTTTCCTTTTTGTCCCATTGAAGCTTTTTGTTTATAAAATAATTAAATTGTGGAAATTATATTTTCTTTCCATTGTGAATTTACTAGTTTATAAATAAATAAAATATTAACTTTTATTGCAGTCCTAATTACCTACTAAAAATCATAGGAAATCAAAAATTAATGCATGTATCAACTTTAAAACCATAAATGTCAACTTTCCAAACCTTTACAGTTTGATGTGTCAACTATTGGTTCATTTTAGAAGTTTCTAAGAAATCATTTTTTATAAAAACCGTAAATGTTGACCATAGGATATTGTATTCCTGGTATTCTAGAGGGATTGGCCTAAGTAAATTCATAACAAAGATTATCCTAACATCAATATATTGGTTAACAGTTTCAATAATATAATTTATTTTCTTAAACTGTCAACTATTGGTACAGTCCTCGCACATTGGCGGCTTACCTTAATGATTTTCGCTCTATCAGGTGGGAGTTATCCAAGGGTATTATGCAGTATTGACAATCCAACATTAATAAAATAAACAATACAATCCTACCTCGTTATGCATCGTCGTGGAAAGTTTTGTGATTGACTAAAGTGTCCGATGCTGCAGCGTGAGCATGTTAAGTTTAAGTTTGGGTGTCAATAACTGTCTGGTTTACCCTAGATAACTTATTGTATTTGTTTATATAAACATGTTATATAAACACCATTATATCTTTTGTTAATGTATTCTTTTGTTGTTAATGTATATGCATCTTATATCTCGACTATTATTATTTTTAAAAAATTATTATATTTATTTTTTACTTTCACTTACCTCCAATATATGACATATATAGTAAGGAAAAGTATTGCGATCGTGAAAAATTTCGACTTCCGGTTTTCAATGGAGATACACGTTTTGGGGTCCCCTGAGTTCAAATAACCAAGTCCCGCGAAATGGTCTGTGTGTGTGTGAACAGACTAGCTCAAAAACTATGAACCGTGCGAACCTGAAATTGGGTATTTAGTGTATGTATATGCCCGCGATGTGTCAGCGAAATTCCATCAAAATTGGTCAAACGGAGGGGGCACTTTATAATTAATAACTTTTTACGTTTTTTTCGATTATCTCAAAAACTACTTTAATGATTTTGATCAAATTCGTCATGTTTAATGAAAATTAGGTGTTATTTAATATCAGGTAAGCTTTATCATTATTAAAATGTTGTGAGGGGGCTTCAATGGGGAAGGGACCTTTTTTTGTGTTCCTATAAAGTACCTTTGTTTTAGTTTATATTGTGAAATCAACTGTCTCTCGTTACGCCTAAAAATAAGAAATGGCTAAATATGGAATATAAATAAAAAATCAAGTAAATATATAGAGGAGAAAAAAAGAAAATTATTCCTTCAACTCATAAAACACGTTGAGCCCATGTATGTAGAGTACGCCTTTGACTGACCATTGTTCATAATCAGGCAGCTTGGAGAATGATGCTTGCATTGCTGAATTATCACAAGTATAAACAAAGTAGTGTTTTTTATAGAGCAAATAAGAAATGAATTTGGAGAAATGTGTGACTTTGAGAAGTGGCAATTAACAAAACACATCAATTTCTAATCTAACTAAGTTGGTAAGTGAAAGTTGTGTGTTGCGCGCACGCACCAGATTTTTTTAAATATTTTCTTTACAGGTTTTGTAGAATCTCCTAGAAAAGAAACTTATCGGATAAGTCGTGCAAAAATACATGAAAATAGGTTGAGGAGATAATCAGTGTATTCATAGCCCGGAGTAAGCAGGCCAGGTGCCTCATATCTGTGATCTAATTCGATGACAAGGGTACTAAGAAATCGATAAAGGGCGTAGAGCACATCTGCTAGCAACAGCTGCAAGCAACCCTTATTCAATATGCTAGCGTCAATTAATTTCTCCGTTCCATCCAACTGCCCTCAACCAGAAACTGGGTGGTACTTCAGCGATAGTTGGGGGGGGGGGGTAAACCATACAGCAAGGGGGGGGGGTAAGTCAGATCGTGATATCCCTCTCATCCGATCCTCTTCATTAAAGCCATGATTGTACATCCACGATTGATCGGACTAGAATCAGCATTATAGGTTTGTGTATATTTACAGAGGATGTCATAAAAAAATTTTCATGTATGAAAACGAAAGTGCCGTCCGTATGTTTGTTCACCTCAAAACTAAAAAAAAAAAAAAGCTGACGGATAAATCTGAAATTATTATTTTAAATTTTACAGAACGTTGCTGTTAAGACAAATTCTTTTTATGTCAATATAGGGTAAACCATACAGTTTATGGGATTCAGTACAGTTATTGGCACCCCAACCTTAACTTAAAGAAATAGGTAACTTAAATTCAAACTTTAACACTATAATAACAGTTCAATGATCAGAATCGAATTCTCACCTATCACTCGTCAAAATAATCATAATTTAGCATTTGTATAATTTGTTATAATTAAATATTTCTATTTAACGTTGTACTAACTATCATTTTTAACTTCACTTGCCTATTCAATGATTCTGTAAAGTAGTATTATAACACTAATAGTGGTTTGAATAGTATTTACTTATGTAAAATTACATAGGTATCGAGAATAAAATGACAACACAAAATATCAACTTGACAAAACAGTTAAATGTGACATTTATTAGAAAGTAACGCTATACTTTGCTGCTCTAGGTTAGACTGATTCACATATAACTTACAAATCCTAGGCAGTAGAATATTCTAGATCTGTCTGAATTATGGCATTCTTGCATGAAGGGTGCAAACATTTACATATAATGAGTGTGTACACAGAGTATGCGTAAATGATAGTATAGGACTAGGAAACTTGAAAATAAATATTTAAAAATTATACTTAAAAATATAATAAGATTAGCCCTGAGGATTGAAGAAACTCCGAAAAATCGGGATGATATAATGTGGAAGATTTTAAAATTAACTCTAAAAATTATTTTACTATAAAGTTATTTGATCAAAGAAGTTTTATTATGTCTTCCTCTTTCATGGTATTTAGTTTTAACTAATCTTGAGTAGGGTAAACTATACAGTTATTGACACCCCAACTTTAACTTAAAGAAATAGGTAAACAAGTCCTAATTTTATTACAAGATATACATGAGTCTAATGTTTGAAGGGTCCTCTAAGTCATCAATGAAGTAAGACTTTAACAAACTAACCATAGGGAAGATTTCACAATTAAATCCACAGGGTGACAATAACTAGATTTGGCACTTTTAACAATAAATATTGCCATAATGTAAAACTATTGAACTTTTGACCCAAAAAAAAACCTCTTGAGTCTTTATAAGTTTTGATAAAGAGGAGCTATAGGAAGTTTCTATTTGACCCCTTTATAAAAAGTATTTTTTTTTTTCATTTAACCACAGAAATGTAGTCTTAAGGGTGCCAAGAACTGTACGGTTTACCCTACTCGTTAAAGATCCCTATCCTAATTATAATTAGAATACCGCCTAAGTGACGTCTTAAAATACAGACCAATTATCAAATTTAGCTATTCTAAGCATTTTTTTTTTTAAATCAACTGTGAATCACAATACAAGTCATAGAAAAAAAAGAAGAAGTTATATACGTAACGGTGTATAGGGAAAATGGTTCGTCTCCGAATTCATATTTCTTTTCCTCTTCACAAGACTTCAAAAGGTTCTGCTGTTCAACTGGTGGAATGACCAAAGGATGGGGACTACACTAAAGGCCAACCCACTACATAAAGGATACATGGAAAAAGAAAAAAAAAAAGGAAATACAGAAAAAAAAAAAAAGAAAACCTGGTAAAGTAATCCAAGGAAAAAGAGGAGCATCTTGTAGGAAGTCTTTCTCGTCCTATGTCCAAAGAAAGGGCTAGCTCAAAAAGGGCACCTTAGATCTTATTTTTATATATTTAAAAAAAAATATATCTAGAATTTACAATGGATACACGGTATAGCATGTTTATTTAACGCTAACTTGTTGTGGATCATGGTTACATAAATTTACAACATATTACAGTAAAAAGATAAATAGAAAAAAAAATATAAAAACAATTATTACCTTTTATTTAAAATTTATATACTTAACACTCAATGCTTTCAAACTAATTAAAATAAATTTCAATAATTATAGCGTTTAGGCTTATGAAGAAGGTATTTTATATGAAGAATATTATAGGTATGGTATTTTATATGTAAGAATTTTATATGATGATGGTAACGATTTGAAAGCGTGGTAATAGTGAAAATTCTTGTTGCTTCCAAAATACATATAAATTAAATTTTATTTATTTATTTTTTTAATGATTTCAATAATTGATTATTTTATATGTATCTAGAAAAAAAAAAAAAAAATAATAAAATAAAAATATTATATGCGAGGTCCTCAGCTGGCCTTCATGATAAATTTATTTTTACCAGGGTTTTTTTTTTTTTTTTTTTTTTTAAAGATTTTAACCTCTTTTTTTTTTTTGGCCTCTGAAAAGAAATTCTTAGACAGATCAAGAAAGAGGAGAATAGTGTGACAATTAATTGGTTAGTTCTAGAACCAACATTTTTATTTGAATTTTATTAATTTTAATCAATGAAATATGTTTGTGCGAACCTGAAATTGGGTACGTAGAGTATGTATATGCCCGCGATGAGACAGCAAAAATTTCATCAAGATTGGTCAAACGGAGGGGGTACTTTATTTAATAACTTTTTAAGTTTTTATCGATTTTCTCAAAAACGGCTCTAACGATTTTGATCAAACTGGGTTTTTGATGTATGTATATGTCAAAGATGTGACAGCCAACATTTCATCAAAATCGGTCAAACCGAGGGGGCACTTTATTTTATAACTTGTTTTCCAATGTTTACCTTTTTTTCGATTATCTCAAAAACGGCTTTAATGATTTTGATCAAATTCGTCTTGTTTAATGAAAATTAGGTGCTATTTAATATCAGGTAAGCTTTATCATTATTAAGAAGTTCTGAGGGGGCTTAAATGGGGAAGGGGCCTTTTTTGTTTACCTATAAAGTACCTTTGTTTTTGTTTATATTGAAGAAATTGAACTGTCTCACCTTACGCCTAAAAATAAGAAATGGCTAAATATACAAAAAAAGTAAAGATATAGAGGAGAAAAAAAGAAAAATATTCCGTCAACTCATAAAACACGTTGAGCCCACGCATGCGGAGTACGCCCTTAATGAGAGACCATTGTTCATAATTAAAGCCGTTCAAATCATCAGACCACTTGGAGTAAATCAGAAGACTTGGAGTATTATGCTTGCATTGCCGAATCATCACAAGTAAAAACTATTATTCAATAATAAAAAAAATTAGTGTTTTTTATAGAGCAAGTAAAAACAACAATCAGAAAAGAATGTGGAAAAATGTGTGAATTTGAGAAGTGGCAATTGACAAAATACATCAATTTCTAATCTAAGTAAGTTGGTAAGTGAAAGTTGTGTGTTGCGCGCATCGCACCAGATTTTTATCTTTTATGAACCGACTTGGAAATTTATGGGCAAAAAATTATAAACAGAAATTCAAGAAAAAATACGGTATATATTTATAAAGGACTAGCCGAAAGGTAGTTGTGAAGCATCAAAGAGTTCTGAGCTAACGACTCAACATCTTTTTTCTTTTCTTTTTCTTTTTCTTTTTTTTTTTATTATAAATAAACGGACAAGTAAGTGGAAGAAAAGCGGAAAAATCGGAGTTCCCGTCGATAAGGTTTGAAGGAAGTCATGCTTGGCAGCCTCCAAAAAAGGACATTGCCGAAGGAACGGTCCATACTGAACAGGTTAAGAATTGGACACAGCGAGTGGGCCCATCTCTCCACCTCCATCAACCAGCTTGCCAACTTTTTGACAACGCACCTGTAGGTCGTCCATTAGAACTACGTCTAAAATATTAAACAGCTTCAATATTTAGAAATAAACTCAGTAAAAAGAAAAAAAATCTTGTGCTGTCCATCATACATACAGCTTTCACTTACAGCTCTAATTCGGCAGAAATTATATTTTTGATTTTTAAAACGAAAATAAGAGAAACAAATTATTGGGAAATTATTATTAAAAGGAAACATGAAACTGTATACCTATAAACATAGCTTCTAGTTCTAACAATGCTGTTTTAATCTCTCTATATATAAGAGGCTTTGTCCTGACTGACAGAATCAACGCAGAGCAAAAACTACTAATAATAGAAACTTGAAGTTCGCAATTTAGATTTTAAACGCGATGTAGGTAACCACTAAGAAAGGAATTTCAAAAATGTCACCCCTAAGGGGTTTAAATGGCGAAATTGTCGTTTAACTCTAACGGACACCTATTTTTGCACTTCGAGAAAAAATATCTAATTTGGACTCATTTTAAAGATCTTGATACGAAGAGTTTAACTCGAAAGCTCCTACGGGGCGTAATTCTCGACGAGTAATGTTTTTTTTTGTTTCGGCGATTTTAGTGAACTCTCTCCATTGTGCGTCTCCCTCTCTTCTACCGAGCCGGCAGCTTCCCCCTCCAACATTCTACCTACCGGAAGCTCCGATTCTACTAAATCTCCTTAACATCAGTTAACATATTATATTAAATCAATACCAAGATAATGATCACAGAATTGATTTTAAAGGCTCGCGGGCAAAGCCGCGACGGGGAATGCTAGTAGGAATGCTGGTATATATCTTTGTAAGCCAAAACTTCCAATGCATTACGGAAATAATGATTTCAGTTGCTAAAAGTTTATTGTTATATTGTCGAACTACTACCGCAAATTCAAAATATATAATGGAGAATATTTTTAATATATATATATATATATATATATATATATATATATATATATATATATATATATATATATATATATATATATATATATATAATCAACATATTATATAATGTGATATGCATTTATACTATTGGTCAAAAACCATGAGAGTAAGCCCAACAGCATTATTTCACATATAGCAATATTTTTATATAATAACACATAATTATCATCATTTTGGTACAAATGAACATATTAGTACGTATACTATATGTACTGACAATAACAAATATATTTCATAATTTACCTTTTAAAACAGGGAGGGTGAAAAAAAAACAAAAAAGGCAAACACAAAACATTCCTTTATCATCAAATCTACTCACAAGCTACTTTTAAAATCTAACACAATTGGATAGAAAGGGGGGACCTAAGCCTTCACAAAACTCTAAAAACCACGAAAAGATATTTTACTCCTATCAATGAATTTTATGCTCTATCTACCATAAATTGATCATTAAGAATTTTAGCATTTGTGGGGTTAATGGGGTTAATTATGCGGACAACTTGCTGGGGAACAGTGTCCGCTTTAATTTTCAAGGAAGCAAGTTTCTTTTTGCCACATACTCTATTATACTTCATAGAATTATTATTTATTTTGCATTATGTATTTATTTATAATGCGTAGTCTTTCTTTCAAAACCCAGTTTATTCTGTGCAATTATTTAGGTTGTATCAAATGGAATTCTACTAATAAAATTAACGGTATGACTACATGGCGACTAACATTAAATACTTTACATATTTAAGACTTAAATATTTTTCTTTAAATAAATATATTCAAAACGCAAATCAGGGATTTCTTTCGAATAACGTTTTCTTTGTGTATTGTAAAATTTATATATATGTAGCAGCTTTTATTGATTTTTTTTTTTGACACGTAAATTGTTATAGCTCCAATAATCCTTATAAAATTTAAATGCATTACCACCGGAGTTATCAATTATTTAAAGAAACGATATGATATCAACTTGAAATAATACTTAAAAAAGTATCTATTGCATTCATGAGTATTTCATAACGCTATAAATAAAAATAAACGTTATAAATTTAAACATTGTGTATAGGGATGTGTATTTATAAACTCTCTCTTTGATAACGGCATTCATGGGACGATTTTACAGTTTATAAAAAGAAAAATGCTAATAGCATTACCTTACTGAAGCCCATTAATTTAGGACATGCGATAATTTTACCCCATCTCCATTTAAAAAAAAAAAAAAAAAGGATTGCCTTAAACCTCAAAGAACTATAAATGAATATCCACGTAGGAAGCTCAATTTTTTTTCTAGCATAATTTATTTGCGTATGTATCAATGGTGTCAATTGTAGATTACAGAGAAATCGATGGTTCGCAACCGATTCCATTTAAAAGTTTTTTTGTTTTTTTAAATGTGGAATTCTCAAATATTCGCATCCTAACTCACACCCCATATATGTTCGTTGTATTCTTGTTAATCTTTTGTTGTTGAGTATAATAAGCTTATCTTGGCTTTGCTTGAAAGCAACGAAGTATCCTTGCTGCTTCATCCCCCCCCCCCATTTCCCCACAAAGTATCCTCAAGTATTCGTAACCCTTTGAGAGGGAATCTTCCATCTTTCAATCCTCTTATTCAACAAGCCCGTTTCGGCTTCAGCGACTTTAAAATACTTGCAGTATTTTCTTATAATTACTAAATCGTGTAGAATACAAAATATTAAATCGCTTTAATAATCGACATTTATCAAATTAGTATGCTATTTGATAAATATTTGCCTGTAACATTGCATTTAACCGCAATAAAAGTCATTCTCTGACAACATAATATTTAATAATTTATAATATTAATTTTTTAGTAATATTTTTTTAAAATCAGAAATATATACATATATATATTTTTAATATTCCCCATGATATAGTTTGAGTCTGGAGTAATAGATGAAGAATATTGTTATAAAATTTTAGCAGGAGGACATCTTTATCTCCGTAATGCATTAGAAAAAAATTTTGGCTTGAAAAAAAAATGTATGTAACCTATATAAGGTTAACTTTGTCACATGACATTTTATAATTAATTGTTTTCACTCAATAAATAACAAAAACATTTTATTAACATAGAAATAAGAACACAAATAAAGGTTTTCAGAAAATTAATGATAATTGATAGAAACGAAAACATAAGCAGCATAATTACAAACTAACAAAACAGAAATAAATTTCATCCATACATTTATGGGACAAGTGATAAAATATCAATTGTAAATTACTCACAAATCTTTCTATAGGGTGCACCCTGACTGTAATTATTACGTTTAATAGCCGGCAACATCCTGATTTTCACTAATAATTAAGTCTTGCAACATATGCGTTCTGGTCCTAACCCAGCTCGACTGTAAGGCTTGAATGAATGTTGGTTACTGAACACAATTATTTCAAGACATATAATACAATGCTGCTATAAATATATATACTTTTTTTTTTATGAGTATTCTGTGTTTTATTTCAACCCAAGGTATTTCGGCAGCATCGTTTTGTTTTGTTAAATTAAAAATAAAGCATTTCTCTCTCTCTCCCTCTCTCTCTCTCTCTCTCTCTCTCTCTCTCTCTCTCTCTCTCTCTCTCTCTCTCTCTCTCTCTCTCTCTCTCTCTCTCTCTCTCTCTCTCTCACTCACTCTCTCTCTCTCACTCTCACTCTCACTCTCTCTCTCTCACTCTCACTCTCTCTCTCTCTCTCTCTCTCTCTCTCTCTATCTATCTACCTATCTCTCTCTCTCTCTCTCTCACTCTCTCTCTCTCTCTCTCTCTCTCTCTCTCACTCTCTCTCTCACTCTCACTCTCACTCTCTCTCTCTCACTCTCACTCTCACTCTCTCTCTCTCTCTCTCTCTCTCTATCTATCTATCTATCTCTCTCTCTCTCTCTCTCTCTCTCACTCTCTCTCCCCCTCTCAGCATAACCCCCTAACAGCATCAAAAATCGATTTCAATTTTTATTTATAAATCAAGCAAGATTTTAAAATACAATAATCGATTTCAAACCCTGATTAATAAAAGCGTTTCGAATGAGAGATATATGTACGCTATTTGGATGGATTTGATTTAATAACTGAACTGTACTCTTTATATATATATATATATATATATATATATATATATATATATATATATATATATATATATATAAAAGAAACTCAGCGTTTGCCAAAATAAATATTTAACATAGAGCTCACTCAGACTAAATAAAGCTTGAAAGAATCTGAGATAAGAGATAATGGGCTTGGTTTCCTAAGGGATGGAAAACTGTAGGAAAAGCATTATTTGTTCGATTCTCTTTTTGAATAAGAATCGGTGATGGGTTTTTCTTTTTTTTTTTTTTTTTTCCTTATTCCTGCCTCTTCTCTTATATTTCAGCGGGAAATAGCGAATTACCCCCATTATGATAGGGAAATTCAACACACAGCATTTTCTTACTGAGGAAAGATGAATTTCTAACTAGCAGCGACGGTGGTTATTTTCTCTTTTCTAAAGCTTTAGCCTAAAGACCGAATGTTTTATAAAGATATTTATTTAAATAATAAAAAATACTCTTCGTAGTCAAGTGAAGGTGCAAGTTAATTCATATTTATTTATTTGTAATGGTCAATTTAAATTCTTCCATTCAACAAAAGAAAAAAATAAAATTTAATAATTATAAACCAACCGGAAACTCGATTGTCTAATTAAGCGTTAATAAAGGAAGAAGGCAATTAAATATACTTGATTAATATTAAATTATATTGCCTACTTAATATTTATAATTTTTTTTTCAGTTCAGAACTGAACTCAAGAATCTTCATTCGTTGATTTACTAAAACGTGCCGTCTTATTTTTAGACTTTAACAGTGTCCTACACACTGCATAGCAAAATAGGTAATTAAAAAAAAATGTTTAATAATTTGGTACATTATTCCCAAAACATGTGTATTTCTTAAGCCCTGTATCATCTGATCCCATTGAGATCCCATGATAGGATTTTGCTATTTAGACTAAGTCATTGCAAACTATTTTAGATAATTTTTTGAAAATTTTAAAATTGCCACTTTTTGAGAAATTTAAATTTTAAATTTTTTAAAATTGTAACTCCTGTCTTGTGGCATATTATATTAAAGCCCCGTTCAACAGCTTTAAAATGAGACCACTCCTAGGTTTATATCATAATTGGTTGCCAGCCTATAGGCATCTAAAGGTGCCAAAACCTGAAATTTTTTCATAAAAATTTAAATCTTTAAAAATTAATAACTTTAAAAATGATTGTACCACACAACCGAAATTTGGTATTTTTCCATAAGTCTAGGATATATTGCTGCATACCAAAAAATCGTGAAAATCTGATACATCAAGTCTGAAAATCTCCCAAAATTGTGTTGATTTGACATGGAATGACCCAAAAATAAAATATTATAGGAACTAAAAACTTTTTATAATATGTATATAATGGAGAGACGAGTAATAATTATTAAAAATCATAATAAATAATGATATTAATAAACTTTAAATTAAAATAATACCAACTGGGCCGTGATATGATATGAAAATAAGCAAACATATCTTATTTTTTATAGATTATAATCGTTTGCTCCATAAACCAAAAAGTGTGAAAAACCAAACAGAATTGAAAAATTTGTGATTTTTTAATGCAATTCATGATTTTTTTTTGTAGGGAATAGATGAAAACTTCATTTATGCATTTACATAAAAGTCTATATTTGTATAGTTTTTGAGTTTAGCGCAAAGAAAAATTTTCTATTCATCATGAACATTTTCAGACAACCAGGGAATTTCCTTGGGTTCTGAAAATGTTTCGGCACTGGAGTAGGTAATCTTCAAAATTACGTTTTAGCCATCGAATCAGATTATTTATTTAGAAATATAAGATAAATTCATCTAATTAATATTTATTTTAGATTTTTCTTTAAGTTTATGCAATTTTATTAGTATTATTTTTGTTTTTTCCAGAAATTAGGTAAGACCTAAATAACACCGTAAATTAAAAAAAAAAAAAAACTCTAAATTGTTTCGTTTTGTTCATATTTTAAGTCACACTACCTGAGAAAAATTAGAAAATCTGATCTCAGTACAATATACAAATCTTTAAGAAACATTGACTACTTATTATATAATTCCTAAAATAGAGAGGTTATTGTGGATGTCCGTGTCAGCCGACTGCGTTTTCATCTAGCATATTTATACGTTTACAATTCACCAAAATGTTGTTTGTTAATTCATCCTTTTACAGTTTGAAACCTATCGTACATTGAATATAAGTTAGAAAATTATTAAATCCGGTATTGCCTGGAATGAGAGGAATTCTCAATTCACATCATCCGGTTAAAAATAAAATAACAATACACGTTTGATACATTGATTGGACCGTAACAAATTCATAATCTCATTTACTATACATTACAATAACATGTATGGAACGATTTCTTCGCTTGGCGACAATTTTCTAAGAAGAATGTTCTATACAACGCTAAAAATAGTGTTTTATCACTATGGCTTCGAGAGATTGAAAGCAACATGAATTATTAAATAAAAACTGATCTTTTTTTTTTTTTTTAAATCGTTACAGGTATTTGAAATTATGGTAAAAGGATTATCTATAAGTCTCAAATAATTTCTTTGCTCAACGTCACTTTTGTCAATCCAAGTACAATTAGGATTGGGATCTTTAACGAGTACCTGACATTGTACAGGCTCGGGACCTCCATTTTACGTCCTATCCGAGGGACGGAATAGCAAAGGATTTTTTACTCCATTTAAAAAATTTCTAGGGCCACAACGGGACGAACTTTAGTATTGTAGGCTGCTATGCTAACCACTACACCACAGGTGACAACCATAGTTTCTTTAACAACCTACATATTTCTGAGAATTCAAACACCGCAGGAACATCAATCATTTTTATGAAGATGTAATAAATAAAATTAAGTAATAGCTGAATTATATCATAAAGTTCGTATGGGGGGTAGTAGTAAGACAGAAACAGACTGAAACCTTCCCATATCTGGGAATTCATGATGGGATATGGGAAGGTTTCAGTCTGTTTCTGTCTTGCTTGTAGAACGTTTGTAGCCCTGATGCCTTAAATCTGCATGCTTAGGTGAGCTTTGGAAATAATACGAGACTTTGAGGCCAAACCTTCTATATATATAATTCTAATAGTCTCTCCCTACACACTTGTTAAATAAAACTCAGTTTTTCCTTTCGTTGTTTTTAAATAGCTTGACGTCATTTCCTGACAAACACTTAAAAAAAAAAAAAAAAAAAAAAAAAAAAAAAAAAAAAAAAAAAAAAAAAAAAAAAAAAAAATCACCCCATGTTATAAACTTGGTGATAGGAGGGAGGAATTACCCTTTACTACACACATCCCCGAACCCCTCGTACGCGGTTTTTATCTAGTGGAAATTTATTTAAAATGCACCCCAACTCTTATTCGACAACCTTCGGTACATTTCAGAGGTCTATTATTTATGGAAAAAAATAAGACAATAAATTATGATGAGCCAATTCCAGTTCAAGTTCCAGTTATAACTCTTTCGTAAAGGAAAAAAAAAAAAAAAAAAAAAAAAAAACAACAACAGCAACTTGGAAGGAAGTCTTTTGATGAAAAAGAGGTTGTTTTTCATTACCTAGGGCGTCGTATGATAATAGAAGGAAAAATAAAATTTATTAGAGCTTTAGTGTTCTTCACAAAAGTGGGATGACGAGGTAATGGAATAAGGAAAACTTGTCTTCGGAAAAATCTTTTTTAAACGAAAGGCATAAAGGAAGTTTCCGCCCACATTAAGTTTCCATAAAATATGTATTAAAATTAATAGTTAGGTCATGAATTACGAATCACATACACGGATGCTTAAATATAATTAAAGTAGATCATTGAAGATACTAAAACATAAAAGGATATCTAAAATGCGATGGTTTTTTAAGCAGTTTACGATAGCACCTATTTAGATGAACACAATAAAGACCTACTTGAATTGGGTATTCATTTCAAAATAGTATGATTAATTTGAATGACAATGAAAGAGAACTGCCAAGTTCTGGTACAGGAAAATCTGCATCACATTCAGGGTAACTTTTCCATAAGTTGACATTGCCCCAATAGTTGTCATTTTGCACAAAAAGTGTGAATAATAAGATTCAGGGTTGATTATTTTGGTTCAAAATTTGGCGGTAATTTGCCAAGGTAGTTAGTTAGCTGTGCTGCCATCGAATTTGTTTGATGAAAGCTCAAGCTTATTTGTGAGAGGTTGTAATGGCGAATTTTCTAGTGGCCTGAAAACTTGGTTTCTGCTACCCTGTTTCAGTAGGGTGGAAGTCAAGTTAAATACGCTTTTTAGTTGGTTTGTTTGAGTTCAATTATGTTTCAATTACTTTTATGGCATTCTTTAAGTTCATGAGAATCATTTGATATCCTTTTTAAATATATTTATACAATGTTTTAGGGCTTAAATGTAGGCGTCAACTATTATAACAGATATTAATCCATAATTTCAATAGTTGACATCGATGTCATCTACCGCCAGAATTAGCAAATAATGTTCCATCTGGGGGTGGTTTATGAAAGTACTGAGGCTATATGTATGACAGGTGTCTTATTTTATGAATTTATAGCTAGTGTGCTCTATCCATGGATCGTTGAGAGCAAAATTGCATTGCCAATAATCCTATTCCTACATGGACAAGCGTCTCATCTGACTCAGATAATACACATTTCATCCAACCAATGAATGTGGCCATCTTTAATTGTTTAAAAGGGCACTGGAAGAGTGAAATTCATCATTGGAGAGTCGAAAATTGTGCAAACCCAACATTAAAAAAGCGAAAATTTGGCCATTACTAAAATCTATTTATCATACTTACTAAACTGGGTGATCTCATTATTCGTTTAAATATGTTGTTTTTTTTTGTCTCATCTAAGCTTTTTGAGTATAAAATAATCATTATATAATTATAATCTACAATAATCATCAACATTGTAGAAATTTTATTTTGTTTCCATTGTGAATTTACTAGTTTATAAATACATAAAATATTAACTTTTATTGTAGTCCTTATTACCTACTAAAAATCATAGAAAATCAAATATTAATGCATGTGTCAACTTCAAAAACATACATGTCAACTTTCCAAACCTTTACATTGTGATGTGTCAATTATTGGTTTATTTTAGAAGTTTCTAAGAAATCATTTTTTATATAAACCGTAAATGTAGACCGTAGGATATTTTATTACTAGTTTTCTAGAGGGATTGGTCTAACAAAATTCATTACAAAGATTAGATTATCCCAACATCAATATATTGGTAAACAGTGTCAATAATATAATTTATTTTTTTTCTTAAACTGTCAACTATTGGTGCAGTTACCCTAATTTATACGTATAACTTAACATAAACAGGCAAATTTGTTATCACATTCAAAAATTATTATAAATCAGAGGAGATGTTTTATGAGTTGAGAAGGATGTCTGGCTTGTTCCGCGCTAGCCGCTGTGTCTGGTGACGTAGTAGCGGCTGGTTATTTTTACGCGGACCGTCTCTGGTTCTTCCGGACTTCGGCCACATACGTTCACTGCCATCAATATTTAAGGTACAATGGAAAGTATACAATATATAAATCATAAGGCAACCGATGAGTGTGTGTGTATATATATATATATATATATATATATATATATATATATATATATATATATATCGCACATGAAAAAAAATAAAAAAAATCTGGTGCTATGCGCGCAACACACAACCCTCACTTACCAACATACTTAGATTAGAAATTGACATATGTTGTTAAATTCCATTCCTCAAAGTCACACATTTTTCCACACTCATTTACTTATTTTTGTTTATTGTATTTACTCTTTAAAGTAGGGGAGAGCGGGGTTGGTTGGCAACAGTTTTCACTTTTTTGATTGAGTGATTCCAATGATGGAAAGTTTTAGAGTTTATGCCAAATGAACACATACTCATAGACATGGGATGGTGTTTGATTATTAATTGTTTAAGATTCTCACAGTTAATATTTAAATTATTTCTCGGTAAGATTATTCAATTTTTTTTTTTTGGTTATATTATTTAAATTTATTTTTACTTTTGGATTTCATAACCCGTCTTATGTAACTCTTCTCATATTTCATTCTAAATATAACCCGAGAAAATTTTAAGAATTAGTTATTTGATTGCATTACGGGGAATAGAAATCTTTCAAATCCACTCTCTGCTACTTATTTAACAAAATGTTTCTTTGCTATTTTTCTTAAGCCTATGCAATGCTGATCCGTCAAGAAGACATCATTGAAATATATACTTAGATCTGAATAATAAAAATAATAGTTTATGTAAATGGGGAAGTAGCATGGTCCAAAAACATTTTTCGGACAATGTGAAACTTGTTTCAAATCAATTCCCTTGGAAAAGAACTTGAAATTTTACCAATCCATTATATTTCCGGTTAGTTGGCTTCAAGTTTTTTAATAATTAAAAATTAAAATACAGTGGAATTTCGTATTAATTAGAAATTAAAATAATGTGGAGTTTCGTATCAATTAAAAATTAAAATGCGGTAGAATTTTGTATTAATTAAAAATTAAAATGCGGTAGAATTTTGTATTAATTAAAAATTATAATGCGGTACAATTTGGATCATTAAACTTTGAAATATTCCTACAATAATTACTTGAAATTCTTTTCACAATGTAATCGAATATATTCCAGATTATCAAACCAATGGAAAATTAATTAATTTAAATACAGTTTCATATACGGGAGATCGGGGTTGGTTGGCAACAGTTTTCACTTTTTTGATTGTTGAGTCGTTCCTGCTAATTCAATCCCAATGGGGCTGTTACCACTGTAAACTTCAAGTATTTTTTCACAACATAATATTTAATACTAAGATCATAGAAAATTAAAGAATTCGTCAATCCAGAGTATGCCAATTAACCCCGTATGTGGGGCAGGTTGGCCTAGAAGGAGGGGTTGTTTATACATCTCATTTAAGTACTGCCTGACATATTATTGTAGTTAAAAGCTGCACTATAATGGTATAATAATTTTGAATCGGTTTTTAACCGACTGTTTAACTTTAAGTTTAGACTGTCGTCACTTTTTGCATAAGAAAAATTGCTCTCATCTTCCTCGCTGGAACTAAAGACAATTGATAGTTTCACCTTTGATTATGTTTACCTTGCTTTTGCTTGAAACTGGTTAGTCGAAAGGTTAGGTTTTTCAAAGGAGTTTGGAGCTATGTGAACAGAATCGGAGTCAAATGTTTTTCCATGCCTTTAAACCAACTTTACTGAAAACATAAAAATTTACTAACATGTTGTAAAATCAATCAATGAAGCACACTATTATCCACACTGTCAGCATCGGATTGAAAACTCAGGACAAGACTCCCGAGGTCGAGCGTGTCGCATGGTGCAATGGTGGGGCCTTCACAACAGGTGTGACGGAAACTATAAGCCAATGGCCAACCTACCCCATATGCCAACCAACCCCGCTCTCCCCTACACTAATTATTTTTTTATTATTAAATAAAAGTTTTAACTTGTGAAAATTCGGCAATTCAAGCACAATACTCCATCGGGTCTGATTTTATAATTCTCTATGTATTAGTTGAAAACTTCATATAGTTACCATGAATAGAAACGAGAAAATTTCTCATTTTTCAGCGTTATGTCCCATTTTGTGAGAAATTGGAGGTTTTTGTTTAAAAAAAAAAATTGATTATAGAGGAGGTCTTAAAACACCTTAACGGTAAAAATTGGCAACCCTTGATTAATTAACGTAGAAAGACCTGTCCCTATAGACGTAGACTTAGAGAAGAATTCAATTACAAATAAAATGTAACAATTACTAATATGTCCTGTGAGTTATATCTCATAGTTATATTAAATTATAGTATTAAATAATTTTTAAGGAATGTAAACCATTTCATGTAGAAACGTATAGTTATATATTTATTTCATTATCAAATTTGAGTATGAGTGAAACGATTAGTATATCGTTGTTTATATTTCTTTTATTTTTTTATTTTTTCCTGTATTTTTAGAGATGTGAAATGATGTATTTAGATTAAAATTTTGAATTTAGATAAGTCGACTGTGGACTGACGGTCTAATAGACCATAGTTCTATTAAAGTTTTTATTTAGCTCTAAGAATAATATGTTAATATATGAATAAAATAGAGGAATTAATGAAGGGATTATTAAGTCCTTATGCTTTATAGCTTCGGAATATTTTACATCACTCATGATGAATTTTTATTAATTTTAATAAATTAACTGTTGCAACGTGTACTATTCTTGTATTAGTATGTCTACAACTACTATTACTATTACTATTACTACCTGCGATGCATAAAAATAATATTTTTACAAGATTACATCTTAATCATGTTCTACGCTATATATTGTTTGAGGCCTTTATTTCATGCCCTGGTTTTACATTGAAAATAATTTTAGTGAGGTCTCGAGCAAAAAAAAATGTTGCGTAGTGATTTCAGAATGACTTGATTAACTGAAAATTTTTAGTTAATTAATTATTCGTTTCACCTTATAAACTTCTTTTACTTTGTTACAATTTTGAATGCCCTCGAACGAAGAAGAAACGCCATCGCTTTAGGCGTGTGGAGCGTACTAGAGTTAGCCTTCTACTATATGTACAAACTTCCTCATCGTAATCCTGTTGCTAACTCAAAACTCATCATTTTTGAGTTGTCCCTTTATTCTACGACGAGGGCGACATAGTTAAAACATTTTTACTTATTATAATATCAGTTGCATATATATAATTATTATTATATATTACATAAGGCATTATTTTATATTATTTACGGATTTCGAGTGGTATATGTATTTTTTTTTTTTTTATTCTTGGAGTATGGCTGTTATATTTTCGGCTATAACAAAAACCATAATATCAACGGCTGCTCTTCTTGGAAAAAACATAGATCTGAGGTTAATAAATATTATCATTACAAAAAAAAAAAAAAAAAAAACTGCTTATTTGTAATTAATCGTGTATATTAATTTCAATCATTCGACTAAAACAGATTTAGTCTGTGTGAAAATATTTAATCACTGTGTATATTTGAAGAGCTTTTTTTTTTTCTTTTTTTTTAACTGCTGAAATAATGTATGCCGTCTCTTAATTTATTTATTTCCTAGTACAGATAAGTAAATAAAGAAATAATGAAAACAAATAATATATATATTTTATCAAATCCAGATTTCAGTTTTAAATTTATTTTAAAATAAAATCCGTATCGATATGTGTGTAAACGGGAAATTTTTTATGGGTTTTGTAACCGAAAGTATATGGGATGAAGTTAGCATTTCACACTGAGCTATACGGATACACACGTACACCACTGTTAATATATAAAGTGAAAATGTATGTTGTTAACTGATACATCTGTACAGTACCTGTAATAGGGTCGCATGTCAAACGAATTCACTCTAGCTTGATACATGAAACAACGAACCATGTCGATTTATATGGCACTTGTATATTTTATGATATCTGGGAACCGGTTTTTGAAACTCTCGATCGAGTTCGATATGATAAAAAAATTATGATTTTTTTTAAGTATTAATTAATTGAAAAAAAAAGAACAACAGTGAATTGAAAAAAAAAAATTGTTTTAGGATATTACCGCTCGATGCATTATTTTTAAAAATTTTACTTAAAGAATTCCATGAATATTTAGCTGGCTATGTAATAATAAATAATATTGAGTTAGATTGTGAGAAAATCTATACGAATTAAAGTTTAATTAGCAGTAAATCCCATATTTTGGTCTTCTACACATATATGTATACGTACATATTATAAATACACTATAATTTTCTTGTATTGTGTCTTTTGATTAATATAATGAATGAGTCAAGAAATGCAAATGCTAGTGTCTGAGACAAACCTTGAGTTTTCGGCATGAAACTACTTTCAAACCATTTTTTTCTCTTCACTTGCACGAAGTATTAACGTTCTACTTATAGCGAAGTGTCAATTTTAGAGCACTAATATGCTAAAAGGTGACACACAGATTAAAAAAAAATTTAAAGCTGCTTTATATAATTTAAGAATGACGTATTTTTCTTCGCGTTTACCCTCTACAAAATAATTTAAAAAATGTACTGTCAAATAAAAGTTTTAATTTTTATTTCTGGCCATACGACAACGCAAACATATGTCTCCCTGATTTTGAATGTCCTTGTTTAGTTTTTATGAAAACTTCATTTAGTTAACATGTATTAAATACATAAGTATGTTCCAACAAGCAGTTTAAACAGTTTCACAACTCTTTTACATAAGGAGTACGCTTTGACTTATTAACAATGGGCTGTTAGTAAAGGCGTATGTGAAAGATCGTTTTATGTATTTTCGGAACATACCTGAGGGAACATAAGGCATCAAATATAAAGTAAATATATATTGAATTGAAATATGGAAAATTTATGAAACATTAGCGAGGGATTGAGGAAATGTGACTAATTTTCACGAATTGAGTATTTAATTATTCGATGTTTCAGCGATTGTTTCCTCCTTAAATCGTTTTAATTTAATTCTGAAACTTCATGGGATTTTAGAATGGGGGGGGGGGAGTGGAGGTCTTTATGAAAATTATCTTTCCATAAAGAATGCAAAGTGGGGGGGGGGCGGGTATTTTACATTAAATAGAGACAGATTGTCGGTTAATGTCAACCCCTTCAATTCATTTCCAGGTAATTCTCCTTCGGAATTCATTAAGTGTTTAAGGCCTCAAAATGAAGCCTCCTAAGTTTCATATACCATAATGGAATTTAATTAAATTACTTATTACTGGGTGGAAACCGGTGGCCGTTATGGTAATTATTTGATGGCTTTTCATTTTACCGCTTTTCCCTGGCATTTCCATTATTTGATATCCTTGTTTAATTTTCATATTTAGTTTATACATATAAATGTATGACCATTTATTTATTTTTCTACTCTCCTGCTAAGTAACCCTATGCGAAACGAGTCTATTTTTATGATTTACGTAGGTACTCCATGCGGTATCACATATTATATCGAAAATCGTACAATAATGTGCCACTTCTTTTTATGTAACAATAAATTATATGCATACACATATCCCTTCATATGGTTAAGTTTTAGTATTTAAGTGGTGCTATGATTCTGATTTTTAAGTGCTTAACTAAGCCATCTGTAAATTGAAAGTCCATAAATGAAACAATTGTCTGATTAATTTAATCTATTTTTGTGGGTAACCAACTTGTTTTAAATTATTTTAAATAATTTATTTTTTGAAGAGAAAAAATTGGGCTCGGCCGGGAGTCGAACCCGGGTCTTCCGCGTGACATGCGCGGTGTGCTAACCTTCACTGTGAAGAAGGATTGGCTCCGCTTGAAAGCGAGCTCTGTGGTGCAGTGGTTAGCATACCATATTTTTTTTTTCATTTATACATTTTTTTTCAATCTCAGAACTGGGATTGAAGAAGCTTTAAAAATTCTAAATAATGTAACTGAATACAAAATATAATGTAAAATGATTGTAAAATTAAAAATAGATAAGCCTGTTTCGAAACATATGACGATATGTAGTCTTTATTTTAAAGAAAGTGACTATATTTATCCAGGTAAATATTATTATTTGACATTTTACTATTCCGAAATGCCAGTTTTATGGAAATAACATTGGGACCATAGTCATAGATTTGTTTTCCCCAGTTTTGTCTTACATCCGTTGTGTTTAATTGTTACAAGTTTTCAGTGCGATGCCTGAAAGTTTTGACAAATAAATAAATAATATGACAAAGAAACTATTCTGTCATGATAATGACAGCTGTCATAACAATGATTGTATGAATAGGTAATTAATGTTATTACGAACCGAAAAACGTGTTACATCGATGTGTTTGCATTTACCAGAATTGCCAGCTTTACACGTACAATTACAAGAATATTGCTTATTATTATTAATAAATTTGATTTCCACTTTTATTCATGGGGCAGTCCTTTAAGATCACTTGTTTGAAGGCACAAGGCTTGTAAAATAACTGTTTTTTTTCTTCTAGATATTATTTCACATGTAGTTATGTGGTTTGCATCAAGGATAGCCTGCCCTTCAATTAATGGTCTTTTAAAATTACCAATTATCTCTATCACATCAACTATGTCTATCCCCGTTCCTTCCGACATATTGCAAAGCTACTAGCGCACCCTATACTCGATTGCGCCCGCGAATATTCCAAAAAAAGGCGCAGAGATGAAAGAAAGTCGTTGGTGTTCCCCCAGATGGACACGATACACCAATCAATAAATAGAATAGAATATATCGACAAAAAAGATTCTATAAGCAGATAAAGAGAGAATATGGAAAGGGATTATTGAAATGTGTGGAAGGATACGTGCGTGGATGGCGGACGAAGAAAGGAATAGGGTAAAGATCTGGTAAGGAATGGTCTGCCGAATCCCGCAGTGCGGTGAGTTGGAGTACATAAATCAGATAGTGGAAATTGGAACGAGTAGAAAATTCGAACTGGGTAAGTTCCCAAAAACATGATGGACGACTGGATTGGATAAGTTTGGTACATGAAGAATGTCCGGAAATAATGGCGGTGACAGGAAGGGCCCAGTCTCTTCCGCTCAGCATAAAACTGAGGAACGGAGGCATCCCCTCGAGACCCCGAAGACAAATCGTGCCAAGCGATAGATCAATCCTTTTATCTGCCCTCGATATCTCAACAGAAACCCCACGCAAAGTGGGAGGACATCGAAGAGGCAACTAATTTTGGATAGTTTTTGTTTGTTCTTTGTTTGGAGGGGGAGGAGGGTAATGAAGCACTTAACAAAAATATAATAACAATATGAAATATCCTTAAGATGTAGAATTAATAACAATAAACTCTTTATTTAATTGTCCCGGAAACTAGTCCTTTAGGAATAAATTATACGAAAACATATGATAGGCTTCAGTGCCTTAGAGTATTATAAAAAAAAATTAAGCAAATTAAAATGAAACAAGAAAGAAAAAAATGATAAATAATAAATTAACACGTTGGGTGCGGCGGCTTATTTTAGGGGTATCCTGAATTGAACGGTATCGGTCCCCTGGGTCCGACTGCTGGGATGAGCCACAGACGATATAGGGCGTCGAGGCCCGATGGGAATGTTTTGACGAAAGCGTTATCTTTTGATTAAAAGGGAATTACATGAGAGCCTCAAGGGCATTATCTCTTGGTAAGGATTGGAACTAAACATAATAGGCGCAGGACAGGCCGATACAGGATTTACGCCATTCTATATCGAAAATCGGACCTCGGAGTCCGATTCTAGAAAACAACAGAATTTCAGCTGTAAGCAACATTTTTTGCACTGATATGAAATAATCACATTAAAAATCGACTAAATTGAATGCTTGAAGTGTTTGGACATTTTCATGTGAAAATCGGCTGTTAAGAAGGGAATGTAAGACATAGGACCCCGGGGACCGATGCCTCACCTAACGTGTTAATCTTCTAGTGATAAAAAAATTAAAAATAAATAATATCCTTATTAACTAAAAATGGACATAACTAAGCGTGTGCAGCATATAATATATACATATTTACAAATAAAATAAATGAACTTATATTTAAAAGATGAATAAATAATAAAGGCCTATACCAATTTGAAGTTAAAATTCAGAATTCGTAAAGACTATTTACAATTGTTCGGGAAACCGGGTGGATAGGAGGTGATTGAACAGGCGGAATTTAAAGTTAGGGAGATTGTTGGAGTGACGGATAAAAGGGGGAATTGAGTTCCATAGGGGTGAGGACCGGATAATGTCTAATCTTTCGAAAGCTGACGTTCGGGGGGCCAGAGTGTATAGATTTGAAGACCTAGAACGGGTATCGCGGGGATGGACAGAGGATTTGGACTTATCTTGGTATCTTGGGACTCCAAGGATAAATCGTACGAAACGATTAAATAAATGTTTTAATTTTTATTCGAGATCCCCAGAGATATTCCCATACACCGCACAATAATAGTCAAAGTGGGGAAACACCACACTTAATAAGACAAAAGATTGGACGGAAAATTACTGAGTACAAGAGGTCAAGAAAGTATTCTTGTCGGAAGGTGGCTAAAGTCACGAATATAGCGGCAAAAGGAATGATTTGTTTTACAACAGTTATAGGGTAAACCATACAGTTATTGGCACTCAGTACAGCTATTGGTACCCCAACTTTAACTTAAATAAAAAGGTAAACACGTCCTAATTTTATTACAAGATATACATGAGTCTAATGTTAGAAGGGTCCTCTAAGTCATCTATGAAGTAAGCCTTTAACAAACTAACCATAGGGAAGATTTCACAATTAAATCCACAGGGTACCAATAACTAGATTTGGCACTTTTAACAATAAATGTTGCCATATTGTAAAAATATTGAACTTATGACCCATAAAAAACTCTTGAGTCTTTATAAGGATAGATAAAGAGGAGTTAAAGGAAGTTTCAATTAGATCCCTTCATAGGAAGTATTTTTTTTTAATGTCACCACTGAAATTTAGTCTTAAGGGTGCCAATAACTGTACGGTTTACCCTACTCTATGCTATATAACAGTAGTTGCCAAACCTATAAAAGACTGAGCAGCCTTCCAGTCAATAAACCTTACTATGAGCTGTTCCACAATGGAAAATACTACATGCTTCAGTTAAAAGCTCACAGTTATTTATTAAATTTAATCAATAATATAGGAATTTAAATTAAAAATATTTATTTTTTTTTAGGCTTATACATAGTAGCGGCCATTCGAATGCAAATTTTCGCCAGTCGACCGATTTCTGTACTCGTTTAATTATGAATTTCATACTGGAAAATATGTTGAGCTGAACATTGCCTTCATTCTTAAACCGACATCGGAAAGTTTTGTTCAGCAACAAAAGGCCAAATATTTTCAATGCCTTAAGTAAGTGATTTAATTGGAAGGTCGTTTTTAAAATCAACCAGTTCCTTCTCCATAGCAGTGACACAAGAAGAGAATTAATTCTTCATCATGTATATCTGTAAAAGGAGATGCAATGAACTGAGCTAAGATTGAAGTGCGTTGATTGAACTGATTTTTCAAGTAAGTTATTACAATTATGCGCTAAGTAGTTTAAAATTTTCCCCTGAGCTACCAAAAATTTACTTGCATGCTAAATGTAGTTTGCGCTCGACGTTTTGGCGATCTCTGTTTTATAATATCCATACTATCACATACTTCAAGATGGAATACCAAGATGGGGTAGATTTAATCTGATTTTCTCCACGCAATTCTTGAAAATCAGATCTTGATTAGTAGTTAACAACTCACTGAGCATCTTTCTTAGAATATTAGTATATCAATCAGGACCCTCACTAGTATGATTTTACTTCATATCAAAATCCCCTAATCTAAAATCAACACTAATGATCAGAAGAGCCAATATTCAATGAAGTTGAAAATTCGTCACTTAAATTCCTCTCTCCATCTCACGAAAATCCGATTTCGCAAGCTTAAATTTTTTTTCGGAATCTTATCGGTTTATTCAACAATAATTAAAGATTAAGCGAATCCATCGTTGTTAACCCCTATAACATTAATGTCCTATTTAAATCACTTCATAACATGGCCACATTTTATTGGACTTGAATCGAGTCTAAACCGTATTTTCGATGAAACAGTCGTTAAAAATCAATATTTTGGGTCGAATACAATAAAGAATAAAATAAGATTTAAAAAAAAAATACTTGAATGAATTACGTTTAAAGTTTTAAACTCTGACTCCATTTAACGCCAGATGTGTAAAATTATATATGTTCTAATGCTTATTCATTCATTTTATTTTTTCTAGGCATAATTTCTAATAATATTTTAAAAAATAAAAATTGTATGTAATATTTTCGTATATTAAGATAATTGTTTTTGATATTGATCATTTTCTTTCATAAATAAATGGTAAAAGACCAAAATAAAATGGATAAATATCAATCCAATGATTAAGTTGTATTTTTTGAGAGGACCATTGTATTATTTTCCCCTCAAAATAAAGAGTAATATAAACCAAAAAATAAAATATAAACCAGTTTATATTTGAATTTATATATTTACAAATAAAAGGTAAATTTAAAACGAATACAGCCCGAAAAAACCTACTTAAGAAATTCATTTTCTTATCTAAATTCATTTTTCTTATCTTTTGGGGACTAAATTCACCTAAATAATATAAATTTTTCATTTTAAAAATAATATTTATAATAAATAAATTTTATTTATATAGGAAAATCAATATAAAAATAAGAAGAATATTTTTTTTCCTTACAGTAGATTTAAATACATTCGTAAGCGAATCAAATCTTGGACGCTATTCCACTTACCTGAAACAAAAAAAGAAGAGATTATTTATAATTATAAAATATACCAGTGAAAAAAATATAAGTTACAAAAAATTAACATAATATTAAAATATTATTGTTAAATACGTTTCTTTATTATAATTTTTGGAAGGTTTCTCATCACACTTGATTAACTTAAACTTAGATTCTTACAAGCCGAGAGCTTACCCCTAAGGCTTAGAAACTTCTTTATCAGATAAGTTCACTGACTTGAGATGATTTTGAACAGAGAAATACTTAGCTATCGTCTTCCCAACAACATACACCAATTTACAATGCGATAATATACAGATACAAAATATTTATTTTTAATAAAATAATTAAATTTATTATTAAATTATACGTTCACATTTTACATTTGATAAAGTCAAAACATTGAATTTAATTTATAACTTCCTAAATAGTTTTTTTTTTCATCAATAATAATATTATTGTACTTGAAAATAGTAAAAAATAAAACTACGTTATGACAGATTCGTAAGGAAAATCATCGAAAACAATTTTTTAAAATTAAGATGAGAGAGTACGTTTCGGGGTTCTGCCTCCATCATTTTGGCTACAATTTAGATCATTAAAGATTACAATTGTATAATACTTGGGTAATATTATTAGAAGTTGATTAACTTACCAGCATGCTATATAAAGTCTTAATCGGGTTAAAAAAATTAATGTAAATTCATGTCAAAGCAAAAAAAAAAAAAAAAAAAAAAGCTCCTGTAGAAAATATTTATATTATATTAACACGTTAGGTGCGGCGGATTAGGGGTAGCCTAAATTGGACGGTATCGGTCCCCGGGGTCCAACTGCCTAGCATGACCCACAGACGATAACGGGCGTCGGAGTCCGTGGGAATGCTTTGACGAAAGCGTTATCTTTTGAATAAAAAGTAAATTAAATGAGTTTCTCAAGGGCATTATCTCTTGGTAAGGATTGGAACTAGACATAATAGGCGCAGGACAGGCCGATACAGGATTTACCCCTTACTTTATCGAAAATCGGACCTCGGAGTCCGATTCTAAAAAACAACAGAATTTCAGCTGTTAGCAACATTTTCTGCACTAAAATACAATAATCTCTTTAAAAATCGACAGAAGTGAGTATTTGAATTGTTCGGACTTGCGGACATTTTCATGTGAAAATTGGCTGTTAGTTAAGAAGGGAATGTAAGGCATCGGACCCCGGGGACCGATGCCGCACATATCGAGTTAAATTATTCATATATTTATTTATTTATATCAAATAATATACCGAATCGCTCACCTCAATAATTAAGAATCATCCTCGTCTAATCATAAATTTTCAAATCTTCATAAATTTAACATAAAACAAGAAATATAGAAGAGTGTAAAAGTTACTAATTAGATGAAGATGTGGCAACGCTATTTTGCTAAATAATACCGAAACAAATATAATAGACAATAGAATGAATCACTCAGAGGAATTCTCTCATATACAGCTGAATAAATAAAAAACATCAATACTCGAAGGCATTTTTGCAATTCAAATTGAAATAACGGTAAGAGCAAGGAGCGAAAGAGAGAAAAATATATTATATAATTAATATTAAATATAAAACGATAGTTTGGTGAATAATCAGGATTTCCAGTTTGATCTTTTTTATTTAGGGAATAAGGCTAACGTGTCAACCAATCTAATTACATGATAAAAATTTAATCGTCATCTTCTAGCATAGATATACTCATATATTTGTCTTCTTTTTAGCCCTGATGAAGCTCCACACGTAGGGATCGAAACGTCGGCTTTCCTAAATAAGAAAAGATCGAACTGAAAATCCTCATTATTTATCAAGCTATCCTAAAGAAAAACAGTTGACTGTTTATTACATACCTTTAAATATAAAACAATCGAAATCAATTTAAGCGTTAAGATATATCAAACGCCCTCTCGTTTACAAAAATAAAATATATTTAGCATGAAAGAAGGCTAAATCAATGAAATGAAAATTACCTCAAAACTGTTAACAGTTAAAGAAAACAAATTTTTTTTTTTTTTTTGTGAATTCGCGATTTTCATTCTTTTTTTGAATTTTCTCTATGAATTTTTCAAATAACGTTTTATAAGATTTTTTCGGCTCATCTTACACGTTTTTCTTAATCGTGTGAAAGTAATCACAAAAAATTCTACAAGTTATTTTGAAGAGTCAATCTTCATATAACAGATACAAATGGTTCATAAAATGAAGGAATTTTTTTCTTTACTAATGTAAATGCTTATCAGGGTATTAGTTTGTCAGTATATTTTGGTTTTGATCAAAACTGTTAACGGTTAAAGGAAAACAATTTTTTTTTTGTGAATTCGCGATTTTCATTCTTTCATTGAATTTTCTCTATGAATTTTTCAAATAACGTTTTATAAGATTTTTTCGGCTCATCTTACACGTTTTTCTTAATCGTGTGAAGTGGCGGGTTAATGTAAAATTTTCAGTTTATAAAATGAAGGCAGGTTGTTGCCTTGGTTACATCGTCCTTCGGAGAGGACGTAAAATTGCGATCCGGAGCCTCTGCGATATCGGATACTCGTCAATGATCCTTATTATACCTGAATATGTAAATTTTAGGACTCCCGCTGTATTATAGCCCGATTAATAATAGTAGCATATAATAAATTAAATAATTGCATATGAAGAAATGAGGCCTCTTAGGAGAAACTATGAAAGGATCAGAAATTATATATATAAAAAAAAAAATAAAAATAAATAGTAGGGTAAACCATACAGTCATTGGCACCCTTAAGACTAAATTTCAGTGGTGACATTAAAAAAATACTTCTTATGAAGGGATCTAATTGAAACTTCCTATAACTCCTCTTTATCTATCCTTATAAAGACTCAACAGATTTTTTTGGTTCAAAAGTTCAATAGTTTTATAATATTGCAATATTTATTGTTAAAAGTGCCAAATCTAGTTATTGGCACCCTGTAGATTTAATTTTGAAATATTCCCTATGGTCAGTTTGTTAAAGTCTTACTTCATAGATGACTTAGAGGACCCTTCAAACATTAGATTCATGTATATCTTGTAATAAAATTAGGACTTTTTACCTATTTCTTTAAGTTAAAGTTGGGGTGCCAATAACTGTACGGAGTGCCAATAACAGTATGGTTTACCCTATTAAATAAATAAAATAAATTTCTGGGAATGTAGTGAAGCAAGCAAGAAAGAAAAATTCATCGGATAATCGTTTTCATTTTTGTTGAATTAAATTTTTTTTAAAATATATTATACATTAAGTTACCATCTAAGTGTTCATAGTTATTTTTTATTTTATTTATCAAAACATATTTCATTATATGAACATAAAACAGAACTAAGAAAATTCTGAAATAAATGTTTAAATTTTGGGTTTCAGAATTTTTTTTTTAAATTGAAATTCGGCAAGGAAGGAAAGTTTTAGATTTTATGCCAAATGAACACATACTCATAGACATGGGATGGTGTTTGATTATTAATTGTTTAAGATTCTCACGGTTAATATTTAAATTATTTCTCGGTAATATTATTCAATTTTTTTGGTTATATTATTTAAATTTATTTTCACTTTTGGATTTCATAACCCATCTTATGTAACTCTTCTCATATTTCATTCTAAATATAACCCGAGATAATTTTAAGAATTAGTTATTTGATTGCATTACGGGGAATAGAAATCATTCAAATCCACTCTCAGCTACTTATTTAACAAAATGTTTCTTTGCTATTTTTCTTAAGCCTATGCAAGGCTGATCCATCAGGAAGACATCATTGAAATATATACTTAGATCTGAATAATAAAAATAATAGTTTATGTAAATGGGGAAGTAGCATGATCCAAAAACATTTTTCGGACAATGTGAAACTTGTTTCAAATCTATTCCCTTGGAAAAGAACTTGAACTTTACCAATCCATTATATTTCCGGCTAGTTGGCTTCAAGTTTTTTAATAATTAAAAATTAAAATACAGTGGAATTTCGTATTAATTAGAAATTAAAATAATGTGGAATTTCGTATTAATTAAAAATTAAAATGCGGTAGAATTTTGTATTAATTAAAAATTAAAATGCGGTACAATTTGGATCATTAAACTTTGAAATATTCCTACAATAATTACTTTAAATTCTTTTCACAATGTAATCGAATATATTCCGGATTATCAAACCAATGGAAAATTAATTAATTTAAATACAGTTTCATATAGGGGAGATCGGGGTTGGTTGGCAACAGTTTTCACTTTTTTGATTGTTGAGTCGTTCCTGCTAATTCAATCCCAATGGGGCTGATACCACTGTAAACTCCAAGTATTTGAGTACTTCAAGTATTTTTTTCACAACATAATATTTAATACTAAGATCATAGAAAATTGAAGAATTCGTCAATCCAGAGTATGCCAATTAACCCCCTATGTAGGGAAGTTGGCCTAGAAGGTGGGGTTGTGTAACCATCTCATGCAAGTACTGCCTGACACATATTATTGTTATTAAAAGCTGCACTACAATGGTATAATAATTTTGAATCGGTTTTTAACAGCTTTTAAGGGAAAATAGAATGACAATAAAAGAAGGTAGAAGTTTAGACTGTCGTCACTTTTTGCATAAGAAAAATTGCTCTCATCTTCCTCGCTGGAACTAAAGACAATTGGTAGTTTCACCTTTGATTATGTTTACCTTGCTTTTGTGTATTGCTACTGAGCCAAAAAAAAAGTTGAAGAGAGCACACTAACCCCAGAGGTGAACAATTAAACAGGAAACTGGTTAGTCGAAAGGTTAGGTTTTTCAAAGGAGTTTAGGCCTATGTGAACAGAATCGGAGTCAAATGTTTTGCGATGCTTTTAAACCAAATTTACTGAAAATATAAAAATTTACTTACATGTTGTAAAATCAATCAATGAAGCACACTCTTATCTACACTGTTCGAATCGGATTGAAAACTCAGGACAAGACTCCCGAGGTCGAGCGGGTCACATGGTACAATTGTGGCGTCTTCACAACAGGTGTGACGGAAATTATAAGCCAAAGGCCAACCTACCCCCTATGCCAACCAACCCCGCTCTCCCCTACATTTTTTTTTTGCTTTCTTTTGTGTCTCATTTTTTATCAACTTACGTATAGTAAAATTGAAAATATTATATTTTTTTATTATTTATTTTCAATGCAGTACTGTTACGCAACATCCAAAAAAATGGTTAAAAAGCTCAAAAATTCATTTTTTTTTTTCTTCAACTTTGATGTACACCTATGTGAGTGATAGTTTAGCAATGTGATTATAAATTCAATAATAGGCGATTCTGAATTTCTCACATCATTAAGTAGGTAAAGATAACCTTAATTCTAATGTTTCTAAATTAACTCTAACATATATATGTAGTGAGTCATATTTACGAAAAGCTTATCATTATATAAAAACATTAAATAAATTATACAGCCAGTTTTCGAAGGAAGGGGGTCGGAGGAAATGTTACTGAATAATTTATAATTATAAGAACCATTTTTTTGATCGGTAAAACACAGATTCATAATATAACCGTGGACAGATGTTGGGGAAGCCACTTTAATTTTCTTCAGTTCCTTGACGTGAAAGCTTAAGATAAATCAATTTTCCGTGGAGTGGGAAAGGGGGGGAGTTGAATATCAGAGACTTGGCCATTTTCCGACTTAAATTGCAATTGAAAGGAGGAAGCCGGCTAAACAAAGAAGCTTTCAAAAGACAAGGGAATAATGTAGTCTTCGAATTCTTTCAAAAGGAAAAATAAAATGCTTTTGAGGGTTGATTTGAAACTAAAATTGTGTATATTTTTTTTTTAATTTTTTTTTTTTATGTGAAACCCAAACCTAAAGGTAACTTAAACCCCTGAATACCTCTTCTTAAAATTTTTAAAAAGCTGGTGCGTGCGCGCAACACACAACTTTCATTTACCAACTTACTTAGATTAGAAATTGATGTGTTTTGTTGATTGCCACTTCTCACTGACACCCATTTTTCCACATTCATTTCTTTTTTTTTTGTTTTTATTTGCTCTATAAAATATATTTATTGTTTTTTAAACTAATTTTATATTCATTTTTTTAGAAATTCATAAAATAAAGGTCCTCCTCCGTTTGACCAATTTTGATGAAATCATGGCTATCACTTCGCGGGCATATACATACATACCCAGTTTGAACAAAATCGTTAAAGCCGTTTTTGAGTTAATAAAAAAAAAAACACGTGAAAATGAGACAAAATTTATTAAGTAAAGTACCCCCTCCGGTTGATCAATTTTAATGAAATTTTTGCAGTCATATCTCGGGCATATTAATACATAAAATACTCAGTTTAATCAAAATCTTTAGAGCTGTTTTTGAGAAAATTGAAAAAAAAACCTAAAAAGTTATTAAATAAAGTACCCCCTTTTGGATGAAATTTTTGCTGTCACATCGCGGGCATATACCAGGTGTGTAAATATGAAACCGGAATTTTTCAAATAGCAAATAAGAGTTGATTGTGTAAAAATGATACATACTTCTTTATTCGAAGTACTGTCCTTCGCTATCTATGCATTTTTCCCATCATTCAGGCAATTTGTGGATTCCCCGCCAAAATAATGCTTCCTCTTCTGAGTCAAACCAATCACTTAACCAATTTCGTTCATTTTCATAAGAAGTGAAGCGCTGCTCAGCTAGTGCGTGTCCCATCGATGCAAATAGGTGGTAATCGGATGGGGCCAAATCTGGTGAATAAGCCGCATGCGGAAGAATTTACCAACCAAACACTTGGATCGTTTCCTTGGTCCGTTTAGCCGAATGTGATGGGGCATTGTCATGGAGCAAGATCACTTTGTGTGTCCTTTCTTAATATTTGGGACTTTTTGGCGCAAATCTTTATTCAAATTTATCATCTGTTGTAGGTAGCGTTCCGTATTAACAGTTTCCCCAGGTTTCAGCAGCTCATAGTAAGTAACACCCATCTGATCACACCAGACACAGAGCATTTTCTTCCTCCCCAAGCGATGCCGATGGTTCACTAGGAGTTACCCAGGATTTTTTACGCTTAGGATTCTCGAAGTAAATTCACTTTTCATCACCAGTCACAATTTGATGAAGAAATGACTTTTTTTCTGTACCTGGCGAGCAGCATTTGCCATGAGGTTTTTCGAGCTTCTTGCTGCCTGTCATTCAGTTGGTGAGGTACCCATTTTCCGACCTTCTGGATCTTTTCCATGCCTTTCAAACAAATGGAGACGGTGTCACATGTAATAATTGTCCAACAAACGCTTCCGAATCAGCGTTTTCAAAGTTCTTTTTTTTTTTTTTTTGTGGTTTTCCACGGTATTTGTTTCTTTTATCGAAATCCATCTTTAAATTTTTTGAACCAATCGAAACATTGAGATTTGCCTAGGGCATGCTCCCCGTAAGCTTCAACAAGCATCCTATGTGATAATGCTCCAATTTTTTTCAGAAGGAAACGGAAAATAAATACTGTCCGCAAATCTTGATTTGTTGGCACAAAAGTCGGCATGTTCAACGCCACTAAAAACACGGTTATAGAATGAAACTGATGTTGGTATCAATTGGATCTCTTTATTACATGTAGGCAAAAGCAGATAACACCCCTGACGGATTAGTTAGAAGATTATATTGACTGCTAACTCCTATCATTGGCGAATTCCGGTTTCATATTTACACACCTGGTACATACCCTAAACACCCAATTTCAGAATCGCACGGTTTATAGTTTTTGAGCTAGTCTGTTCACACACAGGCCATTTCTCGGGACTTGGTTATTTGGACTCAGGGGACCCCAAAACGTGTATTTCCGTTGTAAACCGGAAGTCTAAATTTCTCACGGTCGCAATACTTTCCCTTACAATATATTTCATAAATAGGCAAGTTAAAGTAAAAATAGAATATAGAAATTCAGACCTCTTTAAAACAGACACCCCTCTAGTGGACTCAGAGAGCAAACATTTTTGGCCACACAATATTATTGATTTCCGAAATGGAAGTTTCTCTTTATAGTCTAATTTCCAGTCAGGGTATGGGAGAAGGAACTTAACCCTCAGCTTGGCAAGAATAGATCCACAGAGATTTTTTTAAATTTTTGATATTTTTCTCTCAGTTGGGGGATAAAATAACAAAAATGTGAAAAAAAAAATTTTCTTTTGTCAATACATGGAAGTTTGTTGGTATGGAACCATATATGGTACCTTGCACGATTTTTCCATCGGATAAATGGAATTTAGTGTTTTGGGGATTATAATTATTAAATTAATGATGTAATATACCAAAAAAATAAATATAAAAAGTTACTTTTATGTCAATTAGATGAAATATTACAAAGCTTATGTTTCCTCTACGTAGCGCCATTTTGTTGTTAGTGTTGATCTTGAAGAAGGTTTTACTTGTTTGCTCGGCTAAATTAGCTGCCACTATCAATCATGACCCTATCAAATTCCCTAGATGGTGAAAAAGAAACGAATCGAAAATATTCATCGTGGAGCGGGGAAAAATTCACGAAGTCATGGTGTCATAAATGGTACCTTCCCAAGCTAAGGGGTAAGGATTTGAACTGAAGAAGTCTGGTAAATAAGTTCACCAAACTTCTTTATAATGTATTTAATATATCGATATATATAATATATATCGATATAATAATCGAGATATAAGAAGAAGGAGATAAGTATATTACTGAAATTATTTTTTAAATTAAGAGCCCCTTTCTAGGCCCGGACAGCCAGTGTCACATGGTAAGCTTCTATATGTTCTATATCTATACTCGATCACCAATTAATGCTCATTCATTCATAGTCCATTTCTGCCTCCATATCTACTCATAAAACACCATTCTAATACCATAATATAATACTATGAGTGTCATTAGCCGTACTTCATCTTGTTTATATACATTATACGTTTACAGACCTTTATATTTTATCTAATAAGTTCATATGCTTTGTCCTATGTATTCATAATTTTTTTTGTCTGTGTCTTGTTCATTTAGCCCTGACGAAGACCTGCATTGTTGGGTCGAAAAGTTGGCTAAAATAAAATATTGACCGCCACCCCGGAATATTTTCATAAATATTCAAAATCCGGTCAACCATCATTTATACAATATTCTCTCTTTTATTTATCTTACACTTTATTTTGCTTGTTCGTGATAAAGAGCTACTAATTAGTCCGAAACGTATGCATGCCTTTATACGCATTATCCACATTTTTTTTTTTTTTTTTTTAACCATATTCAAGTTTATTAGTTAAAAGCCCGTGATGTTTCTAAATAAAGTTTCTCTTCCGTGTCTGTTTTGTGATAAAGAGATTTAAATTAATGAAGCGTTTGTCATAATTCGCAATCTTTAGAGAATATTAATCCCTTTGATATTGCTGTTAAATTTTATTTTGCTTGGTCATAATAAAGAGCTACTAATTAGTTCGAAACGTTTGCAAGCATTAATACGTATTAAACATAAATTTTTTTTAATTATTTTTAAACCCATTTATGTTGATTAATTCTAAACCCTGAATTCTGATATTACTGATAAATGTTCGATTACTCACAAGACTATCGTAAAAATAAAAACTGATTCCCATTCAACATAGTTTTATCTTTCAATTCTTTTTTTTTTTTTTTAAATAGTTCTTTGAAGTTAAGTTACGCCACAGAGTAATAAGTAATATGAATGGAATTATTTTTTAAACTAATTAAGATGTAATAATTCGCAGTTTTTACAGAATATTAATCTCTTTTTTATTGATGTTAAATTTTATTATGCTTGGTCGTAATAAAGAGCTAATAATTAGTTGAAAACGTTTGCAAGCATTGATACGTATTAAATATAAGTTTTTTTTCTATTATTTTTAAACCCATTTATGTTGATTAATTCTAAACCCTGAATTCTGATATTACTGATAAATGTTCGCTTACTCACAAGACTATCGTAAAAATAAAAACTGATTACTATTGAACATGGTTTTATCTTTTAATTCCTTTTTTTTTTTTTTTTTTAAATAGTTCTTTGAAGTCAAATTACTCCACAGAGTAAAATACAAAGACTATAAACCAACACAAACAAGAGAAAAAAGGAAAGAAGAAAAGACCTTTCCATTTTGAGCTGATCAAGTTTTCAATTAAACAAACTAATTGATAGCTATAGAGTGTAGTTGATCCGCGCTACGCTAAACAATTCACTAAGCAGCTCACTCACGTAACACTCGACAATTCAATGAATCGTAAATGATTCGATGGTTCATTGTAAATTATCAGTGGGCCCTTCACAAACTCACATCTGTAGCCTTCTTCATCTTCTCCTTCCGATTGATATATTTCCATCATCACACACAAACAAGTAATCAGATAAATGATAAAATAAAATCAAATAAAAATCATAGAGAAAAATAATTAGATAATTAAAAATGGGGAAATGACAATATTTTGAAAGTTCGGGAATAGATCGATAATAAAAAAAAATTAACACACTTAAAAAATATAATCTATATAAATAATGATGAATTTCTGTTTTTTTTTTTGTTTTTGTTTTTTTAGAAATCCATACCGTTTGTCCTAAATTCTCCATATTTCGCTCAGTGGTTCTTTCATACCAGGTGCGAACACCTGCCATATTAACCCTTTGCACTCAAGGGCTCCGCTTCGGAGACAATGCCAATAATTTTCAGTTTTTAACATATAAGGACATAAACAAATCGTAAAAACTATTTATAGGATATTTCTCTTTTGGTGATAAATGACGCGCGGCTCGCGGTGTTTTCATTATTTTTATAGTACGTTAATCTTTTAACATCCGCTATATTTTGTGGTTTTAATTCACTTTTATTTCCTCAATTGTACAATAATTAAGTTCGGGGCACCAAATAATCATTACTTTGATTTAGTTTCCCATGTGCTTCTACTTTAACCGGAAAGTTATTAAGAAGATTTTCACATTTTAGGAGATTTTCTGATTGGATATCTGAGAAAAATTCAACTAAAAGGGTCCCATGTCGTAATTTTTTACTGTTTTTACTTCTCCAATTAGATTTTTTATGCTTTTATATATAAGGAACGGCGAAACCTTTGTGGAATCGTTTGGGTCGATAAAATTCTCACTTTATAGATTTAAAAAATGAAATTCTCCGGGTGAAACCGGTATATACAGCTAGTATAAAATAAAATTGGTTAAATTTTACGTTCAATGTAACGCGCATGAAATACAAATCTGTTCACGCACCCCTGTTCCGAACTCAAAAAGAACTACAATAATAAAAATTCCAAATAATGCATTATTTTCTTACATATTATTATATACATACAATAATACATATGCTATTGTATTTTTATTAGTCACGCTCTTAGCATAAAAGAAAGCGATAGTTAAAAAAAAACATTTGAATCAAGCAATTATCTTTTGTACAATAGAATGCAAATTAATATTTTTAAAGACAATCATAAGTTCTTACAGTAGTTGAACTACACAGTATTTTCTCCGTAAAAGGTGGATAATTCAAAATCGATTTTTAGTGGAATACCTAAGAAAGTGTGATTGACCATATTTAACTATTGAACTCAAAAATATGAATAGTACAAAATAAAAGAAAATTGTAATTTAATTCATTCACTAATATTTTTTTGAGATTTGGGGTGGGGGGAAGTTGAACCCCAAAACCCATGGGACCGCCTCTGTCTGCCATATCATTTATAGTTATATATATTTTTTTTCATAATTATCATATTATACAAAGTGAAATTTAAAAATTTTGTTTATTTTATTTTTTTCATAATTAATTTTTTTGTTGTTTCATATACATATTTATAGATAATTAAGATAAAATTAAATGAAAAATGTACCTAAATTCTATTATATGATTTTAAGATCTTTTACTTTTGTAATACGTACAGTATAATATATTTATAATATATATAATAATATTATATATATATATATAAATAAACAATAATTATAGATCATATTTTTTAATTTTATAAATTAATAATAATTGAACAAAATGAATTTTAATTTCATAAATCACAGTATTCATTAAATAAAAACCACAGATTCGACATTCATTCTAACCGTTCAAGCTTTGTAAGGTCTGACACGCTGTAATATGACCCTGGATGCACACAGCATAGAATGTTTAAGGTTTCAAGACAGACCAACCAGGTATAAAATAAAAATTTAGAACAAAAAAAAATATTAGGTTGTCATAAATCTATAAAAGTTGATAAAAAATTGTAATTAAAAATTTTCAAAATTTATGCACTTCTAATTTAACAACATTTTAACTTATTAGGAATTTTCAGGTGTTTTGGCGGTAAATTGTTATACTATGATACGAGAAGAGTTTTTCCGAATATTTTCAATCAGCAAAGTTATGTGAAAAAGAAAAGCAAACGAATGTTGAGTTAAAAATAAATATTTTAAGTGATGTATTTTTACTCTTTCCCTATACAAAATCGGTATAAATTACAAATCTTTCCATTAAGCAGTGGCGGTCTCAGAAATTTTTTTCGGGGAGGGGGTCGTTAGTTATAATTATATCAAAAACATACACAAAGCGATAAAAATACTGCACACTTATAAATAAAAAAAAAATTATAACTTAATTAAATTCTTGAAAAATTGTATGATTTATATGCGTTATTTCCCTAAATGTTTTTTTCTAAATTTCGGGGGAATTTCTCCCCCTCTCCCACCCCCCCCCCGGAATTTTCCCTGCCATTAAGAGTCTACATTGACAAAATAAAATGTTTACGAAAATAATGTTTGATGATTATTACTCTATAAAAAACAGGGGCGGATCCTGTGAGGGGGCATAAATGTCCCTCAGAAATTAAAAAAAATATTAGAATAATATTTCGCATCTATTTTAATAAAGATTTCCTAGTATAGTATTTGTGTATGCGAATTTTATATAGTTTATGTTCTTTTTTTTGTTGATAAATAATTGTGCTGTATTCACGTTTTATACATGTATTGTTTTTTCCCTACCGATCACCCCTGAAACATTTTCCTGAAACCAAAAAAAAAAAAATAAAAAAATATTAAATATAATAATAAAAACTGACTCAAAATTAGACAAAACGATTATCAAACATCTTTAAAAAAATCGTCATAACATATAATAATATCGCTTCTATTACAATAATCGCTGCACAAATCCTCTCTTTAAGGAAAGTCATTATCAACATAATTTTATATGATTTATAATTAACTATAGCAAAAAAATGAAATTTCAGTTGATCTGAACCTCCATATACAGTACCAGTCAAAAGTTCAGACTCACTAGTATTCAATTAATAATCTTCAAGTTTAAAAAAATAATTATAACTCAAGAGATAACATTACAATTTATATAAATAAAGATACAATTCTGTTTGTATGTTTGTTTGTTTTTTCTTTATAGGAATCGATAAAGTTTGTCCTAAATTCTTCAAATTTTGCTTTATGGTTCTTTCATACCAGGTGCGAACACCTGTCCATATTAAAATTGCATAACTTCAGCCAATCTCTGGGTACACTCTTTATTGTTACAAAAATCGTTATGATCTCGTTTTAGATTAGATTTTTACGAAATCAACCGTTGGAGTTGAAAAAAATCTTATTTCTGTCCTAAGCAACTTTTCTTGACCCACGGCTTTTCTCATTGTTTTCCAATTCCCTGGGTGAAACTGGGATATACAGCTAGTAATAAATAAATTAAAAATAAAATTATAGTTGTTGTGCTGTTCAATAAATAAAATTTTGTTATTTATTTATTTTACAAAATCTAAGGGTGAGTCTAAACTTTTGACTGGTACTGTAGGATGGTATTAATACGCTGTATCATTAAGTAAAGTATTTGTAAAGTATTGTCAAAGATATTATTAACCGATTACGACTGCTAATCGTTACGCGATTTGAATTGACATCAAGAAAAACGTCTAGGGGCTTGGAAGACTGAAAATGGAGTTGAACTAAATGGATCATTTGTCTCCGTACTGACCCAGCTTGGTAATTAGGGCAAGTGATGGATGCCCAAGTTAAGCTGGCAGCAAGTTTTTCCCGAACTGGAAGAATCCTACTCAGGTACTGACAAATGGTTTGCAGATTTCCTCTCGAAGGAGTTCGAACTCATCTGCAACGAACAACAAGAAACATCTGTACCTTGTCAGTCAGTTAGGCTTGGATATCCTACGCTGTATAAGCAAACCTTTCGTTCAATTATACGAAAAATTATATTAAATAAACAACATAAATCTAATAATAATAATAATAATAATAAATTAATTGCTACGTTTTTCCTAGAATACGAGGTTATGGAAATTATAACTTTTCATATAACCTCCTGGAGTCAAACTGAAACCTGGTTACTAAGGAATTATCACAGGTTTGCGGTTTGTGGGGAAAAAGGTCACATCGACTGTATCTTCAGAAACTTGAGTTGATGGTTAAAGTACAGGAGGAATATTATCTCCAGGATGAAATAGGGAGAGCGGGGTTGGTTGGCGTAGGGGGTAGGTTGGCCATTGGCTTATAGTTTCCGTCAGACCTGTTGTGAAGGCCCCACCATTATACCATGTGACCCGCTAGACCTCGGGAGTCTTGTCCTGAGTTTTCAATCCCGTGCTAACAATGTAGAGAAGAGTGTGCTTCATTGATTGATTTTACAACATGTAAGTAAATTTTTATATTTTCAGTAAATTTAGTTTAAAGGCATGGCAAAACATTTGACTCCGATTCTGTTCACATGGCCCCAAACTCCTTTGAAAACCCGAACCTTTCGACTAACCAGTTTCTTGTTTGATTGTCCTCCCCTGTCCTGGCAGCCATCTTTCATGTGATCTCTCCTGTGGGGTTAGTTGGCTCTCTTCAACTGGGGTCTGTTGGCGCAGTAGCAATTCACAAAAGCAAGGTAAACATAAACAAAGGTGAAACTACCAATTGTCTTTAGTTCCAGCAAGGAGGATGAGAGCAATTTTTCTAATGCAGAAAGTGACGATAGTCTCTAAACTTCTTAACCGAAAAATTTTAAACCAAAATAATCAACCCTGAATCTTATTGTTCACACTTTTTGTACAAAATATCAACTATTGGTGCACTGTCAACTTATGGTACAGTTACCCTATGTCGACATATAATACTATATTGTGTTACATTTATGTGAATGTTCAAACATATATAGCGTTGATTTTTTCTTGCCGCACCCCCACTTTCATGATACATACGTTATTACCTAAATTTCACCAACTATTTCTGTTAGATTTTCTTATGCTTTTATATTAAGCTCATCGCTATTGCTGTCTTTCTTCAGTAAAATTCTTTCTGCGTGAACCTCAAATTTTGCATTGTGTTCACATCTTACATTATAAAATCCTATTTTTTCTATTTTACATTATGTACACCTGAAATAGTTTACAATATTTACTCTATAGCGGTATAGAAATACCGTTGATACATTTAATTGTAGATGAAGTTTTTTAGTTTACAAGAAACCTCAGCGCTTCAGGCCTTAATTACAATTCTTCAAAAGGAAACGTGCATTTTTTGGATTGATGCCAGATTTTACTACGATATAGCGACTGTGACTCTACTCGAATTTCTTGCAGAAAATTTTTATAAAACCCAGTTTCACGACTTAATCTTTAGTTTTAAATTAAGTAAAAGGGGTGATTTCGACATGTATCTAAATGTTTTTGTAGAGGCGTTTAACTATAAAAAATGCTTTTCGGTATTTTCCCTGAAGTTCTTAGAGATATATCCACATCTGTAAGTCAAAACTTGAGAGAATGCCCAACATTAAATTTAAAAAAAAATCAACATTGTTTTAAGGGTTAAAAAATATATGATATATGATATTTTTTTTTTTATTTGAAGCCAAACTGTTATAGTTAAGCTTTTATATGATCCTTTATTCAAACCTCGCTTATATTTGACGTTTCGACAATTACGCCATTATCAAGGTAACGATTCCTAAAATTAAAATATATCTTAAACAATATACATCAAATTAAAAACAATTAAATAATTAAAGACATTCATACCCACCTGTTACCATTAAATTCTTTGCAATCAAATAGGGCAAATGAAGTCAAATGGTTATACTAATCCCAATATCTATATGGTATATACATATATAACCATTTGACTTGCATGCTTTAATGTAATAAGTCTGTGTTTGACTATCATAAATTTTAAAGTTTTGTTTGACTAGGGCATTTAGCCTATTTGATTGCAAAGAATTTCATGGTCGCATGTGGGTAAGCATATATTTAGTTATTTAATTGTTTTTTATTTGATTTATATTGTTTAAGATATATAGTAACATTTACCATGATAATGGCGTAATTGCCGAAACGTCAAATCAATAAAATAATGTAAGTGAAGCTTGAATAAAGGATCATAAAAAAGCTTAACATACTATATTTGTTAATCATTAATAAGTATAATTTATTTTACAAGCGTTATATATTTTAATAAAGATTTTTTTTTTGTAGTTTTTTAACTGTTATAAAACTAGGAGGGGTCAGGTAACGAGAAAAAAATCTATATAAATAAATATGAAATTCTGTTTGTTTGTTGTTTATAGAAATCCATACCGTTTGTCCTAAATTCTCCAATATTCATACCAGGTGCGAACATATGTACATATTAAAATTACATAACTTCAGCCGATCTCTGGGTATATTCTTTATTGTTATAAAAATCGTTATGATCTCTCTTTACATTAGTTTTTTGGCAGCCCTATGTTTTTCTCATTGCATGCTCCAGAGTTGGTTCACCTAAGGACCTAATTATCACGTTAGGTGCAGCGGCGTGACTGCTGGGATGAGCCACAGACGATATCGGACGTCGGGGTCCGATGGGAATACTTTGACGAAATCGTTATCTTATGATTAAAAGGGAATTAAATGAGCGTCTCAAGGGCATTATCTCTTGGTAAGGATTGGAACTAGACATAATAGGAGCAGGACAGGCCGATACAGGATTTACGCCATTCTTTATCGAAAATTGGACCTCGGAGTCCGATTCTAAAAAACAACAGAATTTCATCTGTTAGCAACATTTTCTGCACTAAAATGCAATAATCTCATTAAAAATAGACTAAATTGAGTATTTGAAATGTTCGGACTTTCGGACATTTTCATGAGAAAATCGGCTGTTAAGGGAATGTAACATATCGGACCCCAGGGACCGATGCCGCACCTAACGTGTTATATTTGCCCCAGAGGGTAAATCTGAAAATATAGTTTATCCTAATGCTTTAGAATAATAATCTATTATTGCAATTTTTGTTGTATTTTTCGTTCATAGAATTGTTCACGTTTATTAGAATAATGAAATTCCCCGGGTGAAACTGGGATATACAGCTAGTATGGTAATAAATGTATACAGAGAATTAACATGGAGGGATATAAATTAATAAGAAACATATACAAGAATATGATTTAATAGTAGTAATAGTAATAATACTTATTATTACAACTGCGTAATGGTGAACACGACCAGTTGCATTTAATGGATTAATCTACTTTCATATTGTACATCGTAAGATTTAATAGCGATTATTATCATAATTATTTTCCGCTCATTAAAACAGTGCTTAGAACATATAACTCGACTAACATTTCGATTAGTACGGAAATAATCGATTATGAATCAGTTTGTTCAGAATCGATTCAATGTGAGGCGTTCGGAACGACCATCCTACTGAATGGCTTCTGTGTTAATTCAGGGTCAGCAACCTTCCCCTCTATGCTCTGGGAACATCCCGAGAGAGGCCTTCTTCACTGTTCTTACACTGTACCATCATCCGGAATATATACCATCCGAACATTTGTCAAAAGGAAGAAGAAAATACGAACGGAGGGAGAAAGAAGAATTATAACGAACATATTAAAAAGGGCATAGATCATTCCTTAAATCATTCATAGGTACTCAATGCAGTATTAAGAAGAAAAAAAAAATTAAAAAGTTCAGTTGTTTTTTTCAATGTGCAAGGTGATTTTTTTTAAATTCCATTCAAACTCGTCTTATCCAAGGCAGTTATTTATTATTTCTATATATATATATATATATATATATATATATATATATATATATATATATATATATATATATTTTTTTTTTTTGTACATATTATAAACAGAGAGTTTTCGTATAGGGTAGACCGTACAGTTACTGACACCATTAAGGCTACATTTATGTGGTTAAATTAAAAAAAAAATACTTTTTATGAAGGAATCAAATTGAAACTTCCTATATCTCCTCTTTATCTATCCTTATAAAGACTCAAGAGGTTTTTTTTAGGTCAAAAGTTCAATAGTTTTACTATATTGCAATATTTATTGTTAAAAGTGCAAAAACCAGTTATTGACACCCTGTGGATTTAATTGTGAAATCTTCCCTATGGTTAGTTTGTTAAAGTCTTACTTCATAGATGACTTAGAGGACCCTTCAAACATTAGATTCATGTATATCTTGAAATAAAATTAGTACTTGTTTACTTATTTCTTTAAGTTAAATTTGGGGTGTCAATAACTGTACTGAGTATCAATAACTGTAAATGTTTGCACCCTTCATGCAAGGATGCCATAATTCAGACAGATCTAGAATATTCTACTGCCTAGGATTCGTAGTCACTGTTACATTTAACTGTTTTGTCAAGTTCATATTTTGTGTTGTCATTTTTTTCTCAAAACCTTTGTAATTTTACATAAGTAAATATTATTCAAACCACTATTTGTGTTACAATACTACTTTACAGAATCATTAATTAGGTATGCGAAGTTAAAAATGATGGTAAGTACAACGTTAAATAGAAATATTTAATTATAATAAATTATACAAATGTTTAATAACCTTATAATCGTGATTATTTTGACGAGTGATAGGTCAGAATTCGATTCTGATCATAGCACTGTTATAATAGTATTAAAGTTTGAATTTAATTAATTAATAGATAATTTCATCTCTAGCCAACATTGAAAAAAAATAAAAGAATTAAGGTGAAGATGATTTTCGAATGATCCTCTTTTCTTTTTATTGACTATATAAAGCAACACTTTCATAACAGTTTACTCAGAAAAAGGTTCTTTTGAGTTAAGTTATAAAAGGGGCACACTGTAAAGACATCCATCTAATATTCCACGTTTTCATAAAGGCCCTGTGTATGAGCTCAAGTTTCAAGTGTCTTCTTCAACGAGGGTGGCTGCTACTGGGATGGTAAACGTTATTGTACTTCTCAGCGGGCGGGGGAGTATTTTCTTAAAACACAATATCACAAGTTAATAGTGTCCCAAATATCTTTTGAAGAGATACTTCCTGTTTCGGGTAACAACATACGAAACTGTGTAGGTAATTTAATCTGGATATTTGGTGTATATAGACAGCTAAGGAAGCAGCAGTCTCTGTATGAGTATCAATTATCTCAGTTTCAGTAAGTGATTACTGCAAAGGAGGAGGAAGGAGATAGAAAAAAAATTTAAGGTACCAATGATATGCCGAGAAAAGGTAAGTGGGCCATTCCACGTCAAATCATCCAGCCAAAGCTCAAAATTTTACCTCCCCCCCTCAGATTTTGATAAAAATTTATAGGTATTAAGTACATACAGAAATAAGAAAAAATGCCAAATTTTACCCAATTCCAACAAGTAGTTTCAGAATTATGGTCATTTTAACTTTTAGATATTTGAAGTTCCGATGACGACTTGAGCTCAAAACCAACTTGTAGGTGTTAAAACTTTCCTCTGTAGAATGGGCATTAATTGAACTGGAGCTTTCAAAATGTATTCATTAATTCTGCATTTCATACAGAATCGGGTGATACCATAAATATTAGAGAGATCATTTTCCATCATAGAAAAAAAATTCTTAAACATAAAAATTTAGATTTTTCCCAAGTTGTAAAACAGTCATCAAAAAAAGCCATGGGCAAAATCTCTCTCCAACCAGCCTAACAAACTATATATCAATAGAAAGAGGATAAAATTCTCTATCTAATGATGAAATAATATGAGTGGCTCTTTGACTTGTAAGGATTTTATGTCGATTTGAATCAAATATAGTAAAATTTAATTTAAAAGTGGCGCATACAAATTAATACAGTTGAAATATCTCTAAAATATCTTCATACAAAGATATATTATTGAAAAGGGTATCTAATTTCCTTTTAAATGATATAATGATATAGGTGGGCTTTTGAGTTGGAAGTGTTTTATTACCATTTAAATCTAATAAAATTAATTCAACCCAGTGTGATATGTACAGTTCTATTTGGCTAAAATCTCTCTCCAAGACTAATAAACTATTATATATCGCTGAAATTGGATGAAATTTTCTATCAAATGATGAAATAATATTAGTGGGTTATTGAGTCATAAGAGTTACATTTCGATTTGAATGTAATATAGTGAAATTAACTTTAAAAGTGGCGCATACAAATTATGGTGCGATACGCGCAACACAAAACTTTCACATACCAACTTACTTTGACTTTAGTCAAGACCAATTTAGTTTAGTCATACATTTTTCCACATCCATTTACTTATTATTATTTTTTTTTAATTGCTCTTTAAAGTACATAATTTTTTTATATTATTAAATAAAAGTTTTTACTTGTCATAATTCGGCAATGCAAGCATAACACTCCAAGTCGTCTGATTTTATAATTGTCTATATAGTTGTTGAAAACTTCATATAGCTACCATGAAACAAATAATTTCCATTAAATGAACAGAACTACAAACAACCGTCTGTCATTAAAGGCGTAGTGGAGAACGGGGTTGGTTGGCAACAGTTTTCACTTTTTTGATTGTTGAGTCATTACTGTTAATTTAATCCCAATAGGGCTGATACCACTGTAAACTCCAAGTATTAGAGTACTTCAAGCATTTTTTTTCACCACATAATATTTAATACTAAGATCATAGAAAATTGAAGAATTTGTCAATCCAAAGTATGCCAATTAACCCCATATGTGGGGCAGGTTGGCCTAGAGGTGGAGTTGTTTAGACATCTCATTCAAGTACTGCCTGACACATATTGTTGTTATTAAAAGCTGCACTATGACGGTATAATAATTTTGAATCGGTTTTTAACAGCTTTTAAGGGAAAATAGAATGACAATAGAAGAAGATAGCAGTTTAGACAGTCGTCACTTTCTGCATAAGAAAAATTGCTCTCATCCTCCTGGCTGGAACTAAAGACAATTGGTAGTTTCAACTTTGTTTTTGTTTACCTTGCTATTGTGAATTGCTACTGAGCCAACAAACCCCAGTTGAAGAGAGCCAACACCACAGGAGAGATAATATGAAAGATGGCTGCCAGGACAGGGGAGAATAATTAAACAAGAAACTGGTTAGTCGAAAGTTTAGGTTTTTCATAGGAGTTTGGGGCTATGTGAACAGAATCGGAGTCAAATGTTTTTCCATGCCTTTAAACCAAATTTACTGAAAATATAAAAATTTACAAACATGTTGCAAAATCAATCAATGAAGCACACTCTTCTCTACACTGTTAGCATCGCATTGAAAACTCAGGACAAGACTCCCGAGGTCGAGTGGGTCACATGTATGATGGTGGCGCCTTTACAACAGGTGTGACGGAAACTATAAGCCAATGGCCAACATACCCCCTATGCCAACCAACCCCGCTCTCCCCTACTTCACATGCGTGGGCTCAACGTCTTTTATGAGTTGACGGAATATTTTTCTTTTTCTCTCCTATATATGTCTACTTGTTTTTTTTTTTTTTTTTCATTCATGTCTTATTTTTAGGCGAAACGAGAGACAGGTAATTTCTCCATATAAAAGAAAACAAATGTACTAAAGAAACAAAAACAAATACAACTAAATAGAGAATCATAAAATCAGACTCGATGGAGCATTATGCTTGCATTCCCAGATTACAAAAAAAAAAATCATAGTTCCCTCTCCGGTAGCACTTAACTATGCCATTTAAAAAAAAATAAAAATGTATGTGGTGATAAAAATTGTGTGATGAGCGCACCGCACCATATATTTTTTTTTTTCCCGATCAATAAACATTTTGAGAAGCACCTATTTCTACTTATCTCATAATAATCCCTTCAGTTTCTCTCTAAATAGTTTTATTTGGTTTCTATTGTGAAGCGAAATTAAAAAAAAAAAAAAATGTTTGTAATTTTTTACAATAAATTAAAATATTTTATAATAATATCACATCATGACGGAGAAATGACTTACGATGAACATAAATTTCTTTCTTATTTGTTATTTTCTTTATTTTTGGCTAATTGCAAATTTAGCTAGCTTATGAACCGAATGCATCGTACAACCCGATTTTCCTTTCAGATATGTCTTTTTGGCCTTGACCAGAGTGAAAGGGTCTAATGGTGTAAGTCCAATTATAGGTGCTTGAACCTTTGGTTTTGACAAAGGTACAATTCTACAAAGCTATAAGGTGCCCAAAACCTTGATTATTAAAGTAATGAAAAAAAAAAATGTTTTGATATATTTTAATGCTTTTTATATTAGAAATTTCATCAAATATGAAGTTGTCAATCTTAAACAGAACTTAGTTGCAGTTTTATTTTTTCTATTTAATAAGTCACTCATTATTTTTTTCTTTCAATCGATTTTAAAATGTACTCTCATATGAAGCTAAAATTTTACTGAGGTGCAATTCTAGCTATAAATTTTATTTTTATTTTTCATGGTATCATTTTTATAATATTCATTATTTTTTCGACCATGTATTTTTTTGTTAGTTTGTTGTTATATTCAATATTACTACGGATATTTCCTGTATCCACAAAATATTGAGAGTCACTTTAGAAGAGAGTTCGAATCAGCTTTTTCTGGAGATTACTTGACCCCTGGGCAGGAGGCCAGAAATGATAAAGCCTGACTAAGGAATCGAAAATAGACCAAAATAAATAACAAGCTCGGTAAAAGTTTATATTTTGATAAAAGAACACCAGCTAGACACTCAGAGGAACAAATTTTCTTTACACACCTTAGTGGAGAACATCAGCAAATTTAGCAAAAACAACTCAATATTTGAATATTATTAATACATTCAGTCACAGAAAAAGACAATGGTAACACAAAGAAAAATAATAGCAGACGAACAAGCAAGTCAATAACAATAACAAGCAATAACAAGAAAATAGCAATAAAGAGTAAATAAGAGGCACCAAAACAGAATAAATAACATATAGTGATTTAACAACAATAAATCAAAATATCAGGACTATTATCATGTCTTCGGATCTATTCTTCTAGCATAAATCTTCGGAGGTTGAGACTTCGCACTGTATACTCGAACAAAGCTCTGTAGGTAGGTATGTCGGCATTTTGTATAATCTGGTGGTACTGATGTGGTAAAATGTTGATGAAGTTAGGCAAGTAGTATTTTCTATAAGCTGAGTAGATCGGGCAAGTACAGATGAAGTGGTAGAGAGTTTCGTTTTCTTCCTTGTTACAAACGAGGCATTTGTCTGCAGGACTCAACTTATATGTGGAGTGCCGGTGAGAGATACTTATAAATTTTACGATGGATGTTCGGATTTGCGTGATTATTTTTGCTTGCGAGTGGGGTAGATTTATCTGTAGATGGTGCTGTGGAGTGAATGCTGGATTGTAAAAATCTTGATAATTTGGACAAAAAGATAAACTGTACATCCTTTCCAGGTCTGTTCTGTGAAGGGTTTCCTTAATAGTGCTAAGGGCTTTTTCTATTTCTTTTCTTTTCTCTGTTGTACTTATCGCGGATGTTATACGGTCCTCGGCTCGAAGTGATTTTAATATATCTTGCAGCTGCAGGAACTGTTATGCTTTGAACTGTTAGGGTGCAATATATATATATATATATATATATATATATATATATATATATATATATTTATATATAGTGACATATATATGTATATATGTGTATATATATATATATATATATATATTTATATATAGTGACATTTCTGAGTCCCATCCTTGACATTGTACATTTGCATCTATGTACTTGGTTTATGCAGCAAAATCCATCTGTAGCATTGTAATTATATTCAAAAACCTCCATATTTTTTTTATTATTTACAGTTATATATACCAAACGTATGCATTTTGTATTTTTAAATTATTGTTAACTTTATACCTAAGAATTTTTTTTCCTAGTAACTTATAGGGTAAACCGTACAGTTATTGGCACCATTAAGACTACATTTCTGTGGTTAATTTAAAAAAAAAAAAAAAAATACTTTTTTAAAAGGGATCAAAGAGCAACTTCCTATAGCTCCTCATTATCTATCCTATTAATGACTCAAGAGGTTTTTTTGGGTCAAAAGTTCAATAGTTTTACAATATGGCAATATTTATTGTTAAAAGTGCCAAATCTAGTTATTGGCACCCTGTGGATTTAATTGTGAAATCTTCCCTATGGTTAGTTTGATAAAATCTTATTTCATAGATGACTAGACTCTATTTCTCTAAGTTAAAGTTGGGGTGCCAATAACTGTACTGAGTGTCAATAACTGTATGGTTTACCCTATAACGCAGGTCTACAGAATTTTTTTTTTTGTTTTGGTGCCTAGAATCTTACAGCTGATTTTAACTATGTTTGGGGCGCTGATTCCAATAATGATATCAGATTTTTTCTATCAGCTGTACTTTTTTAGCTTCAGCATACCTGAACAGTAGTTTTATTTAAATTTAAATACCCATATACGAAATAGATGTGAAATGAATTATTTTAGCTTGTTTTTCTCCTAATTTTAGAATATTAAACTATTAGCTAGCTGTATACAATTGTTCGTAAGAATTAAAAAATAATAACATCTAGTAATAACTTGTAACAGTGCGTTTTAGTATGATTTTACACACCGGCAAATCATTTTAATTACTTTTTGTTAGGGTATACTTTTGAAATGCTCGGACTCCATCAACTGGATGACTGTTTGAAAAAACATTCAAGAAAATCACGCAAAAGAAGCTTCCGAAGTGTGAAATAGAGTCTCTTTGAAATGCATTTGGTTTAGTTAGAAGTGATTATGCAAATCTATAATATCTTTGTTTTTTCCACCTGCTATTAACCTGCATATGTATGTATTCGAGTAATTATTTTTCGTGAGGTAAGTGACGCCATTTATATATCTCAACAACTAGAACTGATAGAGGAAAACTAATGACAAATTTGGATTCAGCGCTAATACTCAGAATCAGCTATAAAACTCCCGGCACTGTAGACCTGTGTAATTTTATTGTAAGCTGTTTGTTCACTCTAGGGCACGATTATGAGAACAATATACTCTTGAAATTTCGCCATAATATAGTTGTTATTTTATGGAATAACGAACGGAGAACGTTATTAAAACGTTTAATGCTATCAGTCGAGAAAACATTCCGATTATCCGAGCAACTATTGACAGGATAATTTCGGATAATCGTTTATTTTAGGATTATGGATTATTATTTTCACTTACCTATATATGAAATATATAGTAAGGGAAAGTATTGCGATCGTGACTTCCGGTTTTCAACGGAAATGCACGTTTTGGGGTCCCCTGAGTCCAAATAACCAAGTCCCGAGAAATGGTCTGTGTGTCTGTGAACAGACTAGCTCAAAAACTATAAGCCGTACTGAAATTGGGTATTTGGTGTATATATATGCCCGCGATGTGACAGCAACAATTTCATCAAAATTAGTCTAACGGCGGGGGTACTTTATTTAAAGAATGTTGTCTATTTTTTACGTTTTTCTCGATTTTCTCAAAAACGGCTCTAACGATTTTGATTAAACTCGGTATTTGGTGTACGTATATAACCGCGATGTAACACTAAAAAGTTTATCAAAATTGACCAATTAGAGGGGACACTTTACTTAATAAATGTTGTCCCGTTTTCACTTGTTTTTTTTATTTACTCAAAAACGGCTGTAACGATTTTATCTGTAACGATGCGAGAGCGAAAATTTCATCAAAATTGGTCCAACGGAGGGGGCACTTCACTCAATAAATATAGTCCCATTTTCACGTGTTTTTTTTTTATTTACTCAAAAACGGTTGTAACGATTTTGATCAAACTTAATATTTGGTGTATGTATATGCCAGCGATGCGAGAGCAAAAATTTCTTCAAAATTGGTCCAACGGAGGGGGCACTTTACTCAATAAATGTAGTCCCATTTTCACGTGTTTTTTTTTTTATGTACTTGAAAAAGGCTGTAACAATCTTGATCAAACTTAATATTTGGTGTATGTATATGCCAGCGATGCGACATTGAAAATTTCATCAAAATTGGTCCAACGGAGGGGGCACTTTACTTAATAAATGTTCCAAATTTTGCTATACAGATACTCTATAGCTTATGAAGATATACAAACATAAGTATATAAATGTGGAAAAATGTGTGAAGTTGAGGAATGGCGTTTACATATTGTCAAAAACAAGTCAATTTCTAATCTAAATAAGTTCGTAAGTGAAAGTTGGATGTTGCGCGCATCGCACCAGATTTTTTGTTTTCAGACCCACCCGTTATCTTCATAATATAACATTTAAAATTTTAGCAGCACATTGTAAATATTAATTTTTTTTCTTTTATATAATACATTATAGATTTAAAGTCACTGGTTGTTATATATTTAAACACAAGTTTGGATTTTTCATACGATTTTTTACGGGCTAGTTTTAAGGAACATATTAGGCAGAGTTCCCACATCCTAGATGAGAACATTCATTCGGATGTAGTAGGATTGGGACAAAGCATCGCTGTCACTGGTGGTGCCAAAATAATAAGCAATACTCCCCTGTAATTGGTTATCCTGACAACCAACCATAAGCGGTATGACATCTGCCTCCAAAGCATTACACTGGAACCCATAGTGCTGGAATCATCTCCATATTCATAAAAGCGTTCAATAATAAGATTATCTTCTTTTAATTATTTTTATATTTATATAGCAGGGAAATACAAAATAATAATAAAATAAAAATAAAAAAACAGCGTTTCCATTAGATTTCTATCGGTGCCCAGATGATAAAATTTCCTGCTAACAAATCAATCCCGTTTACAAGGTTTGAAATAAGGATAATAAACAAAAGTAAAAGTTATCTTGTCTTTATTCAATTTATCATTTATATTACAACGTTTGGTATCTTATTGTCAATTATAAAACAATCTAAAATGTTAACATCGTTTAACACAACTTTTTATTCAACAATATAAATCAAATGATATTTATTAAGAGGAAAAGAATAAAGTTAAAGTTTTTTACATAAATATTGAGAAAAATTGCAGAATCTATATAAATAAAGTTGAAATTCTGTTTGTTTGTTTATTTGTTCTTTATAGAAATCCATACCGTTTGTCCTAAATTCTCTAAATTTCGCTCAGTGGTTCTTTCATGCCAGGTACGAACACCTTTCCATATTAAAATTGTATAACTTCAGCTGATCTTCAGCTGATATTCTTTCTTGTTATAAAAATCATAATGATCTCACTTTACTATGTTTTTTTTTTACGAAATCGACCGTTTCTTTAGAAAAATGAAATTCACCGTGTGAAACCGGGATATAAAGCTATAATCTATGTATATAAAGATGAAATTCAGTTTGTTATTTATAGAAATCCATACCGTTTGACCTAAATTTTCCAAATTTCGCTCAGTGGTTCTTTCATAACACCTCTCCATATTAAAATTGCATAACTTCAGCCAATTTCTGGGTATATTCTTTATTGTTATAAAAATCGTTTTGATCTCGCTTTACATTGGAGACGAGTCGAAATTCCCCTGGGTGATACCGGGATATACAGCTTGTGATAAATAAAATACACTAACATTTTTTAAGAGTAAAAACTTGATATAATATTGTTATATAAAAAAAATCGAATTAAGTATACATGCATATTTTTAAATAATATTTAGTTTGATAACAGTTTTTTTTTTAATTTAAAATCATTATTATTTCTTTCTTCCGTTATTAACAATTAAAACAAATATATGGTGCGGTTCATCAATGAACTTTGATAATATTTAATTACTAGCTGTTTATCCCGGTTTCACCCGGGGAATTTCATTTTTCTAATAAACGTGAACAGTTCTATAAAAAAAAAAATACAACAAAAAGAGCACTAATAAATTATTATCCTAAAGCTTTCGGACTATATTTTTAGTTTAACCCTCTGTGGGATATATAATTAGGTCTGTAGAGCATGCAACGTAAAGCTGAAGCTCGCTTCTTGGGAGGCATTTTTAAAAAATAAACGTATTAATAACTAAGTAATCTCTTGGGTCGCATCGTTTAGCCTTAAAACGTGGACCCCGGTCCGTTCTGGAGGAATTTTTAAATAATAATTTTATTCCATATTTACAAAATATACATGTTTATAATTGATTGGGGTACTCCCTTGTACAATTCATTTTCTTGTTGTCAATTTAATTTAAAAAGGAACGGCCTTACCGGGCCTTGTTGGCCTCTTCAAAATCTATAAAATGAGACTTTTTTCGACTCAAACGGTCGATTTCGTAAAAAAACCAATGTAAAGCGAGATCATATTGATTTTTATGAATAAATACCATACCCAGAGATAGGCTGAAGTTATGCAATTTTTAAATGGACAGATGTTCGCACCTGGTATGGAAGAACCACTGAGCGGAATTTGGAGAATTTAGGACAAACGGTAAGGATTTCTATAAAGAACAAACAAACAATCAGAATTTCATTATGAATTTTAATCAAAACAAGTAGCTCCTTTTAGGGTCCTAAAAGACGAAGTACGTCACAAGTAAATAGAAAAGAAGAATGATGACGACCACTGAAAAAAATATTCGAATTTCAGGATTTGCTTGGTCATTAATCCTGAGTGACACCAGCCTATAAGAAAAATTTAAACTCCAACACAAAATTTGTCCTCCTGAAAATCAGCTGTTAAACGAAATACGAATAATTTTTGATGTTATTGAATAAAATTTAATCAAAATTAAAGACATTCGAACAAACAATAATATAAGAGAAAAAATATGAAACAAACTGTCTGTTTTTTTAGGCTATTATGTTTTATTTAATATCTTCCTTTTCATTTAAATGAATAAATTATAAATTACAAATTACTTTTCCCTTTTTTACTTCTTGATTATAAATTAAATTACTTTTCATAAATAGAAAATTTAACTTTGTGCTAAGTAGTATAAATTTTGATCCATCCCTGCCCCCTTCATCATAATGTGAGGTTTCTTCTCCTTCAAGATCTTTTGGAAAAGGAGGGAATGTGGCTTTGAACTTTTCCCCTCCCATCACCCTCTTCCTTGGGGAGAGAAAATTACAAATCAAGAAGCTATAGAAAACATCTTGCAAGTTTTGTGTTGTGTCAACTTCTTTTACAATACCATACGAGGAAGGAGAAATCATGTGCAATACACTGATTTGATATATTTTTTTTTTTATTATCATAGCAATTTTTACTTTCACTTACCTTTATGTGAAATATACATTAAAAGAAGGTATAATGATCATTAAAAATAATATTTATATGATTTATGGAATTCAAACATGAGGATTACGGCGACCATTAAAGTAAGTCTCAACAAATTTTATTCACTTTATTTCAGCAAACGTTTCGGCCATTCGGCCATCATCAGTGCTGCAAGTCACTTATTAGTTACTGAATAGATAACGCTTAATTTTCAAGATTAACAAACTTGTAAAGACTTAATCATAACAAACCCAAAAAAAATTTAAAGTGATAATCTATATAAATAATGATGAAATTCCGTTTGTTTGTTCTTTATAGAAATCCTTACTGTTTGTCCTAAATTCTCCAAATTTCGCTCAGTGGTTCTTTCATACCAGGTGCGAACACCTGTCCATATTTAAATTGCATAACTTAAGCCAATCTCTGGGTACATTCTTTATTGTTATAAAAATCGTTATGATCTCGCTTTACATTGGTTTTTTTACGAAATCATAAAACCATCTATAGGAATAGGTAACGATTCCTAAAATTAAAATATATTCTATACAATATACATCAAATTAAAAACAATTAAATAATGCAAGTCAAATCGTTATACTAATCCCAATATCTATATGGGATATATATAACCATTTGACTTGCATGCTTTAATGTAATAAGTCTGTGTTTGACTATCATAAATTTTAAATGTTGGTTTGACTAGGGCATTTAGCCCTTTGATTGCAAAGAATTTCATGATCACAGGTGAGCAAGCATATATTTAGTTATTTAAATGTTTTTAATTTGATTTATATTGTTTAAGATATATAGTAATATTTACCATGATAATGGCGTAATAGAAGAAACGTCAAATCAATAAAATAATGTAAGTGAACCTTGAATAAAGGATCATAAAAAAGCTTAACATATGACATTTGTTAATCATTAGTAAGTATAGTTTATTTTACAAGCTTTAAATATTTTAATAATGATTTTTTTTTTCTTTGTAGTTTTCTAATAAATCTAAACTGTTATAAAACTAGGAGGGGTTAGGTAACAAGAAAAAATCTATATAAATAAAGATGAAATTCTGTTTGTTTGTTCTTTATAGAAATCCTTATTGTTTGTCCTAAATTCTCCAAATTTGGCTCAGTGGTTCTTTCATAAAAAAAAAAATAAAAAAATAAAAAAAAAAAAAAAATTTAAGGCTTAAACAGCACACTCATTTATTTACAAAGATATAGGGAATTTATTAAATTCGTACAATAATAGAATATCAGATAGGTAAATTATTTTACTTATATTAACAAATTAAAAGTAATCAAATGATTGTATGCTTACATAATTGCTATTTTGTATATTTAATATTATTTATTTACTTATTTATTCCAGATTTTTTTTTAACTTATATTTACGCATTTCCAACATTAATCATAAGAGAGGTTTTTGTCATTTTGTTTCTTTTATATATTTTTTTTATCATAAAACTGGTTTTGACTTTTAACTCTCTATTAATTTTTCTTTCATTCTTAAAATAGTTTTTTTTCCCAATGATTGCTTCCTGATCATATCATCAAGTAATCGAAACACAAAAATGAACTGTAAGGATATATTTTTATTATTTATATGGGTTATTCACCTAAGATAAGCGGCGGGGATATATATATATATATATATATATATATAGATATATATATATATATATATATATATAGATATATATATATATATATATATATATATATATATATATCATTGCATATTTATATTAATGTATAATAATAGTGCTAAATAAAGAGTGCAATTTTTGCAATCGGATGCAGATAATTTGAACTAGGTTTTCAATGTGACGCTCAAAATAACGTCATATTGACGTGAAGAGCTAATAAAAAATAACCGATAATGCTTCTTCCTTTTGCCGATAGCTTTAGATGTGTATACAACGATGCGACATTCCAATGCCTTGGTTTTTATATAAATAACAAAAATATACAGATACATATGTATATATATATATATATATATATATATATATATATTTGTGTGGGAGGGGGGATAGTAAATACTAATGGTTGGGGTGGTTTCTAACAATTTAAAAACGGAATTATAATGGGTATAAAATAATGTCTATTATAAGATACAAATTATACATACATTATTAATAATTAATAAACTTGATAATTTAATATTGCAAAAGCAAAGATAAAAAATTGTTTGGAGTTCATAATTATTTTTGTAAATGAAAAAAAAACAAATTTACACCCAAAAAAAATGATGGTTACAGAATGGTGAGACCATTACCTCTACAACCAACTGCAATGAAATTGCCCAAATTGCAAAATTATTGAAAAAAACAACCTGTATTGGAAAATTGGAAGGGTCCTATACTCATAACGACAACACAAGATCCCACGTTTCAAAACTTACCGTGCATAAACTGGGGTACGAAATTCTTCCGCACCATATTCTTCCGACTTGTCTCTAAAGGTGCCTTTACACCTTTCGAACCTCACCTTGGAACAAGTTCTCCCTCGAACCTTGCTGTATCGACGTGAAGCGAACAGCCATTTATACTTCACGTGACGTTAAGCGAACCAATATGGCTGACGCACCCAAAGCTAGCTTATGATAAAGAAAAAATCTCCATTATCAATATATTTTATATTATCAGAAAAATAAAAAAATTGGGGACGAATTACAACGTTTCACAAATTACACTAGTATCACAAACAACTCCTGTCACTTAGGAAAAACCCAAATCAAAAGTGACACTAGCGCTACCCCCGAACCCAGGCGCTATCTGGCGAACAGATGAAGTACCTAGAACACCCAAACAGTCGACGTGAAGGCTTCACGAAGGTTGTTCGAGGGTGGTGTTCGAAGGTAAAGTTCGTAGAGTGTAAAGGCACCTTAACAGATTATCACCTGTTCAGGAATTTGGACAACTTCGTCAGAGAAAACAGTTTTGATAATGATAATGAAGTCCAAAGTGCTTTTTCAGATTTTGTTTTACTTCAAAGCTCAGAGCTTTTCAGTTCCGGGATAAAAAGATTTGGTGTCACATTGGGAAAAATGTGTAGAAAAAGAAGTTAAATTCTTCGAATCAAATTGTATTGTTTTTGTTTTTTTACTAAAATCATTTTTTTATTTTTTTTTATTGAAATATACAACTGTATTTACATATAATACATCCAGTAAATGAGATCACAACTGAACTAATACACTTAACATAGAAGGTCCCGAGGCCATCTTCTTTTCAGACGCCTAGGAGGATTGTCTGGAACAGAGGAAGAAGCGAGGCTGGAAACAAGAGGGTTCGGATGATTTGGGAGTTTATTGTAAAAGGATTGTTATCGGGATCAGGCCAAATCGGCGACACATGGGACATTAAGGTCTTTATGGATGAGTTTATTTGTGACGAAATAAGGAGCGTTAAGGATTTTACGAAGGATTTTGGATTACAAGGATTGGATTCGAGAGGAGTTTGATGGTTTGGTGGAGCCCCAAAGCTCGACGCCTTAAGTCCAAATAGGTCTTATAATTGTCATGTAAATTAGCCTTTTATAATTAATTGGTAGTTTCGAGCGTTTGCCGAGTAAGTGTTGAAGTAGTCGGAAGCGACGAGCAGTTTCTTGTCGTTTCAGTCTTGTATGAGGATTCCAAGTAAGGCGTTTGTCCAAGTGAAGTCCTAAGTAACGGGTCTGTTCGACAGGGATAAGTGGAGTGTTATTAAAGGTACTGTAATAATAATAATAATATACTGTAGGACAGGAGGTCGTAGGTTTACTACGAAGGGTAAATGAGATTTGATGGGATTAAAATCCCTTAAACTTGAAAACGGACATTTTATGAGAAACAACCCAATATAATAGATAGGTTGCTGGAAACTATAGAAAACGATGAAGATGCTTTAAAAACAAACTTATGATTTAATAAATATTGAAAACAAATGGATAAATGATATAGAAAAATATATTATTAACAAGCATCCATAAGCCGGGCAATTGTTGAGGTGTCAGATTCTGTTAAGGTATTTTTTTTTTTTTTAATTATTCGGTAGTCTAAGGACTTATTTAACGGCTAAATATACTTTGGAAGGGATTGAATAAAATTGAATAATATTTAAATTGTATATTGAATTATATACATTTGTTTATTCAGAGGTTCCACGAGCCTCTGGGGCGTATGGCCGTGTTCTTTCCTGAAAACATTTCGGATTATGAAGAATCGCGGTTATGAATATTCAGTCAATTATATATGTATGTAGATGTGTATTTATTTATCAATTTTTTTTTTTTTTTTATGCACGAGAATATATCCACACATTGGATATAACCTCTTTCTCTCACTAAATTATATAATAAAGGAGAGTATTACCTCTTGACCTTTTAACTGCTCCAGGGGGAAAACCGCGCTGACCACATTACTTTAATAGAAATAACCGTTAGTTATAAATACAGTAACAGCGATCAAGTAACCTTCAAACGAAATATTAGATATTGTTCATGGTGTTACATAATTGCACAGAGAAAGTTGGAAACTTTTTGATTATTATTTCTTTAAACTGTTTGCTTAAACAAATAAAAAATAGCTACGTATTCTCTGTAAAAATTTATAATTCGTCACTTATATTTTAACGAAGCCTAATCCAAATTAGCCACGTAGTCAGGAGACACAAAAAAATCTGTTTGATAACTAAAATTCTATCTATTTGTATCTTACAAAAAAGCTTAAATTTAAATAAACTTAGTTTAACCCTTAACTGCTCACGTCGGGTCATATTGACCCGTACCAAGTTTCATTTCATTCTATTTATACTTTTTTTACCTCTGAAATACGCCGCCGCACCTAACGTGTTAATGAGAAAAAAATAATTTATCTTTTTTTTTTTTTTTTTTTTGTAAATATAGTTTCAATAGATAAATTAAAGTAACAATGGCATGCTTAAGACCAGAAACTTTTCTTTTTATAAATAAAATCTTAGAGGACTCTAGAAGTTATCTTGACATTTTTTTTTGTACCGTAGTCACAAAATATACCGGTTCTCCCCGATTCCCTTGATCTAGGTATCTGGGATAAAAAAAAACATTAAAAAAAGACATTCGTTATCATCCCATCTACACCACAGCCTCACATCGGTCCTAGGTATGTGGAAAAATGTCTAGCTTTGAACGGAAACTATATTTTAAAGCGAGCACACAGGCTTTGATTCTGCTTTGTGCTTCTCTCCGCAGCTAACTCATCCGTGAATCCTTTCCTTGTTCATTTCCTACGCTCTTTATTAGTTGGCACATTTTGACGTTCCATTAATATTCTCAGGATGATATCGTCATCGTTCAATTATCCACGGTGATATATCCGAAACGAATATAACGCGTACTTGGCATAATTAATCTTACACAACCTCAAAAGATAAAAAATGAAATCGAACGAGAAGAAATTTAAAAGATGGCGTGGGATGATAAATAATAAAATGCTAATTTCCCCTTGAGGTCCCATTTGGAATAATATATATTATAATTTCATGTACAATTAAAAAAAATTAACAATTTAAAAAAAAAGTTTGAAATTAAACCTTGCAGTATGGTAAATTTACCGGCAACCAAAAAGCATAGGGAAATATCTTTGACACTTTATGAGTAAAAACTTGTTGATTTTGTACTTGAGTTGAATCCTTCTCATAGGAACTATTCAGCTTGCATTGAAAATTTTTAAATTCTGTTAGTTAAGAATGTTAGTAAGTTAATAATAACAGTTCATAAACAGTTAGTTAATAATAGTGATAATTAATAACCAGTTAGTTAATATCAAATGTTGATGATTGTAATCAATAACCGGTTAGTTAATAACCTATTAATTATTGCTCTTATACTTTCCTTTAATCTGTAACGTTTTAATTAATAGCCTTTAACTTAATTAATAGCCACATAGTTAAGAATAACAGTTAGTTAAGGAAGTCAGTATGTTAATAATAAATGTTCATAAACAGTTAGTAAATAATAGTGATAATTAATAAGCAGTTAGTTAATAGCAATGGTTGATAATTGTAATCAATGACCGTTGAGTTAAGAATATTAGTTAATGACCTCTTAATTAATGTTCTAATACTTGCTTTCCTTTAATCTTTAACTTTTTAACTAATACTCTTTAAGTTAATTAATAGCCACATAGTTAAGAATAACAGTTAGTTAAGAATGTCAGTAAGTTAATAATAAAAGTTCATAAACAGTTAGTTAATAATAGTGATAATTTAGAACCAGTTTGGTAATAACAAAGGTTGATAATTATTATCAATAACCGGGTAGTTAAGAATATTAGTTAATAACCTGATAATTATAGTTCTTATACTTGCTTTCCTTTAATCTTAAACTTAAAGCTTATTACAAATCTAATCTATCCTTCTTATCGATTCGGGACAAACCTCCAAAGCGTCTGAAAATTATATGGCATTGGTCCATTCTAATATATGACTTAAATTCTTTAAGTAGCTAAATAATATCTTCCGCTCAAAAAAAAAAAAAAATATTGAAAAAATCGTTCCCTAGTTTTACAGCTTACTAAAGATTGAAGCGACGTTGAAGAGTTGTGAATGTTTTGTGTAAACAGATTCTTTTAACAAATAGGCAAATTCATATTCAGGCTTTTAAATATAAAACAAATTCTTGCTTTTTTTGCACAATGTTCCATTTAATATAGTCGGCAATTTTTTTTATATTTTTCATTTAAACAAATCTACTTGTTTAAATACCTTGGAATACAAGAGCAAAGGCAAAAAAAGTAGTTAATTTTTATTTATTTATTTATTTTTTTTAACTGACAGCAAATTTCTAGCCTCCTAGAGGAAACGGGAGAAAAACTTTCCTCTATTAAAATATTGACTAAAGTCGGTAAGGTATAATGGTGATCCAAGAAACATTTTTTTTTTCATTTAACTAATTTATTATGCTATGTATATTGCATATTGTAGATAAGGTAAGAACTTTTCTATGTGTATTTTTTATTTTATTTTATTGAAAGCTAAAGACTACCATCCCCGCTCCCACGATATGCGATATTGGAATAGGTTAGTTAATAAGGATGTCTTTTCAAGGAATAGCAGAATCTTTCGTATCGTCGAAAAGTAAATAGTAGTTTATTTTAATAATTTTATGCTTATACGAGTGGTGTAACCCTATAAAAAAAACTAGAACATTTTTTGTTTTTATGTTGTTTGATAGCATCCCATAAATTCTTGAAAACCAGTCAAACCGTAGCGATAGAGCGGAATAATTCGTTCACTTTTATCTCAAAGTGATATAAAGCTGATAACCTTCTAAACCTTTGGAACACTTTTTTCAAATCATAATTAACTACCGTTTTTTTTTTTTGTGGTTTGTTTTTTTGTAGTTTTTTTTTTCTGACTGATTTTACCGTTGTTCGTGCACTTATCGACAGTCAAGTGCTACTTATATATAATATTCATTTTTGTAAGTCTATTCAAATTACTAAGCAATGTAAGTTTAGTGTGTTCTGAGAGTATTAAATTCTAATCGATTCTAATAAAAATTTTGTATAAAAATATTTGTAGTAATAAAATCATAAAATATTCAATAAATTTGGAAAATTTAGATAACAATCCAATACATATATCTATTGTGTCTCATCCATAATTACGGCGGTAATTATGGATCATAAAATGGTAATTATTCTTAACTAACTGGTTATTAATTATTATTATTATTAACGAACTGTTTATTAATTATCAACTGACTGCTTAGTAACTGTTTGTATTAACTGAGTGGTTAAAATTAGTAATTACTATTTTTAACTAACTAGTTATTAATTATCATTATCAACTAATTGTTGATTTACTATCCTAGTTACCGCTTATCAGGATTAACTAACTATTCATAAACTATTATGATTGACTAACTAGCTATCAATTATTATTAGTATTATTAAATAACTGTGTATTAACTATCATATATATTATTTCTCAAGGCTTTTTTTGTCGGTACGCCATAACTTCCTTAATAGTTCATCAAATTTCATGAATGAGGCATCAATTTAAAGCTTTCCTTAACTGTTACCATGGAAAATATACAAATCACCCATTTCAAAATGATCCTAGAGATTTCTAAATTGTGTCAATCTTTTCAGGTTTCCAAGGAGAACATTTTTAAATTACCTTTTATTTTTTCCACTAAAAATGAATCACAAAGCTAATGCTTATTTATATGCCTTCAATCCTCATGGAATTAAATATGTTTAAACACTGAATCGTCTTTATTAAGGCTCAGTAGTGTAGTTTAATGCAAACCAACATGAGGGAAGATTCAGTTCATTTTCGGCATATTATGCTGTTCTTTTTTTAGAAAAGGTAAAAACGCAGCCCAAACTGCAAGAAAGATTCGTGCCGTGTAAGGCAGCGATTCAATTGCTGATAGCACGGTTCAGAAGTGGTTTTCGCGGTTTAGATCAGGAGATTTCAATTTGGATGACCAACCCCGGGCTGGCCGGAGTTCAACTCTGGACATCGATAGGATATTATGACGGTCATCGCAAATAATCCACGAATTAGGTAAGGCGCACATCGAACTGTGTCACGCAGGCGACGCAGAGTAGAGCAGAGCAGGCGGCACGAAAAAAAAAACTGCGTCGCACAGGTACCCGCGCACATTGAAGAGCAGTTTCTGTGCCGCAGTTTCGGGAAGGCAGAGGCTTTTTTAGTTAAATTATGTTAGATTTCTTGAATTTAAGATCAGAATCTGATTTGTATATAGAGTTGAACACAAAAAAATTTGCATCATCAAAAGTCAACGTAAAAAAGATTGTGATAAAATGAGGAAATGGAGAAAAGACCAGCTCACGAAAGAATTTGCTAACAGATTATTCTTAACAATCTATTAAATATTTCCGTCTGAGTCTGGTGAATTACATAATTACATTGAAGTTACTATTTAGTCTGAGGGATCCAAAGCTTAAAACCATTACTTATCGTGATGTTATAAAATCAGGTAATGAGAGATCTGGTTAAGCTCTAAGTTTGTAGAATTATATTAGGCACAGATCTCTTAAAATCCTTGGATACGATTTTAACAGCATTATATCATTATGGAATAATTTTTTTTTCATTAATTTCTTCTTTTTTTTTCCTTGGACATTTATTGTAATTTATTACCGTTATTATTTATTTGATAAATCAATATATTATTTACTACTTTGTATACTTTTATTTTTTATAACTATTTATTATGGGTTTTTAATGAAAATATTATCTTTAATTATCCACCATTACTTTAATTATTTGACCAGTTGTAGTTTTATTTTTTGTTCCAGTCTGTTATTCTTGAGGGACCTTGTCCCAGAACAAAATTTATTTTCTCTTCTTTTCTATTCTGTATGAGGATATAATAAAATTAAGAAGATAATATAACAGAGAAAAGTTATATTCACATAAAATTTCTTATTAAAAAAGTTCCAATCAACACATGGTTGATTTTTAAATAGCAGTTTTCTTTTTACTCAAATATATTTAATAAAAGAAGAAATATACTGTTAGAAATCGAGATGGCCATGTGAATTAAAAAATATAATTAAACCAAAAACTCGATTTTTATATAGCTTAAATTTGTTCTCTTGAAATTGTGTTAAGTTAAATGATTTGATTGTGTTTTTTGTTAATTGTAAATTAATTAATTGACTTGTTTAATTAAAATATTAAGCACTTCAAGTTTGTTTTATTTTGTATCTTAAAAATTTGAGCTTGGTGAACTCAACAAAATTAACGAAGTTTGGTGAAGGATAAATCGATTTGATTTATTGCAATCCCAACATATACATTATTGGTTGTAATCAGCATTTCCATTAACTAAATTTCCATAAAGCCTATGTTTTTTTCAGTGAAACAATATCATTCAAATTTTCCTAAGATCATAACTTCTTGAATCGTTTAATTAACTTCTAGTATCTATGAGAAGAAAACTTTGTTTTTCTAATTTTTAAACGTGTCACAGTAAGACGAATAAAAACTAACGAAAACCGAAATAAGTGATTACAAATAAAATAATAATATTAAAAATATTTAAACAAAAGTATCTGCTTTTAGAACTTCAGAAAGGCCCTCATCTAAATTTTAATATTTCTATATATTTTTTTAAAACTAATTTTACAGCTACATTTTCATCTTGAAATTGTTTAGTTTTAAAAATTCAAAACACTCGTATCATGCGCTTTTGGAATAGCGAGAAATTTCAAAATTATATTATGATTTTGGAATCTAAAATAACAGAACATATATAAATCTTTTAAATTATTATATTTTTAAAACCTTAAAAGGTCTAGGAAAACCTTATCTAGAACACCCTATATATACAGAAGACCCACTTAGTTTCATTAACCTGCTTAAGAGAAAAGTAGAACTTCTCAAACACTAATATTTAATGATAATAATAGGTATTAAAATAATCAAATATTGAAAACTGCGTCGCATCGGCACAGTTTTCTGTGGCAGATCCACGAGTGACACATCGGCCTGCTCTGCTCTGCTCTGCTCTGCGTCTCAATGTGCGCGGTTCCTATATATTTCAGTTACCACAAAAACTGCTCTGCTCTGCTCTGCTCTGCTCTGCGTCGCGAGTGTCTCAATGTGCGCTCGGCCTTACTGTCCGTGAGATAGCTGCTGAGTTAAGAGCCTGCAAATCGACAGACTCGGCAAAAGTCATTAAGCTTTAAATGGGAAGTTTTACCTCACCCGCCGAACCTACTCTCCTGACATTGCTCCTTCGGATTTCCATCTTTTCCGTTCCCTCGAAAATTTTCTACAAGGGAAATCCTACTTTTCAGATGATGACGTCAATACGAACCTTTTATTGTTCTTCAGGAGTAAGGAGAGTGATTTTTGGAAAAACGGGATAATGGTTCTTCCAAGCCGTTGGGAAAGGGTAATCGCTAACGGTGATAACTATTTTGTATATTAAATAAATAAATTTTAAGCTGTTCATCAATTTTAATTTTTGTCCGAATTTCTCTACGAACTTTTCGGACAACCCAATAGATAATAGATAACTTCAATTTTCTTCCATTAGTTAGGCGAATGGGAAAATAGTGATTGGCTATTGCAGCTGCCAACAAGTGATGTTAGCGATCAACGAATCAGGAGCCGCGTTGGTGAGGGGGGGGGGGGGGGCTAAAGGGGGGGGGGGGGAGAGGAGTGGAGCCAATATATATGCAAATGCAGCAGCCTGCTCTTCATCCCTTACTTACTCAAATCTTCCATGTTCCCTAGCTTTTCTTTCCCATCTAAAATATAATACCCTATAGCACATTTAATAAAATACTCTCATTGACAATTTGATGGAATTTAATCGTAGAAATTTCGAAATAATAACGCTGTTATGGTAAATAAACTGGCTGAAAGGCTTCAAGGTGCAAAAAAAAATATAAAAAAATAGCTACTATACAAGATAATATGGTAACTGTACCATAAGTTGACAGTGCTCCAATAGTTGACATTTTGAACAAAAAGTGTGAATAATAAGATTCAGGGTTGATTATTTTGGTTATAAATTTGGCGGTAATTTGCCAAGTTATACTAGTTAGCTGTGCTGCCATCGGAATTAGTTTGATGAAAACTCAAGCTTATTTTTGAGAGGTTATAATGGCGAATTTTCTAGTGGCCAGAAAACTTGGTTTCTGCTACCCTGTTTCATTAGGGTGGAAGTCAAGTTAAATAAGCTTTTGAGTTGGTTTATACTAGTTCAATTATTTTTAATGGTATTCAGTAAGTTCATGAGAATCGTTTGATATCCTTTTTAATATACGTATACAATGTTTTAGGGCTTAAATGTAGGCGTCAACTATTAGAACAGAAATTAATCCTTAATTTCAATAGTCGACGTCGATGTCCCCTCACCGCCAGAATTAACAAATAGTGTTCCATCTGGGCGTGGTTCATAGAAGTCTGAGGCTGTATGGATGACAGGTGTCTTATTTTATGAATTTATAGCCAGTATGCTCTATCCATGGATCATTGAGAGCAAAATTGCATTGCCAATAATCCTATTCCTGAATGGACAAGCGTCTCATCTGACTCTCCCCACTTCCCGATTCTGCAAAGAACATGTGATACTTGCTATTAGTCGCACTCTATCAAAATGCTACACATTTCATCCAACCAATGTGTCAACTTTAAAATCATAAATTTCAACTTTCCAAACCTTTATATTTGGATGTGTCAACTATTGGTTCATTTTAGAAGTTTCTAAGAAATCATTTTTTATGAGAACCGTAAATGTAGACCATAGGATATTGTATTCCTAGTTTTCTAGAGGGATTGGCCTAACTAAATTCATAACAAACATAATGCAAACATCAATATGTTGGTAAACAGTGTCAGTAATCTAATTTTTTTTTTCTTAAACTGTAAACTATTGGTACAGTTACTCTAAATAGACTAGATTCTATTCATCGTTAGATTAAAAAAAAAAAAAAAATCTAAAAAAATAAAGCGCGCAACACACAACTTTCACTTACGAACTTACTTTGATTAGGAATTTACGTGTATTGTTAAATTACAAGTTAGTTGACTGGGTTTATTTTAAGATGATTTTGGATTTTTATGATTTTTTTTTTTTTTAATTGGATAAATCCATACATCCAAGGATTTTGAGAATCATCAGCTAATGTATTTCAATGACAGATCTAGGGAATATTTGTAAAAAATATTTGAAAATAGAAAATAATAAAATCATTATCATCATCAAACACAAAATAATTCACCAACTAAAAAATCACAGTTAATTTATATAATAATGAATCCGTATGGAACGAATCAATTTAAATATAACATTTCCAAGTATAATTTACATTTTCCAAACCATATTAGGATTGTATCAAATGAAATTTATTACTTATAAAACCAGATAAGGATTTTCCCCATTTAAATTAAGATTTTTCCAAATCAATTTAAGAATTTTTATTAGGTATTTTAGTTTTATGATTAAATTCCCAAGAGGCAGTACCAATTATGAATAATATGATGTTATGGAATTTCTTAAATAAATTTGAAAAAGTCTAAATTTGAGTTGGATATGCTATAATATTTTGGAGAATGAATTTTTTTGCTAAAGCAAGTCAGTTTTATTAATTAAAAAAATACTGATTAGATAAAATCGTGTATCCTCAACTAATTATTTTTAAAATTATTGTATATCTATTTTCTCTTGAATTCATGTCCATAATCTTAAAAAAAATATAAAAATTTGATTTTATTAAGAATACATTTTTCTATAACCAAGATGTCTAGTATTTGGCATATGCATTTTTTTCCGGTAATTTGAATGCAAAATATTTTATTGTAAATTGAGATTTAACAACTTTTCTTAAAACGATTTGAAAACTATGCCGTAATACAAATACACTGAACATATATAAATAAAAAAAAATCTCGGAATTTTAAAATAATAATTATGTTGAATATAATCAACATCATGGTAACATTATACACTTTATACATCAATAATCATTATTTTGTAGTAAAAAAATAAATAAATTACGAATATTAATATTGTATCTATCGTTAAAACAATACTTAATTTTTACTTTTTCCCCACAAATTATAATCAATGAATATATATATATATATATATATATATATATATATATATATATATATATATGTATAACTATAAATTGTAAATAACTTCATCGTGTAATTATCAGTTTCCTTATGTAACCTGCCAATCAACAACGATTAAACTTCCTTTTGGGTTCATAGAATCAACGCAGAACAACATTGATGGATTTAAAATGTAATAATTTAAAGCTAAGATTGTTTTCAAAAATAAAACAATGAATTAAAATTTCAATCAAAAGTTAATTAAAAACTTAAAAGTAATTTTTAATCGATTCCCGTTGCCGAATTAAGTAAAAATAACTTACTATAGTAACTTAAGCCATTGACAGCTAGCTGAGATTCTTGACTTACCTATAACAAAATAAGATACTTTATATGTAACAAGAAATTACCTACATTATTATTTCTAAATACAATGCAATTACATATATTTTAAAACGAAAACTAAATCATTATCAATGTGTATTGATTTCTGGAGATTTCATATATAAATATCTCTTTATTATCTATGCTATGACAATTTTTCAACCAAGTTTGTGGTCTTCATAGAGGATGCAAGGTGGAAACAAGAAAGTTTCTTTTGTCTTAACTTGATCTGCATCCAGACGCCAAATGATATCTCTGATTAAATCATTATGATTAGTGATAATGGTTGACCGCATGATAAAAATCTTAATTATACTGAATTGGGTTAACCAAAGAGTAGCAATAGTCCAGGACACAATCCATTTCTTCAAGTACTTCATTGGCCAAACAATATATTTTCAAGTATAAAAATATATATAATAATTAAACACATCAATCTTAAACTGACAGCCTGCAAAAATATTTTGAATGTGGTTTGGTCTGGATTGATTTGAAACAAATAAGTCCCTCTGAAACAAAAATTTAATGTGTTTAATTCTACGATAAGGACGGTGTTGTGCTATGGAGCGCAGATCTGGGGATATGAAGACTCAGACTTAGTAGAAAAATTTCAAAGATATTTTGTAAAAAGAATTATTGGGCTACCTATCAATACACCGAACTACATGCTATATTTGGAAACCAAACTAGATCCGCTACATATTTACACCTTATCCATTCACCTAAACTACATTATAAAGGTATTATGGATGGGAACCAATCGTTTACCGAAAGTAATTGCCCTCAAAATAATAGAAAAAAATTTAAGTTGGATGAGTGCCTTAAAAAGACTAGGCAGGAGTGTTGGCATAGATTTTTTAGCCGAAGGGTTACTAGATCAGCTGGAAAGGCATAAAACTGGCCTATTACCTAAATTGAGTCAACTAGCGAGGGATAGGTTTACCGAAAGAGCCAGAAATGCCGAACACCATTCGTTTTATAAAAAAATAAATTATGAATTAACATATTTCGAGGCAGAGGACATACATTATATCCGACTTACTTTTAAAGCCAGGAGAGAGCTACTTAATCTTAATTACCAACCGTGGATCAATAAAAGAAATAATTGTTCATTATGGAATTTAAATGTTGCTGAGGATACGATGCACTTTATTTCTATTTGCCCGGTGCTGACGCAATTTAGATTATTTTTTTCTTAGAAATAAAGACATTAAATCTAGATGAAACGTTGAAATTATAAAATGGTCCTGATTATGGAAAATTATATTTATATCTAAAAAAAGCAACTGAATACAGAAATGAAATAGTTAAATAATTTAATTATTAAGTGTACTATGTATAACTTTATCTATGTATAGTAATGTTGTATGTTATTGATTGTATTATTGAATAACAAATAACCTCGTATATAGACAGAAGAACTCCTCTAGTTCATTGTCTATATACGAGATTTAATGATAAGTAGATTGTAAATATTTTTGTAAATAAATGTATTTATCTATCTATCTATCTATATATAATAATTGTTTATTGAATTTTATCATTGAGCTTTCTACTTATATACATGTCTTTTTCAGGCACTTGCTCCATTTGAAAAGTGTTAAAAAAATTATTGTCTAATGAAGTAAAAATCCAAAAAATTAAATTAAAAATACCCTATTTTTTAGGAATTTTAACGGAAAAAAATATTTTCCTATAATTCAACGATAAGTATGTTTTATGATTTAGTCTAATTCGAGGCCGAAAATATATTGAAAGCTCAAATATAGGGATTTAAATCTTAAAATCGATATATCGCCGATCAATGGCATTTGATCGATCTAATTCTAATGGTGTTTTAGCACCCTTCACCCTTATCCACTGTGGAAAAAAATAGAAACAATTATTGCCAATAAAAGAATTTATATCAATTTAAATACTTTCTTTTCATAAATTTCATAGTCAATGTGGAAGAAATCAATTCCCATTTTTATCCAATAATTTTATATATTTATTTACCTATTACCCATTTATACAATAATAACAGCCATTCTTCTTATTTATAAAATATGTTTAGTGCAATAATATAAAAGATGAAGCTCTATAGAAAAAAAAAATATCAGAGAGATGAGCATAGATTTTGCTTAAAATAAATTCAATTTTTTTCCCTATTGAGCTTTACTTTTTACATTAATGCACCAAACATATTTTATAAATAAGAAGAATGGCTGTGACTTTTTAGATAAAAATGCGTTTTAATGTCATCCACGTTGAGTATATAATTTATGAAAAGAAAGTATTTAAATAGATATAACTTCTATTATTGGCAATAGTTGGTTCTGATTTTTTCCGTATTGATATAGGGTGTAGGGTGCTAAAATACCATAATAGAATTAGATCGATTAAATGCGATCGATCGGCGATTTATCGATTTAAAGATTTAAATCCCTATATTTGAACTTTTAATATATTTTCGGCCTCGAATTAGACTAAATCATAAAACATACTTATCGTTGAATCATAAGAAAATATTTTTTTCCGTTAAAATTCCTAAAAAATAGGTTATTTTTAATTTATTTTTTTGGATTTTTACCTCATTAGACAATAATTTTTTAAACACCTTTCAAATGGAGCAAGTGCCTGAAAAAGACATGTATACAAGCAGAATGCTCAATAGATAATAATACTGACTCATTTCATTCCCTATGTTTAACCCTGTACCGAATAAACTATTTTATTTAAATTTAAGTAAAGAAAGAATTCATTTAAAAATTAATTTGAAATACTTTGAGCGATGGTATTTTTATTTACTTTAATATAAATGACAAAAGAAATCCAATGCTCTCTAATGAAAAAAGGATTATTCGATTATCGTCATTTAATCAGGAATTATAGATTTTTGGCCGCTAAATGACAAAATTTTTCCACTGTGCGTTGTCAGGGAAGTGCTTTTCACATTAAGAAACCCAATACAATTTACTAAGGTACATACAATTTTAGGAGCAAGTACTAATTTGGAGAAATATGATTTTTTTTTTTCAGAGGCTACTAATAACAAACGGTTATAAAAAAATATGATATATATATATATATATATATATATATATATATATATATTTTTTTTTTTTTTTAAATCATATAATATGTTTTTGAAAATAGCTAATGGTAAAATAATCAAGCTACTGAATATAATTAACATCAATTGGAACAATCAAACTGGATTAAGATAAAAAATTCTAACTGTTCGAAAGCTTGGGATTGATTGACTAGCGAAGGATTTCAAGAGCTCATGACGCATCGAACCTGATGAAAAGAGAAAAAAAAAATTTAAAACAATAGACGGAAGTTTCAAGGGCCTAATAACAACTCCTGGAGTGTTGCCAAAGTGTTAGGATTTGGTTTGGTCAGGAGATCATAGCTGCCTGGAGAATGGAGGCAGAGAGCTGGAGAAAAGAATAAAAAAAACTAGCAGAAGAAATAAAACCTGTTTCAGGTGGGCGCTGCGTTGCCGCCTCTACTCACTCTCACGTTCATTTTATATATATATATATATATATATATACATATAATTACCTTCGTCAAATGTTTCATGGACAAATAATAAAAGAGAGAAGATGATATTAAAAATTATTGTGTGTATATATATATATATATATATATATATATATATATATATATATATATATATATATACACACAGTTAGTAAAAAACGTCTGTATATTATTTTTTTTAAACTGTAACTTTGAAAGAATCAAAATTCACTACCAAAAGAAAATAAATATAGCATTAAAGATAATTGCTAATAGAACTCCTGAACCATTGCAAAATAAGTCTGTGTACATTTACTATAAACTCCTTCAAATACTGTAAAATAATAAACAAACGTTTTCAATATTCTTCAATAAATTTATATTATCAAATTTATTTTAGTCAGTTAAGTCTTTATAGTGGCCGTGATTTGCGAGTTTTTCCGTTACTTTGCTAAAAATGGAAATTTGTGTAGAAATTAGACAATTGATTATTAATTTAAGAAATGAGGGAAAATCTTTGAGAGAAATCGCAGAAATAATTAAGAAACGTCAATCTACAGTTAAAAGAATAATTAAGCATTACCAAGAAACCAGTTATCTTCAAAGTAAACCTTGATCTGGGAGGCCCAAATAAATTTTGAGAAATCACAGGCCTGCAATTTTGCGATCTGTGAATGATAATCCTACAATGAGTGCACCACTGCGCTGCAACAAGATTACCAGCTAATAGTAACACCACAATAACAATGTGTTTAACAAAAAAAAAAAATATTACTTTTTGAAATAATTAGTGTACACAGACTTTTTTTTATTTCGTATAAATAATTTTTATAAATGTCTTAAAACGTTGTTTATGAAATTGAAAATGTTTAAAAATGGTCAAGTATTAAGGGTTAATTTATAAAGAAAAAATTAAAAGAACAGTCCGTTATTTTTCCTTGGCTAAAACTTTGTCATTTTTGTACATAGACTTTTTTTGCTAACTGTATATAAAATACAAACATATTTCGGTTTAAGTCTTATGGATTTTTATTTAAATGAAATGAATAAACAAAAATAAAAATAAATCAAGTTTAATTTAAACTATGAGCTGGCTAAGGTAAAATGTTTATTATACAAAAGTGGTACTAATGAACAATAGCTTCAAAGTTACATGGCTAATCCTGAGTTTAATATAACGACGATTAAAATCTTGATTAATACATAGAGCCTTTCAGTAGCACTAAAGGAACTAATCAAATTAACTCTAATCAATTTCCATGACACGGCTTTGAAGGCACTCCCATCCCTAACGTATTAAAATTCATTAACAATTATCTGAAAATTTAGCCTCCTTAATATAATCCCCTCTTCACTCCCCCCCCCCCCTCATCCACCTTTTATGCAAATTTTACTTAATTTCATTGATGGATTAAATTACGTATAACTCAAAGGATTTCCCTCTTCAAGCCGATGATCATCAGGGAAAACAGAGGAAATAGTTTTATAGTAATGACAAGAGTGGTTGGTTCCACTAGGAAGGAAGTATTTATAGCCAGATAGAAATAGTTTATCACAGTAGATAAACGATCGGCTTGATTTGTTTGTTTATTTAACATAAGTCGATGCAATTATGGCTAATCGGACTATGCTAGAATAGGATTCCTGAATCCAAGCCTTCGTATTGGACGTAAAACGTAGGTATGAGCCTGTGCGATCTCAGGTACTCGTTAAACACCCCCCCCGTCCTAACTATACCTGGATAGGCAAAATTTAGGACTCCCACTCTAGCATCGCCTGATTAGGCGTATTAGTATAAAGGGACGTTAAAAAAAAAAAAAAAAAAAAAAAAAAATTATTTCTTTCCACACACACTATCGATGACGAAATGGTTTTTCAAAAAAATTGACAAAAAATCTAATGATCAAACAAATGCGTCATAGAAAAATCATTTTAATTCATTACCTTACAAACTACGGTAAACCAGTCATTGACACCCTTAATCCTACATTTATGTGGTGAAATTAAAGTTTCTATAAATATCATTATTGAAATTATAAAAATATTACGAAAAAAATACGATTAAAATGAAGGTCTAAATAATCCAATATACGACTATAAACTTATAAACATATTAACACAGGCTTTTATGCCTTAGAAACAAAACTAAAAATGAACAAATCATTGAAAGAAGTGCTGCGGGATAGATACCGAAGATAATGTTAAAAAACTTCTAATATAATTTAAAAAAAAAATGCCAATGACCGCTTCGGGTAGAGGCAAATCAAACAAATAATAAATAATAATAATAAATACAATAAAAATATCTTTTTGGTATTAATTTTTGTAATCAGAAATAAATGAATAAAAATTTCCAAGCAATAATGAGATTTCAAGTGAACGCCTGACTTGCGCCTCCATGATTTTATTAAGACACTACCCATTTTCGTCTAATTTAGACTTAACCACTTATAGATTGGGATGAATGATATTTACAATTTGTAATGGTTCCTTGCCTAGATCAGATACTAGATACATTCATGTAATTTTTTTTCAAATAGATAGATTGGGTAAACCTAGTAGTTATTGACACCCTTAAGACTACATTTCTGTAGTGAAATAAAAAAAAAAAAAACTTTTTATGAAGGGATCAAATTGAAACTTCCTATAGCTCCTCTTTATCTATCCTTATAAAGACTCAAAAGGTTTTTTTTTTTGGGTCAAAAGTTCAATAGTTTTACCATAGGGCAATATTTGTTGTAAAAAGTGCAAAAACTAGTTATTGAAACACTGTGGATTTAATTGTGAAATCTATGGTTAGTTTGCTAAACACTTAATAAATGTTTTAGAGGACCCTTCAAACATTAGATTCAAGTATATCTTGAAATAAAATTAGGACTTTTTTACTTATTACTTTAATTTAAAATCTGGGGTGTCAATAACTCTCTGGTTTACCCTACTACAGGTTAAGTTGATAGAATAAGGGGAAAAAAAACTATATCATCATGAAACTTTTGTTTTTAACTTTGCATTCTTAGTAAGATTAGAGATGATGAGAAGTTTCTCTAAATGAGCATGGGGTAAATTTTGGAACTATTTCTAAAGAGTAACGGTTTCACTATAGTGACTGTTAAACAGAGACTGACGGAAAAACAAGGTTTTCTGTAATATGGCAATTTTATTGTTTAAAGTGCCAAATTTAGTTATTGGCACCCTGTGGATTTAATTGTGAAATCTTCCCTATGGTTATTTTGTTGAAGTCTTACTTCATAGATGACTTTCAAACATTAGACTCATGTAAACCTTTAATAAAATTAGGACTTGTTTACCTATTTCTTTAATTTAAGGTTGGGGTGCCAATAACTGTACTGAGTGCCAATAACTGTATGGTTTATCCTACACAAACATAACGATTTCTTCACTTGAAACTCACTCGGTTAATGACAGAAACCAAATCAGAGTCCCCAATAAAAAAGAAGAAGAATAAGTGCAACAAAAACGAGCATTATATCGTTCCTAATGAAAAATTCGATTATTCAAACCTCTCCCCCCCCCCCCTTCCCGTTGTCACCATATACTATCGATAGTTCATCGAAACTATCGATAGTGAAGACTATCTATAGTTTTACATCACTAGTTAATTCTTAAAATTTGTTAAAATTTGAATAAAATCATTTCCTGATTTTACCTGTGTTAAATTATTTAGACAATGGGGATATTTAGGGATATCTATTTCGAGGATAGGGATAAATGCCAATATGGGGCAGCTTAATAGGATTGAGGATGGGTTGATTACTGATGATGTTACAATCGAAGCAACATTTTGCGAATAATTGACTTACAACGGAGGATTTAGCCGTGTGTGATGGCTTCCTTTTTCCATGGCCTAATCGAATCAACGTTGATGAGCTTTGCGCCGTGCGCTGTTAACAATTTCATTAATAATCTGTCATAGCTTCATTTGATTCGTTATTACCTATATTCAACTGCACAGTTCCCAGAGAAGTTTTCCATATCTAATTCCGATTTCCCCCCTTCTCCCCCCCACACACACACCCACACACCCAACCATTCACACGTCATTAACAAAGGGAGATAAAATTGTTGTTAATTACTGTTTATACTACATTGCTGGCAATATGGCTTCGAACAATTATGTATTAAAGCGGAATTGTAATACTGACATGGTTTTCTTTTTTAATTTCCATGAATAATTGTACTTAATTAGGATTACATTTATATATGTTCACGCAAGAGTATAATAAATCCAATTACGGTAAAACTTGTTTTTCCGTCACAGTCTCTGTTAACAGTCACTATAATGAAACCGTTACTCTTCAGAAATAGTTCCAAAATTTACCCCATGCACATTTAGAGTTGCAAAGTTAAAAACAAAAGTTTCATGATGATATTTTTTTTTTCCCCCTTATTCTATCAACTTAATCTGTAGTAGGGCAAACCAGACAGTTATTGACACTCAGTAGAGTTATTGACACCCCAGATTTTAAATTAAAGTAATAAGTAAAAAAGTCCTAATTTTATTTCAAGATATACATGAATCTAATGTTAGAAGGGTCCTCTAAGTCATTTATTAAGTGTTTAGCAAACTAACCATAGGGAAGATTTCACAATTAAATTTGCACTTTTTACAACACATATTGTCCTACGGTAAAACTATTGAACTTTTGACCCAAAAAAAAAACCTCTCGAGTCATTATGAGGAGCTATAGGAAGTTTCTATTTGATTCCTTTAAAAAGAGTTTTTTTTTTTAATTTCACCGAAAAAATGTAGTCTTAAGGGTGCCAATAACTGTACGGTTTACCCTATTATCAATTCGGAAAACATGTACGAGCAATTTGTATGTATTTAGCCAATAAATTGGTTTCCGTTTCTAAGTTTTAATTATTTAATTAAGAAACCCAGAGCACGGTACACTTTTGAAATCCAATCAGAATGGTGCAAGGATGACTCTGGTCATTTAATTTGATATTTTTTTAAGTGAAGCTTATACAAATATTTTTTTTTTAAATGTAAAAAAGAACCAGTGTAGAAAATAAATATAATATTACGGAACAAATCAATGAATGAAGGATTAGAAATTCATGGATACATGATGATTAAAGAATAACAATTATTATAACATACATTATAAAGGGTTTAACAATAGAAGTATGAATGATTAGTAAACTAAAAAAATTAATTAAAATTGGGTGATATGGTATTTTATTTTCATCTATATCTCTGGGCCAACAGACCCATGTAATTTTTATTATTACAAATTAAAGAAATTTTCATTGATCGATAAAAATAAAAAAGATACATTTGAAGCATGACAATCACACAAAAATTATAGTCTTATAGAAGATGTGAGTCAGAAAAGAGGTGTAGGGGTTGAAGCGCTTGAATATAGATGGGATATTATAAAAGGGTTGATTATTCTTTAAAAAAAATCAAATAAAAATAGTAGAAATTTTTCGCTGATACGATATATGGATTTAAATTTATATGGAGCTATGTTTTATTTATGTGGAGTATCTTTTGATTTAACTGTTTACTTATTAGTTATTATTTTCAGTGAAATCTCTGTATGAGGGTCAATTTGTAAGATTGATGTCAGTTTATTGGCAACGAAGAGGGAAGAAAGAATAACAGAAGATAAAAGGAAAAAAAAAAAGGTGCAATTTCGTAAAAGTGGGACTGTAAGAGAAAAATTAACTAAAATTTAGTACTTTAAAAAACCAAAATGATACAAATAAATAATAATTACTGAAAAAATTATACAAGATAAACCGTAATTTTAGTAATTTATTTTTGTTAAATCAATGCAATTAGTTATTGATAAATAAACTATGCATTACAGCAATCCAAATTTATTTGGACTGCACCATTTCTTTTTAAAACAATCTGGTGCGATGCAATACACAACTTTCACTTACCAACTTACTTTGATTAGAAATTGATGTGTTTTGTTAAATTTTTGTTGGTGTTCGTTCTTTAAAGTACACTAAATTTTTTTTATTATTACATAAAAGTTTTTACTTGTGATAATTCGGCAATGCAAGCATAATACTCCAAGTCTTCTGATTTTATAATTCTCTATGTAGTTATTGAAAACTTCATATAGTTACTATGAAACTAATAATTTCCATTAAATTAACAGAACATCTTTAATCATAAACAATCGTTTGTCATTAAAGGCGTACTGCGCATGCGTGAGCACAGCGTGTTTTATGAGTTGACGGAATCGTTTTCTTTTTATCTCCTGTATATGTCTACTTGAATTTTTTCATATTTAGCAATTTATTATTTTTAGGCGAAACGAGAGACAGATAATTTCTCCATATAAACAAAAACTAAGTACTTTATAGAAAAAACAAAAGAGGCCCCTTCCCTATTTAAGCCCCCTCAGAACATTTTAATAATGATAAAGCTTACACGATATTAATGAATAATTGATTTTCATTAAACATGACGAGTTCAATCAAAATCTTTAAAGCTATTTTTGAAAAAATCGAAAAATAAAAAACAACTTAAAAATGGGAAAATAAGTCATGAAATAAAGTGCCCCCTCCGTTTAATCAATTTTGATTAAAATTTTGCTGTCATACCGCGGACATATAAATACCTTAAGTACCCAATTTTAGGTTTGTACGGTTTATAGTTTTTGAGCTAGTCTGTTCACATACTCAGGGGACTCAGGGGACCCAAAAACGTGTACTTCCGTTGAAAACCGGAAGCCGAAATTTTTCAAAGTCGCAATACTTTTACTTACTATCATATTTCATGTATAGGTAAGTGAAAGTAAAAATAAAGCATTTCTCTCTAACCCTTAAAAAATAAAAATAACAAATCAACACTAATAGCAATGAAAAATATTGTCTGGACGACATCCATGGTCGATGATATTAAAGTAGATAGATGCCTTCTTTAATTATTGTTAATAATATTTGGTTTGTTTCTTTGGTTACACAGTTAATAACGTTTCCAATCTAGAATATCCACTGTTACATTATTTCGGATTAAACTGCTGTTGTTTTTTTTTTTTTTTTGCAATTCATTCATAATTGAAGGGGTCAGTGGATGAAGATGCTATGTCACATTTTTTTGAAAATTGAGATTTTGTACTGGATGAAGGTGTTATGTGTACATAATTCATATGTACTGACTTAAAATATTATTTTCCTTCTATTTGTAGAGATACCAAAAGATGAAGGTGCTATGGTTACTTAGCACCTTCATCGGGGTACATATACATATCATAGAGTACATATAGAATGCAGTCATCCAACAATATCTTTATCTGAATTCTACCAGAAAAGTTACTATTGAAAAACTTTAAACCCATTTTTCTCAGAAGTTTACATTTGTTACATAGCACCTTCATTCACTGACCCCTTCAATTTATATATATAACGCCTCCTCTATACCTTCTATCCACCTCTTCTCTGGTCGACCTCTCTTCCTTCTCCCCAATGGTACGTGCTTCGACATCTTTTTGGCCCATCGGTCATCTGCCATTCTCATGACGTGGTCAAACCAGCTTAGGTTTCTTGTCTCAATGGAGTGTAGGATATTCAACTTAGCCTCTTCAACTTTATCCCTAATGAAGTTATTTTCGACGTGCTGCAATCTGGATATTCTGCAGCTACGCCTCCAAAAATCCATTTCCATGGAAGTTTTTTTGCTGAGTCCGTTAAGATAGTCCAGGTTTCCGAGGCATACAGCACTGAATTCTCAACAAATGAATGAAAGATTATCTTTTTAGTTTGGAGATTAACGTTTTTGCTCCAAGGAACATAATTTAATGTCCTAATTATCTTTCTTCCTTTTATTACTTTTTCGTTAATGTGTTTTTTGGTGCTGCTGTCTTTAGAAACCCACCGGCCTAAATATTTAAAGCTGTCAGTAGGTGTCAATTCCCATTCCCCAACATTCAGCTAGGAGCATCCATTTTTATTAAATGCCAAATAGTCAGTTTTTTCTTTGCTGATTTCCAGGGCTCATGCTGTAAACACTTCAACCAGCTTCCTCATCATAAAGAATGAATCCTCTTTATCACCCGCTACAATTACCTGATCATCAGCAAATTGTAAATTGTAGAGACATTTATCGTCTACCATTATCTCCATATTACTGCATTTTCTTTTCCAAATGCTGAGTATAGTTTCAACATATATAATAGAGGGGAAAGAGAGCAGCTTTGCTTGAGGCCTTTGGTGACTGGAAAATTTTGTGTAAGGCCGTATTTAAGCTTTATTCTTGCTGTTGCCTGTGCGTATAGTCCCTTTATATTTATAAAATCTAAATAAGTAAAAGGTTATAGAGCGTAAGCTTAATTTTATTTAAAAAAAAAAAGTTCAAACAATAATTGCGATTTTTCATAAGTTATGGGTGTAGAAATCGATCAAGTTAAAACCATGGGAAATAAACAAATCCATTAAGAGCTATAATTACCCAATACAAGACCCGGGATTATTTTCCTGTTGTGATGGAATATGGGGTTGAACGGGGGTGGAGAATGTGGCGCAGTCACTACTCATAAATATAAATGCCGAGGGTGGAATGTAGGGTTGTGCCCCTAAATAATAGCCCACTGCCGGAATCCAAACCATGGCCGACCAACCCCCTCCCCCATACATCTACCCCCAACTTTTTATCCCGCTGTCTTCATTTGCTACAACTTACCTAGCCCCCTTCCACAACTATTCCCGAGCACTCCTTTAATCCTATTGGTGAAGGTTAATTCACAGCTAATGGGTCAACCAAGAATTAATGATTCATTAGAATGATTGAATTGAAAAGCTGTATCGAAGCCCGATAATAGAATCGTTTTTAGTTGAAAGGGTGGTGTTCGCGTTCCATAAGATACATTGCTCAAGTTCTATACATTGAAGAAAACATTATCAATAATAACAATAATCTTTATTGCTTTAAAGGTGTTACAGCACCTTGTAGCAAGAAGTTTGTTTTTTAAACAAATATACAAAATACATAAATATCAATATTATACATAGGTACAAAATTATATTATCAATAATCTACCATTTCCTCATGATAATTTATCTAATTTAATGCTTGATTTGCCTGCCCACAAAAACACATTTATTCAAAATCCATATTCATCAGGTTTATGGTAATAAACTTTATTTAACTCCCACAAATATTGTAATTTTTCATTGAATAGAATTTCATCTATTAAACGCAATTTTATCTCACGTGTTCCATCTATTCTTATATCAAAATAATTTAACCTATTCTGTCCATTCACGTTTTTTCAAAGCTGCCAAATTGGTCGAGGCTTAATCATTTATTTTAAAATGACAGTTAGATCAAACAAGTTTTGGTCCTCCGGGCCGGATTTGAACCAGCGACCTATGGATATAATATCCACTCACTTTTTTTCAATGCTGCCAAATTGTTCGAAGCCTTATCATTTATTTTAAAATAACAGTTAGATCAGGTGGGATAAACATTTTTTGAGATTTCCAAAAAAATCTTTTTATCTTCTGGTGATTGGTGATATCTATTGAAAAGGGTGTCTTTCTTGCCTTCTCTTCACTCCATTGCGCTCTTCATCTTCAAATTCATACGAAATTTAAAAACAAAAATCATATCGATAATAATTTTTCACTGATCATCACAAATGAAATTCAAAATGAAAACGCTCTATAGCATAAAAATGTTTTTTAATTTATTCAAATGCAAATTTTCAAATATCTCGAAACGCCAAATATACGTATTGGGTCACTTTCTGAATAATTGACAAGTTTAATCATTCAAAAATCAGTTTTCTCGTTTTAGATGTAATCAGAGAGAAAAACATATATATTAACTTGCATGAATATTTTATTTTCAATTATCAAATGATACAACTACAGAACAATATGATGTAGAGCGAGCATCGTTTTAAATAAATTAATCTCTTACTTAAGTAACTTTTACTTTATTCAATTACATTAAATTCAATTTGAAAAAAAAATTCATTTAATATTTCTTGAATTTTGTCTTTTGCTTTCACATAAAAAGAGGAGAATTTTTTTCCCAGTATTTCTATTTTCTTAATCGGTTAAATTATTACTGGGGATTATTTTCGTAATCTGAGGAGATATCTTTAATCATTGGATTATTTTAATATCAAATGTTTTATAGACAAATTAATTGTTTTATGTTCTAGCACAGTCATTTATCTTTAATATACTCATGATTTTTCGAAATGAATTGCAGAACATAAGTAACTGCATGTTACCATCATAAATATACTTTTATAATTTGAATTTTATTTTTTATTAGGGTATGTATATCATTAAAAATAATTCATTTAATAATTCGAATAATAGTCTAATAATAGAATAATATAATAATAATAGTTCGTATTATTACTAATAGTAATAGTTTATTTTCACTTTTTATTATTGTAGGGAAAAATGTTCGGAATAATAATTATTTGATTTTTTTTTTAATTTAAATAGTTAATCGAATATCATTGTTCTTATTTATTATTTTTTAAAATACAATCGACTAATAGAATTTTACAGAGAAACTAGTTTAAGTTTTTCCATAGGTTGAAGAAGAAAATAAATACTGCTTTCAAGGTACAATTGAAAAAGATTTTGGAGAATTCAACCCATTATTTTCCAGTGACCAAATATTGGAACAGCAAACTTTTTGTCGATAAGTTGATTCCATAATATAATAATTAAATATATATATATTCATTTATAGGTTTAAACTATAATTACATTATACATAGCTATACTTAATTTTTAAACTTAATTTTTCTGATATCGGTACACTGGGCATAATGGGATGTCTGGACTTTTTGAATAAAATATAAATGCTTAATTTTTTTTTCATTCTTCAAATTACAATATAGGAAGTAATGACTTTGCAACAAGCCATAAATTAATCATACCTGGCAATTAATCACTATATTAGAAATTGCTCATGCATTCCCTAATGATCGGTTGTTCTGAAAATGGAACGTATGAAAGTCATCCATTTTTTATAGTTAAAATCAACAAAATTTAATTTATTGTTAAAATAAAGAAAATTTAAAATTTGTATACACATTTCAAATATTACAATAAATAAAATAGGAAAAATAACTTATAAAAAAATCCTGCGAAAATAAAGATGCATAACAAAGAAAAACACACGAAAAAAATCTGGTGCGTGCTCGCAACACACAACTTTCACTTACTAACTTACTAAGATAAGAAATTGACGTGTTCTGTTAAATATAATTTTCCAAAGTCACACATTTTTCTACATCCATATCTTATTTTTGTTAATCGTTAAAGCCGTTTTTGAGTAAATAAAAAACCCCGTGAAAATGATACAAAATTTATTAAGTAAAGTCCCCCCTCCGGTTAATCAATTTTAATGAAATTTTAACAGTCATATTCTGGGCATATACATACATCAAATACCAAGTTTGATCAAAATCGTTAAAGCCGATTTAGAGTAAATAAAAAAAACACGTGAAAATGTTTCAAAATTTATTAAGTAAAGTCCCCCCTCCGGTTAATCAATTTTGATGAAATTTTTACAGTCATATTTCGGGCATATAAATAGATGAAATACTCAGTTTAATCAAAATCGTTATAGCCGTTTTTGAAAAAATCGAAAAAAACCTAAAAAGTTATTAAGTAAAGTACCCCCTCCCTTTAAGTAATTTTGATGAAATTTATGCTGTCACATCGCGGGCATATACCTACACTAAATACCCAATTTCAGGATCGCACGGTTTATAGTTTTTGAGCTAGTCTGTTCACACACACACACACACACAGACCATTTCGCGGGACTTGGTCATTTCGACTCAGGGGACCCCAAAACGTGTATTTCCGTTGAAAACCGGAAGTCGAATTTTTTCACGATCGCAATACTTCCACTTACTATATATTTCATATACAGGTAAGTGAAAGTAAAAAAGACGGGTAGGAAAAACCAAATATGAATTATTTGGTTTAATTCTTAATATTATTACATATTATAATATTATTGTATATTATGATATTATTATAGTATTAATTTAATTATTAATATTATAACTTTCACGTACCTACACAAGAAAATATCGTACCTGACTACATGTACCACAGAAAGAGAACAGGACATCATGTGATACACCACTAGAAAATTTGTGTTTTTCTCTCCTTTCCAATTTGAAGTTTCCAATTCAATCTTAATACCTACAACGATTATATGAAATCTTCTAAACCAATAGTTTCCTCAGTAATTTCATCCGATAACCAATCAACTGTTAATTCACATCTAGTCTCTATTTCCCATACACCTTCATGGATTTCCTCAGTTGATTTTCAATATAATCCTCGCACTAAACCTGTATACTGATGTAGAATCATTCGAATAACAATAATTGAACAGTGTATCATATTTCGGTTATTTTTGTCCATATTTTTATTTTGCAAGAAATTTATTATGTACGTAAGCTGGTTGCCCATCGTATGTTTTTTGAGGATTTATTCATTTTGAGTCGTGCATTTTTATGGATTTTCTATCTAGAGATGTAACAATACAACAATCAATTGGTGTTTTTAGTTTTTGTATAATTGATATCTATTATATTATTGTTTATTTGTATTAATATAATGGTGTCTTTAGCATGAGATTAACTCCGATTTGTTACAAGATTAGAAATTGTGGCATCCCTAGTAGGGAAATTAAAAAAAAAAAAAAAACAGAAAATTTAAGGATGATTGTCGTGGGAAACAATTTGTATCCAATAAAGGAGAATGGATGAAAGAAGACTGATAATTAAAACTCGGAATTCCGTGCAGCATAAATTTGAAAACATGCAATAAAAATGTATTGCTTGAAAATCAGGCATTAAATTATTTTTTTGAACAATATAGCTACTTTGAAAAAAAATAAGTACTTAGCGGAGAGTAAATTGAAATAGAAACTCTTTTATTTGTATAGATTATTTTTATAATATTGGTTTTGGTATAGATTTCGGAAAAATCACTGAATTTCGGATCTTTTAAGTAATACTAATGATATATTTTTGAAAAAAAAAAAATTTCCGTTAAAAAATCGGAATATAAAATATTTACTTAAAATAGTAACAGTAAGATGTGGAATACACAGTTAAATACTGGCGTGTGAGCTGTAATTACATATATTGGAAATAGGAACATCTTAAAAAAGGACAGATACTAATCAAATTATGGAATCACTAGATGCAATATCCGTTGCGTAGGCTTATTTATCACTCTGGTCACACGCACTACCCTTGTTACCGTTCTAGGGTTAAAAAAAATAGGTACTTACTTGTGCTACAGCGGGTATCAATTTGTGATTTCCTCTCACATCCAATTTTTTTATCACAAGATTCACAGAATATACCCTACACAACCAACTCTATTTCGATCCATTCCGCAGTTTTCGAAGACACACTTGCTCCCATTCTAGGCATTTTTAGTAACAATATACTCTGCAGAAGCTAGTTTGTTACTGACAGAACGAAGGTAATTGAGAAACGAATTCTTGCAAGATAATGAATGCTCCATGTCACAAATCGAAGGCAACCCTGGACAGATTTCATGAAATGGGGACCACATTGGTGGTGTGGCCATTTTGCTGCCCAGATCTGAATCCTATCAAGGACTTGTGGAAATGTCTCTCGGATGAAGTGTACGCTAAAGGTCCGTTAAATACTGACGATGACCTCTGGAGAGGTATCCAAAAAGCAAAAAAGTGATGTTATAGATTACTAAGTTTTCATTAAAGATTAAGTACTTGTTACATATTTTTTATAAAAAATGATATGTACACTTTTATTTGTCCAATTTTATAAAATGGTTTTAATTGTATAACTAAATTTCAAATAAAGAGTTTATTGCAACACATCCATATTTCACTAATTATTTATTCCTTTAAAAACAAAAAGTACCAGTTGTAAATAATAAGACAGCAATAAGGGGCATAAGCACAACAGGGTGTACACTTTTATTTGTCCCGGAGTGTATAGTAGCTTTGCAATATGTCGGAAGGAACGGGGATAGACATAGTTGATGTGATAGAGATAATTGGTAATTTTAAAAGACCATTAATTGAAGGGCAGGCTATCCTTGATGCAAACCACCTAATGACATGTGGAATAACATCTAGAAGTTAAAAAACAGTTATTTTACTAGCCTTGTGCCTTCAAACAAGCGATCTTAAAGGACTGCCCTATCAAATAAAAGTGGAAATCAAATGTATTAATAATAATAAGCAATTTTCTTGTAATTGTACTAGTAAAGCTGGTAGTTCTGGTAAATGCAAACACACCATTGTAACTTTACGTTTTTCGGTTAGTAATAACATTAATTACCTATTTCATACAATCATTGTTATGACAGCTGTCATTTTCATGACAGCTTAGATTCTTTGTCATATTATTTATTTATTTGTCAAAACTTTCAGGCTTCGCATTGAAAACTTTGAACAATTAAGCACAAAGGATGTAAGACAAAAACGGGGAAAATTAAAAAAGAAAAACAAATATATGACACTATGTTTCAATGTTATTTGCATAAAAATAGCATTTTGGAATAATTAAATGTCCAATACTAATATTTACCTGGATAAATATAGTCACTTTCTTTAATATGAAGACTACATATCGTCATATGCTTCGAAACAGGCTTATCCATTCTTAATTTTACAATCCACTCATTAAGAAGCTTTTTATTTTTTGGATTTTTGTTTTTGGAAATAAATGGAATGACACGTCTTTTGATTTTCTAATTGAATACTGAGGGACCGAGCAATACCCATTAGACATTTTTCAAGTAATATTTTGCTCAATCGGGTTTTAATATTTGTGTGAATCCGTTTTTATAAAGAAGACACTTTCCTTGCTAATCTCATTAGAAATAAGTTTTTCTCAGCAATTAAATAAAATAAAAATTTATTAATTAACTAAAAGTGTTTTTTTTTTTCCCATTCCTTTTTGTATATTATAGTTCAAAGGTGTAAGAATAAGGCATTTAAGTTTCTATAAATTGAAGATAATGTGGGTATTTCAGTGTGGATCAGGTTATAAACAATATGACAGATAACAGATCTGCTTGCTATTAATTAAGTACCTAAGAGGGATATAATTAAAAGTGCTGAAAAAAGGAAGTTACAAGGTGAATTGTCGAACATTAAATGGGATAAGATAGCATCTTGAAGCTAAATCGTGAACCGAAAGAATAGTATGGTAAAAGTTTTCAAGAACATCTATTTAGTTGAAACAATATTGTTTTGGAAGGAAGCACACAGCAGGAAACTGTGTAATTTATATCCGAAGCTGTTGAATAGCTAGCTAGCCCCCAACTCCACAGTTGGAAGCAAATGGTTCAAGTTTATGCGGCGAACACTGGCCTGGCTACACAATCACCACAGTTGGCCTTAGGTTGTTTCCCACAACTTATAAAGAAATGGAGGTGTATTTCCTATTATCTTAAGGCGTTTAGAGTTTTTTTTATACTGGGTGTCCCAGACATAGTGTAAAAAAATTGAGTAATACTGCATGTTATAGAATGGCGCCGAAACGAGTTTCCTATATCAATCTGTTGAGGAGATAGAATTTTTTTTGTTTTTATTTTTAAAATCTTAGTTTTTTCTGAAAAATGGCAGTTTTCTCTACTTTGGTTTAGCGTAGAAACAAAAACGATGATATTTCCTTAATCAGTATTAAATTTTCTAAAAGATGGTTTCACTTTCAGTGGGACTTATAACGCGTTAAACACAAAACATTTATTAAAACTTAAATTTTTAATAGTTTTTGAAAATTCCTCATTCCCCACAGGAACACCCTAGAAGCTGTCAAATTCCCTAATAACTGCGGAATTTAGTTAGCTTTTTAGTGGTGTAACCCATGATACAATTGCACTTCACCTTTTGAGTCTAAAAGAAGTTTTTCTGATGAAAAACACGCTAGAGAATGTCACTGCTGGGGCAATGAGGAAGCGCGCTGGAGCCTGCATCCAAAGTAATGGATGCCGAACTTCCCATGAGTTAGAGTTAGTTTTACTTTTTTAAATCTAGAAAGAACAATGTATGAATTCTAAATAATATAAAAAGGGTAATAATAATCTAAAATTAAAAAAAAAAAATCCTTAGTTTAAATTTAAAAAATATTTTCTTTAAAATAAATTAAACTTTTTCTTCTCTTCTACTAAAATTTTAAAATTCTTACGTAAAAAAGGTTGAAGATAAAAAATAATATCATTATTGTAGAACCATATTAAAATGGATTATTGCAGCGCGTGTTCAAAATATCCCCCATTACTTTGGATGCAGGCTTATCTTCAACATTATTTTTCAGATTTTAGTGGAAGAGAAGAAAAAAGTTTAATTTATTTTGAAGAAAGTATTTTTTAAATTTAAACTAAGGAGTTTTTTTTTTTTAATTTTAGATAATTTTTACCCTGATTTGTTTTATTATCCTTCTGGTCGCAAGAGGTACGATTTTACAAATTAAAACTATTGTTTATTTACAGAATGGAAAGGTGAAAATTAATAATTAATTAATAGAATAAGTAAGTATCAGTACATCTATTATTATCCAATACTCGTCTGAAATAGTATCCTCTGGGCCTTAAAGAGGAAAGCTAACAGAAATTTAATGTTAAAAGAGGCATCTAATTCTTACACTTACACAAGAGAACATGATTTAAGACGTCAAGCTATTTAATAGTAAACTGAAAAATAAATGAAATACTCATTAGATTTAAAAAATACTAGGCCTTCATGAACCAATTTCTTTGTAAACTAACCTCTAGGATATGAAGGGGTCAAAAAAAAAAAAAAAAAATTAGCACCGTTTTTTCAAAAAAATATTATTATCAAATTTAATGTTAAAAGAAGCATCATATAACATTAGATGCTTCTTATACTTACACAAGAGAACATGATTTAAGACGTCAAGCTATTTAATAGTAAACTGAAAAATAAATGAAACACTCATTGGATTTAAAAAATACTTGGCCTTCATGAACCAATTTTTTTGTAACCTAAACTCTAGGATATCAAGGGGTCGAAAGGGAAAAAAATAATTAGCACACGTTTTTTCAAAAAAATATTATTATTACATTTAATGTTAAAAGAAGCATCATATAACATTAGATGCTTCTTATAATTACTTAAGAAAGCATGGTTTAAGACGTCAATCTATTGAATAGTAAATTGAAAAATGAACCAATTTTTCAGAAACTAACCTCTAGGATATGAAGGGGTCAAAAAAAAAATATTAAAAAAAATTAGCCCCTTAATTTTTTTAATTATTATTACATTTAATGTTAAAAGAAGCATCATGTAACATTAGATGCTTCTTATAATTACTTAAGAGAACACGGTTTAAGACGTCAAGCTGTTAATAATAAATGTAATACATACTATATTAAATCTAAAAAAAAAAAAAAGTTCCACATGAAATCAACCCTGAGGGTTATCATCACCTTTTCTCCCGCTAAATTTGATGATAAAGTTTCGTAGGTTTGAGGAAGCCAAAAAGATTGTCAATTATTTAGATACTTGCTATCTCTTGTGTCCTACGGTTTACATTCTGTCAAAATATGTTTAACGGTTAGCGGAAAGCCGCAGGTCAGAAGGCGAGTATGACCATTAATTAACATAAATCCCTTATGATATTAATAATAACAAATTTTTTTTTCTGAATAAGTCAATGTTATAAGGGTTAGTTGTTATTGAATAAAAATATTTAAAAAATAGTTGAATATAGTTAATGTTTTAATATATATGCACATATTCCTTGCATCTAAAGCGTTAAAGCCCTATCAATTAAGTCCACAAATCATTAGATGACAGCACAGTTAAATAGTCGCAACTAACCATTGTCTACATGATTTACCCAAGCTATAAATTACACGATATATTAGGTCTCGTTCTGAATAGTTTTATTGGTTTGATATAGAATTTCATTTGCCGCCTAATTAACTGGGTATATATTTACATAATGTAAATAAATACCTATATATACATCATACAAAAAATAAGTATAAGGTTTGCTAAGGATCTTTTTCCTCACTTAGAGGGGAAGAGTGCTGTAATTTGTAGGATTTTCTTTAATGAAGGAGCTCTTCCGTGTTTAATATTTATTTATTTATTATTTTTTTCCCGACGTTTCGAGCTTGTGGCTCATCTTCTGGGGTTATCTTATCTTTAGTTGCTACATTTCATTCAAGCCATTTGTCAAACTTCTCTTTTTAACAGCATAAAAATACTTTTGTCTATTTTATTTTGTCATACATTTTATGGCCTGTTACACTGTCTTGAGCAAGTGTAACAGACCATAAAATGTATGACAAAATAAATAAATAAATTTAAACACGGAAGAGCTCCTTCATTAAAGAAAATCCTACAAAGTATAAGGTTATTTATTAAAAAAAAAAAAAAAAAAAAAAGAGTTGGATTGACAACTGAAAGCTAATACAATCGAAAAGTATAATCTCTTGAGCGACACACTTAAAAATTCCAGAGTTGAAATTTATTAGGAATAAAGACGAGTTACAATTTTTGCAAATCTTATATACAAAAAGAAAAATGTAATTTTTCCCACACTTAAAAAGTGAATCTCGGAGCTGAAACAGTTATATCAATGTTAAATTTAACAGGATTATAATATGTATAAAATCATCCAATAGAAAACAATGGATAAAAATAACAATAAAAATAAGATAAGACAATAAAAATAAACATATGAGCGAGAACGTCTCGCAAATATATATATACAGTACCAGTCAAAAGTTTAGAGTCACTTGTATTTAATTCACAATCTTCAAGTATATAAAAAAAAAAAAAATGATTGTAACTCAAGAGATAACATTTCAAAAATTATATGATTGTTTCGAATACAATATATATAAATAAAGATGAAATTCTGTTTGTTTTTTTAGTATGTTCTTTATAGAAATCCATACCGTTTGTCCATATTAAAATTCCATAACGTCAGCCAATCTCTGGGTATATTCTTTATTGTTATAAAAATCGTTATGATCTCGCTTTACATTAGATTTTTACGAAATCAATCGTTGGAGTCGAAAAAAATCCCATTCTGTCCAAACGAACTTTTCTTGACTCACGGCTTTTCTCATTGTTTTCCAAGTTCCCTGGGTAAAACCGGGATATACAGCAAGTTATAAATAAATTAAAAATAAAATTATAGTTGTCCAATAAATAAAATGTTGTTATTTATTTATTTTACAAAATCTAAGTGAGTAAGTGAGTCTAAACTTTTGAGTGGTACTGTATATACTATTTAATGCAATTAGTGTATGTATGTGTTGAAGATGTGATTTAGTGATTTATTGAGGTAAATACATACCTTCAATCATGAAAATGCCACAGGCATAAAATGCAGCCTATGTGCCAAATATCTCAAAATGCGATTTTTTCTTTTTAAATTCGTTAGTTTATCGTACGCCCGACGATATAATAAAATCTGTTACTCAAGAAATGATGATAAGTAGAATTAATTTAAGTTAATCGATTGAAATTACAACTTATAGTTAGATACTCAAATTATTAGAAATGGAGGGATTATGGTCGTCATATGAGCTAAGACTAAGAGAATGACTAATTCAAATTTCAAAATTTTTGAGAAAGGTAATTTAAATAATATTTTAGTAACCTCTGATGTTTTAATATATTTCTCATAATACTAATACAAAATAAATCGGTGCGGATTTTCCCAAGAGAAATATTATTTACAGTATCTTTCTGAAAAAATGTTGAATTTAGAGTTGGTCATTGAGTCAACTGGATGGCTCATATAATAGTCATTCATTTAACACATTAAAGGTATCGACTGTAAAAGTTTGGTTATCTAAGGACCTTTGTGATTGGATGAGTAGACCTCGAGGACAGATAAAAAAAAAAAAAAAAGAAGGTATGATGAAGACATTATTGGTACTGTTGGAACAAAATGAACCAATGAAAAGCCACGAGACAGAGTAGGAGAGGTTGGCTTGCCACTGTTGCCACGTCTCCTCCGGCTAGACAATAGTACGTGCCTATTGTTGTGACTCCCTACCTATGCCGCTACTAAGCTTTGGCTAGTAGTTTTGGTACTGCCTTGCTATCTGTTTATCTAAAAATATATCTATATAGATACATATCACTAACCTATAAACTGTGTGGTTTCTGTAACATTCATTCATAGAAAGTACACTATTCCTAATGCACTCTCCAGAGTGCACTTATTCTGTTTATTTTCAATTGGCCAATTCCTTTATATTATAACTTTAAAGCTTTAAAAACACTTTTCAATAGCTATAGAACCAGTCACAGCCTGTAAAAGCATATAGACTGTTCTAGAGATGGATAATAACTTTCCAAAATTTGTGTCATGCCAAATTTTTATAGAGTCATCAGAGCAGCCTGTTGATTTTCAGGCACTGTGTCAAACGAAATGTATATAATCAATTTTTTTGTTTTCTCTTATTAATAAAATAGTTACTAGTTTTAAGCAGATAAAAAAAATCGAGAAAAATATAAAATATTTGTCTCAAACATAAACCAAATTAACAGTTCTTCATTCGTTATAGCTAACTCTTAAGAATATCACTTTTGTTATCATTTTGGGGTTCTGTTGCATGATATTATTTCCTTTTGAATTCTACCATAAATATAGACTACATGGAAATGATTCTATTATATACATATATATATATATATATATATGCAGCAGAGCGATACCTACAATAAACTGGTGGCTTATAGCAGGAGACCTGACCGATTTTTTGAGATCTAAAAACATCTTCACTTATGTGAAAACAACAATTTACCTCCAAAATTAAAAATTTGCCGAAGTAGGAAAATTTTTTTCCATACTTTGCCTAAATTTCAAGAAAGGTGAAGTAAGCCCACACATTCACTATTGGCATGAATTTATAGCAGCTCTCCAGTGAAGTTTAATAATTTTTTTTATTATTTTTGTTTTTATCTTTATTATATTAAGGTTTTTAAAGTTTTTAGTGGTTTTAAACAGTTTTTTTATTGCATGATTGCATGATAGATATATTTTATTCAAAACTGAACGCGATAGTTGATAATTTTTATGTCTATTTTTCGTTCTTCAAGAGAGCACTCAAGGGATTGAGTAAAAGCGAGATAGAATAAAAATGAAAAAAATATATATATATAAATAATTTATTTTTTGAAGAGAAAAGATTTGGCGCCGCCGGGAGTCGGTATCAGTGAAGAGGAAGGATTTGCTCTACCTTGAGCCGAGCTCTTTGGTGTAGCGGTTAGCATCCTCGCATGTAACGCAGGAGACCCGGGTTCGACTCCCGGCGGAGCCAAAACTTTTCTCTTCAAAAAATAAATTATTTAAAAATAATTTGAAATTGGTGGTCAGCCAAAATTTAAGATAGGATTAATTAAAAAAAAAAAATATATATATATATATATATATATATATATATAACCTTGTAGGTACACATATATGTGTATATATGAATGGATTTTATTATTATTATATATATTATTTCAATAAGATGTTACAAATAGTCTCAGATAGACGTATAATATGCTGTGTATCAGCAACCCAATCTAGTTGGGCAGCATCTCTTTTATGATAAATAAAGTGTTTCTCTCTCTCAGAATAAAAAAAATTCAAACATAAAGTGTTCTGTATTGTTGTTGTGCCTTAGGTAAAGTATTGCTCCCTTACCTCATGCACCCAACAGGTTTCAGTGCCCTAACATAGCTAAAATTAACTATAATTATCAAACAATTTTTTAAAAAATAAATTTTGATGCCTAGCATGCGGGAAATCAAGGTGACAACAATGTTTCAATCGAAGAAACAATATAGGAATTGGAGGGTTGAGAAATGAAGGTGGTAAGTAATTTATGGAGGATCGCATACAATATCGATTTATTTTCGATGAATTGTTCATTGATGCGAAATCAACCAGAATCGAGTTGGAGTTGTAATTGACAATATTATTTTGACATTAAACTTTATAAAGGAGAAGCATCTTTCTTGGTAGTGTATTTCACTTTTTATTTAACAAATAGGAAGGGAGGGATGAGCGGAGATATTAGAGGTAGGGGTAGTAGACGGGAGGAGGGGAGGGGGGGGGGGGGTAGCCGCTCCATTGAACATCTATCGGAGCCATGATTCAGTCACATCGTCCTCTTTTCAACTCCACCTACCCTTCACAATTTTTTTTTTTTTTTTCTCAAGGACCAGATTTCCCGCGAAATGGATTCTTACCCTGCCAATATCCTTCGGGCTCTTGTAAAGAATCGGCAATCCGAAAGAAAGTTGCATTATGCCATTTACGGATTTATCCCATAACAAATATTCCACTCCAAATAAAATCCATAACATAATATTAATAAAAGCGATAAAACTTAAATTAATTTTAAAGCAAAATCTTATTAAAACTGAGTACATGATCGGTACAAACTCGGTAGAAACTCAACTATCCAGGGGCGTTGGCGTCGCACAGATAAAAGAGGTAACCACGATTGATCGAGATACTTCCTATCTATTAAGGATACTTCCTTTATATAGCTTCTTCTTATATATAGATATTACTTCCTATCCTAAAAATATATGTTCCATTTATTGTATGTGTAAATAAGTGTATATTAGTTATTTTTCATTTTAAGTCAATAAGGATTTACTTATTTTTAATTTTTTCATCACAAGAAGATTTCCTTATTTTTTATAATTTTTTTCTCAGCTTTTTTTATTTATTTTTTTGTTTCATTTTAATTTGCTCCATTTGTATATGTTCACAAATGTCCAAGACACAGAAGCCTATTATATGTATGTGTATAATTTGTTCCTAAGGGACTAGTTCCCGGGACAATTAAATAAAGAGTTTATTATTATTATTATCTAATCAACTACATACACGGCATAAGAATTGCTTGAAATATTAATTCATCAATTTTAAATAATTTATTTTTTGAAGAGAAAAGATTTGGCTCCGCCGGGAGTCGAACCCGGGTCTCCCGCGTGACATGCGCGGATGCTAACCACTGCACCACAGAGCTCGGCTTCAAGCAGAGCCAATCCTTCCTCTTCACTGATACCTACTCCCCCGATCTCGCAATTTTTGCGAGTAGTAACGGGAGCTGGACAATTTTTGGTATTTATCGACATACGTCAATTTTAAATTATTTTATAATAATCTAATCTTAATTGTGGATGACCACCTTTTTTTAAATTATTAATATTCCGCATGTCACGCGGGAGAGCCGGGTTCGACTCCCGGCGGAGCCAAATCTTTTCTCTTCAAAAAATAAATTATTTAAAAATAATTTAAAAAAAGGTGGACATCCACAATTAAGATTAGATTAAATTAATCAATCTTTTCTTTATCAAAAGATTTTATCATAAATATAAATAATCTATAAAATAAAATTAATAAAAACGATAAAACTTAAATAAATTTAATAAAATAAAATCTGATTAAAACTGAGTAGGTATATAATCAGTACGGTAGAAACTCGACTATCCCGTGGGGTTGGCGTCGGTCAGATAAAAGATAACCACGATTGATCGAGATACTTTAAATCTAATGAACTACATACACAGCCTGAAATATAAATTAATCAATCCTTTTTTTTTCTTTATCAAAAGATTTTATAATTAATCAAAATATTTCTCTATCAAAGGGGTCATCTATGGTGGAGTGGTTAGCAAAGCCAACTTCTAAAAAGAAGTTCACGAGCTCATAGCCTGGGGATTTTAATGGGAGTAAAATATTCTTGGCTATGCCGTCCTTCGGATGGGACGTAAAATGGAAGACCCAAGCTAGGTAGTCGTTAAAGATCCCTATCCTAATTATACCTGGATAGGCAAGATTTAGTACCTACTCCCAATATAGTCCGATTCTACATTGGGAATATCGCATAAGTGACGTCATGCAAACAAACAAAAAATTATATCAAAAAATACAGACCAATTATCAAATTTAGCTATTCTAAGCATTTTTTTTTTTTTTTTTTTTTTTAATTAACTGTGAATGACAATACAAGTATCATGACTCATAGAAAAAGAAAAAAGGTATATATGTAACGGAAAATAAGGAAAATGGTTCGTCTCCGAATTCATATTTCTTTTTCTCTTTAAACGACTTCAAAGGGTACTGCTGTTCAACTGGTGGAATGACCAAAGGATGGGGACTACACTAAAGGCCAACCTACTACATAAAGAATACACGGAAAAAGAAAAAAAAAAGGAAATACAGAAAAAAAAAAAAATAAAACCTGGTAAAGTAATCCAAGGAAAAAGAGGAGCATCTTGTAGGAAGTCTTTCTCGTCCCATGTCCAAAGAAAGGACTAACTCAAAAAGGGCACCTTAGGTCTTGGAGATATTTTTAAAATAAAATATATCTAGAATTTACAATGGATATGCGGTATCGCATGTTTATTTAACGTTAACTTGTTCTGAATCATGATTACGTGATTAATCATTATTCAGAGACCGATTAAAACAGATTTCATAGAAATTATAATAACTAAATTTTAAATAAAACACCTAACTTGTTAACTCTTTTTGAAACTAGCCTAATATTGTGTTTGCTATTACACTGTGGAAATGGAAGAATATATCATTCATTATCACCATGTTTTGTTGTATTATTTTAAAAGTATGCGAGCTGCAGACGCTTATAGAAAAATTTGCAGTGTTTATGGGGATGATGCCTTAACCGACTGCCCCTGTAAAAATTGGTATGCCGAATTTCATTCAGGAAAGCTTGATATCAATGATTCTCAACAGTCTGGTCGCCCACATGAAATTGAAACGAGTAATGTTAAGGCCATTGTTGATCAAAATCCCACCCAATCGTTGCGAGAGATCGCTATGGCCCTAAATGTGTCGCACACAAGCGTAGAAAACCATTCACACAAGCTCGGCTTTGTTTCAAGGCTTAATGTTTGGGCCCTTCACTCTCTAACAGAAGTCAATTCGGCCACACGCATTTATGTTTGTGATTCACTACAGAAAGGAAAAAAAAAAAAAAAAAAAAAAAAAAAAAAAAAAAAAAAAAAAAAAAAAAAAAAAGGCCAATTTTTGAAAAGGTTGATAACAGGAGATGAAAAATGGATCTTTTACGAAAATATAGTCCGAGGAAAATCTTGGATTCCATCCAAAGAAGATAATGCTTTCCATATCGTCTGATTTCTTTGAGCTTTTCCCAACAAGGAATTGATTAAACTCTATACTGCTCACAATTAAAAAATTGGACCAAACGATTAAAAATAAACGCCCAGAACTGGCAAATCGGAAACTCACACCTCATTGGTCACTCGCAATAAATTATTGAGCCTTGGTTGGGACCTTTTGCCCCACCCACCCTATTCACCAGACCTAGCTCTAAGCGACTACCACTTATTCCGGTCTCTGCGGAACTCCATGAATTGAAAGAAATTCCTCAAGGAAGAGGACATCAAAAACCACTTGGATCAGTTTTTTAACAATAAACCTCAGACATATGAACATGGCATTATGCAGTTAGTGGAAAGATGGGATAAAGTTATATTAAATAATGGTAAATATATTGTAGATTCAAATAAATTTTACATCAATAATACACTGAGATTTATTTCACCCTGAAAAACTGAAAGGACTTATTTGCCGACCCAATATACGAATTTCTATTTTATTCTGAACTCGTAGATATCGAATATTTTGCACGTACATTTATTTTATTTTAGCCCCCATGATGAACCATATACGAAGTTAATTATGTAATTTTTTCAGAATTAAACTCCTTTATGATTATTTTTTAATTATTATTATTATTCATTATGCCTTTTTATTGAACAAAATTACAACTAAGTACATATAATTAATTGAAAGAATTATAACTTTGAAATTATATTTACGCAACTAATATTAATATTCGGTTGTCCGAAAAGTTCGTAGAGATTTTTAAAATAAAATTTATCTTTTATGTTTCTACTAAAAATGAATCACAAAGCTTATGTTTATTTATATGCCTTTAATCCTCATAGAATTAACTATGTTTACACACTGAATTCGTCTTTATTAAGGCTCAGTAGTGTAGTTTATTGCAAACCATCATGAGTGACGATTCAGTTCATTTTCGGCATATTATGCTGTTCTTTTTTAAAAAAAGGAAAATGCAGCCCAAACTGCAAGAAAGAATCGTGCCGTGTATGGCAGCGATTCAATCGCTGATAGCACGGTTCAGAAGTGGTTTTCGCGGTTTAGATCACGAGATTTCAATTTGGAAGACCCCGGGCTGGGGTCAACTCTTGACATCGAGGATATTATGACGGTCATCGCAAACAATCCACGAATTACTGTCCGTGAAATAGCTGCGAACCCTCATGATAACCTTTTATATTTATCGTACCTTTTTATTAAACAAAATATTACATTTAATTAAGAAAATATAATAAAATATTTCGTTGGAAATTAAAAAAACACAACTTGGTAAAGTTAATATTTACATACATAAAATCAATTGATATATGTATTAACAAACAAAAACTGAAACAAATAAAATCTCCAATATTCTCTATGTAGGTACTATAACCTTTACGCATAATCCAAAGTCTAAACAATTAGGTAAATATACAATTAATATATATATACAACTAAATTTCTGTAGTTTAATATAAACATAAATATTATGCTAATGTTTATTTTCAAGAATATTTATAGAATCTAATACTATGTAATTAAGCTAAACTACTAGAATGGAAGTGAAAGGTTTGCAAGGTCAGTTTACTACGATCTCTATAATATTACATATTTTTTGCATTCTTACAATATTATATTAATCTTAATATCAATATTATTATTATTATTATTATTATTATTATTATAATTATTTGTATATAAATATATCTTTTAATCTTAACTCCTAGATATCTTTAGATTTTACTCATATAAAAATAATATCCATTCGTCACAGCCACGTCAAAAGAAGTAGATACGCATTTAAGAATAATATTTTATAATATTAACAGAAAATATTATTAATTATTTTTTTTTTTTTACCATGGGAAACTCATTTATTATCACAGATGGATTTTTAAGAAAAAAAAAATCTGGTGTGATGCGCGCAACACAAAACTTTCACTTACCAACTTACTTTGATTATAAATTGACGTGTTTTGTTAAATGCCATTTCTCGAAGTCACACATATTTCCACATTCTTTAACTTCTTTTTGTTTGTATTTGCTCTTTAAAGTACATAATTTTTTTATTATCAAATCAAAGTTTTTACTTGTGATATTTCGGCAATGCAAGCATAATACTCCAAGTCGTCTGATTTTATAATTTTTTATGTACTTATCGAAAACTTCATATAGTTACTATGAAACAAATAATTTTCATTAAATGAACAGAACATCTTTAATTATAAACAATGGTCTGTCATTAAAGGTGTACTGCGCATGGGTGGGCTCAACGTGTGTTGGAATATTTTTTTTTTTTTCTCCTGTATATGTTTACTTGATTTTTTTCATATTTCATATTTAACCATTTGTTATTTTTAGGCAAAACGAGGGACATATAATTTCTCCATGTAAACAAAAACAAAGGTACTTTATAGGTAAACTAAAAAGGCCCCTTTCTCATTTAAGCCCCCTCAGAACATTTTAATAATGATAAAGCTTACCTGATATTAAAGAATACTTGATTCTCATTAAACATGACGAGTTTAATCAAAATCGTTAAATCTATATTTGAGAATATCGAGAAAAAAAAAAACGTAAAAATGGGAAGCGAAGTTACGAAATAAAGTGCCCCTTCCGTTTGATCAATTTTGATGAAATTTTTGCTTTCGTACCGCGGGCATATAAATACACAAAATACCCAAGGTTCGTACGGTTTATAGTTTTTGAGCTAGTCTGTTCACATACGCACACACACAGACCTTTTCGCGGGACTTGGTTATTTGGACTAAGGGGACCCCAAAACGTGTATTTCAGTTGAAAACCGGAAGTTGACATTTTTCACGATCGCAATACTTCCCCTTACTAGGGTAAACTATACAGTTATTGACACCCCTACTTTAACTTACAGAAATAAGTGAACAAGTCCTAATTTTATTTCAAGATATACATGAATCTAATGTTTGAAAGGTCCTCTATGAAGTAAGACTTTAACAAACTAACCATAGGGAAGATTTCACAATTAAATCCACAGGGTGTCAATAACTAGTTTTTGCACTTTTAACATTAAATATTGTCATATGGTAAAATTATTGAACTTTTTCCCCAAAAAAACCTCTTGACTCTTTATAAGGATAGATAAAGAAGAGCTATAAGAAGTTTCAATTTGATCCCTTCATAAAAAGTTTTTTTAATTTCACCACTGAAATTTAGTCTTAAGGGTGTCAATAACTGTACGGTTTACCCTATATGTAGGTAAGTGAAAGCGAAAATACGAATATTTTTCACCTCCTAATTAAAACATATTTTACTTAAACATTATAAGAAATCAGAACAAAATGTAAGAAAATGTTTAACATTTGAAAAATCTGGTCCCTCGTTTCGTTATATTTTCCTAACATTTTCGAACAGGAAACAAAATGATCGACGTGGAAAAGAATGAAATCTTTCTCATAGCGTGTTTGCTTGCAACTAACGTAAGTGCTCGTAATCAGTCACAACAATCTAAAGGAATATTAAAACCGAACATACCTCTATGCGCTCCTGAATTAGGAAAACGTTTTTTGCTCAACCATGCCTGGTCAAAACAGCACTGAAGTTCAAAGCAGACTTGTCCAATCCAATAATCTGAAAGTTTTGGCCCGAGCCATGTTTCATCAATATTTGATTCAAGATATTTAATTGCTTTACCATGGCTACACATTCCGAATTTATGAATTTTCTTTAGCAACACGCGACCACAGCCCCTTATTATGTCGGAGGTCAAAATGATGCAACTTTACTTCTTTCGCCGAAATTACAGACCGTAATCGATCGCTTGGTCTTCGGAATAGTTTTCTATGAAAAGTTTAATGTTTCCCTGGATTTTTTTTTTGTTTAAAAATATGCGAACATTAGGCTAATCATTTATTGAAATAAGATGACACAGCCCTACAGAAAAAAAAATAGCCCTGCAGAAAGATAGTGGATGCTTACCATCCCTAAATATCGAAAGAAAATGAAGTGTTGTGTTAATAAACAAACTTACACCGCCTTCTGTTGGCAATTTACAGAACTTACAAATAATCACACTCAATTGTAGTATGTTGTGCACTTAATTTGCAATAAAAGAAATATTGAGGCCAATAATCGAGATAAAAACTATCATATCTTTTAAGTTGGACAAAACTACATTGAATGAGCCAAATTTTATAAAAATCGGTTGAGTAGTTTCTGATTTCACCTCCTACAAACATCGGGAACGAGATTTGTATATATATTTGAAGATAAGAATATATAAATGTTTACCAAATAGTTTATATAGTCGTTGCCGCGATGAAACCTCCTACGTGACAAAAACATTTTACAGAAGGAGCTAATAACTGAATTGTAAATAATTTAATAGTAACTTTTTCCTAGAAAAAAAATGGGCATATGTATACCAACACAAAAAAATCTTATAATTCTTACCACGAAATTTTTCAATCAAAACAATAAAACAAATATCTGATTTCTAACGGTACCTCTTGCGATGCGGTAAGCTCTTCCTCATAGGAGTATTCCCTTTGAGAAATTTGGATCGTGTTACGATTTTGTAAGATATGAGAGCTTTTCACTAGCATATGGGCGGTAAAATCTTCTTTCCAATGATATCAAAATCAAGTTTTGGATTTTTTGTCACATAGGAGGTTTCACCGCGGCAACGGCGATAGGCTTTACGGATTAGCGAGGGAGAGTATTTTGTACGGTTTATAGTTTTTGAGCTAGTCTGTTCACATACACACACACACACACACAGACCATTTCGCGTGACTTCGTTATTTAGACTCAGTGGACCCCAAAACGTGTATTTCCGTGGAAAACTGGAAGTCGAAATTTTTCACGATCGCAATTATATATTTCATATATAGGAAAGTAAAAGTAAAAATATATTATATATATCTTGCTTTTTTCATTTTTTTTCTATTTAGTGTTCACAAAAATTTTAATTTGTGTATTATTGCGTCGATTATCCGGAAAATTGCCGTGATTAGTCCAGATAATCGACGATCTGGATAACCACTACAATGACTCACGACTTAAATATTGTATCCTGAAGAGTTAAATACACACAAAATGCAAATAAATAAATAAAAACGGGGCTCGTTTATTCGTAAATAAATTATAACCTATTACGGACTCGTAAAGTCACGGGATGGGAATGAAGCAGGGCCAAACGATTACACACGCAATGTCCTAACGTCGCGAATATCAGTTTGATCCTAGGGTATAATGCCAGGCATGAATGTTTCAAGAGAATTTCAATACACGGTGCTGTTATAAATGTCTAAAGAGTATCGTGCTGGATGAAGACAAATCAATTTACCGTATTTCTTGATTATATCATGGCAAGAGAATTTTTTTTTTTTTTCTTTTTTCTTTCTATGCATATATAGATAAAATTCAACAAGTAATTTTCTTCTTCATTCGATAAACCAAGAGTATTTACATACATTAAGTCTTTATTGGAAAACACATCTGTTTCCACAGAAAAAAAATACATTTAACAAATTTTAAAATATTATTTTGAAAGTTTGGATACAGCAAAATTGCTACAATGCAATATCGGTTATCCGAACTTCTTAACTGGCGAATAATTAGAAATAAAATGTGATTTTTTTAATCATTTTTATACATCAAGATTTGCTGGTATTACAACGTCAAAATTATACGAATGACAGTTAGTAAGTAAATTGTAAATTCACTAACCAGCGTACTAAAATTTGAAATCGACATTTTACACCTTTTCCATTTTTTGTTCGTTATTCTCTATAAGTTACAGAAGGTTATATTTATTCCAAAACCTGATAGCCTTCTGTAATTTTAAATTTATTATTATTATTATTATTACTATTTATTTTAAAAGAGACATTGCTGCGTATGCCGTTCTAAATTCATGGATAGTCGATTTTTTTACTTTCACTTACCTATATATGAAATATATAGTAAGTGGAAGTATTGCGATCGTGAAAATTTTCGACTTCCGGTTTTCAACGGAAATACACGTTTTGGGACCCCCTGAGTCGAAATAACCAAGTCCCGCGAAATGGTCTGTGTGTGTGTGTGTGTGTGTGTGTGTGTGTGTGTGTGTGTGTATGTGAACAGACTAGCTCAAAAACTATAAACCGTGGGAACCTGAAATTGGGTATTTAGTGTAGGTATATGCCCGCGATGTGACAGCAAAAATTTCATCAAAATTGCTCAAAGGGAGGGGGTACTTTATTTAATAACTTTTTACGTTTTTTTCGATTTTCTCAAAAACGGCTCAAACGATTTTGATTAAACTTAGTATTTGATCGATTTATATGCCCGAAATATGACTGTAAAAATTTCATCAAAATTGATTAGCCGGAGGGGGGACTTTACTTAATAAATTTTGTATCATTTTGACGTGTTTTTTTTATTTACTCAAAAACGGTTTTAACGATTTTGATCAAACTTGGTATTTGATGTATTTATATGCCCGAGATGTGACTGTAAAAATTTCATCAAAATTGATCTACGGGAGGGGGGACTTTACTTAATAAATTTTGTACCATTTTCACATGTTTTTTTTATTTACTCAAAAACGGTTTTAACGATTTTGATCAAACTTGGCATTTAATGTATTTATATGCCCGAGATATGACTGTAAAAATTTCATCAAAATTGATCTACGGGAGGGGGGACTTTACTTAATAAATTTTGTATCATTTTCACGGGTTTTTTTATTTACTCAAAAACGGCTTTAACGATTAACAAAAATAAGATATGAATGTAGAAAAATGTGTGACTTTGGGAAATGATAATTAGCAAAACACGTCAATTTCTAATCTAAGTAAGTTGGTAAGTGAAAGTTGTGTGTTGCGCGCACGCACCAGATTTTTTATTTTTAGATCCGGATTCAAAATTTGCCATTACTGCAATATTTTCCCTCACTACATCATTCCTATTTATGTATTGGATTGTCCGAAAAGTTCGTAGAGATTTTTAAAATAAAATTTACCTGGTATGTTTTCAACTAAAAATGACAAAAATCACAAAGCTAATGTTTATTTATATGCCTTTAATCCTCATGGATTTAACTATGTTTACACACTGAATTCGTCTTTTGTGAGGCTCAGTAGTGTAGTTTATTGCAAACCAACATGAGTGACGATTCAGTTCATTTTCGGCGTATTATGCTGTCTTTTTAAAAAAAGGGAAAAACGCAGCCCAAACTGTCCGTGAGATAGCTGCGGAGTTAAGAACCTGCAAATTGACCGTTGGAGTTGGCAAATCGGAAAGGAGTGCTATTCTACCAAGACAACGCTAGGCCCCATGAGTCTTTAAGGACTCGGCATAAGTTATTAAGCTTCAGAAGGGAGGTTTTACCTCACCCGCTGTACTCTCCTGACATCGCTCCTTCGGATTTCCATCTTTTCCGTTCCCTACTCTTCAGGAAGATGACGTCAAAATGGACCTTTTATTGTTCTTCAGGAGTAAGGACAGTGGTTTTTTGAAAAAACGGGATAATGGACCTTCCAAGCCGTTGGGAAAGGGTAATCGCTAACGGTGGTAACTATTTTGTAGAATAAATAAATAAATTTTAAGCTGTTCATCAATTTTAATTGTTGTCCAAATTTCTCTACGAACTTTCCTGACAACCCAATAAGTGAATGTAAAAAATAAAAAATAATAATATATAAATACAGATAAGGTTGTTATGTACATACATATTGATGTATCTTTTTTATAGCATTTTTCTTAAAAGTTTCAGTGATCCGAACAACTAACACTCGCAACAATTATTTCGGATTACCGATATTACACTTCAAATGGTAAATAATCATTTGTGAGAGGAATAATTAGATAAGAATAAGTTATATCAACTCCCTTATTGTGTACACAAAGGTTGTCCTAGCGCTTGGAGCGAGGTTTTACGATTTGGAGCGTTGTGAATTCCATCCCAGCAGCTCCAACAAACTGAATCCAAACAATTAACCTCGAACGTAGGGCTGTATGCTAAACTTTAGTAAGCTGTAAGGAACAGGCAAAAAAAAGAAGAAAAATCATGCAAAAAATCGAGAACAAAAAATTATATAACAGAGACATTTTCCAGAAAAATATGATAACTCAAAACTGTATTTCAGTTTAGTGTCAGCCATATGATGCCGTTGAGGTCTAGTAACAACAGACGACCTTTGTGTCTGAAGGTGGCCTTGGTGAAGTACGGGAGCGAGATTGCAAGTTATGAAGGAAATGGCGTAATCACCACAAGTTGATATTAGTGATTCGACAAAGATGTCGATGTTTCCAAATCATCGATGATTTTAACAACTGGGTCATTCTTCCATTTCATTCAAATTTCAATGCGAAAAAATTACATTTTCCTAAGATTTTTTTCCACAAATTGTTAAAAGATAGGCTGCTAATGGGGTTTACAAAAAATGCCTTCATAGATACACATATATATTATTTCTCAAGGCCTTTTTTTTTGTCGGTACGCCATAACTTTCTTAATAACTTATCAAATTTCATGAATAAGGCATTATTTTAAAGCTTTCCTTAACCGCTAAAGCGGAAAAATATACAAATCTCTCATTTTCGCCTTCGATTGGTAGTTATAAGCGCCAAACCGCGGTTTTAGCGAGAAAATAGTCGTAGAGGTTTCTAAATGGTGTCAATCTTTTCAGGTTTTCAAGAAAAACATTTTCGGTCATATATTTTTTTTCTCGATTAATCTCTTCGTTTGCCAGTTGTAAGCGAGTCAAGTACTCGTTAAAGATCCATATCCTAATTATACGTGGATATGCCAAATTTAGGACTCCCACTGTAGCATCTTCCAGTTAACCTTAGTTCCATAAAGGGACGTTAAACAAACAAACAAACCCAATACGTGTGAACTAATTAAGTCTTTGTAATCTCTAAATATTATTTAAATCTGCTCAAAACAAACATGAAAATCAATTTCACTACAATATTTAAATAACTTAAGAGTTCAGGTTCTACTAAACTCAAACATCACCTTTAGACCATTCCATGTCAGTCTCTCATCAACAAAATTTATGGGTTATTGAAATCCCTTGTAAGCCTACAAATTAACTGTAATATAACGTGAATCAAACTCACCTTTAAGGAAATATCAGTGGGTGAGATAGATAGGAGATGAAACGACACTCGCTGTTTTAACCGATAAAAACACCCTCACAAGGAAACTAGTGCAGAACTTCTGTAAAAAAGGTTATCCTTGTTGAGGCGGGAATTTGTTACAATGTTGCCAACAATGAATTATAATGATATAAAGGTTTCTAAAGTATTGAGGGGCGATTTCAAAACAATGTGAGGGAGATAGGTTGCATCTATGGGACAGGTAGATTATGGATCATAAATTTTTTTCTATAATTCGAAAATAGCAATATATCCTAAAACCAAATAATTAAGAAATTCTAACAAGTATGGAAAAAAAATTAGGTTATAAATAAAAGAATACATATCTTTTTTCCGCCATCAAAGTCAGCAACTTGAGCTTTGGGACAGGTGAGGGAGATAGATATTGACATTTTAAGTTTAAATTTAGGCCTATAAACAAATGGTTACTGAGATAAAAATCCTTGAAAAACAAGCTGAGGTTTTCTATTAACCACTGGATGCAATTGAATTATTATTAATTTCACACAAATAATATGATCTCATTGGGATATAAATTTGTATGAATTGGGAGAATGACCCAACTATATATCGTTAACTTCGATATTTCGTGTGTCGAGTATTTGTTGGCATCGAAATTTTTTTAATGAAAAATTGAAATTTAAAAACCATCGAAAGACGGTTAGATATAGATATATTTATTTGTCTTTGGGGGAAGTCCCCATACAAATAGAGCCTGGCTGGGCTATATAAAGGTACATATTAATTAATATAGATTTACAAAGTCTGAAAAACGTCTCATGAATTTAGTTTACATACAAAATATGTATATACAAGATTTCCCTATTAACTAATTTCTACTAAAGTTTCACTATTATGAATATAATTTAAAATAAAGTTCAAACGAGATAATAAACAAATAAAGAATAAATAGGAATTTTAAACAAAAGAAAAAATATATACACACTTAATAAAATTAAAAATGAACCCTCATTAAATAGTACTTTTGATGTTTTTTATCTTGTAATTAAAAATTATAATCACTTAAGCGAAGTATATATATATTTAATGGTGGTAGCAATATCATTTGTTTTGTATATAGAATGGATGGCAGGTGGATATTATTGTTTACACTCAGTAATTGGTTCAATCCATCGTGTTTATTGATATATGGTCTAATAACTTATTATCTAAAATTGTTTATGAATGATTATAAAAGAATACTATTTTATTCGTTTATGATGAATGATCTTAATCTTAGGCAATTATTTAGGTAGTAATACATCTGTTTTATTTTTGGCGGGCCTTGGACATTGAGTATTGTCGGAAATTCATTTTCGGATATGTTATCGATGTCGGGTATATAGTGGTTCCTAATTGAAGAATAAATAGGGCTTGTAATGTAAATTATAATGTAATGTAATATAATGAGTTTCGTAGGAATTCATATTACAAATGAAACACAGTTTAAGAAATTTGATTTTGTAATAGAGATGATGAAGATATGCAAAATAAAGTTTTTCAAGCTATTATTCTTTACATGATTTATTTGTGATCCTAACCTTTTGGATAATACTTTCCAGATTTATTTTATTTTAATGCGAAAATGATGCTTTGGATTTGGTTTATTTTTGTTAACGAACTAAGTTTTCTCATTAAAAAAACAAAACATTAAAAGACGTAAAACATCAGATACGTTTGGGCGCTAACGATTTAATATTAGAAGTTACTAATAATTTTAAAAAACTTTTAATAGGGTAGACCATACAGTTATTGGCACTCAGTATAGTTATTGGCACCCCAACTTTAACTTAAAGAAATAGGTGAACAAGTCCTAATTTTATTATAAGACATACATGAGTCTAATGTTTGAAGGGTCCTCTAAGTCATCTATGAAGTAAGACTTTAACAAAATAACCATAGGGAAGATTTCACAATTAAATCCACAGGGTGCCACTAACTGGATTTGGCACGTTTGGAAATTTTTGAAGGTCTTCCACGTCTTTTGTTTTTCCTATAATTGTCTGGGCCGCTGTTTAAAAAGTTTTTTACTACATTCTGGGAGGTTTAGCACACTAGCAATTTGCTTCTGGGTCATCCCACCTCTTCTTAAGTCTATAATTCTTTGCCGCTCAATTTCAGTAAGTTGAGTCAGTAAGTTTAACAGTTAGAAGAAAACTGAGGTGATATTAATCCATTAGAATAGAAAATAAACATTGAGTTTATACTTATTCACAGCTTTATTTACACAATCTGATGATCGTAAATTTACAAACAGATCTAATGCCAGTTAAAGCTTCTGGCCAATCTAATAACATAACAACAAGTCTAAAAAAAATATTGTGCAATGAATTCACTTTTAAATTTCATAAATACTTCTAATTAGATTTTATTAGTTGAGTTTATATCTATTCACAGGACTGTATATGTGATCAAGTGTTTTCTTATTTGGCCTGAATGTTGCAGACCCAAGGCTTTGTACTAAGAACCTTCCATTTGTTTATATAATAAAATGAAAATGGTGTAAAAGAAAAGAAAAAAAAAAGGAAAATTTACAATTTTTAATAATGGTCTAATGTAATGGCAATTTGTTAGAAATGAGAGGGGCATTAAAAATCACAACAGGCAGGATAAAAAAAGAATCAATAAAAATTTAATTGACACTGAATCGATGAGCACGTGTCACGGGTGAACGCGTGGATGGGCGGTGGGGCTGTTAATGTTTTTCTTGTTACTATGTTCACCGGAAGTGTACAAGTTGCATGCAAGTAGAACGACACATCGATTAAGAAATATCGATAGTTGGCCTATCGATTCATTACTTCCAAATACATACCGATATTAAATATATACATACGATATAAATCGAATTCCCATCACAGTAACATTGTCAGGACTAATTGTATTTCAAAGAAAACTACGAATCTAAATTGTTTATTTACTATCGATCCATCTTGTGGCATTTCGTATTTCTTCAGATCGACAACAACAGTTGTCTGAAAATAAAGAAAATAATCTTGAGAGATAAGATGGATTACACGATATATTTCGAGTAGGCATAGCATGGATTTCGTTGCAATTAGTTAATTTCATCATTCGTAATCAACGAACTTATAACTTTAAAAAAAAAAACTTTACAAAACTAGTAGTAAACTAAAAAATAATATTAAAAAAAAATATATATATATATGTTTATTGAATTATAAAAATGTCATCTCTTTTCAAGAGCTTTAAGACAAATAATGAACTTGAAATGAACTGAAAAACGGCAATCAAGGACTTTTAAACATTTTCTTACAAGTCTCGTCAGCATTTGTAGAAAATTGTAAACACATTATTCAATACATTGCGGAGAAGAAAATTGAAAAGAACGTAAAATGGACAAATGAATAGTACTTTTGAAATTATAATCACAGGAAATTCAAAAGACACGTGAACATTTATTTTTTTTGTTTGTTTGGTCAGACAATATTTACAGCAATAAACGTTAAAATATCAGGAGATTTCTAAGAAATGATTCCGTTTCGACTTATACAAAGGCTATGTAAACAAATTCCTTCGTCGCCAACTGATAAGGAAACATATGTCTGATAATACGTTCATAGAGACAGACACTTGCCGAGCATACCAGCGCGAGGCGACCAGGAAAAGACCTTGCTGTGTGACACACAATTATCCACGGACGATGACAAAGAACTCCTTACAACACGCCTTGGAGGTAACATGAGACACTCTCGGTTTTATAGATAAAAATCCAGGAGCTGAGATATTTCGCAGGATGACCTCAAAAATCAATCCACAACCGAAGGTATTGGGTTTTCCGAAAAGTTCGTAGAGATTTTTAAAATAAAATTTACCTTTAATTTTTTTCTACGAAAAATGAATCACAAAGCTAATGCTTATTTATATGCCTTTAATCCTCATTGAATAAACTATGTTTACTCACTGAATTCGTCTTTATTAAGGCTCAGTAGTGTAGATTATTTCAAACCAACCCGAGTGACGATTCAGTTCGTTTTCGGCATATTATACTGTTCTTTTTTAAAAAAAGGGAAAAACGCAGCCCAAACTGCAAGCAGGATTCGTGCCGTGTATGGCAGTGATTCAATTGCTGATAGCACGGTTCAGAAGTGGTTTTCGCGGTTTAGATCAGGAGATTTCCATTTGGAAGACCAACCCCGGGCTGGCCGGAGTTCAACTCTTGACATCGACGATATTATGATGGTCATCCCAAAGAATCCACGAATTACTGTCCCTTAGATAGCTGCGGAGCCTGCAAATCGACCGTTGGAGATGGCAAATCGGAAAGCAGTGCTATCCACCAAGACAACGCTAGGCCCCATGTGTCTTTAAGGACTCGGCAAAAGTTATTAAGCTTCAGATGAGAGGTTTTACCTCACCCGCCGTACTCTCCTGACATTGCTCCTTCGGATTTCCGTCTTTTCCGTTCCCTCGAAAATTTTCTATAAGGGAAATTCTACTCTTCAGAAGATGACATAAAAACGGACCTTTTATTGTTCTTCAGGAGTTAGGACAGTGATTTTTTGGAAAAAAGGGATAATGGACCTTCGAAGTCTTCGGGAAAGGGTAATCGCTAACGGTGGTAACTATTTTGTAGACTAAATAAATAAATTTTAAGCTGTTTATCAATTTTAATTTTTGTCCAAATTTCCCTACGAACTTTTCCGACAACCCAATATAAACGTGAACCAATACGCCATGGTGCCAGCGTGATAAAAAATAATGATTGTCATTACCAAAGTTGCTGCGAAGATTTTTTTGCAAGGAGTCATCTAGATAAAATTTTTGTTCAGCCTTGTTTCAAGGGGAAAAAAAAATCACACCCAAATACGAAAATAAAGCCTCTGTCATATATATATTTTTTTTGTGCTTATTGCTTTCTCTCAAATGTTTTTTTAATGTAGTATTCAGATGAAAAAATAAATATCCTTTGATGTTGTATGTTTACCTATTTACAAATTAGGTATATTTAAAACAAGAAAAAAAAAATAAAAAACATTTTCAGGAGTTCATTGGCCTCCATTCATAGGTTTTGTTTTGTGATTAAAAAAAATTATATAATTATACAATAATTTCCAGAGAGTCTACCATTTTTTTTTTAATTCAGTGATATTTATGTTTGCTGTTAATCGCATTGAAAAGGTATGAACATTTCGCAAAGTATCCTGCTCAATTAGAATATTTATAATTTTATTAAAATTCATTTGTCTTTCATTTATGTACGTTATTATTTAAGTTTTTTAAAATCTTTTCATTCTTAAATGTACATAAGTTTAAAGCAAACCAACTATAACTACATACATGTACAGAAAAGCTTTTAAAAAAGAAATTAATTTTTTTTTAAATAATTTAAAAATGGCTCACATCAACTGCCTTCTTTGATACTGAAATCATATTATCCATGGAGATGCAATGAAATAATTATAATGTAGCAATTTTGCTGTTTAAAAAAAACAAAAACATGCGGTGCTTGTGATTTATACGAGCTCCATTTCTTAGTACTTGAGACAGGAACGGTCTTCAGAAAGATTTATTGCTCATTCATGGGAGCGACTTTTCTCGGAAGCAATCGTCCTTAAGGTTTCACCAGTTTCAGTTTTACAGTTTCAACAAAAGGAATTGTGATAACTTTATTTTGTTGATGATTTTAGAAGCCTTATCACACAAGCAATGATTTCAATAGTTCCAATTCGTATCTAAATTTTAAAATTTTATTATTTTTATAATAAAAATTATCATGTATATATACAAACTTTTAAACTTGATATTTATAATATAGAAAAAAATCAGTAAGCAAGTCTGTAGGAAGGGACTATTAGAATTATAGATATAGAAGGTTATGCATCAAAGTCTAATATTATTACAAAAACTCACCTAATCATGCAGATACACGCCAACTTTTCGCCAGACAGACGAGTCTTATTCTGTCTTTCTTGTAGAACGTTTCTAGCGCTTAAGATGCCTGAATATGCGAGAATTTGGTATGTACAGTAGGGTTCCGATTAACCGAGGTCCGGTCAACCGAGGTCCCGATTAACCGAGGTGCCCTCCTGTATGTACCTATATGAGTTCATTTAAACAAACTACAATAAAATATTTATTTTTAAAAAAATAGTTTCATAATTTCTGTTATCATTATGCATTAATATTATTAACTATTTATTATGTTTTTAAGCATATATAGTAGTTTTTATTTAAAAATAACCTACATTTTCAGTTGGTATTGGTATGGTTCCGATTAACCGAGGTAACCTTGGTCCCCATCGATTCGGTTAATTGGAACCCTACTGTATCTACGTGATTAGGTGAGTTTTGGAAATAATACGAGACTTTGAAGCCTAACCTTCTACATTTATAGAAAAAAAAAAAAAAAAATCAGACACCAGTAGATCTGTCGCCTGTTACTGTTTTCTTGACAGTTTTGGGATACTTAAACAATTAGTACCTTGAAATATCTATTTAGGTTGTTTTTAGGTAAGAAAACATGATTTTTGAGTACAATGTCCACCAATTTTTTCCGTTTAGGTTTTTCAATTAATATATATACACTTTAATTTTAAATTTTGATTTAATCAAACTATCGTGATGAAAGATGAAAAATAATTTTTATTTCACTAATTGAAAGAAAAAAATAAAAGGAAAATATTAATATGAAATTTTAAAGAGCAAAAATTATGTATTATACTATACTTGTAATAACATCATTTTAAAATATCGATTATTTTATCCTCCAAAGTTGTAATTGTTTTTTGAGTTGTCCTAATTATAACACAATTTATTAGTGTAGAAATAATTTAATTATTATATAAAAAAATATTGTAACACTTTTATGGAAAATACCACACAACTTATGAAAACACAAAATATTTAAAAAGCTTACGAAAATTATCACTTTGTAACACAGAAATAAACACATGAGGAGCTTCAGAACCAAGACTAACTCTCCAATCCAACGCTCCTTATTTTTAATCGTAAGGAGAACAATCCAGAACATTCGAGGCCAGGGTAGATGGTATTCGAACTGTTCTAAACCATATGATGTTTTTTTGTTTTGTTTTTAACATTACAATATATATAGTTTTACAAGTTAACATAAAAAATGGTTTAAAATTATATTATTCAACCAGTCGCATAAAATATTCAAGTTTGTAAAAATTATATATTATTATTTATGTATGTAGAATGCAAGGCCTCAAAGTCTCGTATAATTTCAATAATTCACTAAATCATGCAGATTACGTGCCGAATTTTCACCTATTCAGGCATCTTCAGGGCTACAACAGTCTCACATGCAAGCTAGAAACAGACTGAAACCTTCCCATATGGAAGGAGGGCTAACAGGGAAATATACGGTGTTGCCAACATTCAAACAAATTTATATAACAGAAATAATAACTCAATAAGGTCTATAGAAAATTAAACACAATATTAAAGTTGAAAAGGTTCAAATAAAGTAATTTAAATTTACATATATATATACACACTCACACCCATTACACACATAACATCATGCACTAGAATTATAAATATATTTGTATATAAAAATGTAAAAAAAATCTTGCCTTTACTTTTCATATGTTTTATATACAAATCAATATATATTATAAAGCAAAGTGTACAATGTGCGTGCCGAAAAGGCTCATAAACGACTCCACGTAGGATTAAGGAAGTTATGTCTCGTATATTTATAATTCTAGAGACTTTGAGGCCTTGCATTCTACATCTATAATCCAATAGTCTCTTCCTAAAAACTTGTTAACTATTATTATTTATTTTTTATTTTTTCATACGATACTAAATAATTAATACTCACAAGGGAAAAATATATGTACATACAAGAAAACATAAAAACTGGTGTAAAATTTGCAGAAAATATCTAATTATTTAAAAAAAATGTTGTTCTTTTTAGTTTTTACTATACTACACAGTTTACACAAAGGGAGGATATAAATTCAAACGGGAATTAAGAAGCGTTTTTATTTGATATTTTTATTGAATAACTTTTTTTAAATGTTTTGGAGGGTGCTAAATTCGAATCTGACGTATTTTTTTTTGGCGAAAAAATCAGTAACGGTAGTTTGCTAAAAAATGTAATCATTTCTTTACACCGCCATTGACCTACTACAGAATATGCAACGGATGAACGTTTGCTTAAATCTACGCTCTAATATAAAAAAATTAGTGCAAGAATTAGGTTTATATCATATTTTAAACTCGAAATATAAAATAAACTAGTTTTAAATATTTTATTCTTGAAGAGAAAAGATTGGGCTTTTCCCACGTGACATGCGCGGTATGTTAACCACTACACCACAGAGCTCGCTTCCAAGCGAAGCCAATCCTTCCTCTTCACTGATACTTTAGTGGTTAACATGACGCGCATGTCACGCGGGAGACAAGGATTCGACTCCCGGTAAAGGAAAATAAAGTATGTAAAACTAGTTTATTTTATATTTCGAGTTTAAAAAATAATATAAACCTAATTCTTGCACTAAAATTTTTATATAAAAATAAAATCTTAAAAAATTCGTGGTTACCCAAGAATAAAGATTGAATTAATAAACTAGTCTATGTTAATTTAATCTATTTTTGAGGGTAAGCACCTTGTTTTAAATTATTTTAAATAATTTATTTTTTGAAGAGAAAAGATTGGGCTTCGCCGGGAGTCGAACCCGGGTCTTCCACGTGACATGCGCGGTATGCTAACCACTGCACCACAGAGCTCGCTTCCAAGCGGTGTCCAATCCTTCCTCTTAACTGATACCTCTCCTTTCAATCTCGCAAGTATTTACTGGAGGTGGACAATTTTTGTCAAATTTTGGGCATCTCTTGACGATCGTAAATTTTTAGATTATTTTATATTAATTTAATCTATTTTTGTGGGTAACCACCTTGTTTTAAATTATTTTAAATAATTTATTTTTTGAAGAGAAAAGATTGGGCTTCGCCGGGAGTCGAACCCGGGTCTTCCACGTGACATGCGCGGTATGCTAACCACTGCACCACAGAGCTCGCTTCCAAGCGGTGTCCAATCCTTCCTCTTAACTGATACCTCTCCTTTCAATCTCGCAAGTATTTACGGGAGGTGGACAATTTTTGTCAAATTTTGGGCATCTCTTGACGATCGTAAATTTTTAGATTATTTTATATTAATTTAATCTATTTTTGTGGGTAACCACCTTGTTTTAAATTATTTTAAATAATATATTTTTTGAGGAGGAAAAATTGGGCTCCGCCGGGAGTCGAACCCGGGTCTTCCGCGTGACATGCTAACCAAAAATTGTCCACCTCCCGTAAATACTCGCAAAACTTACCAGATTGAAAGGAGAGGTAACAGTGAAGAAGAAGGTTGGCTCCGCTTCGGAGCGAGCTCTGTGGTGCAGTGGTTAGTATACCGCGCATGTCACGCGAAAGACCCGGGTTGGACTCCCGGCGGAGCCCAATCTTTTCTCTTCAAAAAATAAATCCTTAAAAAATCCTGCCCTCCGCACCGTGCGTGAGGGACCCCGAGCTCAGGGGATCAGGCGGGGCCACAGGTGGCGGATAGTGGACTTGCACCTCCCGGACCATGAGCGGCAGGCGCCAACAGGACGGGGGAGGATGGTCAGTGGTGTGGCCATCCTCACAAACACCCCATCAGGTCCCACGACGGCGACTGCGACGAGGCGAGTGTGTGCCGCCTCTCAATATGCACAACCACCCCGCTTACTGCGGGGACACCTAGGAGAGGGACAACTCCGAAAATAAACCCGGACAGATAGGGCTCGTCAGCTGTGGCAGGCAACTTATCTAGGGGAAGGAGACCCCGACAGAAAAACCCTGGTCCTCCAGGTTGGGGGTTGTTGATTGGGTCAGCAGCTCATTGACATAAAAACTCTTCCCGCTACAAGTAATCAGAGAAGAGCCTCGGATATAGATAGTCATAACGGCAGTAGACTTTGGAAACGGAAACGGACTTATCATTTCGGGACATGGAATATTCAGAGCCTTGCCAATAAGAGATCTCAAGTGCAGAAGGAAGTTGAAAGGGCAGGTTTGGATCTGGTCGTACTGACAGAAACTAAATTGAAGGGAAAAGGTGAGGAATGGTTGGGTGACTACGTGCACATCTGGAGTGGAGTGAACAGAGATATGCGAGCTAAGGCGGGCGTGTCAGTCCTGATAAAAAAGCAACACAGGGGAAAAATCAGATTCTGTGAGGAAATATCGGAGAGGATTATCCGTGTAGGGCTTAAGGTCTTTGGTAGAGATGTCGTGGTCATTGGCATCTACGGTCCTGGGAATAATGAGCCTACTCAGATAAAGGATTCATTTGAAGAGGAGTTCAGGCTTGCGTTAGAGAAGGTAAGTGGAAACGAAGAAGTCATTATTCTCGGGGACTTCAATGCACGAGTCGGTCGTCAGGTAGGAAGCAGAGTTGTCGGAAGGTATGGAGAAGTACAGATAACTGACAATGGTAAAAGGCTTATAGATATATGTGAAGCATTCGATCTTCGAATTCAGAACACATTCTTTCAGCACAAACCCATCCACAAATTCACATGGAGCAAGCCTGGTTTCCAATCCTCCATGCTGGATTATTGCATTACAAGACAAAAATCAAGTTGTAAAGTGGAAGATGTTAGGGTATTCAGGGGCTGGGAATGTGGGACTGATCACTATATGCTCCGTACCAAGGTTCTTTTCCCATGGAAAAGTAGGTGGGGACCAAAAGCAGAAACTTGCAGAGCAGACGACATTGTAACGCCGAAATACAAGCTGTACCTACTTTCGGAAGACAGTGTTAGAGGATTATACGCGAGCAGGCTAGAAGGGAAAATTGACCTGAGCAAAGGAAGAGATCTGTCTGAAAAATATGAGCATTTAAGAGACTGCATCCTCTCAGCAGCTTGCGAAGCGCTAGGGACAAATGAAAGTAGAAAACAACCAGATTGGTGGTCAGAGGAGTTGTCCAATTTGGTCAAAGCCAAGAAAGAAGCACATCAGCAATACCTAGCATCAAACAGGGATGAGGACTGGGTCGCCTACAGAGATCTAAACAAACGTGTTAAGGAGGCAGTTGTGAAGGAAAAGAATAATTCCTGGGAAAGGTGCTGCCAGAAAATAGATGGAACTCTGGGGTTCAACCGCGTAAAAGAAACTTGGAGCGTGCTAAGGAATCTTAGAGCACCACGTAAAGGAAACATTCTTTCACCGATTTCGGAGGCTACTTGGAAAAAGTATTATGAGACCCTCTTAAACGAAAATAGATCGCAATTTCTAACCCAAGAAACCATTGCAGAGGAAAACCCCAAGCTGAACCCTATGCAAGTAACAGAGGAGGAAGTAAGAATTGCTCTAGGCAGAGCTAAAAGCGGAACAGCTCCGGGACCTGGAGGCATACCTGTGGAGCTTTTGAAGGCCGGAGGTTGTAAAATGGTCAAACTCCTTACCACAATAGTGAACATGGCCTTGAAAGGGGACGATCTACCTGAGGATCTTCGAACAGGATACATCTGCTCCGTATTTAAAAAAGGGGACAGGAGGCAATGTCAAAATTATCGCGGCATTTGCGTACAGAGCTCGGTGAGCAGAATAATTGGGAGACTGATCCGAGACAAGCTCGAAGAAAATTATGTAACGCCGTTGGAGCAAGCAGGGTTCACTGCAGGAAGATCCTGTATGGACAATATTTTTGTACTCCGGCAGATCATTGAGAAATGCAGCGCAAGGAAGGTAGAGCTTCATCTAGCCTTCATAGATCTTGAGCAGGCCTATGATAGTGTCCCAAGAGAAAGAATATGGCCAGCGTTGAGAAGAGAGGGTATTGATGAGCCCATTATACGAGCAATACAACACTTGTATGGAAGCGATGTGTACAGGGTGAAAATTGGAAACCGCCTCTCCGCGCCATTTTCTGGGACAAAGGGCCTGAAACAAGGGTGTTGCCTGTCTCCAAGTCTCTTCAAAATATATTTGGCTCACGTAGTAAAGAGATGGATGAGGCAGTGTCGGGATTACGGAATCTATTTCGATGACGATGAGCTCCTGACACTGTTCTTCGCCGATGATCAGGTGGTGATGACCCGGAGGAAAGTTTTCTTGGAGATGGTAGTTCTCCAGTTGAAACAATGTTATGAAGCTGCAGGTCTTAACATTAATTTCCGAAAGACGGAGTATATGGCTGTAGGTGATAATGAGGGAAACGATCTGCGCATAGGTGATCAGGTGTGCAAAAGAGTCAATGCCTTTAAATATCTCGGATCCTTTCTGGAAGATGTGGGGACATCTGAGGTTGACGTCCGCAACAAGGTGGAACTTGCAAGGAGGGCTACTAGGATGTTACACCCTGTTCTCTGGAACAACACCATCTCAAGCGAAAACAAGCGACTGATCTTCTCGGCCATAGTCGAGTCTATATTAACTTACGGATGTGAAGCATGGTCGATGAATGCTCGCTTGTATACCAAGGTTCGGGCCGTTGAAATGGACTATTGGAGAAGATGTCTCCAAATAACAAGGCTAGACAGAGTCCGAAATGAAGAGGTGAGGCAAAGGATGGGTGTTGTGGAGACCGTCTCAGAAAGAATCGGGAAACGGCGGTTGAGGTGGTACGGGCACTGCAGGAGGATGCCGGAAGAGCATTGGCCGTACCGAGTCCTGGACTGGCAGCCGCCCGGAAAACGTAAACGAGGACGACCGAGAACAACCTGGATAGAAGGAGTCCATGAAGAGATGACAGGCCGAGGTCTACAGGAGGGAGACTGGGCTGATAGAGAGGTGTGGAGCTCAGCTCTGATCTGAAACGGTATCCCTTTCGTTGGAGCACCGAGAAAAGAAAAGAAAGAAAAAATAAATTATTTAAACTAGTTTATGTTTGTTTTTTTCTTGGCTTTCAGGGCCTATTGACGCGAACGGCAAATACGTGTATAATATTTTTTACCAGGAATCTCAAAAAAAAAAATGTTTTCATCGAGATCCGTAAGAGACTGAACACTGTTAGACTTGTTGAAAATATGTCATTACCATATTTGAACATTTAACAGATACAAATTTTGATTTAAAAAAAAAAATGTTTGTAATTTTTTTTTGTTTTATTATAAACACTTCATTTTTTTCTGCAAAGCTTTTATTGATCCTCTTTTTTCAGCTTGATCACGAGAGTAGCAATTATCTTTGTTGTACTGAATCAACTGTCCTCCAAAGGTAATGAATAAATTATATATATATATATATATATATATATATATATATATATATATATATAAAATACCCGAGATAGTTACTAGAAAAACCTAGGCTGTAGTGAATAGTTTCTGTTAGTGCGTGAAGAGCCGAGAATGCTATGAGGAAACAACGCACCTTCCCACGACGAGTCTTTGTGGCTCGACTAGTTGAATACCAATTGGCCTCTGACTAAGCATTCATTATGGGCAACGAGCTCAGCGGTGTACCTATCTTCAACTTTGTATTAACCTAGACATGTTTCTAGAAAATAATATATCTATATATTGGGTTGTCGGAAAAGTTCGTAGAGAAATTTGAACAAAAATAAAAATTGATGAACAGCTTAAAATGTTTTATTTAATCTACAAAATAGTTACCACCGTTAGCGATTACTCTTTCGCAACGGCTTGGAAGGTCCATTATCCCTTTTTTCCAAAAATCACTGTCCTTACTCCTGAAGAACAATAAAAGGTCCGTATCGACGTCATCTTCTGAGGAGTAGAATTTCCCTTTTAGAAAATTTTCAAGGGAACGGAAAAGATAGAAATCCGAAGGAGCTATGTCAGGATCCCAACTGAAGCTTAATAACTTTTGCCGAGTCCTTAAAGACACATGGGGTCTAGCGTTGTCTTAGTGGAATAGCACTCCTTTCCGACTTGCAAACTCCAACGGTCAATTTGCAGGCTCTTAACTCCGTAGCTATCTCACGGACAGTAATTCGTGGATTGTTTGCAATGACCGTCATAATATCCTCGATGTCCAGATGTCCGGCCAGCCCGGGGTTGGTCATCCAAATTGAAATCTCCTGATCTAAACCGCGAAAACCACTTCTGAATCGTGCTATCAGCAATTGAATCGCTGCCATACTCTGCAGGAATCTTTGTTGCAGTTTGGGCTGCGTTTTTCCCTTTTTTTAAAAAAGAACAGAATAATATGCCAAAAACGAATTGAATCGTCACTCATATTGGTTTGCTATAAACTACACTACTGAGCCTTAATAAAGACGAATTCAGTGAGTAAACATAGTTAATTCCATGAGAATTAAAGGCATATAAATAATCACAAACCTTAGCTTTGTGATTCATTTTTAGTAGAAAAAATGTAAGGTAAATTTTATTTTAAAAATCTCTACGAACTTTTCGGACAACCCAATAAATAAAGATGAAATTCTGTTTGTTTGTTTGTTCTTCATAGAAATCCATACCGTTTCTACTAAATTCTCCAAATTCAGTGGTTCTTCGATACCAGGTGCGAACACCTGTCCATATTAAAATTGTATAACGTCAGCCAATCTCTGGGTTTATTCTTTATGGAAATCGTTTTAATCTCGCTTTACATTGGTTTTTACGAAGTCGACCGTTTGAGTCGATAAAAGTCTTACTTTTTAGGCAAACTTGCGTTAAAGAACTTAGTGGATGAACACGTTTAGATAAACACGCTATTTTATTCTCTAAACATAGCTTGTTTCTTTCATTTTGATTAATCAGACTACATCATACAAAAAAAAAAAATAAAAAAAAATAAAATAAAATAAAATAAAATAAAATAAAATAAATAAAAATAACTAAATGCGTGAAATAGATACATACCTATAGCAAACTAAAAACTTTAAAGCTAATTAACTCAACTACACTTTTTTCTTACATGACATATTGTTCCAACACGCTCTCCAATTGTTAAAAAATGAATAAATAAATAAAAATAATAAATAAATAGTGGACTTACCCGCTCATAAATTTTTATACTTCTGGTTGATAAGAGACCCCACAGTGGAAAATTGTTTTCACCTTCCGTCCTGCAAAAGAAAAGTAAGTCTGAGATCTATTTTTACTAATGATCGGTGATGAAACAAAATCTTTCTTAATATTCATATAATATACACAAAGAAACAAATTCATTAATATTTAAATTTTAATATTTAAATAAATTCATTAAAGTGTGTACTTTAATAAATTTTGATAAAAATTACAAGTTGTTGTTGAAAACCTCTTTTAGTGGTACATGCCATCTTAATAAGATACCTGCCACCAAGATATTCCAGTTATCCAGGTTCGACTGTATATACTTTCTTAATAGTTTTAAAGTTTTGAACCTATTCAATACATATAATGTTTAGTAGGACAGTTTATTATTATGAATAATGGGGAGAGGGAGGTGTTGCATAATAGGACCAGTTATCTAGGCTTTTCCTTTTGTGTATCAAGTTAATTCTAGGTATCGGAAACTTGTTTCGAAGTTTAACTATAGATTTCTCGGTTCGATAGGCTTTGTGAGTACAACAAAGCTGAATCGACTACCTGTCACGTGAAGATAGTTATTTGATTTAGTGCGCCTTTCTCAACTGCAAAATGTTCCATTGCGGCGAGAGCAAGCAAACTGTACCATTTTAATTTTCCACTGTATTTTTTTAACATTTTAAAATATAAATAATATTTTTTTATAGTATAAACCCATAAAAACTCTTTATCATAATTAAAGCTCGGAATTCCGTGCAGTAAAACTTCTAAACGAGCAAAAACATGCAATAAAAATGTATTTCTTAAAAATCAGGCATTAAATTATTTTTGTGAACAAAAATAGCTACTTTGAAAAAAAAAAAAAGTAGCGGAGAGTAAATTGGAATAGAAACTCATTTATTTTTATAGATCATTTTTATAATATTGGTTTTGGTATAGATTTTGGTAAAATCACTGAATTTTGGATCTTTTGTATAATACTATTGATACATTTTTGAAAAAAATCGGAACATAAAAAATTTACTTAAAATAGTAACAGGAAGATGTGGAATACAGAGTAAAATACTCGCATGTGAGCTGTAATTACATATATTGGAAATAGGAAGATCTTAAAATAGGACAGATACTACCCAAATTATGGAATCACTAGATGCAATATCCGATGCGTAGGCTTATTTATCACTCTTATTATTCGAGGGAGTCGAAAACGGGGGGGGGGGGGGGTGCAAAAACTTAATTTTGTAAAAATTAAGTGGAGTGATGTAACGCTTAAATACTTTTTATGCTTATATGCTTACTTTTTTCAAAAGGCACAGTTTAAACATGGACCCTATATATATATATATATATATATATATATATATATATATATATATATATATATATGAAGAAAAGAAGAAAATCTTGATAAACAGATTGTACTTATCTACAGATCAGAATGCCTTCATAATTTTTTTATTTTATTTATAAACGATATTTTAAGTTCTTACATTTATAGATTTCGAATTATTTCATCATTACAATCGATACTGGAATAAAGTGCCAATGTTATCATTCACGATCCAATTAAAGCACCTCATAAATTTCTTCGATTTATGCCATCAATAAATCGGTCGACTCTTGCTTGCTTTGTTTTCACAGATTTTATGCTGCTGCGAGTATCTATGTCTTTTTACTAATTGCAAGCATGATAATCGTCTATGGTTTTTTTTTTTTTTTTTTTTTTTTTTTTTTTTTTTTTTTTTTTTTTTTTTTTTTTTTTTTAAATAAATTATTAATCGGAAAAAAAGAAGTTAGTAATAGAATCAAAGATGAAAAAACGAAGTAAAATACCGATAATACTTGATCAATGCCTGAATAAATATATATTTTTTAAATTAATAATTCAATTTTTTTATAAATACAAATACTTTTTTTTTTTTTTAATAATACAATGAAATCCCATCTATTTTTTGGAAAGCGTTCAGGTCAGATAATGCTAAATTAATAAGATATAGTGTGAATAATATAATTTTATTAATGTTCAAAACTGTCCTCTCAAAAAGATGTTCTATTTAATTTCTGATATATAAATTTCTTTTAAGGTTCTCAGGAATAATATTGATACTCAGGAATTAAAGTAAAAAAAAAAAAAAACTTTTCTTAATTTTAACAGCCTAAGTTTTGACCTAAGCACATGGGTCTTCATCAGGGCTAAAATGAAACAAATATACAAGTAAATCTATATATAAGTACAAAGAAAATTATAACTATATATACATAAAAAGGAATACATATGCAACATGATAAAACTAATTAAAGACAGTAAGAATATAACTAAAAATATTGTACAAATTAAACAATTTTGTGGGTTAAACAATTTTTATTGAGAGAGAGGTTACAAAAATGATCACTTTTTAACACAAAGATAATCATATGACTTGAGCTTCAGAACAAGATTAACTTTCCGGTTCATCGCTCCTTAAATTTAGTCGTAAGAAGAACAGTCTGGAAGGTTCTAGAACATCTTAGTCACAAATATGTAATATGACAGTTTGTTCCAACGATAAATTTAGAACTCAAGCTTCTAAACGTCTTTGGCTCGAACAGAACATCTTTACTTATAAACATCGTGTCATTAAAGGCGTACTGCGCATGCGTGGGCTCAACGTGTTTTATGAGTCGACAGAATATTTTTCTGTTTTTTTCCTGTGTATGTCTGCTTGATTTTTTTCATCTTTCATATCTAGCTATTTCCTATTTTTAGGCGAAACGAGAGACAGATAATTTCTCCATATAAACAAAAACAAAGGTATTTTATAGGAAAACAAAAAAAGGCCCCTTCCCCATTTAAGCCCCCTCAGAACATTTTAATAATGATAAAACTTACCTGATATTAAATACTTGATTCTCATTAAACATGAAGAGTTAAATCAAAATCGTTAAAGCTATTTTGGAGATAATCGAAAAAAAGGTAAAAATTGGAAAAAACGTTATGAAATAAAGTGTCCCCTCCGTTTGGCCAATTTTGATGAAATGTTGGCTTTCACATCTTTGACATATACATACATCAAATACCCAGTTGGAACAAAATCGTTAAACCCGTTTTGGAGTAAATAAAAAAAACACGTGAAAATGATACAAAATTTATTAAATAAAGTGCCCCCTCTGGTTGATCGATTTTGATGAAATTTTCGCAGTCATATCTCGGGCATACAAATACATCAAATACTCAGTTTAATCAAAATCGTTAGAGCCGTTTTTGAGAAAATCGAAAAAAACTTAAAAAGTTATTAAATAAAGTACCCCTTCCGTTTGATTAATTTTGATGAAATTTTTGAGGTCACATCGCGGGCATGTACGTATACCAAATACCCAATTTCAGATTCGTACGGTTTATAGTTTTTGAGCTAGTCTGTTCACACATTAACACACACAGACCATTTCGCGGGACTTGGTAATTTGGAATCAGGGGACCCCAATACGTTTATTTCCGTTGAAAACCGGAAGTCGAAATTGTTCACGATCACAATACTTTCCCTTACTATATATTTCATATATAGGTAAGTGAAAGTAAAAATCAGGATAAGTGAATTTCTTCAGTAAACAATTTTGTAATAACTATACAAAAAGTTTATTTTACTTCTATCGAAAGAAAATAAAAATATGTCTTGTAAAATAATATCAAGTCCCCGTTTGCTGAGGCCCCAAATTTGCATAGACAATGCACCGCGTAGCCATACCTGCATATATTACACGCTACAGAAAATTTCACGCTGTAATTAACTTTCTACCTGTTCCTCTTTCGAGTTATTATCACTTCACTGCCTTTAAGATAATTCGTGAAAGTTCAATTAATTTACTAAGCATTGATTTATTCAGTTCGAAATCGATATTGCTTCAAGGAGATCGGTTAGGTAAGGGGAGAAAGACATGAAACCGATGCGGATGTCTATTAAAAAAAATAATCATAGGTCATCGATACAATGGAACCTTCGTTAGAAGTTAATAATAATAATTAATTTAGTTAATAATCTTTTATTAACTAAATTCTAGCTGTTTAATACACCAACTTATTGATCTTCAAATCAATAAATCTAAACATTCCAAGATATTTAATATTACATACTAGCGTCATACAATAAAATCATACAATCATTTTTATCAAATAGATCATTTTTCGTTTCAGTAAATAATATATCCTCCCCCAAGTATCACACTATTTCCGGCCTCCCCCAGGGTTCCTGTTTAAGTCCAATATTATTTATATTATTTATTAATGATTTTTCAAAATTCAAAAATTTTAACATAGCCCTCTTTGCCGATGATACAGCATTATTCTCCTCATCATATCGAATTGACACAATAATAAATAGACTTAAAGAATCCTTTAGAAAAACATCTAAATACCGCAAAAAATCGGTCGGCATCTAAATTTTGAAAAAACAGAAGCCATAATTTTCACGAAACGAGGGCCTACAATTCCATCTAACATAATTTTAAACAATACTTCGATTTCTATTGCTAAAACAGTTAAATACCTAGGGGTCACGTTAGACAGCAGGCTATTATTTAACAAATTCGAAATTGGAAAACGCGAAGAAAATCGTGTACAAAATGTAAAAATTAGAAATTATCCAGCAAAAATAAATTAATTCCATATAAAACATTACTCCGACCTACCATAACTTAAGCCTATCCCATACCGAGCTTCACTAACAGAACGAACATCAATAAACTACAAGTATTCCAGAACAAATGCCTCAGAATTGTTAACAACTACCTATATTACGCTAGAATAACTAAAATTGCACACAGAACTAAATATAGACAGCATACAGGAACACATAATATGTGTGTATATATGTATATATATATATATTATATAAAATGACCCATAAATTGTTCCAATCTTGCACTAACTCCTTAAACCCATTAATAACAGAAATAGGAAATTATACAAAAACAACTACCCGTAGATACAAGCATAAAAGAACGAAACATGTATTATTGTAAAAAATATTTAATTATTTTTATTTTATTTAATGATTTGTACTTCATTCTATTTAATGTGTGTATGATACATATGTATTCTATTTTATTTTAATCATTGTTTTGGTTTTTTTTTTACCAAATTATATAAAACAGTTTTAAATTAAATTGACAACAAGAAAATGGATCGTATAAGGGATTATCCCAATCAATTATAAAAATCTATATTTTGTAAAAATGAAATAAAATTATTATATAAAAATAAAAAAACAAATTCCAGTTTCTTTGATCTAAAAGAAATATTATCCGAATTAAGATTTAATTTTCCTTAATATTAGTTTTGATAGGTTATACAGAATCAAATAAAAAAAAAAACTCTAGTAATTCTCATATTAAAAATAGTTTAGGTTCTCTTTTAAAAAAAAAAAAAAAAAAAAATCATAGCAATAAAAGAAAATCCCGGTGTTGTGTGTGCATGACAAGTCACTTATCACGAAAGTAGGCGAAATTTAGGACTCCCGTGGTAGCATCGTGAGATTAGCAATAGTAGCCTGAAGTGACGTTAATTGATTAACAATATACAAACCACTCTGAAACTACCAATTTCTTTGGTTAGAGGATGAGAGCAATTTTTCTTATGCAGAAAGTGACGACAGTCTAAACTTCTATCTTCTTCTATTGTCATTCTATTTTTCCTTAAAAACTGTTAAAAACCGATTCAAAATTATTATACCATTGTAGTGCAGCTTTTAATAACAATAATATGTGTCAGTCAGTACTTGAATGAACTGGCTAAACAACCCCACCTTCTAGGCCAACCTGCCCCACATAGTAGGGGGTTAATTGGCATACTCTGGATCGAAGAATTCTTCAATTTCCTATGATCTTAGTATTCAATATTATGTGGTGAAAAAAATACTTGAAGTACTCTAATACTTGTAGTTTACAGTGGCATCAGCCCTATTGGGATTATGTTAACAGGAACCACTCAACAATCAAAAAAGTGAAAACTGTTTCCAACCAACCCCGCTCTCCCCTACATTCGATGTTATTAAGTATCAAAAAGATCTGGGACGCATTTTTAATTGTACAAACTGTATAAGAGTGAGTTTTTAATTTCATCAAGAGACCTCATTAAATTGGAAGAAAATTTTCCGTCCCTCCGTATATTTCGCAAAATTTGGCTTGACCGGGATATGTGCCTGGTAGCTCGAGTCGCAAGAGCGCTTACTAGTGGTAAGAACATTAAAAATTATAACAATGAATTTCAAGTTATCATGACAGAGAATTAATCTCTCTATATATAAGAGGCTTTGTCCTGACTGACAGAATCAACGCAGAGCAAAAACTACTATTGATAGAAACTTGAAGTTCGGAATTTAGACTTTAAACGCGATGCAGGTAACCACTAAGAAAGGAATTTCAAAAATGTAACCCCTAAGGGGCTTAAATGGCGAAATTGTCATTTAACTCTAACGGAAATCTATTGTTGAGATTTTAAACCATATGTTTTTTATTTGAATATCGATTTAACGTTACAATAGTATTAAAATAGACATTCACATAAAATATGGCTACTGATTATTTAAATATTAGTGGTAATCAAATTATGCACACTGTGATTCCCATGATTGGGGATGGTGCGTGTTTATTTCGATCTCTTTTCCATATATTTCTCCATATATATATACTTCTCCATATATATATACTACTCCATATATATACTTCTTCATATATATAAGAGGCTTTGTCCTGACTGACAGAATCAACGCAGAGCAAAATCTACTTATGATTAGAAACTTCGGAATTTAGATTTTAAAAGCGATGTAGGTAACCACTAAGAAAGGAATATCAAAAATGTAAACCGATAATTAAGAATATCTAAAATGTAAATGGCGAAATTGTCGTTTAACTCTAACGGACATCTATTTTCGAACTTCGAGAAAATATACCTAATTAGGACTCATTTTAAAGAATTTGATACGACGAGTTTAACTCGAAAGGCCCTATTGGGCGTCGAAAACCATGTTTTACAGCCGAAAAATGAAGCGTTCACGACGAGTAAGTCATTTTTTGTTTCGGCGGTTTTAGTGAACTCTCTCCATTGCGCGTCTCCGTCTCTTCCACCGAGCCGGCAGCTTCCCCCTCCAACATTCCACCTACCGGAAGCTCAAATTCTACTAAATCTCCTTAACATCAGTTAACATATTATATTAGATCAATACCAAGATAATGGTCACAGAATTGATTTTAAAGGCTCGCGGGCGAAGCCGCGACGGGGAATGCTAGTAAACTATATAAGGTGATTTGGGGGCGATTGCATAAGTAAGTTATTTCTTATTGTGTTTTTTTTTTATTACATAAACTGCCATCTGTGGTATTAAGTGTGAGCTTCATATCTTAAAACTTTAATCTACTGTAGCAATCTATTGCAAGATTGCAGAATGTAACCTCACTGGGACGCCTTATAGTCACACTTGTCGATTTAGATTTAGAAGTTGAAGGAGTTTAATATGATCAAAGTTCGTCCTCTGTAAACACGTTTTCTGTCATTAGAAGAACAAAATAATAAGTTGGATCTCTTTACTCTTGCACTTGGTTTTTAAAAGAGGTTTATGCAATTGCGTAAATCGGAGTTCAAACCATCTTTTCTTCACACTTATAGCAATTTTTAATTTACAGAGAAATGAACTTTCTGTTGAAAAGAATAGATTTTAAGGTTTAAAATGCATTAAAACACATTATCTTCATATGAAGCACTTTATTTTTTTATAAGGAGTCTATTAATTACATACGATAGGTTAATTATGTTGTGTAAACAATTAATAAAGATTTTGTTTTACAGACAGTTTACTAATTTTTTTTTTTTAATATATTCGTAATGACACATTTCATGCTATTGAAACCGCAATGAAATAATTCTTCAATAAATTACTTACCAATAATAAAAAATATAGAACTCAAAATCGAGGCGATTATAAATAAAATGTAGGTCTCTGAAGGTGCGAATCCTGAGGGGGGGGGTCATGACCGCCCCCCTCACAATAAATTGGCTTTTCAATTGTTTTGTATTTTTAAGCGAATAATGCAATTAGGTAGGGTAACTGTACCAACAGTTGACAGTTTAAGAAACAAAAATTATATTATTGACACTGTTTACCAATATAATGATGTTAGGATAATCTTTGTTATGAATTTAGTTAGGCCATTCCCTCTTGATAACTAGGAATACAATATCCTATGGTCTACATTTACGGTTTTTATAAAAAATGATTTCTTAGAAACTTCTAAAATGAACCAATAGTTGACACATCAAAATGTAAAGGTTTGGAAAGTTGACATTTATGAATTTAAAGTTGACACATGCATTAATATTTGATTTCCTATGATTTTTAATAGGTAATAATGACTACAATAGAAGTTAATGTTTTTTTTATTTAGAAATAGTAAATTCACTATGGAAACAAAATAAAATGTTCACAATTTAATTATTTTATACACAAAAAGCTTCAATGAGACAAAAAACAAAAAAAAATCATATTTAAACGAAAAATGAGATCATCCAGATAAGTATAATAAATAGGTTTTAGTAATGGCCAGAAATTTCGTTTTTTCCCTCTTGGGTTTGCACAATTTTATACTTTCCAATGATGAATTTCACTCTTCCAGTGCTATTTTACACAATTAAAAATGGCCAAGTTCATTGGTTGGATGAAATGTGTAGTACATATTTTAATAGAGTGCGACTAATAGCAAGTATCACACGTTCTTTGCAGAATTGGGATGTGGGGAGAGTCAGATTAGACGCTTGTCCATTCAGGAATAGGATCATTGGCAATGCAATTTTGTTCTCAACGATCCATGGATAAAGTGCACCAACTATAAATTCATAAAATAAGGCACCTGTCATCCAGTCAGACTCAGACTTCCAGAAACCTTCCCCAGATAGAACACTATTTGCTAATTCTGGCGGTAGTTGACATTGATTATCGTCTATGAGTCGGAGTACCAACTTTTTCAGTACCAAAAAAATTTCTACAGTTACCCTAACCCTTGTTGCTCATTAATAAAATTGTTATAATGAACACAGCAATGCCTGAAATATGTACAAACTTCATTCCAAATAAAGCGTTCGGGAAAAGGCACAGTGACAATTTAAAAAGGGGGCCTTTCGTTTTTTTTTTTTTTTTTTTGTCGTTTTCTTCTCTCAAGAAAACGTATAATTAAATAATAATAAACTGCCAGGTGATTATCCGCTTATTTACACGGTCGTAATGTCCTTGACAAAATTGCATTCCGAGAAAGGGAGGGGGGGGGTATAATTTTTAAGCTAATTATGATGAGGGACTGGTTAGGGGCACCCCGCCGTTCCAAAACAAATTGCGCTTAATTCCCACTCTATTGTTCTTGATGGACACACACTTGCCCGTGGGCAGACGCGGATCGTTCGGAACAAAAATTAGTGTAGGAGAAATGGCGTAGGATAAAGAAGAATTTATTCATTTTCTTAAATTTCTTTTTGCCAAGACCTGCATATCGCTACCTTGTAGAATTAAATTACTTAGACAATTAAAGATGGCCACATTCATTGGTTGGATGAAATGTGAAGCATTTTGATAGTGGGTAGCTAATAGCAAATATCACATGTTCTTTGCAGAATTGGGAAGTGGTTAGAGCCAGATGAGACGCGCGTCCCTTCAGGGGATAGGATTATTGGCAATGCAATTTTGCTCTCAATGATCCATGGATAGAGCACACTAGCTATAAATTCATAAAATAAGACACCCGTCATCCACCTATACTCAGACTTCCACAAACCACCCCCGGATAAAACACTATTTGCTAATTCTGGTGGTTATTGACATCGATGTCAACTATTGAAATTACGGATTAATTTCTATTGTAATAGTTGACACCTTCATTAAGCCGTAAAACATTGTATAAATATATTAAAAAGGATATCAAATCTTTCTCATGAACTTAATTAATACCATAAAAGTAATTAAAACATAATTTAACTCAAATAAAACCAACTAAAAAGCGTATATAACTTGACTTTCACCTTAATGAAACAGGATAGCAGAAACCAAGTTTTCAGGCCACTAAAAAATTCGCCATTAGAACCTCTCACAAATAAGCTTGAGTTTTCATCAAACTAATGTTGATGGCAGTACAGCTAACTAGTATAACTTAGCAAATAACCGCCAAATTTTGAACCAAAATAATCGACCCTGAATCTTATTATTCACACTTTTTGTACAAAATGTCAACTATTGGAGCACTGTCAACTTATGGTACAGCCTACCCTATAGCTATTGATGGTTATATGCTCGACCTTCTGTAGTAATTGTTTCTAGTTTTATCGATTCTAAATAATTTCATGGAACACATTACAGAAACTAAAGAGACAAATTATGAAATTTTCAGAAAACTGCTACTTCTGAAAAGTGATAATTAATAATTTGAAGTAGAAAATCAAGTCGACTATAAAGAAAAACAAATGGAAATTTCTTACTTTGGTTCAGAATTAAAATTCCAGTTCGGTGTTTCATTAATCCACTATTCCTGCCTAATATTTAAACATGCGTTTTAACATAGGAAATTTAACCTTAGATTTTTTGTTTTAAATAAATATTTATAGAAACTTACATCTGTATTTACATAAGGGTAAACCATACAGTTATGGTCACTCAGTACAGTTATTGGCACTCCAATTTTAACTTAAAGAAATAGGTAAACAAGTCCTAATTTTATTACAAGATATACATGAGTCTAATGTTAGAAGGGTCCTCTAAGTCATCTATGAAGTAAGACTTTAACAAACTAACCATAGGGAAGATTTCACAATTAAATCCACAGGGTGCCAATAACTAGATTTGGTACTTTTAACAATAAATATTGCCATATTGTAAAACTCGAACTATTGAACTTTTGACCCAAAGAAACCTCTTGAGTCTTTATAAGGATAGATGAAGAGGAATTATAGGAAGTTTCAATTAGATCCGTTCTTAAGAAGTATTTTTTTTAATGTCACCACTGAAATTTTGTCTTAGGGGTGTCAATAACTGTACGGTTTACCCTATAATACATTAAGTAAATGTGCAAAAATAAAAGAAAATAATGTCTTGAATACGCATGTAGAGAAACTATCCAGTGATAGTACTCAACTAGTATCTAACTTAAAAGATCTCGAGGCCATTTTCTTAACCTTAGATTTAAATCAGTTGAGTAAAGTAAACCTTAAAAAAAAGAAATAAAAAAAAAAATGCTCCTAATGTTTATCTAGCGTTTAGTTAATATTCGGTATAATATAAATTAAAAATAAATGCGAACTACTCTTAAAGCTCTTTCAACCGATTAAAAGAAGGCAAAAATCGTCAAAATTGGTGAAAAAGTAACAATGACGCTTCCACTTTCGTGGTAGTATTGTCTAATGAGCCTGCGACAGTTCCTTCCTATAATACGGTGAAACTAAACCAGATGACAGTAGGGAAAATGTTGGATACAAATCAGCCAATTTCATGAGCATTATGCAAAAAAAGAAAACAATTATGTAAGCGCTTTATAACTTTCATCATGTTGATAAAAATAATCGGGACATTAGACTACTTTTAGTCATTAATTAACAATAAACCGGACCACTAATAATTCTAAGATTACATATGCAAAAAATTGTTTAATACATAAAAATATTGAAGAGAATTTAGTGATTTCTAATATAATATAAAAATGATAGGCGAAAACACAGTTTTACCTCACAATCACGATCAAAGTTCCTAAGGTTAAATAAGGTTCGAAAGTTATCTGATTGTTAATAACGATCCATTGCCTTATTAACAATCCTCGTAATTCTCGTGATTGTCGTGACAGGCGTGACGTACACTCTAATTACAAGCAAAACCTGAAAAATGTCAAGACAGCACTTTGTACACATTGGAACTGTGAGCGACAGTTGCTGGCATTGTCACTGTGCAATTTAAACTCTCAAATGAGCATGTTGGTTTACTATCTTATAGTTAAAAAGAACTATCTCATAGTGAATATATATATATATATATGTATATATATGTAGGGCAGGATGAGCAATTGGACAAAGTCACTGACAATAGGCTATCGTAGTTAAGTAACTGGTAGTAACTACTTGGAAGTGTTACTTCCCCCCGACTTTCTACACTAGTATATGTGATACCCGTCAGCCTAAAGGCGACTCGCTCTGACCGGACATAAGAGTGAAAACCCTATCCTGCGGCTCCCATTGAGGATCGCCATGTGGTTTTCCAACATGTCAGTAGGCGTCCGGAGGTTTTGGTTCATCGACTGCTTCGGGGAAAGAATTGTAGATCCTCAGGGCCTCCTGACTTTGAGCGGCCATAATCCGAGGGCCTAAACCAGTTTGTCACTATCCTTGAACCGGAAAGAGCGGACGTCTTTGGTGGAATGGGCATTGATATGGTTTGCAGCGACGTGAGGTTAGGGCTACTCCATCTAGGCTCCATAAATGTCTGTAACACGTTAGGTCCGATGACTTACATTCCCTTCTTAACAGCAGATTTTCACAAGAAAATGTCCGAAAGCCCGAACACTTCAAATACTCAATTTAGTCTATTTTTAATGAGATTATTGCATTTTAGCGCAGAAAATGTTGCTAACGGCTGAAATGCTGTTGTTTTTTAGAATCGGACTCCGAGGTCCGATTTTCGATAAAAAATGGAGTAAATCCTGTATCGGCCTGTCCTGCGCCTATTATGTCTAGTTCCAATTCTTACCAAGAGATAATGCCCTTGAGACGCTTATTGAATTCAATTTCTTGAACGCTTTCGTCATAGTATTCCCATCGTACCCCGACGTCCGATATCGTCTGTGGCTCATACTAGCAGTCGGACCCCGGGGATCGATACCGTCCAATTCAGGATACCCCTAAAATACATCACTGCACCTAACGTGTTAAGAAGACCCTCGCCACGCAGTCAAAGATCTGACTCATAACGTCTACTGCGATTACAGAAAAAATATATTTATATATACCAACATTTAGATGAGAAATTATTAGTAAAAGGATCTGTATAAATATATAAGTGAATCAAGAAAAAAATGAGATAAAATAACTTTAGACCACAATCTGAATATCTATAACAACTACACAAGGGTCAGTGAATATCTTTTTCGATAAATTTTGTATCTAGACACGTTGAATACGTTCAGTACTTGAGAGAATTGAGGTTGTTAGAAAATTTACTAACAATATTCCAGCCATTTTTATTTTTTAATATAAAATGGTGTATTTTTTTATCTTACGGACGACAAAATGTAGATATTTTTATTACACCTATCTTTACGCCACAGTAAGGATGTGGAATTCCTTGAAAAAAAAAAGAAAAAAAAGTTGTTATAATTAATTATTAATATATAATGATATATATATGTATATATATATATATTATATATATTTTTTTTTTCTCCCTATAGTACGCCCTATGCAAGAGGAGTTTATTGAATAATTGTGCATACTCCATGTAAAACTACATATTATACGCATACAATGTACAGTTCAAATTTTCTCTGAACAATGTAAAATTTAATAGCAGTAAATTAAATGTTTACCATGAAAAGATACATAAATAAAAATAGGAACAAAATAAAGTACAAAAAGAAGAACAAAATTACCTAACTAAATAATAAAAGCTTAATAAATAAATTAATAATAATTAACATATCCTAATACAAATATATCCTAAATAATTCTTAAAGTGGAATACATAGAAATAAATAAAATTATATTGTAAAATTAAAAGTGAAAATAATATATAAAAACATAAATTAAAATAATTTATAGATATTTAGTTTATTAATTAATATATAATAATAAAATATAGTTAATTAAAGTGTGTAATATTTACAGTGAAAGTTATAATTACAATAATAAATTATATTTACAAGCAAGATACAATAAGTAAAAGTTGGAAATAATGGGTGTTAATCCACTATTCGGTTTTATCGGTTTGGGTTATATTGTACGTGGTTCGTTTGTAAGTCGGTTCTGAATATGAGGGTCATTAGTTCCTTTTTGTATTTTTTGAGTATTTTGTCCTCTGGCACAGGCCACGTCTGTTCTTTTAGCAGGCAGCTTTTGATCAACTGATTTCTTGCTTGTTCGTTTATAGTGCAGTCGTAGAGTATATGATTAAATGTTTGTGGGGTTTGTCCGTCGCAGTTGCATGAGTCTGAGTTTGTCAGGTGGAATCTTTTAAAGTAGTGTTTAGTATATATAATTAGTATATATATAAATTAGTATATATATATATATATATATATATATATATATATATATATATATATATATACATATATTCCAATTATTAAATATTTGCTATTACATTTCTTTCCACTAATCACTCACAATTCATAACTCCTCTGAAGCCAAATTACGAGACAGTGTTTAAAGTTTTTTTTTTTTTTTTTTTCTTCAAGATAACACGCACTTGAACGTTTATAACATTATGTGTTTTTTATTTCAAAACCTTCAAACGAGTTGATAATGGAAATAAACACAGATAATTTTAATCTGTGACAGGAATACGAGGATTTATTTGTTTGTATAGTGCAATAGTTTCATTTCACTGCGTGAATGACTTCATTTTCTATATTTAACCGTCACCATGTGTAAATATATACATCATATATTTATTCTAACGCTTTTGACGTGCTCAATCCCGTTTATTGCGCATTGCGATGGTTCATATTGCAAATTTAGTATAAATGAAAAATGCTGCGTTTTATAATTATAAAAAAAAAAAATCTGGTGCGTGCTCGCAACACACAACTTTCACTTACCAACTTAGTTAGATAAGAAATTAATGCGTTTTTTTAATTGCCACTTCTCAAATGAACAGAACGGCTTTAATTATGTACAATGGTCAGTCATTAAAGGCGTACTCCGCATGCGTGGGCTCAACGAGTTTTATGAGTTGACTGAATATTTTTCTTTTTTTCTCCTCTTTATGTTTTCTTTATTTTTATCATATCTCATATTTAGCCATTTCTTATTTTTAGGCGTAACGAGAGACAGTTAATTTCCACATGTAAACAAAAACAAAGGTACTTTATAAGAAAGAAACAAACAAACAAAAAAGGCCCTCCCCCCAAAAAAAAAGCCCACTCAGAACATTTTAATAATGATATTAAAGAAAACCTTATTTTCATTAAACATGACGAATTTGATAAAAATCGTTAAAGCCGTTTTTGAGATAATAGAAAAAAAAGTAAAAATTGGAAAAAAAGTCATGAAATAAAGTGCCCCCTCAGTTGGACCAATTTTGATGAAATGTTGGCTTTTACATATTTGGTATATACATACATGAAATGCCCAGTTTCTTCAAAATCGTTAAAGCAGTTTTTGAGTGAATAAAAAATATGTACACGTGAAATTGGTACAAAATTTATTAAGTAAAGTCCCCCCTCCGGTTGATCAATTTTGATGAAATTTTTACAGTCGTACCGCAGGCATATACATACATTATATACCCAGTTTGATCAAAATCGTTAAAGCCGTTTTTGAGTAAATAAATAAAAAACGTGAAAATGATACAAAATTTATTAAGTAAAGTCCCCCCTCCGGTAAATCAATTTTGATGAAATTTTTACAGTCATATCTCGGGCATATAAATAGATGAAATACTCAGTTTAATCAAAATCGTTAGAGCCGTTTTTGAGAAAATCGAAAAAAACGTAAAAAGTTATTAAATAAAGTACCCCCTCCCTTTGAGAAATTTTGATGAAATTTTCGCTGTCACATCGCGGGTATATACATACACTAAATACCCAATTGCAGGTTCCCACGGTTTATAGTTTTTGAGCTAGTCTGTTCACACACACACACACACAGACACACACACACACACACACTTGAAAGGTTTAAATCAGCAATATCATTTCTCAAAGAAATACCCTTATCTAAACAAGAAGTTTGCACACCTCCATGGACACATAAACCACCTAATACAATATTCCGTTTAAACAAATTTCTAAAAAATAATACCTCTCCCTCCGATTACAAATCCGAATTTTCACTACTCCTTCAAAACATCCCAGAACCATTCATCATTTATACAGATGGATCTAAATCCGATAATTCCACTGCTTGTTCCTTTGTTACCCACAATTCCACTCACAAAATAAAATTACACAAGTTATGCAGCGTATATACTGCCGAACTACATGCAATAGCCTCGGCACTCCACTTCTCCATGTCAATAGAACAAAACAATATTGCAATAGTTACAGACTCATTAAGCTCTCTAAAGGGATTAAATAGTATGTACCCTAACCATCCAATCTCGCTTAAAATACATTCGTACCAACAAATGTTAAATAATATGGAAAAAAATGTTTTCTTTATTTGGGTGCCAAGCCATATGGGGATTAAAGGAAACGAACTCGCGGACATAGCAGCGAAACAGGCACTTAACCTCCCAGGACGGGGCCCGGCCATTTTAACACCCCAAGAAACGAGTTCTCCCCTAAAACAAAATATAAAAGAAAACTGGCAAGCCATGTGGAACGAGAGCCCACCGAGCAAATTAAAAACCATAAAAAAATCAGTGACCCCGTGGAATACCTCAAATCGCTCAAATCGAAGAGAGGAAGTTGCTATAACCAGACTAAGAATAGGGCATACCAACCTTACCCACATACATGTTATGGTAAAACAGCCATCCCCAAAGTGTCAGTATTGCGACGACATTCTTAAGGTAAAACATATTTTCCAAGAATGCTTGTTCTACACCTCCAGGTTAGCCACATTCGGAGTGACAAGCAATATTTCGGATGCACTTAGTAACAATGAGGATAAGGTCGCAGCGGTAGTGAAATTCTTAAAGAAAATAGATTTATTAAGAAAAATTTAATTTTTTTTTTCCCCCTTCATATTAAAAATAATTAATAATACATAATAAAAAAAAAAGTTAAAATACAATTAGTCTAAATTAAATATTTAATTCTATTTAATTTATAATATGGATAGAGACATGAATTTAAACTATTAAAAAGTAAAAGATGTGACGAGAAAAAATGTGAGATGGAGAAATTAATATTAAAAGGTACCTAAACAAGATTTGGGTATCAGTTAACAAAGACAAATAAATAGAAATAGGCATTGATGACCTTAGGGTTTTATGCCTATAAACCCCAATAAACAAACAAACAAACAAACAACACACACACACACATATTTCATATATAGGTAAGTGAAAGTAAAAATGTTCAATACTAGTAATTATACATTATCTCCAATTGATTTGTTTTGGTCAGAATCCTAAAGTTTGATAATGATTGATAAATATAAGAAATAAATTAAGATAAAGTTCTCTCAAAGAAACATAACTTATTACTTAAAGAAACATAACTTAACTTGCTTGAAGTAAAGCAAGACATTGGGATTGGTAGTTTAAGCCTTAATACGTGGGGAAGACGGATAGGCGTACTGTGCCTTGAATAAAAGATAAATGAGCTGAAGCTTTCCCATTTTAGGATGGAGAAGGTCATACATAAAACAGAACTGAGGCGGTCTGCCCAGTTTAGCAGTATATAGAACCCCTCGTTTTATATATTTATTTATTTATTTTATATATATATATATATATATATATATATATATATATATATATATATACAGTACAAGTCAAAAGTTTAGACTCACCCTTAGATTTTGTAACATAAAATAAGTAACAACATTTTATTTATTGGACAACGTAACAACTATAATTTTATTTTTAATTTATTTATAACTAGCTTTAATATCCCTGTTTCACCCACGGAATTTTGAAAACAATGGGAAAAGCCGTGGGTCCAGAAAAGTTCGTTAGGACAGAAATGAGATTTTTTTTTACTCCAACGGTTGATTTCGTAAAAATCTAATGTAAAGCGAGATCATAACGATTTTTATAACAATAAAGAATATACCCAAAGATTGGCTGTTATGCAATTTTAATATGGACAGGTGTTCGCACCTGGTATGAAAGAACCACTGAGCGAAATTCGGAGAATTTAGGACAAACGGTAAGTAATTCTATAAAGAACAAACAAAAAAAAACAAACTAACAGAATTTCATCTTTATTTATATAGATTGTATTTCGAAACAATCATATAATTTTTGAAATGTTATCTCTTGAGTTGCAATTATTTTTTTTAAACTTGAAGATTGTGAATTAAATACAAGTGAGTCTAAACTTTTGACCGGTACTGTGTATATATATATATATATATATATATATATATATATATATATATATATATATATATATCCTACTTTCCTTCTATGATAGTCCCAAAGAAGGAGAGTTTATTGGATGATATATAAATAAAAATGTAATCATGATTATGACTAATAATAAAAAATATGAATAATGATTGTAATCATCATTCACAAATCATTCTTTAGCGCGGAATCATTAATCATGAATTGTATTAATCACTGGTCCTGGAGTATTCATGAATATAATATATTCAACAATTATGAATAACCATTATTCATTATTAAATGTTAGTCAGTAATCATGATTAAGAAGAATTCATTATTCATGATTACTCATTACTCATTAATCATGACTAATGGGAATTCACTACTCATGATTACAGATCATTCATTAATCAAGAATAATATAAATTCATTAATCATGATTACAAAAAAATGATGATTGAAAATTTGTTTGATCTTTCCATTCTTGTCTATAGACCTTTACTAATACCCATTGGAATTAGAGGCTAATTCTGTACTTGTGACTTCAAATGCTGTTCAGTTGACTACAACCACTCTTAGGACTTGTCCTTGCTCATTAGGACAACTTTTAATTCAGAAATGCATCCTCGCCTTTAAATTTTAATGAAAAATGATTATGAATATATCATATTCATGATTGATGATTGGTGAATATTTGTTATTCATGATTGATGGATATTATATTAATCCTAGCTCATGAATATATTTTATTCATGAATTATGACTAACTGAATTCATCAGTATTCGCTAATCATGAATAACTGAATACCAGTTAATTTTCAAATGAATACGATAAACACTCAATAATCATTAAAAATACTCCGCACTGATTATGAATAATGGTTACTCATTATTCATTTGTTTTATGATTACAATTATTCATAATCATTAATCATTATTCAGATTACAATTCGCCCAACTCTGCATGCATTACATGTTATATTATATAGCGAACAATTTATACAATTTTATATACCAAAATTTTGGAACCATAGACCAGAAAAAGAATATAATTACTCATTTGAGTTAAACAAAACTAATTTAAATAATTTGTTATAGGTAGATAGAAAATACTTTTATTAATAATAATTACAGAATTTTATGTTATTTACAAAAGTGTTCAAAGTATGATTACTGACATAGCTACAGCTGTTTAGTCAGGAGTGTCTTTAATTTTAAAGTTATTTTAAATCTTAATGGTTTATTTATTGTATTTTCAAACATCTAATTTTATAATATAATTTTCTAATTACATCTTATGTAAGCTATTACTAATCAATTATCATATAATAATTTCCCAATCATGTCCTATAATAATATCTTTATTGTACCTAATTATAACAAATTATTCTTATATTTAGCGTCTCTGAATTACTCTGGACTCAAGCCATGTTTGGATGTCCACACGTTTGGATAGAAACATACGCTCTTCAAATAAAAAAAACTTTTGATAGAAAATCCTTATAATTTGTCATCTTATCTTAAAGAACAGAAACAGTTGATCAGTACACACCTCTAAATATTTTTTTGAATATAATATACGTATTTTTTGTTGGTCCTCTCATTTAAAGAATTGTGGAATATTAAAACCTTCGGTAAAACAAGTTGAAAATAAAATTATACAATCTTTTCTATATTTCCCCGAAAACTATCCGGAAAACATTGCTACTACGAGGAAAAAAAAACGAAATAAGAACGATAAATAAATGAATAAGAGATGGAGAATATAATGGGAGGAAAAATATGGTGAAACGGATTTTAGTTTAATAATTGAACAAGTAACTGAAATTGCTTACAATGAAAATTTAATAGAGGAAATCCTATCAGGTGAAAACAATGTCTCTCATTGATAGCAAGGAAATTTTTTGATGGAAAAAAAAAATATGAATTCTCTCATCTATCTCATTATTTTTGTACCTCCTTCCTTAAAACTTTTACTTTATTCTTTTCCTCAATTATAGAAATAGCGAATAGATATATTTTTTAAACAAACTAAATTTAAACAGTTAACAAATAGATAAATATATTTTTTCATAGGATGAGAAAATGATAGGATGATTTTCAGTTAACATTTTTATTTTGAAAAACCAACGATTCGATCCCCTAAAAACCTAAGTAGGCACAACCTCACTAAGTAACCCCTAACTCCTCTCACCTTATAATTTTTACCCTAAGTCTCTGAAATTACTCTGGACTCAATAAGATAAATATCAGATTTTATTTTATCATACTATATTATATATTATTATATATATTAAGTATATTATAATATACATATAATTATTTTCTTGCTGTGTGCCCAATACTTGCTCCCTATCGCCTTGCAGTTTTTGGAAAAAAGTTTTATCTTTTGAATTTAAGATTGAATTACTTAATGGTCGAAATTGGCCTCTTTTAATTGAATACGCAAAAACTGCTTGAAATTATAGAAACTAATCAGTTATGAGTTCTCCTAGGAGCTTAATTTAATTTTAATTTTTATTTAATTTCCTATTCATTAATAGTACTAAGTAATTTAGATGAATTTTATTCTGCTTACTAATATGTTTCTTTTAATTACTCAAATTTTGTTTAATTTTATTGTTTGTTGTTTCAAAATTATCATTCTTTTTGTAACTAAAGCGATTTTTGCCAGGATTTTCAGTTAAAACCTTTTTATTTTTAAAAGCCAACCTTTCGATCCAACTTGTGGATCCTCGTCAGGGCTTCTGAGTCCAGAGTAATACATATACTGAGGGTAATAAAAAAAAAAGGTAAAGTTGATTATACCCTCAGTCTTTGTATTACTATAGACTCAGAAGAATCCCTCATGAAGATCCACAAGTTGGATCGAAACGTTGGCTTTTAAAAATAAAAAAAGTTTTAACTGAAAATCCTGACAATCATTTAACCTATCTTTACTATCTATAATTAATAATTACAGAATAAAAATTTAATTATCATCTTCTAGCATAGATACTTCACATTTTGTTCATATATTTGTCTCCTTTTTAGCTGGACTGATGCAAATACATCAGTATTTGCATCAGCCATACAGCCATACAGCCAAGTAAATGGATATGGATTAAACAAAAAAAAAACCATAAAAATGTATGTACGAAGAGCAAATATTCATTGACAGCACTCAACAGTGACAGTTTAATCTCATGACTTTCTCTCTTGAAGAACAAACAAGAGAAAACCGGTAAAACCATATTTAAAACAATGAATTTGGTATTAGATAAACCTATGAAAAGAGAATATCTTCGTAGCACACATGAAGAAAATTATTGGAACACTCCAGGCGGACAATAAAATATAACTGGAGCCTCCAGCCAACATCCATCACTCAGTCATTTCACGCCGCTTTGTAAAATTACAGCCAACAAGATCTAATTATTGTTCGTAGCTCGTGTCAGCGACTTTTAGAAGACATTCGCCATCCTAAACTTTTCATCACGAACTTGTAATAATAACCTTAGCTTTTTGATGAGAATACGTAGGGTAACTGTACCAATAGTAGACAGTTTAAGAAAAAAAAATTATATTATTGACACGGTTTACCAATATATTGATGTTAGTATAATCTTTGTTATGAATTCGGTTTGGCCAATCCTTCTAGAAAACTAGGAATACAATACCCTATGGTCTACATTTACGGTTTTTATAAAAAAATGATTTCATAGATACTTCTAAAATGAACCAATAGTTGACATATCAAAATGTAAAGGTTTGGAAAGTTGGCATTTATGGTTTTTAAGTTGACACATTAATATTTCATTTCCAATGATTTTTAATGGGTAATAAGGACTACAATAAAAGTTAGTATCTTTTTTATTTATAAACTAGTAAATTCACAATGGAAACAAAATAAAATTTCACAATTTAATTATTTTATACACAAACAGCTTAAATGAGACAAAAAAACAAAACAAACATATTTAAATGAAAAATGAGATCACCCAGTTAAGTAAGTATGGAAAATTGATTTTAGTAATGGCCAAAGTTTCGTATTTTTAATGTTGGGTTTGCACAATTTTCGACTCTCCAATGATGAAGTGCCCAGTGCCCTTTTAGAAAATAAAGATGGCCACATTCATTGGTAGGATGAAATGTGTAGCATTTTGATATAGCATATAGCTACTAATAGCAAGTATCCTACGTTCTTTGCCCAATCGGGAAGTGGGGAGAGTCAGATGAGACCTTTGTCCATATAGGGATAGGATTATTGGCAATGCAATTTTGCTCTCGACGATCCCTGGATAGAGCACACTAGGTATAAATTCATAAAATAAGACACCGGTCATTCATTCAGACTCAGACTTTCATAAACCACCCCCAGATGGAACACTATTTGCGAATTCTGGCGGTAATTATGGATTAATATCTGTTCTAATAGTTGACACCAACATTTAAGCCCTAAAACATTGTATAAATATATTAAAATGGATATCAGAAGATTCTCATGAACTTAATGAATACCATAAATGTAATTAAAACATAATTGAACTAAAATATACCAACTAAAAAGCTTATTTAACTTGACTTCCACCTAAATGAAACAGGGTAGCAGAAACCAAGTTTTCAGGCCACTAGAAAATTCTCCATTATAACCTCTCACAAATAAGGTTGAGTTTTCATCAAACTAATGTCGATGGCAGCACAGCTAACTAGTATAACTTGCTAAATTACCGCCAAATTTTTGAACCAAAATAATCAACCCTGAATCTTATTATTCACAGTTTTTGTGCAAAACGTCAAATATTGGAGCACTTTCAACTTATGGTACACACAGTCAGTGTTTAGGATCTGAAGAGAGAAGACGTCCCTACTTAGCGCTCCCTGCTGTTCAGATAAGACTGAAATATCTATATCTATATTTATTATTTTCTTTTTTATCTCTTGAAAATTGTATTATATTTTTTGTGAAGAAGCACTTTTTATAATTTCTTTATTTTTATTTTAATTTATTTATTTTTTTTTTTTCTTCTCTCCGTATCTTCTTATTTTACTTTTGTTAATTTTAAATATGGGGGATCCCATAGACCTAAGTAGCCCGAAGGTTAAAAGAAAACGGCATCATGTTCGCCTTAAACAATTAGACGAAAATGCAACCCCAAAACACACGGCCCCGACGTTTTTAATAGTACAAAGGACAGACGAACAGAGCTTTCAAAAAGTCTCTCCTTTTTTAATTAATAAATTTCTTACTGGCCTAGTAGGAGAATTAAAAAATGTAAAGAAACTAAAAAACGGCTGTCTACTAGTAGAAACCAAAAATGGGAAACAGTCAGAAACACTATTAAAATGCAAAAATTTTGCAGGTCAATTTGATGTACAAGTATCCCCACACAATACTTTAAATTATAGTAAAGGAGTGATTAGATGCCAGGACCTACAGTTTTTAGAATTAGATGAAATAAAAAACGAACTCTCCGGCACCATCCACGATATCATCCGTATAAAAATAAAAAGAAACGGTAATGAAATATTAACTAATACATATATAATTACATTTCCGACACCAAAAACACCAGAAGCAATAAAAATAGGATTCTTAACAGTCAAAGTCCAGCAATACATCCCAAATCCCATCCGCTGCTTCAACTGTTTGGGATTTGCACATCCCACAAATTTATGTAAACAAAAATCCAAATGTATTCAATGCGGCGGAGAAAAACATGAAGAAAATTCAAAATGCAACCTGCCAGCTAAATGCGCAAATTGCGATGGGCCCCACCACGCCTTAGATCGCTCGTGTCCCGTTTTCGCTATTCATAAAGAAATTAAAACTATTCAAACGATAAATAAAATACCGCTAAACGAAGCAAGGAGAATATATAAGGAACAAAACCCCTCACAGTTTAACAAATCTTTTTCTGAAATCGTTAAACAAAAAATAAAAATTACTGAAAAAAAGGAAATAGGTATTCAAACAAATATGGTATTTAATTTTGGTGAAAGCTCTAATGATAAAAAATTCCTGACTAAAAACAACATTAGCCCCCCTTTCCTACACCCATCCCCCCCGCTTGCCCCCTCCGTTCCCCTCCCCTCCACATCACAAACTCCTCCCCTCCCCCCACCCCCCACTCCTACGCCTAAGCCAGCTCGAAGCTCGCGGTCGAGATCGGCGGCCAGGCTGGCCTCTCCTCACCCCCCACCACCTCCGTCAGCCGAAGGCACCGCTCTCTCGGATGACAATAAGTTAGTCGTATCTGACTCTATGGATACCCTAGAGTCAGATATCAACTCAGAAGGAGAGTTTACTCTCGTTAATAATAAAAAATCGGGCAACCGAAAAACTAAAAAAACATCATGATCAAAAAAATATATCACGAAATAACCGTTACCTACGAATACAATTACTATTATGTAATAACTGTTTTTAAACCCAGTCCTTGCCCTAACTCATATACTTATTATTTAAATGTCAATAATAATCTAACTACAATAAGATTCCGTAATAACAAACTCACTTTCATCAATAACAATATTGCAGTACTAGTCATGTTGATAAATATTTACAAGCCGCATATTATCGCCATTATAAACAATTACTCTTTCCTACTACCGCTGTTTGTTTATAATGATTACTCTGGTTATTACAATTTATTCTACTCCTCCTCGTCTCTACAATATTTTTTTATTACTGTTGGCATTACCTCTACCTGCATTTATTTTACTGCGGGCATAAACATGGCTATCAGTATACAAATTCCTGTTTATTTTCTTATATATAAATATAATAACAAAGACCACCACCATAAAATATTACTTACAGACATCAAATCTAAATATAGTTTTGAAGCACAGTGGTGGTTTCTTAACACCAGGCTGCCTAAAATATGTGAGTATATAATGTATGTGTGCATGCGCGCGCGCGTGAGTGTGTATTTTTTTTTTTTTTTTTTTTTTTTTTTTTTTTTTTTTTTTTTTTTTTTTTTTTTTTTTTTTTTTTTTTTTTTATCTACATATGTCTTACGGGTTATGTATGTATGGATCTGTGGATGAATACATTCCTAATAACTCCAAAATATGTCAATAGTTCAATGGAACTGCAATGGTGTAAAAACCCATTTTAATGATTTAAAAATACTCATACAAGATGCGGACCCGTTTTGCATAGCTCTTCAAGAGACTCACCTTAAAATCAGTGACAATTTTACTATGAAAAATTTTGAAATATATAGGAAAGAAAATCTAAACAGTTATCACGGAATTTTAATAGCTATCCACAAGTCTGTTTACTCTGAACCAATTAACATTAATTCCCATCTCCAAACTATAGCAGTCAGGGTGCACAAAGACTTTTCTTTTACCATATGTAACATATACCTTCCCCAAGACCGTACAATAGACACACAACAACTTATAGATATCTACAATCAATTACCACGACCAGTACTTTTTATCGGGGACGTTAACGGCCATAATCCTCTATGGGGGTCCCACGATAAAAACACTAGAGGTAAAATAATTGAAAATTTTTTAGACGCCACTGATCTACTTCTGCTCAACACCGGAGAACATACATTTTTTAGTTCAAGCCATGGTACCTATTCTCACATAGACATTTCTTTAACCAATAGGGCTTTATATAATATTATAAATTGGACGACATTACCAGACTTGTACGGTAGCGATCATTTTCCGATCCTAATAAAATTTAATTCCACAAATCCGACAAGAATGAAATCAAGATGGATCCTAAAAAGAGCTGATTGGACTCTATTTACATCCCTTGCGTCTCCACCCCAAACTCCTCCGTACCAAATGAATATCGATAAAGGTTGTGAAACCATCACGAATAAGATCGTAGATGCAGCTAAAGCCTCAATACCAACGACATCCGGGTCACCACGAAGGCCGCTTTTACCTTGGTTTAATGATGCCTGCAAAAAAGCAATTAAAGATCGCCGAAAGGCCTACAAAAATTTTCAAAAATCCATGACCTCCGAAAAATTAATAGAATATAAAAGATATCGTGCCATGTGCAGACATGTAATAAAGCAATGCAAGACCGAGTCGTGGAAAAATTTTGTCAATTCCATTAATTCTTCTGCATCTTCAACCGAAGTGTGGAACAAAATACGTAAAATATCAAGTACTCCCCTTCCCTGTCGCCACACCATTTTGGTCAACGGACAACTGTCAGACGATCCTCTACCCGTCTCTAACACATTTGCAGACTTCTTTTCTGAAATATATAATTCCGGGAGAAACCCAACCAATCATGAAGCACCGGACAGAGAAATAATAATGGATGACGGAACATTACATTACAACCTCCCGTTCTCTATGTGGGAATTCAAAAACATATTAAATAACGTTAAAGGCTCATCCCCTGGCCCTGACCTTATCCACTATGAAATGATAAAAAATCTTCCAGAAAACACTCTAGAATGGCTACTTGGGTATTATAATTATGTGTGGTCCTCCGGACAGTTTCCACATAATTGGCGCGATTCGTTGGTAATCCCAATTCTAAAAAGCGGAAATGACAAACGTTTACCAACTAGCTATCGCCCCATATTTCTCACGAGTTGCCTAAGTAAAATAATGGAACGAATGATCAATAAAAGACTAATGTGGATCATAGAAAACAACAATTTAATTCAACCTTTTCAGTCAGGATTCCGGAAAGGCAGATGCACATTAGACCATTTAGTTACCTTAGAAGCCGAAATTCAATATTCCTTTGTTAATGCACAACAAACACTTGCAATATTTTTTGATTTGAAAAAAGCTTTCGATAGCATTAACCACTCCATCATTCTCAATAAATTATTAGCTGTAGGAATAAAAGGTCGAATGTACAATTATATTGAACAATTTCTTTCGAATCGTCACTTTAGGGTTCAAATAGGATCTGAACTATCAGAATACCGAGAACAGCTCAACGGCGTCCCCCAGGGCTGTGTCCTCAGTCCAACACTATTCTGTTTGGCGATAAGCGACTTAGGACTGAACTTGCCAAGAGGTGTCAAGCCGCTGTTGTTCGCCGATGACCTTGCCATATTTTGCCGATCTGACAATATTTCCACTATAAAATGCAAATTACAAGACGCTGTTAGTATAATCCAAAACTGGTCCCTTTCCATTGGTCTTCATTTCTCTACCGAAAAAACCAAATGCGTTCATTTCAGTCGAAAAAGAAACACACCCCATTCACCCGATTTATATCTTGGAAACGCTTTAATTCCATACTCCGACCAGCACAGATTCTTAGGCATGATCTTTGACAGACGAATGACTTGGGAACCGCACATTTCTGCCCTAAAAACAACCGCTACAAAAAGAATGATGGTGTTAAGGTATCTGAGCAATACTTCCTGGGGCGCGGACAGACTCACGTTGCTTAGGCTCTATAGAGCTGTAGTATGCTCCAAACTTGACTACGGGTGCTTTATATATGGCTCTGCACGACTCCGGGTCCTAAATAAATTGGATGCTGTACATCATACAGGTATTAGGATAGCGACTGGCGCTTTTCGAACAAGCCCTATCCTGAGTCTTTGCGCTGAAGCCGGAATACCCCCTCTCCTATTTCGAAGAAAAAAACTGGCTATAAACTATATTTCAAGATTACTCCCTCAAAATAAACATCCTACACATAAATACATTTTTAACCCAAGATTTTCTAACGCTTTCAGAAACAAACCCAATTCCACACTCCCGTTGTCAGAAAGAATTTATTCGGCCATTTCATTCCTCAAGAACTTACCTATTCACCAAACAGAAAATGAAAACCCACCTTGGATATACAAACCTCCTAAAACAATTATCCATCTCTCCCGATTACCCAAAAGCGATACCTCACCCACAGAATACAAAACTGAATTCCACCGTCTCTTACAAAGCTTTACAGATCCATTCTTAGTGTATACCGATGGTTCAAAATCTGAAGATGCTACAGCTTCCGCTTTCGTTACCAACAATTCCACACATAAAATAAAACTCCATAAATTATCCAGCATCTACACCGCAGAACTACATGCCATAGCCTCAGCCCTCCACTTCTGTATGACAGTTACATCAAACACAATAGTTGTAATATCCGACTCATTAAGTGCTCTAAAAGGTTTAAATAACATGTACCCAAAACATTCCGTCTTACAAAAAATTCATAATTACATCTGTATGCTCGACAATCTAGAAAAATCAGTTTACTTCGTATGGATCCCCAGTCACGTGGGGATAGTTGGTAATGAGCTAGCAGATAAGGCAGCGAAGGAAGCACTCACACTTCCCGGTCGAGGCACTGCTATACTAACTCCGCAAGAAATCAGTTTTCCTCTTAAAAAGGAAATATCAGATAGTTGGCAATGCATGTGGAACGAAAGCCCTCCTAGTAAATTAAAATATATTAAAAAAACCGTAAAACCCTGGACCACATCCTATCGTTCAAATCGCAGGGAGGAGGTCACCGTGGCTAGGTTGAGAATAGGCCATACAAACCTAACTCATCTGCATCTTATAACCAAACAGTCACCACCAACATGCCAACACTGCAATAGCCCTCTCACTGTTAGTCACATTTTTCAAGAATGTCCATATTATATCTCCAGCTTAAATAAACTATCTCTTCGACCAGATATAACAATAGCATTAAGTAATAATCAGTCAAATATAAACACGGTTGTAAACTTCCTTAAAATAAATAAATTAATTAACCAAATATAGAAATAAATAGTAGCATAATTTACAACAGGTTTCTCTCTACTTATCTATTTTGCCTTTCTTTCCGATGTATTAACTACATTTCTTTCGAAAACTGACGATATTAATCTCAAGAAAATAAAATAAAGTCTAACAGGCGTTGATGACCCCGGAGGTTTTACGCCTTAAAGCCCTAAGAAACAAACTTATGGTACAGTTACCCTATATATCGTTTTTTTTTTTTTTTTTTTAATTTATTCTTTTAACAGTTTCATTATAATAATAATTTATTTATAAACAATATTTGATGAATTTACAATGTGGAATAGTTTATTAGCAGTGATTAATTATGTGTTAATGCGCTGTTGTAAAAGCACAAGCTACTACTATACCTGGCAAGACGGATGTGGTTTTGACCTTGTTGGTAAATGTCATGTCAAGACTTGCCAACTCTAAGCTGGCCCCGCACATGTACTTGTTTCGTCAGTCTAATTGCTCTTTATCCAGATCCATTTTTACTTTTATTAATTATACTTATTTAGTCATTAATTATTAAAGGTTATTTGTGAAAAAGAGCTCCATTTTCTATAGCATTGAAGGAATAATATTCCTTTATAATTTTTCTACCAAAAAAAAAAAACATTTCGTGACTTACTTGCACTTGGTTTGTGTGTATGCCCAATAATTTTATAATTTTCATGGAATATGTTGTAGATACATCAGGCATTTTTTTTTTTTTTTTGTAATTTTTTTAGAATTACGATTACCTAATTTTGAAAGAAGACGCCTCGTATATAACGTAACCAATACATGTTTGTATTTATGAGGAATTCGAAGAGGAAAAATAATCAAGTTCTTAAGTCGTTTCACAAAACATATGCTCTAAGCCCTCAGAAAAAAGTACCTACCGGAACTCGATATAGCTACGGGAAAAATCATAAAAATGGAAGATGGAACTATTAAAAAAAAAGTTTTAAGCTGAAGCCGTAAAAGTTGGAACTGAAGTATTGGATAGAACTTAAAATAGTCACCCAAGAATCAATACGCGCTTCTAATAGACAAAGCTATGATAAATCGAAGTTGACAAGTTCAGAAATAACTTAACCCATAGATAATATACTTATTTATATAGTTAATCGTTGATTTTAAATAATATTAAATACATAATTTTGTTTAAGTATCATCCATATAAATACAGATGAAATTCTGTTTGTTTGTTTGTTCTTTATAGAAATCCATACCGTTTGTCCAAAATTCTCCAAATTTCGCTCAGTGGTTCTTTCATACCTGGTGCGAACACCTGTCCATATTAAAATTGCATAACTTGAGCCAATCTCTGGGTATATTCTTTATTGTTTTAAAAATCGTTATGATCTCGCTTTACATTGGAGACGAGTCGAAATTCCCCGGGTGAAACCGGTATATACAGCTAGTAATAAATATGATTGGGTATCAAACAATTTATAGTTTCATCCATTTTTTTTTTTTTTTTTTAATATATATTATGTAAATATATGTAATAATAATTAAAAAAAAGAAGAAAATAAATCAGATAATTATTTTAAAACACATTCAACTTTTTATGTCCATTCTAAAGCCATTCAGCTAATTTCAAAAGTTTGTTAGGGCAATAAAGACTTGATTTTATTTTTAATAAATCGGAAATAAATAACACAGTTAAATTAATGTCCCCTTAAATAAAAATGGATAGACGATAAAGAGGCATAATAAATATTTTGGTCGTAATCATTAGGCATAAATATTTTTTTCAGAAATAAATACAAAAAAAAAATTAAGATAAAAAGAGGTTAAGAGAGAGGGTTTGTAAGTGCTTTTTATTTCATTGATATCATATTCTATAAAGCTCTCATTATTGGTCTTTTTATAATAAGAGTGAAAACATATTTTTTCGAGGATAATAATCATTGGTGGTACAATTGTTACCCCCGCGCTCATCCATGAAAATTAATATAAGTGATGAGTTAGATTTAGTTGTTTTCGTGTTAATCTGTAATAAACAGAAAATATAGGTTCATTTTAACGGTTTGATATGGGGAGCTTCCTAAGTATTATGGAAGGCACCCTAGTCATTTTGTGAGAAAAAGAAACCACTGGTAGAAAAAGAAACTACTGGTAAATCTCATTACAAATAGTTTGAAGATTACGCAGATTCAATCCTAATAATGTGCACAACAAAACTATTTAACTTGTATCATGCCTTAATAACTACCAATGGTTGTAAAATCAGGATAAATAGTTAAATTTAAAAGTTTTCGTACCGGCACAAACATAAAACACATGAAAAGTCACTAACTGCGGCTGAGGTCGACACCAGTAATCCCACGCGCCTTATAAACTTTTACTTCAAGTTCACGGCGTTTTTACTATTATGTTTCTGCAAATAATTTAAATATTAAGGGTGCTAACATTACGCTTTAGTGCGCATAATACCACCTTTTCCTCTTTTAATAATTCAAATAAATTCAAAAACAAATCGTTGTATTGATAATTCACTAGGAGTTGAGTCCATAGTACAAATTTATTAGATAAAAATATTGCCCTCTTTTGATCTTAATTTTTTTTTGGATTTATTTCTGAAAAAAAAATATTTATGCCTAATGATTACGACAAAAATATTTATTATGCCTCTTTATTGTCTATCCATTTTTATTTAAGGGGACATTAATTTAACTGTGTTAATTTAACTGTAAAAATAAAATCAAGTCTTTATTGCCCTAACAAACTTTTGAAATTAGCTGAATGGCTTTAGAATGGACATAAAAAGTTGAATGTGTTTTAAAATAATTATCTGATTTATTTTCTACTTTTTTTTTTTTTTTTTTTTTTGAATTGACATAATATATTAAAAAAAAATGGATGAAACTATAAATTGTTTGATACCCAATTATATTTATTACTAGCTGTATATACTCGTATCCAATATAAAGCGAGATCATAACGATTTTTATAACAATAAAAAATATACCCAGAGATTGGCTGAAGCTATGCAATTTTAATATGGACAGGTGTTCGCACCCATACTAAACAAGAACCACTGAGCGAAATTTGGAGAATTTAGGACAAACGGTATGGATTTCTATAAAGAACAAACAAATCGAATTTCATCTTTATTTATGTAGATGATACATAAAGAAAATTATGTATTTAATATTATTTAAAAATTAACGATGAATTATATAAATAAGTATATTATCAATAGGTTAAGTACTATCTGAACTTGAATTGTCAACTTCTATCTACCATAGCTTTGTCTATTAGAAGCGCGTATTGATTCTTGGTTGCCTATTGTATATTATTTCATAATGCTGGAATGCATGTACGAGCAAACCATTCGATTTATCAGTCTTATGTGTTTTGCGTGAAGCTAATATTTTTTTTTTATAGAGAAGATAATCATTTTCTGTTAGAAACATAAATCAAATTATACGGTCGCATTTTGTCAGAGACCTGGTTCTATGCCATAGAATTGAATTTTATTTCTTTATAATATTTTAGGAGAAATTAGAAAAGGTTTATAGGAGACTTTAACAAATAGGAAAAATGTTTTTCCCTTGGTAGCCTGACTTGCCCTGAAGACATCATCACCTTGCCGTGGCGGTCAAGCTTGCTCGTACTAAGATTGTCTTAATCCAAGTATAATTCTTATATACTCGCGCGCATGACTCTTATCGTCAATATTTCACATTTAACATATTAACCGTATCTGTTAATATAAAAAAAAAAATTCTTTTATTTTATTTCGTTTTTATCATGGTGCCCTTCTGTAAACCTTTACATTTATTGAAGAGGTATTAATGCTTATATAGCGAAAAAACGATAAGGGTGCCCATAATACCTACAGTACCAGTCAAAAGTTTAGACTCACTTGTATTTAATTCAAAAAGTTCAAGTTTAAAAAAATAATTGTAACTCAAGAGATAACATTTCAAAAATTATATGATTGTTTCGAATACAATCTACATATATAAATAAAGATGAAAATCTGTTTGTTTTTTTCTTTTTTTTTTTTGCTTGTTCTTTATAGAAATCCATACCGTTTGTCTCAAATTCTTTAAATCTCGCTCAGTGGTTCTTTGATTCCAGGTGGATATTAAAATTGCATAACTTCAGCCAATCTCTGGGTATATTCTTTATTGTTAAAAAATTCTTCATGATCTCGCTTTACAATGTTTTTTTTTTTTTTTGCGAAATCGACCGTTTGAGTAATAAAAACGGCCTAAAAAATCCTATACAGCTATAATCATGTAAATAAAGACGAAATTCTGTTTGTTCTTTATAGAAATCCATACCGTTTGTCCTAAAATCTCCAAATTTCGCTCAGTGGTTCTTTCATACCAGGTGCAAGACCTGTCCATAATAAAATTCCATTACTTCAGCCAATCTCTGGGTATATTATTTATTTCTATAAAAATCTTTATGATCTTGCTTTGCATTAGATTTTTACGAAACAATTGTTGGAGTCGAAAATAATCTCATTTCTGTCCTAAAGAATTTTTCTTAATCTACGGATTTTCTCGTTGTTTTCCTAATAACCTGGGTGAAACCGGGATATACAACTAGTTATAAATAAATTAAAAATAAAATTATAGTTGTTATGTTGTTCAATAGATAAAATGTTTTTATTTATTTATTTGACAAAATCTAAGTTGAGTCTAAACTTTTTACTGGTACTGTATCTCAATGAGCAGTGTATATATAACTAAACATTATCCTACAATAGGGGTTCGAAAATAATGTGGAGCTGCTCATGATATGAAGAAGTCTGATCTGATATGAGTCTAGAAGACGAATAAACTTATCTGCCTTGTTTGCATAAGGAAATTACCTGAAAATGGGACTGTGCACGTCGGGACGAATCATAAAATCCTAGGATAAGAAGATAATGTACACGTAGCTGGAAGAGGAAGCGATAAATAGGACGAAGAGAATATGATAAGAAAAGTCGATCAAGTCAGCCTATAAGCAATCGTATATGAAGATAAAACTTAGTATGGTAAGCGAAAATATCCACACAAACAGGAAATGTTAAGATATAAAATCGTTCCTAAGAGTCAATAAATGATCGACTATCAGAGATAAAGTATGTTGAGTCTAGGATACTGATAACTGATAAATAAAAAGTAGTCACAAAGTAAACGTATAATAATTATTATATGGGTGATTATAAAATTATGGTGGTATTTGCATTTTCTATATGTCAGCTAATACTTGTCCATTTCCAATTAGCTAAAGGCTGATGGACGTTGTCCTATATATTGGAAGATTATATTGCTAATTAATCATTACTTATAATATAAAAATCTTCCTACCAAATTTAGAAGGAAAAAAAATAAAAAATAATAATAATTGATGTTTTTCAAAGTACTGTTCAGAAAGTCTGGGATATTACATAATCCACTCGGAGTTTGATAGTAGAAAATCTGTTTCGTACGAAAGATGGGTGAACAAAAAATTATACCTATTTAAAAATGATAGGTACTGACTTTCCGAGAGTGTTAAATCAGAGGATTTATTTTTTTAAATATTTAAATATATAATGAACGACTTGACCCTTAAGATTTTATTATCCTTAGTGTAAAATTACCATAAAATAATTAGGGTGCAAACCACATAGAGTAATTATCCATTTATTTAGTTAAATTAATTTTTAAAGTTCATTACTACAATGTTTTATTCACATTCTTTTCCTTTACAACTCACCCTAGTGGTGTTTAAGAAGGTTCCCGATTTCTTGTTTTATATTCGTACATAACATTTCTTTTTTTTAGGGGATCTAAAAAATAAATATGTTACTGTCCCCAAATTGACGTAAAAATAATCAGGAAACATGTTAACTTTACAAACGATCAGGGACAATTTGTATACATACATGAATGACTTACAATTTAATTCGACGTATGATAATAATCACTTTCTATAGCTGTATCCCAATTATAAAAAACAAAATTCGTCCGGCTAGAATTTTACTTATTCTTAGGGAAACGTGACGAAAAATAATCATTGAATATTGAAGAATGCATTAAAGAGAACATGAAAATATTTTATCGTCATACTGACGTGGATTTTATTTCAAGAGATGCTACATAAAGAAATATTTTATTGCGAAAGTCGAGAAAAAAAAGTTGTTTTTTATTTTTTTTTTTTATTGTTATTTCTCCAATAATTCCATAAACAATAGACATATACAAAAGTCAAAATGAAGAATAAACAGAAATACAATTAATAGATGTAGCTCTGAGATCAGGGTTCTGAAAATTGAAAACGTATGTTGTCGCTTTAGTTGGGTCGGTAAAAAAAAAAAATAAATAAACAAATAAAAGATGGGTCCGAAACGTTGACTAAGTTGAGTTAAGGTGTAATATTATAAGAGGGTTGATTATCTTCAATAATGAAATATTTTAGAAGTGAATAACATTATAATCCAAGAAAAGAAATTCAAAATAAAAAAAATCAAGCATCCCAAAATACCTGTCTTCTCGTTTTATATTTGTACCTAATAAGCAATTTTTTTTTTTTTTTTTTTTTTTTTTTTTTTTTGTAGGGGGTTTAAACAATAAATATGTTAAGGTCCCCAAAGTAACTTATGTAAGCCACTCATATTACCAAGAAAGAGATAGACGTATCCCTGATTTGCATAGTTATGGTTTTGAAATTGTTTAATAGCCGTAAATTCATTTGCCGAGCTGGAATCGACTAATTAACAGATTGCCTAAGACCTTCTCCAATAGATTATGCTATAGCTAGCGTGATAGGAAACCATCCCGGTTGTAATTGGCTGTAGGAAATGAAAGGCTAATGCATTTAGTCCCTATTTGAAAGTTGTTCTCTGCGGTTGCACTTTTCATTTGAAAATAAAAGAAAATACCACAAAAAAAAAAAAAAAATAAAAAATATATATAGATCTTTGATGTGGAATGATTTCTATTTAACGGTATCTGGAAAGAGGGTGGTAGTTTTATTTCATTCACTTACTTATTATACACACATGTGTAAATATATATATATATATATATATATATATATATATATATATATATAATTTAGGTTAAAAGCAAAAGCTTTTCCTAGTTTTAATATTCTTTTATAATATTTTGAGTTCAACCCAACCAACCCTGGTAAAATGCGTGTTTAAAAATACTATACAGTACCAGTCAAAAGTTTAGACTCACCCTTAGATTTTGTAAAATAAATAAATAACAACATTTTATTTATTCAACAACATAACGACTATAATTTTATTTTTAATTTATTTATAACTAGCTGTATATCCCGGTTTCACCCAGGGAACTTGGAAAACAATGAGAAAAGCCGTGGGTCAAGAGAAGTTCGTTAGGACAGAAATGAGATTTTTTTCGACCCCAACGGTTGATTTTGTAAAAATCTAATGTAAAGCGAGATCATAACGATTTTTATAACAATACAAAATATACCCAGAGATTGACTGAAGTTATGGAATTTTAATATGTACAGGTGTTCGCACCTGGTACAAAAGAACCACTAAGCGAAATTTGGAGAATTTAGGACAAACGGTATGGATTTCTATAAAAAACGAACAAAAAAAAAAAAAAAAAGAAAAAAAGAATTTCATCTTTATTTATATAGATTGTATTCCAAACAATAATATGATTTATGAAATAATATCTCTTGAATTACAATTATTTTTTTAAACCTGAAGATTGTGAATTAAACTGCTCAACAATACTATACTATTTAAAAAAAATACTATATGTATAAAAACAAAAAAGAAAGTATCTTCAGTTTATTTTTTCTTTGATGTGATGTGTCATTTTTTCATGCATCATCCGCCATATTATGTATTTTGTTATTACTATAACTCTGGATAGAATGTTTTTGTTTTTTTTTGTCTTTCTCTCACGATTTAAATATTGAAGATTGATTAAGAATTTGACCATAGATATATGAAACTAATAAAATATATGCCAACGCCCACAACCATTCCTTTGACTTAGAGAACCCCTCCATATTAGCTACTGTACCAAACCACGATAAACGACTCCTCTCAGAATCCATTTTCATCCTTCTGGAAAAAAATAACCCTGTAAATCATAAAACAGATAAAGAGATAATTTCATCCAATTATTATAACATCTTCCGCATCCTCAAATCCTAGTTTTGATTTTATAGGTATCCGCAATTATCGATGTACCTCTGTATTATTATTATTTTTAGTATTGTATAACTTCCTTCTGTACATTTTTCAATTTTTTATGCATTGTTACCTTATGTATTATCTCAATTTTGTGTTATTATTGAGTCCAGACATAACAATTTGTATACAGTACCATCTATTTTCTTAGTTTATAATATTTTATTTTCACTCAGTTGTCATGTAGCCTTTCACTTCAAAAGGTTTCCCCCGTCATAAACCTTTGAAGTCGGCAAACTATCCCCTACCACTACCTCTTACCTTATTTTACCTTCAGTCTTTGTATCTACCTTGACTCAGAAGGTAAATATCAGATTCTATTTTATCTTGCTAACCAGCTACTTATTTAAATATTCATTTATAATGCTTACCATCTTTTATATTATTATATGTTCTGTAAAATATTCATTTATTGTCATCCTCTAGCATAGCTACTCATATATTTGTTTTCTTTTAGCCCTGATGAAGATCCACAAGTTGGATCGAAACGTTGGCTTTCGAAAATAAATTTTTTTTCAAACCAAAAATTCTGATCATCATTTAACTTAAGATTAACAGTTGACTATCTCTCACCTCTAATAAAATATTTGTGAATACTTCTGTACGTTCGAAAAGCAGAATATATTACCACATTAATGCCCTCCTCAAGAATTCTCTTCTTTTTTTTTTTTTTCCTCCCGAAACTCCTTGTCCGTCTCACATTCTAAAATAGATAACGTCCAATAATTTAGAATAAAGTGATCCTTACATCCAGTGGGCAGCCTATCTTTAGAGTTAGTGGTTGTTTTTAGAAGACAAATGGTCGGTAGAGTAGGGTACCGTCGTGGATCTTAGCGGCTTTCTAAAAGATGTAGTTCTTCACCAGCTGTTACGCTGACACTTCTTGACTTTCCAGTTATTTTTGGAAAATGGAATGACATTATTTAAGGATACTTCGGTTATGTTTTAGAGTCTAACTTTATATCTACAAAATTATACAGGCGAATTATAAGGTACATTTGTGGAAAACATTTCGAAAACCGGCGAAAGGAAGACCTTTCTGTCTAATTCAATATCAATCAAAATATTTTCAGCGCTTTTAGTGAAAACCGTAAAAACAGGATAAAACGATAATTTAGTAAACGATAGGATAAAACGATAGGATAAAACGATAATTTCGTTCAGTGGTTCTTTGATACCAGGTGCGAACACCTGTCCATATTAAAATTACATAACTTCAGCCGATCTTCACCTGATATTCTTTATTGTTATAAAAATCACAATGATCTCACTTTACCATGTTTTTTTTTTTACGAAATCGAACGTTTCTTTAGAAAAATGAAATTCCCCATGTGAAACCGGGATATGCAGCTATAATCTATGTATATAAAGATGAAATTATGTTTGTTCTTTATAGAAATCCATACCGTTTGTCCTAAATTCTCCAAATTTCGCTATGTGGTTCTTTCAGACCAGGTACGAACACCTGTCCATATTAAAATTGCATAACTTCAGCCAATCTCTGGGTATATTTTTTATTGTTATAAAAATCGCTATGATCTCGCTTTATATTGGATACGAGTATATATAGCTAGTAATAAATATAATTGGGTATCAAACAATTTATAGTTTCATCCAGTTTTTTTTTTTAATATATTATGTCAATTCAATAAAAAAAAAAGTAGAAAACAAATCAGATAATTATTTTAAAACACATTCAACTTTTTATGTCCATTCTAAAGCCATTCAGCTTATTTCAAAAGTTTGTTGGGACAATAAAGACTTGATTTTATTTTTACCAGGTGTGTAAATATGAAACCGGAATTTTTCAAATAGCAAATAAGAGTTGATTGTGTAAAAATGATACATACTTTTTTATTCGAAGTACTGTCCTTCGCTATCTATGCATTTTCCCATCATTCAGGCAATTTGTGGATTCCCCGCCAAAATAATGCTTCCTCTTCTGAGTCAAACCAATCACTTAACCAATTTCGAACATTTTCATAAGAAGTGAAGCGCTGCTCAGCTAGTGCGTGTCCCATCGATGCAAATAGGTGGTAATCGGATAGAGCCAAATCTGGTGAATAAGCGACATGCGGAAGAATTTACCAACCAAACACTTGGATCGTTTCCTAAAATTCTCCAAATTTCGCTATGTGGTTCTTTCAGACCAGGTACGAAACCGGTATATACAGCTAGTTTTTATATAATTTTATTATTATTATTATCATTATTATATATAAATGCATAAAAAATACAATTGGAGAAGTAAAGTTAAAAAATTACGAGATGGGACCCTTTTAGTTGAAGTTTTCTCAGATATCCAATCAAAAAAGCTCCTTATAGTTTTTACGATTTTTTATGTCCTTTTATGTTAAAAACTGAAAATTATTTGTATTGTCCACGTAGCGGAGCCCTCGAGTTTGAAGACAAATTTTAAATGGCTCCGCTCCGGAGACCTCGAGTGCAAAGGGTTAAATAAGTAACTGGTTAGCAAGATGAAATAAAATCTGATATTTACCTTCTGAGTCCAGAGTAATACAAAGACTGAGTGTAAAATAAGGCGAGAGCTAGTGTAGGGGGTTAGTTTGCCGGCTTCAAAGGTTTATTACGAGGAAACCCAACGCTTTTGAAGTGAAAGGCAACATGACATAGCAAGTACATGAAAAAAAAATATTAAAACTAACAAAAAGATGGTAGTGTATACAAATTGTTATGTCTGGACTCAATAATAAGACAAAAAGTGAGATTATACATAAGGTAACAATGTATAAAAAATATAAAGAAGGAAGTTATACAATAATAACGATAATAAAAATTCAGATGTACATCGATAATTGTGGATAGCTATGAAGTAAAAAATAGGATTTGAGGATGTGGAAGATGTTAGAGTAAGTGGATGAAATTATCTCTTTATTTACAGGAGTTATTTTTTTCCAGATGGATGAGTATGGATTCTGAGAGGATTCGTTTATCATGGTTTGGTACAGTAGCTAATATGGAGGGGCTCTCAAAGTCAAAGGAACGGTTATGAGCAATGGCATGTTCTGCTAATTTAGACGTTAATTAATTACGCGTTGAAATACTGCATTTGTGTTGGTAAATCCGTTTTTACTTATTTTTGTTTGTATTTGCTCTCTAAAGTACACTAATATTTTTTAATATTAAATAAAAGTTTTTACTTGCGACATTCGGCAATGCAAGCATAATACTCCAAGTCGTCTTGATTTTATAATTCTCTAAGTAGTTGTTGAAAACTTCATATAGTTACCATAAAACAAATAAAAATCGATAATATAAAACAATATAAAAAAATAAATTAAACAAACCATCTTTAATCGCGGCGCACAGTGTTTGAAAGGCGGAAAAAACCTATTTTTTGAAGGTATTGGAATATTCTTTTTCTTTTTCATTATTTATTAATAGAATAGTTACCTAACACATTCCATCAATTTATTCGGAGATATTCTGATTTTTAAAATTGTTAGAACCCTTTGAAAATCGATCATTGAAAAAGTTTATTTTTCAACGGAAAATTTATAACACTATAATAATTTTTACAACTCGCATTTTTGTTTCTTAGAGCGATTTTCCTTCATAATCATGAAAAGAGATCTCGCATATTACACTAGCATAAAAATTATGCTATTTGGTCTATGTTTTAACCCAGAAATAAAATCCCGAATTAATGCAATAAAATTAAGACAAGAAATTTTTTTGGTAATCCATATTTTTCAAGCGCAGCCGAGCGCAGTTTTAAAATACCTTTTTTTAAGAAGAAGATACATTCAAGGAAATATTAAAACATATTCTAGCTGCGTCCACCTGCGTCTATATGTGGGATTTTTTTTTTATTTTACTGAAATACCCATGCTATTTCGTGCAGTTTATTCGCTATGGAGCTTGAGCTTCGAATTAGGTTATTACTAATCGTTTAGTAAAACATCATGCCTTACTCTCCAGGTCTGTAGCATCATTTATAAAGTCAGTCTGAATCGTTATTAGGTCGATAATAAATCAACTTTTTCACCTACCGGGATTTTAGAATGAATTTGGAAATTATTTATAATAAGTTTATTAACATGACCTCCGATAACTTTAAGGCTTCGGCACTTTTCATTTTTAAGCATCCATTTGTTTTTAGAAGATTGGTATTAAAAAAGGTTCAGCTATTATTTAGCGTGAATTAGGGAACTTAATTTTCACAGATACGAGTTGCAGTTATTAAACCTATATTGAACAGTCTATCCCACCATCTCCTATCAAAATTATATTAAAGTCGGATGACCCCAATCTCTTATTTCAATATGATATACATTTAATAGTTCAGAATTAAAACATAACGACAAGAATAATTGATAGTTCCTATGTATGATTTTTTTTTACCTAACTTGGGTGTTTTCATGAAATAAAATGATATTACCGGCATAGAACGGCAAGAGTGTTTAAACTAGCCGATCTCGAGTCGAAAATTGATGTATAATTTTTTTTCTATTTTCCTTACACTGCCGGTTAATCCGAATAGCCGGTTAAGCGGGGCTCGAACCTATACATTTTAAAGGAAATTCAATCGTGGTAATGCTAATATCGACTTCGGTTTTTTGCGGGTTACAGATCAGGTTTGACAAGGTTTTTTTCCGAAAATAGTCGATTTTCAACCACTGTGCGGCGTACTGCGCATGCGAGGGCTCAACGTGTTTTATGAGTTGACGTAATATTTTTCTTTTTTTCTACTGTACATGTTTACTTGTTTTTTTTTCATATTTAATATTTAGCCATTTCTTATTTTTAGGCGCAATGAGAGACAGTCTATTTCTCCATATAAAATAAAAAATAAAATGGCCTCTTCCCCATTTAAGCCCCCTCAGAACATTTTAATAATGATAAAGCTCACCTGATATTAAAGAAGTCTTGATTTTCATTAGACAAGACGAATTTGATCAAAATCGTTAAAGCCGTTTTTGAGAAAAAACAAAAACAAAAACGCAAACATTGGAAAAAAAGTTATGAAATAAAGAACCCCCTTTGTTCGATCAATTTTGATGAAATTTTTGCTGTCACATAGCCGGTATATACATACCCCAAATACCCAATTTCAAGTCATACGTTTTATAGTTTCTGAGCTAGTCTGTTCACACACACACAGACCTTTTCGCGGGACTTATTTGGACTCAGGGGACCCTAAAACGTGTATTTCCGTTGAAAACCAAAAATCGAAATTTTTCACGATCACAATACTTTCCCTTACTATATATTTCATATATAGGTAAGTGTGAGTAAAAAAAAAAACTTATTTCTCTATATCGTATAAATAAATATTGATGGCATGAGTCACTTAAAAATTTCAATAATTACGACTCGATGTTACAGGTAAAATTAATTTTCAATATAAGAAAACTTAGCATCTTTAATGAAGTGTAACGAAGAAAGTTTAAAATTTACCATCTTAATTTTCGTAAAATTTGTATTTCCTGTTGTTTGTAATTAGCCCTGAAGTTTTACCCGACAACTTGATCAAAGCTTTTAAGCTGATAATCAATTAAGCCTGTTCCTAATAAGTTTGAAGTAGTCTAAGCAAGAGGAAATACGCTGCAGTGTTCTGGATATTGTTTTCGTCTCGTTCCTTTGGTCGGAGAACTCCTCTTGAGAAGTTGATGGTTTCCAAAGCCTCTTCCTCAAGCCCTGAAGAACTCTTTAAAGGCATAAGCCTTCTGAGAAATTTTATATTAGCTATCGATGGTTTATTAATTTTTTTTTTTTTTTTTATGTAAAGAAGTATTATCATAAAGTTCGTATGGACTGGGAGTTTGAAAACTTCTCGTCAATATGTAACGAAAATGGTTGGGGGTGCGTCAAATAAACTCGTCAAATAAACATGACTATATATGTATTAACAAATATTGTGCCGACGTATCGACCCGAGATTTAGGTCGATATATACATATATATATACGTTTTTTCGATGATGTATATATACTGGGTGTCCCAGACCTAGTGTAAAAAAAAAAAATGGGTAATACTGCATGCTAAACGGGGTAGAATGGCGCAGAAACGAGTTTCCTATCTCAATCTGTTGATGAGATAGAATTTTTTTTGTCTATATTTTTCAAATCTTACTTTTTTCTTAAAAATGGCAGTTTTCTCTACTTCGCTTTAGCGTAGAAACAAAAACAATGATATTTTCTTAATTAGTATTAAATTTCCTAAAGGATGAGTTAATCAGTGGGCCTTTTAACGCGCTAAACACAAAACATTTATTAAAACTTAAATTTTTAATATTTTTTGAAAATTCCTTACTCTCCACTGGAGCACCCTAGAATCTGTCAAATTTCCTAAAAACTGCGGAATTTAGTTAGCTTTTTAGTGGGGTGACCCATAATACAATTGCACTTCACCGTTTGAGTCTAAAAGAAGTTTTTCTGATCCCCAGTTTTTAGGAAATTTGACAGTTTCTACGGTGCTCCAGTGGGGAGTGAGGAATTTTCAAAAACTATTAAAAATTTAAGTTTTATTGTAGCCCTGAGGAAGCCGATAAGATAGACGAAATGTTGGCAAGTAAAAAATTAAAAGTTGTTTAATTTTCAAGACCTCAACCCATATATAGGTTGAGGAACATCTCACTATATATATATATATATATATATATATATATATATATAGAGAGAGAGAGAGAGAGAGAGAGAAAGAGTAAGAGTGAGAGAGATTAGAGAGATTAGAAGATTAGATTTAATTTTGAGAATGGGTCAGCTATAAAAAATAATTTAAGCAATATTGCTAGCATATCAAAACAGGAATTGGTTGTAAACGTAAACAGACCGTGTTTGCATAGTAAGCTTATTTCGAGAAATAAAACATTCGATGAAGAAAAGGACAAAACAAAACCGGCTAGTAGTATACTTCTCTCTCTAAAGGGATATAAAGCTACATATATACTGGGTGTCCCAGACCTAGTGTAAAAATAAATGGGTAATACTGCATGTTAAATTGGGTAGAATGGCGCAGAAACGAGTTTCCTATCTCAATCCGTTGAGGAGATATTTTTTTTATTTTTATTATTACCCTTTTTATATTATTTAGGATTCATACATTGTCCTTTCTAGTCTTAAAAAAGTAAAACTAACTCTAACTCATGGGTAGTTCGGCATACATTACTTTGGTTGCAGGCTCTAGTGCGCTTCCTCATTGGCCCAGCAGTGACATTCTCTAGCCTGTTTTTCATCAGAAAAACTTCTTTTAGACTTAAAAGGTGAAGTGGAATTGTATCATGGGTCACCCCAGTAAAAAGCTAACTAAATTCCGCAGTTTTTAGGAAATTTGACAGATTCTAGGGTGCTCCAGTGGAGAGTAAGGAATTTTCAAAAACTATTAAAAATTTAAGTTTTAATAAATGTTTTGTGTTTAGCGCGTTAAAAGTCCCCCTGATTTAAAATAACCAAACCTAACTCATCCTTTAGGAAATTTAATGCTAATTAAGAAAATATCATTGTTTTTGTTTCTACGCTAAAGCGAAGTAGATAAAACTGCCATTTTTAAGAAAAAAGTAAGATTTCAGAAATAAAAACAAAAATAATTCTATCTCTTCAACAGATTGAGATAGGAAACTCGTTTCTGCGCTATTCTACCCCGTTTAGCATGCAGTATTACCCTATTTTTTTTTTACACTAGGTCTGGGACACCCAGTATATAGAGATACGTCAGCAGGTTACTTTCTACCTTCTATTATGTAATCCTTTCATTAATCTGTTTTTTTTTTCTTCCATTGTAGCCCTGAGGATGTTTATAAAATAGAAGAAACGTTGGCAAGTTAAAAATAAACCTTGTTTAATTTTCAAGACCTTAACCCTCACGAAATAATATATATATATATATATATATATATATATACATATATATAATCTGTGTGAGTGTTATTGTTAAATATTTATTACTTAATTTTAAATTAGGTTAATCAAATCTTTACCGTGCCTATTACTAATAATTATCATTTTGTCACACTTTGTCTGGTTTCTTAGTATGTATCTCGATTTTTTTTCTTTTCGCTCTTTGTCACTTGTTAAATAAGTATAATTAAGAATAATACTTACTTCAGAAAAAGTTCGGTTGTAATTTACGATCCAATCTTTTTTATAAGACTGATTTTTTTTTTTTTTTAAATATCGACACTAAAATTTATGATTATTATGGACTCGGTTTTTCGATCAATAAAATCCCTATGTGTGAAAAGAACACCGTTTATCAGGTGTTTCTCAGAAATTTATACAAGGCTATGAAAGAAAAATATGAAATGATTTATGATTGGAGAGTTATACTCTTAAATAAGATTACTGGTATCTTTTTCGCTATCTTTGTTAATACCCCTTGATCAATCAATTATTTTTTTTAATTGTAAAATTCGTAAAAGTAATCAGGCGTTGGAAACGTGTTAACTTTACAAAGGATCATGGACAATTAGTATACATTCATAAATATCTTACAGTTTTATTCGGCGCATGATAATAATCACTTTTCATAACTGTATTTAATCCATATTTACGAAATAAACTCGTCTTGTTGGACTTGTTTGGATTCGTTTTGCATTATTCTCTTATTTTTGTTACTATCAATAATCAACAAATACATGATAAACATATAATTGTCATCTTCTAAAATAGATACCCATATATTTATCCACATGTAGGGATTGAAAAGTTGGCTATCCAACCTAAAAAAATCTTGTGCGATGCGCGCAACACACAACTTTCACTTACCAACTTACTTAAATTAGAAATTAACGTGTTTTGTTAAATGCCATTTCTCGAAGTCACACATTTTTTCACATTCATTTACTTATTTTTGTTTGTATTTGTCCTCTAAAGTACACTAATTTTGTTTATTATTAAATTAAAGTTTTTACTTGCCATATTCGGCAATGCAAGCATAATACTCCAAGTCGTCTGATTATATAATTCTCTATGAAGTTGTTGAAAACTTCATTTAGTTACCTTAGAAACAAATAATTTCCATTAAATGAGCAGAATGACTTCAATTATAAACAATGGTCTGTCATTAAAGGCGTACTGCGCATGCGTGGGCTCAACAAATTTTATAAGTTGACGGGATTTTTTTCTCGTGTATATAGCCATTTCTTATTTTTAGGCGAAACGAGAGACAGATAATTTCTCCATATAAACAAAAAAAAAGTTACTTTATAGGAAAACAAAGAAGGCCCCTTCCCCATTTTAATAATGCTAAAGCTTACCAGATATTAATAAAGAAGACTTGATTTTTATTGAAGATGATGAATTTGATCAAAATCGTTAAAGCCGTTTTATGAAAAAAACGTAAACATTGGAAAAAAAGTTATGAAATAAAGTGCCCCCTCCGTTTGATCAATTATGATGAAATTTTTGCTCTCATATCGCGGGCATATACTTACATCGAATACCCAATTTCAGGTTCATACGTTTTTATAGTTTTTGAGCTAGTCTGTTCACAGACTATTTCGCGGCAGAGTTGGGCATATTTAAATAAAAATGTAATCATGATTATGACTAATAATGAGAAATGTGAATAATGATTGTAATCATCAATCACAAATCATTCTTTAGCGCGGAATCATTAATCATGAATTGTATTAATCGCTGGTCGTGGAGTATTTATGAATATAATGTATTCAACAGTCATGAATGACCATTATTCATTATTAAATGTTAGTCAGTAATCATGATTAAGAACAATTCATGATTAATCATTACTCATGACTAATGGGAATTCACTACTCATGATTACAGATCATTCATTAATCATGAATAATATAGATTCATTGACCATGATTACAAAAAAATCACAATTCTGAGTCCTACTAATCATGAATGATGATTAAAAATTTGTTTAATCTTTCTATCCTTGTCAATTGACATTTTCTATTATCCATTGGAATTACGGTCTATTACTTTAATTGTGACATCAAATACTGTTCAGTTGACTACACCCACTGCTTTGGACTTGTCCTTGCTCATTAGGAAAACTTTTAATTCAGAAGAGCATCCTCGTCTTTTAAATTTAAATGAATAATGGTTATGAATTGATCACCACAAGAAATCGTCATAATTGATGATTGGTGAATACTTGTTATTCATGATTGATGAATGTTAGGTATTCATGATTGATGAATATTATATTAATCCTAGCTCATGAATAGATTTTATTCATGAATAATGACTAACTGAATTTATCAGTATTCGTTAATCATGAATAACTGAATTTATCAGTATTCGTTAATCATGAATAACTGAATACCAGTTATTCATTATTCATTTCAAATGAATACCATAAACACTCAATAATCATTAAAAATACTATTTACTGATTATGAATAATGATTATTGATTATTCATTTGTTTTATGATTACCAACTATTCATATTCATTAATCATTATTCAGATTACAATTTGCCCAACTTTGCCCAAAACGTGTATTTCCGTTGAAAACCGAAAGTCGAAATTTTTCACAATCGCAATACTCTCCCTTACTATATGTTTCATACATAGGTAAGCGAAAGTAAAAAGATCAACCTGAAAATCCTGACTAATAATCTACCTATCAACGGCTTTTTTTTTTAAAATAAGTAGGTAAGATTGTAATGACGGCAGTTTGATTTAGATTGATGATTTAGTAAACGCCATGTCTCCGTCCTTTGCCTAAAATATTGACACATAACCTCAGGGGGGGGGACCTTTGCCGTATATTGCCTCCCCCCCCCTCAGAATATATAGCAGACATTTCTTGGATTGGTGACGCGAAGCTAAAGCAATAAAAGGACTCAGAGGTAAAATGCAATTAGAGGGAAGGGTTGAAGTTGCAATAAACCTGCAAAATATTGCTTGGCTAGCAGGTGGGTATATTTGCAGGGCCGGCGCGCTATTGATGCAGTTTACAGAACACCAAGCAATTTGAGGACAAAACCGGCTCCCTATTGTTGCTGTTTTTTTTTTTTTTTTTTTTTTTTTTTTTCTCGTTCAGTTTTAATTCGTTTTTTTATCTTAGTCCGTGTTTCGCTAGACCGTGAAATTCAGTTTTCACTCACTGTAGGGTATTGGGTAATGAACTTAAATGAAAAGGAATAGACTATCTTTTTTATTCAATGTGTATATGTTTAATTGCGTATTTTTATTGAGTAGTGATTGGTCAAAATTTCCGTTTTATTTTTAAAATAATATTTTTACTTTTTATTCTCAGAGAAACAGCGATTTCTACCACATAACAAATATAATCAAATATAGCATTTTGGGTTTGAGGAAAGATATTACTGGACTACTCAATCAAACTAGTCATACTGGACTACTCAATCTCATTGGCACTGAGAGCAAAACTGCTGAGGGAGACAGGGCCTTAGATTCTGACGGAGAAAGATCTCCCATAGTTGACGGCTAAGGAGAACTATCCGTACTACAAAGGTTGTGAACGGGTGGAAGAAAATTGTCGGTTACTCACACTTCCTCCTTAAGGAGAACTGAAGTAGTTTCAGGAGGCCCTCTTTACAGATTTGAATTTATTCCATATTTAAGTAGAAAAGGTCTCTCATCCAAGTTCTAGTACCTTAAGGTGCGTTTACTCGCTCAAACCATTTACACAAATTGCGTGTAAACGCTGGTTTGAAGTTTGTGCAAGCAAAAAAAAAAATGGCTTGTGCTAATTCTGTCCGGACAGAAAATTGGCTTGAGGTTGGTGCATAGTATCAATTTCAGGCATGCACATTGAATGAAACCCGTAAATACCTGTTACTTCGACCGCTATCAACTCGTTTATTGTCATAGCGGTAAGTGAAAAACAACGGGTTGCAGAATTCATTGAAGCATACAAGTCGTTCCCGTGTTTGTGGAAAATAAGAAGCAGAGATTACAGCGACCGTAAAGCAAAATCTCATGCATATGAGGCTTTGGTAGAAAAAATGTGACTCGTGAACCCGGGGGCGAACAAGGAGGGCCTTGATGAAGAACCCCATTTTCTAAGAACTGCCTACCGAAAAGAGTTGAAGAATTAGTTCATCCTCCACATTCTCCATTCCAAAATCTTACACTAATTACCAAGTGTTGCGAAATTAGAATTAGTACGTTCTTTACATTATCGACTCACAAAACTACACTTTTTAGGGTTCCTCTCGTACATTTGTATAAAATTGAACTGAACGTGTAAACGAAAATATTTCATCCAAGCCATTTGCAAATATTGGCTTGCACAAGCCAGTTTGTGTGAATGGCTGGACCGTGTAAACGCACCTTTACCTTTCAGTGCCGAAAATCTGTAAGGCGTATGTCTCTATATGGTTTTAAGTAGGTTCCTGTAATTAGTTTTTATCTATTTTTCATTTCCGATTTGGAGTGTTTTAGGACGTAAATTAAGAGGGTTTTTATTTAATTTTGAGACATGGGCCCCAAATATTAGTCCAAGGTATTGTACTTTGTCTGAGAAATTAGTGGTCGCTGTGTAAACTGCATGTGGCGTTTATACGTAGATCGTAAGAGTTTGTACTTTATGTGATGTGATTGGCCATAATAATTTTTTATTATAAGTATCGTCTGCGTATGTTTTAGTTAATAGGTTGGTTGGTTTATTTGGTTTAAAGGCGTAAAACCGCAATTCGGTCAAAAAAAGGGTGTCAATTTTTTAGGGATTTTTGAGATTCAAATTTTCTTTCCAAATTTTCTTCATTAAAAGTATCAACTGTTCTATAAGTCAAATTTTCTCTATAATTTTAACTTCATTTAAACTTTTAATAAGATTTCGTAAAGAGTTCTCTTCGTCGGCTAAGGCTGCTTTCACGTCTGGCGGCACACCGTTCCGAGAGAGTATTCTTCTGTAAGAATACTTTAGTTAATATTTATTAAGAGTTCGCGGGTATGTAGGTGTATGTATAATGTTGGATTAAAGGAATTTCTGAATTTCCGCCGGAAAGGGAAAAATCTATTGAAAAGGAAAGATTTAAGTACGAGATATTCACTTTACTTAATTCTATTTGTAGAATTTCCGCACGATCGAAAAATTGTATGAGTGAGACCATTAGATAATATTAATAATATTCAACATCTTAATATCAAACAAAATTCATATTTTTTTTGGTAAAAATCTTTGGTAAACTTTATTCATTAGAGAGCGGGACACCTCAAGGTCCCGGGTTCGAATCTGGCTTGGCAGGATATATTTAATATTCTGTCACACATCCTGGGCCTCTCTGGGGGAAAAACGGGTAAACGTATTGAAAAATTAAGGGAAAAACCTATCGGTTGGGCGTGATCACGTTTAAATCACCTCCGTGTTTGACTTCTGTCCAAGAAACGGCACTTCCTAACACAGTAAGGTCCCTAATGGGTTATAACGGTAAAAGAAGGAATATTAATTCGTTAATGTAACGGTTCAAAGTTACTTAAATTTTAGTTGTAGCTGTATATACGGGTTTCACCCGGAGAATTTCATTTTTTAAATCTACAAAGTGAGACTTTTATCGACTCAAACGGTCGATTTCGTAAAAAAAACAATGTAAAGCGAGATCAAAACGATTTTTATAACAATAAAGAATACACCCAGAGATTGGCTGAAGTTATACAATTTTAATATGGACAGGTGTTCGCACCTAATATCAAAGAACCACTGAGCGAAATTTGGAGAATTTAGGACAAACGGTATGGATTTCTATAAAGGACAAACAAACAAACAGAATTTGACCTTTATTCATATAGATTATGAATTTAATGAATATTTTGTCAAATTTTGAACATTTTGAAAAATTTTAGATATTATTTCATAAATTCTGATGTTATCGACAGTACTGTAAATGTTTATTTAAATCTTATCTTTTGATTTTTAGGAATCCACTTATTAACGGAAAAACCCGATTAAATGAACGATAATTGTCTTACGAGGATTATCAATTTGTTAACGGTGGTTAACTTAAATATTGAAAAAAAAATATCGAGTATTATCTAATAGCGCCCAATTGTTATTGTTGGTTAAACAAAACAAACAAACAGGATGAACAAAGAATTGAGATTTTGATTGAGAAAATCGATAGACACATTTCTTTTGTTTTTGATCGTAAGCCCAATTAAAATGGATTTACAAAGCAATCTATAATAAGTGACCTCAAGTGTCTCTGTAAAGCAATTTTAAAATTTTAAAACTAATATTGTTTAAAATTTAAAAACATCACGCTAAATTATTTTACTGATTAACAGTGTAAAATATTACTTTATTTCTGGGAATGGAAACGAAATTTCAAAACGGTATATACGGGTTTAACCCGGAGAATTTTATTTTTTAAATCAATAAAATGAGACTTTTTTTTATCGACACAAACGTCGATTTCGTAAAAAACAATGTAAAGCGAGATCAAAACTATTTTTATAACAATAAAGAATACACCCAGAGAAATGAAAAAGTTTCAAAAGCCTTTTTTTAACAATATCCATGATTATTTTTTAATACATTATTTCACCTTTGGATCAGAGATGCGTTTACGCATCATAAATTTTAGTATTATTATTAAATGATAGTTTTTATTTCATCTTTCTCATTTAAAAATCAATGTATAAGGTTCTAAATAGTTTTTAAAAAATTAAAGCATGTTTTTTGTGAACTTGAAATATGCATGTGAAAATTGTAAATTCGCACTGAATTATATATCGTGAAATGACGTGAAAAATACAAATTTTTTAAATGTTTTTAATGTATACTCTTGATTAGAAGAATACAATAATAAAATAAAAAATTAAGGCACATTAATTTTTTCAATTTTGAACCAGAGGTGCTTTCCGAAAAAAATAGGATTTCCGAAGAGCATCAATTTCAAAATTTAACAATCACTCGTTTGGTAGAGGACTGCCCCAAATAAGAATTTTGTTTTTCTTACAAGACTTAAAATTAGATTATCTTTCTTTGAGAAAAATACCAGATTTGTAAATTACCACCCATGGAGGAGTGACAGAATATTCACGTGTGCCATGTGTAACTTAAATGTATCGGAGGATACTCATCACTTTTTGGGAATATGTCCTGTTTTGAAGGAGTTTAGAAAGGTATACATGGGTAAGGAAAAATAGATCTTAAAAGAAGTATTAAATATACTGAACGGGCCAAATTGGATGAAAATTTTCGCTTACTTAAGTAAAATTGTAAAATACAGACATTTTATGATTCAGAATATTAATTTTTAACCGAAAAATAAATTACGTTTTATTTTATTTGAAATGTATTTTATTGAAATTTTATTTCATTTAAATTGCATTTTATTTAAATTATATTTTATTTAAACTGTAGCCAACTCGACAGACGGCTTACTGCCATTGTCTACGCTTCGAAGATTATTTTATTTTTCTTGTTATAAATTTTGTATTTATTTAAATAAAAGCATTATTCATTCATTCAAAAATACCAGATTTAAGTGAATATTAAAAACTCAGAATTAGAGAGAGCAGAATTAGCAGATAGCAATAACGGTCCCAAATTTTGCTTCTCTGTGCTGCTGTAAAATTCGAGTTTTTTTGGATTATGGCAGTCGTCTTGCTATAGAGCGATATGTTAACATATAAATAAAAAATACACCAAAAATTCATATTACACATACATTGATATTTAATTATCTTAACGTAACGGGTTTATTACAAAAAGAAAAATATACAACAGAACATAACTTTTATAAAAAGATTAAAATAAAGTTAATAAAAATTTTTAAATTTTGTATTTATTCAGTTATTTCTCATATTTTAGGTTTTTTTTTTCACGCTATTTTTAACTTGTTGAAATTTCCTCTGCTGTTATATCTCTCCAGACTTAATAATTCAGCTGCTAGACTGTTGAATGGATTCGATATCAATGAATATTGCAGTATAAAGTGGTATATTTCGATTGTATTAAATATTTATAGTCACAAACAGTTATTAATTTATTAATTTTTTTTTTCTAAAAATGAAATGAATATGCTTGGGTAGTCTCTATTCGGTTGGAGAAAATACCGTTAAATCGGGATAGCAATTAAATGTATTTTAAACGATTCGGTACAGTTAAATATTTCCTTATTTATTGATGTTCGAAAGAGTGAAGGTATTGCTTTTAGAATCTTAGAAAATTAGCTTAAAGATTTTTTTGCATCCTTATTTTTGTTCGTTTTCAATTGTATCATTTTTACTTACGAATAGGAAACAGTAGAAAACAACAACAAATTGATTTAATATTTAAATAAATTGAATGAATTTTATATATTTTTTATTAAGATAGTCGAGGACAGAAAATAGATTCTATTCTATCAACAAAATATTTTTTTTGTTTTGTTTTAATATCTATTTTTAAGGTTTATAATTAAATCTATCCCCACTTGGAGGATTATTATTGTATTGATTTGTTCATAGTTAAGTTATTATTGTAATTATGTATCTAAGTATATTATCTATTGTACTTATTATTTCTTTGTTATTATGCTATTATGATGTTCTTTATTTTTTAAATGACATTTTTTTTTCAATATTTTTTTTAGCCTTGGAGAGAAGGCTGTTACTATATTTTATTTTAAGCTTATATTATAAATATGCCAACTCCCTCTGTATCGTCTCTGCCTGATAACAGATGTAAATAAATAATAACAACAAAAAACACAAATTGTTCCTTAAATTTCTTTTTGGAAAAAAAATGCAGCGTTGCGTATCGGAGTTTTCTAGTTTCTGATTCTAATCAATTTTCTAAGTTGATACCTCTCATTAAGAAAGTTGAAGGGGTATGTATTAAGGTTTTACAATATCTGTTTCCTGTTCCAACCACTTAAGTATGAAACTTCAGCACAAAGACCCTAAGTTAAGGTCTAAAATAGACATGCCGCTGACGTACAGTTTTATAAGGGTGGAAATCATTGCCACCCCTAAGAGTTGACAGGTGTCCAATCCAAAATAACCATTAGGAGTGTAAATAAAAATTCATTCGTATCAAAATTATCATCAGCATTTGTAATTTTGATCCATCATTTGCCTAAATTCAATGTTTAATCCAACATAGTGAAAGATGATGAAATTATAAATAATTATTGTTTGGCTTATGATTAAATTACATTAATTATATAATTTCATACCTGTTTAATTGCCTATATAAGTTTATTATTATTCTCATTATAACACAATGAGCAGGGATGGTATTTATGTTTTTGATAGAAATATCGTCCTATAACCACCTAAACAACGGACTTGAAATATCAATGGTCGATACTTTCATCGATAAAATAAATATTGAAAAACCAGTACCACCATGTTGAACCTGTATGTCTTAGATTTTGTCAAAATTTTGGTTAAGCATTATGATGAGAGTCAGATGAGACGTGCTCTCAGTGATCCATGGATTGAGAACACTAGCTATAAATTCATAAATAAAACACCTGTCATCCAGCCAGACTCTGACCATAAACCACCCCCAGATGAAACACTAATTGCTGATTCTGGCGGTAGTTGACATCGATGTCAACTATTGAAATTACGGATTAATTTCTGTTCTAATAGTTGAAACCTACATTTAAACCCTAAAACATTGTATAAATATAATAAAAAGGATATCAAATGATTCTCATGAACTTAATGAATACCATAAAAGTAATTAAAACATAATTGTTCTCAAATAAACCAACTAAAAAGGTTATTTAACTTGACTTGCACCTTAACGAAACAGGGTAGCAGAAACCAAGTTTTCAGGCCACCTGAAAATTCTCCATTACAACCTCTCACAAATAAGCTTGAGTTATCATCAAACTAATGCCAATGGCAGCATAGCTAACTAGTATAACTTGGCAAATTACCGCCAAATTTTGAACTGAAATAATCAACACTGAATCCTATTATTCACACTTTTTGTACAAAATGTCAACTATTGGAGCACTGTCAACTTATGGTACAGTTACCCTAGTCCTTTGATTTTGATATCAAATCAAAATATAAAAATCAAAATTTTAATTTTTTTTTTTAAATAATATATTTTTCCTGTATAATTTTTTTTTTAATTTTGAAAAAAAAACATATATATTAAAAATGTATATGTTATTCTAAGTGATAGTGGCTAAAAGCTGCTAAATTACTAATTTATTATTATTACTATTTTATTATTAAGTAATAATAATAAAATAAAAACATGTATAAACATCAAAGGTTTATTTGTTTATGACACGATTAAACTTTCACTAAATTTTTAGAATTTTGGTGTGTTTTTTTTTTATAGTTAAAAAAATAAATATCCCTTACCATTTCATTTGCAGAAGATGAAGCATTTTATATTCTTTGCGGAAAAAGGTTTAGATATCATTCCCCAAACAGATGGGACATATCGCAGTCTCGTCACGCCATCCATATGCGAGGAATTTATACTTAAATATTTTTAAACGAATTTTTTTTAGATCTGTATGAGTATGGTATGTATCCTTAATGGAGTTGATCTTCATGGAGTTGTATATATTATATGGCATAGTGGCATAATAAAAATAATTGAAGTTTTAAAATAAAAAGTACTGAAACATATAACCCATTTTGAGAGACGCGTCATTAATATTAATATTTTTTCGTTATATTATTAATTGATTTATAAGGTTCAAAATTATTATCAAAAATATCAAAGCTATTTCAATTTTGTTTTTATTACGTTTTCTTTAGAGCTCATGTATCGTTGTAATATTTACACTTTAAAAATTTGAAAATTCACACTGAATGTTTATTGTTTTAAGAATATCATAAAATAAAAATTTGTATGTACAATCTTGACTAAGCGAATGTGATAGTTAAACAAAATTTGGGCTGATTTATGTTCCCACTTTTGACTACTGTATGTCCCAAAGGTGGGTTCCGAAAAATGCTATATTTTTTAAATTCACCAATCTACTTTTTTTTTTTCAAATGTTATCAACATATAAACAGAAATAAACACCAAAAATTTATATTACTTCTAAACGTGTGAAGAAATTATCTTTTTTTTTGAACTTGAAGTGAATGAATAGTTCGAATATGAGCACTTCAGAAGTATGAAAATTCACGCTAAACTTTTGGTGTTTTAAGAATATTAAAAAAAAAAAGTTAACAACTTTAAAAATGTTTTTATGTAAAATCTTGATTAATTGGATGTGATGTTAAAAAAAAAAAGTATAAATAAAAAAAGGGTTTATTTATTTTTTTCACTTTTGGCCCCTCAATACCCCAGAGGTAAGTTTCCAAAAAGTAGGGTTCTTGAAGGTAAATATTTTATTTTATGTTTTTTTTTTAAATTTAGAACTGTTCATTAAAATAAGTCCAGTTAATGTGTTGGCTATGAAATAAAGGAAAATAATGTCATGAAAAGGCATGTGGAGAAACTACCCATTGGTAGCACTCAACTAATATTTTTAACGAACAATGTCATGAGGCCTTCTTCTTTTCAGACGCTTAGGAGGATTGTTAGGGATAGAAGAGGGAGCAAGATTGGAAACAAGTGGGCTTTGATGGTTCGTCAGTTTATTATGTAAAGTCTGGTACCTGGATCGGGCCAAATCGGCGTCATTAAGGTCTTTGCGAATGATTTTATTGGTGACAAAATAAGGACACTAATGATTTTACTAAGGATTTTTTATCGTGAGGAATCGATTCGAGAAGAGGAATTCGATGCTTTGGTGGTGTCTCATTGCTCGACCCCTTAAGTCCAAACCGGTTAAAATAGTGTCATATAAATTAGCCTTTTGTAGTAGGCTGGGAGTTTTGAGCGTTTGTCTAGTAATTGAAGCCGAATTGAGTAATTTAAGCTGAAGTAGTCGGTAGCTCCGGAAACAAAAAAACAACAATAGCTAATGATGCTCGAAGTAGGAGATAACATGAGTAAGAGGGCCGGTTACAATCTGGCTAGATAATACGAAAGTACCGTAGTTTATAACGAACACATTCTTTAATCTTTAATTATCGATTTTATTGAACCCCTCCACTGTATTAATTAGCTCACATTGCTGAGTTTGTACTGTGCCTCAGTTTTACTGATCTTTTTTTCTTTTATATTTTACAGTTCATCATTCCATTAAATATTATTTATAATCCCTACTTTATCAACATAATATAATTGTTTCTGAATTTTTCTGCGGTGTTGGTACAGCCTGGACGTTCACAGTTTCCATTTTACAGACATAAAAGCCGATAAATCGATATATTTAAAAATGAAGGCTTTTTCAGAAATCAGATCCGATGCACTTTCGGGAAAGTTGCGGAGAAAGTAATAGGAACAGAAGTTACTACAAAAGGAGACTTGTGATGAAAGGAGAACAAAGATTCCCGTTCGTCCTGGGAAAGAGTATAAAAGAATAGCCAAGAGCGATTGGGGGGGGGGGAGTAGGAAAAAAAAGTTTAGGAACGCCCCCAAATTCATTTTTGAAACTATGTCAGGTGTATTAATCAAGATTTTATAACAAAGAAGAAAATGAATACCTAAGTATAATTTTTCCTGAGAATTTTTAATTACTTTATATAATTGTATAAGTTTTGTTCCATAATTAAAATGATTAAAATTGTCATCCTGTATAGTAATTAAAACTGTCATCAGGTAAAATAATTAAATTGCCATCCTCTAGCATAGATAATCATATATTTGTTTTCTTTTAGTCCTGATGAAGATCCACAAGTTGGATCGAAACGTTGGCTTTCGAAAATAAAAAAAATTTTCAAACTGAAAATCCTGATCATCATTTAACCTATTTTTTTCTTTTTCTGTTGCATAGTAACCCTATTATATGCAAAAGGAGTTTATTTATAACATATGCGTATTCCATGCGGTGAGGCACATTATACGCATTAATATACATAAGAAAATCAGCTATGTTATTGAAATAGGAAGATGTAGTAAGAAGATAAATACACAAAAAAGATATTTTCTTCTAAATTTGGTTGGAAGATATTTATATTATAATTGATAATAAATTAGCAAAAAGTATCTTCCTTTTTTACCATAAATATTTATTTACAGCACATGTTGACGTTTCGGGGCTGTTTCCCCATTCTCAAAACCAGTACATTTTTATATTTATTATATACAGCCAAACACTAGTTTAATAATTTAGATAAAATAAATTAAGTATAACTTACATAAATAATTTTTCAATCGTATGATTGATGGTCTTTTAATAAATATTTAACAAATATATCAATGTCATATGCTAAAATACACCGTTATACAGAACTTGCAGAAAAAATTAACAAATATGCACAAAAAGTACATAAAATGGATATATAGATAAATATACAAAAAAAAAACAAAATACTAGCCACTGATTGCACAATACCTAGAATATATGGGCTATATACACAATATAGGGGGGGGGGAATATATGCACAAAAAAGAAAACAGCTTGAGACCTATCATAAACAGCATAAATGGCCCATGTGAGGAATTGGCAAAATTTATGAACCCATCATTAAACGAATTAAACAATAACAATAAATATGACGTTAAAAATGCATTTGAGATGAAGGAATATTTAAATAACATAGTTTATGATGAGAGGGAACACGAAATGATAAGCCTGGATTCTCAATCATTATTTAGTAACATCCCTGTAGAAGCATGTTTAAAGATTATCGAGGATAATTGAGAAATTGTCATATTTTCCGTTCTTTGGAAATTTCGCCATGAAATACTTTTATGTTGAGTTTCCATTTAAATTTGAACGATTCTCGATTCGCTAAAGCCTATATTCATTATTGGGAAATTCGCTACTAATTTAATTTTTACCTCATTTAGTATAAAACGTCATTTATCATTTAAAACTTATTTGATAAATGCAGGAAATACGATCTAAAACCTCGTCAGACATTTATTGACAAAAGTTAACATCTAATTTAATTATTTATTGGAATTATAAATTATTCGAAACGTGCATATTTTGATTTTTTACATTTTTTTTTACATTCTAAAGCTGTATTACTAATTTTTCGTGAAATTAATGAATCATTAATATGCAACATTTATGTATTATTTGCATAAAACTACTCAAGGATTTAGTAGCTACAGATATTTAAACTGTTATTTTTGTTTAGTGAGTTTAGGCTAAGGTTGTCAATAAATATATCTATATGAATAAAAATGAAATTCTGTATGTTGTTCGCTCAGTGGTTCTTTCATACCAGGTGCGAACACCTGTTTATATTAAAATTGCTTAACTTCAGCCAACCTCTGGGTTTATTCTTTATTGTTATAAAAATCGTTATGATCTCGCTTTACATTGCTTTTTGCTGTTTGAGTCGAAAAAAGTCTCGTTTTATTGATTTGAAAAATGAAATTCCCCGGGTGAAACCGGTATATACAGCTAGTTTACTATAATACTACTGATTAAAAATAACAAATAAATTTTATATGTAACCTATGGATCGCCTTTATTTTAACACGTTAGGTGCGGCATTGGTCCCCGGTGTCCGATGTCTAACATTCATTCCCTTTTTAACAGCCGATTTTCACATGAAAATGTTCCAAAGTCCGAACACTTCAAATACTCAATTTAGTCGATTTTTAATGAGATTATTGCATTTTAGTGCAGAAAATGTTGCTAACGGCTGAAATTCTGTTGTTTTTTAGAATCGGACTCCGAGGTCCGATTTTCGATAAAGAATGGCGTAAATTCTGTATCGGCCTGTCCTGCGCCCATTATGTCTAGTTCCAAACCTTACCAAGAGATAATGCCCTTGAGCCGCTCATTTAAAATTCCATTTTAATCAAAAGATAACGCTTTCGTCAAAGTATTCCCATCGGACCCCGACGTCCGATATCGTCTTTGGCTCATGCTAGCAGTCGGACCCCGGGCACCGAAACCGTCCAATTCAGGATACCCCTAAAATACCCCGATGCACCTAACGTGTTAAGTGTGTTTAACCCTTAACAAGCTAGAACACGGGAAAGTAACCTGTTATTTGTAACAACTATACAGCTTAATTAGTTATGGAGAAGTTTATCCTGTTATTTTAGGAGTCGAGGGTCATCCATGTGTCAGCCCAAAAGCGGACCAACGCACATTTGACAGATTATAAAAGTAATCATTTAATTTTAAAAATTAATTTTAAGTCTTTATACGAGCATTTTAATATGTATATTTTTCTCAGAAAATTTACAATAAAATACATCGAAAACGTTTTTTTTTTTATTTTTTTTATTTTTTATATATATAAAAAATTTCATTTCTTGTGTTTCATATAATATTATAAATCCACCTTGTAGCTGTTATTTAAGTTTAAAAGAGCAAAGATTTTAGTTTAAGAAACCAAAATCACAATTTCGCATAGTGAATATGTAATAAAAGGTGTAATAAGAAAATGTGATATTTATTAAAACGAGAATTAAATTTATTAAAACCATTCTATTCTTAACGTACTTCGTTCTTGAGCACGCTGTCCATAAAATATTTTTATTCATTTTATTTTTTCATTTTTAATCATTCTACACACTAATAATTCAATTAAAAAACTCCCATCTCGTTCGCCCACATTTAAAAATTACTTAGAAGAGAGAAAAATTAAATTTTAACTGTCCTTTTAATAAGGGGTATGCCAAAATTCGAAAATTCCTCGCAGGCTACTTTTAAAAAATCGAAAATGTCATTCTTTATTTTCATTTTACCAAAAAAAAATAGGAAAGGAACAACATTAAAATTATCTTTTTCTTTGTTACGAGTGTAGGCAACGTCTGGGTGTCTTTATGAAAAAATTCAAAGCAATATATCTCAAAATAAGGACGCAGGGACGAGAGGAATAAGAATTTCCATTAAAATTTTTAACTAATATTATATATAAAAAAAATTATTTATTGCGATTGTAGATTTATCTTTTGTGTTTTATTTTTAGTATAGGCCGATAGAGAATCAAATTCTGCACATTATGAAAGTTAAAAAAATAAAATTTAACTTTAAAAGTTTTTCAGATTCAGAAAAAAACCCGGTTCAGTTGAATTGAAGATTTGGCAACAGCGCACGAGATCTACTGTCATGTGGAATGGACAATAGTATCATTTTTCGAACAATTTATTTTTAAATGTGTTACTTTAGAATTTGAATTTTATTTATAAAAATTGATAAATCAACTAAAACAAATATTAATAAATATCTTAAATTTAGGTTTTTTTTTTGGTTTTTTTACTTTCACTTACCTATATATGAAATATATAGTAAGTGGAAGTATTGCGATCGTGAAAAATTTCGACTTCCGGTTTTCAACGGAAATACACGTTTTGGGGTCCCCTGAGTCCAAATGACCAAGTCCCACGAAATGGTCTGTGTGTGTGTCTGTGTGTCTGTGTGTCTGTGTGTCTGTGTGCCTGTGTGTGTGTGTGTGAACAGACTAGCTCAAAAACTATAAACCGTGGGAATCTGAAATTGGGTATTTAGTGTAGGTATATGCCCGCGATGTGACAGCAAAAATTTCATCAAAATTGCTCAAAGGGAGGGGGTACTTTATTTAATAACTTTTTACGTTTTTTTCGATTTTCTCAAAAACGGCTCTAACGATTTTGATTAAACTGAGTATTTGATCTATTTATATGCCCGAGATATGACTGTAAGAATTTCATCAAAATTGATCAACCGGAGGGGGGACTTTACTTAATAAATTTTGTATCATTTTAACATGTTTTTTTTATTTACTCAAAAACGGCTTTCATGATTTTGATCAAACTGGGTATTTGATGTATGTATATGCCGAAAATGTGATAGCCAACATTTCATCAAAATTGATCAACCGGAGGGGGGACTTTACTTAATAAATTTTGTATAATTTTCACGTGTTTTTTTTATTTACTCAAAAAAGATTTTCACGATTTTGATCAAATTGGGTATTTGATTTATGTATATGCCGAAGATGTGATAGCCAACATTTCATCAAAATTGATCAACCGGAGGGGGGACTTTACTTAATAAATTTTGTATAATTTTCCTGTGTTTTTTTTATTTACTCAAAAAAGGTTTTCACGATTTTGATCAAACTGGGTATTTTATGTATGTATATGCCAAAGGTGTGATAGCCAACATTTCATCAAAATCGGTCAAACGTCATTTTTTGTTCATTGTCAAATTTATCATTATTAAAATGTTCTGAGTTAAGTAAGTTGGTAAGTGAAAGTTGTGTGTTGCGCGCACGCACCAGATTTTTTTTAAATGTGTCGGTATCGCTTTTAATAGAAAAGTTTCAAGATAATAAATAAAATCAAAAAAATTGAGTTATAGTATACTCGCATTGTGAGCGCGATATATAATTTATTTAACATCTATGCATTTTTTTTTCTGTATATAATGTTATGTAGGATTTCTTTTTGGTCTTTTATTAATCCAATTTAATACCAGTGAAAAATACAATCTTCCTTTGTGATATATATATTTTCTCAATACATTAAAAACCTCACAACGTTTCGAGGCTCATTGCTTCATCTTCAGGTGTACTGCAACAGTATTTACATAATATTTACAAATTTTTTTAAAAAATTAATTGACAATAATTATAAAATTTGGAAAATTTTTGATTTAAAATCCTACGTTACATTATATTCATTATATATGTATATTATAACCATAAATACATCAATTTATTAAAATCTCGTCAATAATTAAATGATTAAGTCAAATTGCACTTCTATCTTTGGCCACCTCACTGTTACTGGCTTTAGGCTGTTGCTACTACTTAATCCAGCTTATATTTATAGAAAATTAAAAAATCTTCCAGTAAAATATAAGTTATGTAGGGTCTTTGGGTCTTCGAGTCTTTTTTTTTTTTTTGTGTCTTTTTTTTTACAATAGACACACATTTCATTTCACCAGTAACAGTAATATATTTAGTAACGGTTGTGACTATACCTGAAAGAAACATATGAACATATTTTATTTTATTTATTTATTTATTTTATTTGTATTATTTATTTTATTTTAACATAAACATATAAACATTTTTTTTTTTCATCTGCTTTATGCTATGAGGGCTAATTGGGACGGGTTATCTACGGGTAACCACTAACCTTTTCGAATCCATGGCAAGCCGCTGAGTCTGTTCAGTGAGGCCGTCACCTAACAGAATCTAGCGGGCTTGGACGGGATTCGAATCCGCACCGCAACCTTATGCTCCTTTCTTCATTGATTTTGTAAGGATGTGTGCAGCACATATTTTTCCAGTCTGTAGCAGTCCTGCTGGACATGTTTAATTTCCTTTTACAAAATGTTGTAGATGTGTATCCCATTGTCCAAGAATAGATAAACAATATTGCTATTTTAATGGAGACTTTTCTATCCTGGAACAAGCTTCCCTTATAAATACTAATGGAATTCCTACAACCTTTCTTGTTGGCTATCTCCAGATAGGCACACGTTTTCTTCTATAGCAGATTTCCATGCGATGAAGTCTTGAACATTTCTTTTCTGGATGAATTAGTTCATATCTCTGTAAAGTCTTAACAGCAATCATCGTGCTTGAAATCATTGCACTAAGATTAATTGCAAACCTTCATAAACATATGATGTGTAACCTGATAAAATGATTTTAAAAAGTAATCATTGAGCTAAAATGAAATGTGTGCCTATTGTAAAAAAAAAAAAAAAAAAAATCCATTTTAAATATAATGATATATGTGTGATTTTCATTTATTTGTGAATAGGGTAAACCATACAGTTGACACTCTGTACAGTTATTGACACCCCAACTTTAACTTAAAGAAATAGGTGAACAAGTCCTAATTTTATTACAAGATATACATGAGTCTAATGTTTGAAGGGTCCTCTAAGCCATCTATAAAGTAAAAATTTAACAAACTAACCATAGGGAAGATTTAACAATGAAATCCACAGGGTGTCAATAACTAGTTTTTGCAATTGTAACAATAAATATCGCCACATTGTAAAACTATTGAACTTTTGACCCAAAAAAAAAAAAAAAACCATAGAGTCTGTATAAGGATAGATAGAGAGGAACTATAGGAAGTTTCAATTTGATCCCTTCATAAAAAGTTGTTTTTTTCACCACAGAAATATAGTCTTAAGGGTGTCAATACCTGTACGGTTTACCCTAAGGTTTATCAACATAATTAAGATTCGAAAAATTTAATTTTTGCGCAATAGAAAATATATATAAAAATATCTATGAAAGAAAAATGCATCATTATTTCTAATACCTACTATATGCAAAGTAGTCAATCGAAATATCGGTCATAAATATCGGCGAATCAGCATTTAGTAAATCGGTCTCGGCAAATATATCTGCATCTTTCGTCCCCTAGCTATTATAGATTAAACTGGTCTATACTCACTTCAGAGAGCTTCCAAAACATGCGATTTTCTGTTTACGTTTTTCACGAGATGGGAGTTTTTTAATTGAATTATTAGTGTATAGAATGATTAAAAATGAATTAAAAATATTTTATGAACTGCGTACTCAAGAACGAAGTTTCATCTCAATATTTTACCTGTCTACTGTTGAGAGTGTGTACGGTTTTGGGAGAGCGAGAAGCGTATGCAAAGAATATGAAAAATTGAATTAAATTTTGCATGTATTATTTCGTCGGGTACATGGTAAACTAGCAAATCTGCAAAACCCAACCTTTGTGTAGAGCCCAAAAAAAAAAAAAAATTATCTTAACTTAAGTGTAATTCGGTGTCTGCCTTTGTGATTTTTCGATATTATTTTATTTGATTTTGGTGAGGAATGCATCGTTTTTAGTCTTAACCAATTTCATAGCAAGATTTTTATTAAAACTATTCAAAAATATAATATTGTGATTACCTAGAACAACACCGCCTTTTCTTTCTAGAGGGACACTCACACGTCTGAATCGAAAATATATAGTCGTTGATACTGCAAAAAAAGGTCGTATGTCGAAAATTTTCGATTTGATTGGATTTTTAATAAAAACGAGTAGCTCTAGGGGCCTAAAAGACGAAGTTTGTCACCAGTAAATAGAAAAGAAGAATCATGCCCAGGAAAAAAATATTCGAATTTTACGATTGGCCATTTATCCTGAGTGATACCAGCCAATAAGGAAAATTTACTCAAAAAAAAAAAAAATTACAAATGAATGTAATAACAATTTTAATGTTTCTTTCGATAATTAAACACAAAAACTAAAAAAAAAAAAAAAAATTAATTACAAATAAAATTATTTTTTGTTCTGAAAATCAGCTGTTGATTGACATGCGAATTTTTTATCTTTATTTTTGATTTTTGATAAATATATTATACTTGAGTAATTATAATACCATTTTGTTAAAGATGATTTATTTTTATAATATAAGTAAATATAAAATTGTATCAAGATAAAATAAAAAACCTAAAATGGGCAATAGTTCAACTTTTCTGGGGAAAAAACCCACCCACCAACCCCAAAAGAAAAAAATAGAGAAAAAAATGTTTCACACGTTTAGTGCCCTTCAGCGACTACGATTCATGCCCAGGAAAAAAGTATTCGATTTTCAGGATTCGCTTGGCCAATGATCCTAAGGGATACCATCCTATAAGGAAAATTTAAACTCTAACAAAAAAAAAAAAAAAAAAGAAAAAAATGAATTGCAAATAAAATGATTTTTTTCGTTTTGAAAATCAGCTGTTAATAAAAACATCTTCCTGTGTTTAAATGGCTGTTCAATGATTAATATTTATTGATTTTTACAATTTTTATAAGTTGTATCCTGTTTGTTATATTGTTCAACGGATACTACTTAAAGAGAAATTGGATGATGCATACGGTAAAGCATCACGCTATGGAGAAAGCTATCGTACCAAGAAGGATACAGTCAGCACTTAAAGGAAGTACTCGTTTGTACGAGTATTTTAGCTCTAGACCTTTGCTAGCGTTTGTTTAATTTTTATCTTTTTTTCTATGTATATATATATATATATATATATATATATATATATATTTTTTTTTTTCTAACGAAAATGTATCAAAATATTTAAAATTTATAATTTTTTTCCTCTCTTGTTCTTAGTAATGTATTTTTATTAATAAATGTTTTTCTAGGTGGAACGATACTCAAGTAATATTATTTAAGTTTGATTCAAATAAAGAACTAAAAAAAACACATTGAGAACTACAATAGACCCTTCTATATCCGGACTCTCCTATATCCGGAACGGCCGAATGACTTTTAATTTTTGTTTAAGTACATGCATAAGATAAAAATATAGGGATTGATGATTGTATTAGTAAGGGAGGTCGAAGCCGACTATCAAATTACTTTGTTGAAAATTACTTAAGTTAATTACTTTCATCAACTGTTGAGAGACTAACGAATAATTAAAATAAAATAAACGTAAAACTTTAGAAAGAAATTTTTCAGTATAATTGTGATTTTGGTTATAAAAATAAAAGACAATACTCATAAAAAAACTGGAATTTTGAATCCGATTTTTTACAACCTATAAAAGTTTTAAAATTTTATCTTTATTCCTTCTTAGTTAAATAAAAAAATTAATTTTAGCGAATAAGTATAAATTTTATACAATTTCATCTTGACAATATTTGCGGCGATTCAAACCCTTGACATTATCACGATTGTTAACAATGGATTCCACTCTATAAAATTGTATGAAATAATATCTAAAAATCATAATCGTAGGCGCTGAAGGGCACTAAACATGAGAAACTTTTTTTTTTTTTATTTTTTTTTTTTTGGTGGGGTGGGTGGGTTTTTTCCCCAGAAAAGTTGAACTATTGCCCATTTTAGGTTTTTTATTTTACCTTGTTACAATTTTATATTTATATTATAAAAATAAATCATCTTTTAAAAAAATGGTATTATAATTACTCAATTATAATGTATTATCTCTAAATATGTTACTACACATCGTCGTTGATACTGCAAAAATTCGCATGTCAATCAACAGCTGATTTTCAGAAGAAAAAAAATCATTTTATTTCCAATGCATTTTTTTTTTAGTTTTTGTTCTGATTATCGAAAGAAACATTAAAATTGTTTTTACATTCATTTGTAAAAATTTTTTTTTTGTTAGAGTTTAAATTTTCCTTATAGGCTGGCCAATTCCTGATTAATGGCCAAGCGAATCCTGAAATTCGAATATTTTTTTTCCCGGGTATGATTCTTCTTTTCTATTTACTGGTGACAAACTTCCTCTTTTCCAATAAAAAAATCTAATCAAATCGAAAATTTTCGATATACGACCTTTTTTTGCAGTATCAATATATTTTCGCTTCAAATAAGCTAGTTTTTTTGTGGAACCCAGCGATATCGTCTTTTCATATCACGAACGTGTGAGTGTCCTAGAAAGAAAAGGCGGTGTTGTACTAGGTAATAAAAATATTATATTTTTGAAAACTTTTAATAAAAATCTTGCTATGAAATTTGTTAAGACTAAAAACGATGCATTCCTCACCAAAATCAAATAAAATAATATCTAAAAATCACAAAAACAGACGTCGAATTACAATTAAGAAACTTTTTCTTTGGCTCTACACAAAGATTGGGTTTTTGCAGATAGTTTACCATGTACCCGACGAAATGATATATGCAAAATTTAATTCAATTTTTCATATTCTTTGTATATGCTACTCGCTCTTCCAAAACCGGAACATTCACAACTCACTTTATCCCGAATATGAGAGAGTACACAGTAGACAGGGAAAATATTAAGATGAAACATAAATGGAGTATCAGTATAAAGTTTATACATATTTCACATATAAGCTGACATAATATTATACAAATAGTACCTATTTATTATTGAGTATTATATTTATAATTGAAAATAATTAAAATTATAAAATCACCTAGTTTCAATGCCGACACCATACTCTTAAGCTTGAAGAATATTTATAGCAAAATGTATAGTTGTCTTTGATGATATAAAAACAAAAGAAAGTTGAAATGATTCATCGCTAGATGAACAACCCGCATAATCCTGGCCAATAATATTTTATCATCAGGATTTTTTTTTTATTATTCTGTGATAAGATAAGAGAAAATCAAAATATCAATGAGCAATTCAAATGAGATTACATGGCTTGTGATAGGTAAATTTGGTTAAAAACAGTAAATTAATAAGATATCAAACTAATAAATAACAAGTAAACAGTACATTTTTTTAAAAAATCGAGATCGCTATGAAGAATTTTCAAAAATATTATAAAATGATTACCTAGTAGGACCCGGTCTTATCTTTTAAGAGTGACAAATTCACACGTTCCGGATATGAAAAGGCGATTGGTATATCGCTTGGATCCGCTAAAAACTATCTTATCTAAAGCTACAACATATTTATAGAGAATATGTTATTAATGAGTAATAATGATACTAAATTTTAAAGAATTTTTGTTCACAATGAAATTATTAAATTGTAACAAGATACAATAAATACCTAAAGAGACTTGACATAGACTCGGTTTGAAGGTAAACTATTAGCTTTCCGGGAAAAACTCGACTTTTGTGATTTTTATCTATTACCTTATATTTTTACTTTCACTTACCTATACATGAAATATATAGTAAGGGAAAGTATTGCGATCGTTAAAATTTCGACTTCCGGTTTTCAACGGAGATACAAGTTTTGGGGTCCCCTGAGTCCAAATAACCAAGTTCCGGGAAATGGTGTGTGAGTGAGTAAACAGTCTAGCTCAAAAACTATATACCGTACAAATCTGAAATTGGGTATTTGGTATATGTATATGCCCGCGAGGTGACAGCGAAAATTTCATTAAAATTGCTCAAACAGAAGGGGTACTCTATTTCATACCTTTTAACGTTTTTTTCGATTTTCCTCAAAACGGCTCTAACGATTTTGATAAAACTAGGTATTTGATGTATGTATATGTTCGCAATATGACAGTTTAAATCAAAATTGATCTAACGGAGGAGGCACTTTATTCCATAACGTTTTTTCCCATTTTTTTTTTCGATTTTATCAAAAATAGCTTTAACGATTTTGATTAAAATCGTCATGCTTAGTAAGAATCAAGTATTCTTTAATATCGAGTAAGCTTTATCATTATTAAAATGTTCTGAAGGGGCTTAAATGGGTAAGGGGCTTATTTTGTTTTCCTATGAAGTACCTTTTATATGAATAAATTATCTGTCTCTCGTTTCGCCTAAAGATAAGAAATGGCTAAATATGAAATATGAAAAAAATCAAGTAAACATATACAGGAGGAAAAAAGAAAAATTTTCCGTCAACTTATAAAACACGTTGAGCCCAGGCATGCGCAATACGCCTTTAATGTCATGCGATTGTTTATAATTAGAGATTTTCTGTTAATTTAATAGAAATTATTTGTTTTATGGTAACTATATGAAGTTTTCAACAACTGCAAAGAGAATTATGAAATCAGACGACTTGGAGTATTATGCTAGCATTGCCGAATTATTACAAAGTAAAAAATCTTATTTAATAATAAAAAAAAAAACATATATATATATACTTATATATGTATATGTATATATATATACTTTGTATATATATATACATATACCTATATATCTACTATATTTATTGCATTTAATTATTTATTTTGTAATGTAAACGTCAATTCAATAAATACATTTTTTTCTGCAGAGCCAACGCGCTCATAATCCCTTTGCAGAATTCACATTATGAGTGTGAACACCGGTATGAATTTAAACAATCTTCTAACGTTAGTATTTTTTTTTTTTAATATGATAAAGAATAAGTATTATGTAATATTAGCGTTGTGTGTATTTGAAGAGTTTATCGTATTTTTCTTTTATTGATTGAAGCCATCTATACTCTTCAACGCAATCTAATCTTAGACTTAAAGATTATAGTAGGAAAGCTGTGTTTCATGAGCACATGTAATCTAATTCACGTTTTGTATCCCTGTACTTGAAATAGGACGAATTATATAAAAACTTCTTATCGATATAAATGAACCAAAAAATAATAATTTAGTAAAAAAATAGCTAACAAATTTTGGAAATATCTACGGATAGATAGTGCTAAAATCTTGACATATCAAGATTATTTTATTGTTATCGATATTCAAATTATAGTAAAAAGGATCTTTTAAAATATTACTTGTTATATGTTATATGCAGTCTTTGAAAAAGGAAAAAAATCCCGAAATGGGGGGGGGGGGGTAAGCAATACAAACGGTAAACAAAATATACTTAAATTGTTTCAAACTATAATTTTGAATAAATAATTGAAAAACTGAGATTTCTTTTTTTTTTTTTTACGTAAGACTTTTTCTTGAATTGAAATGTTCTAAGAAAGTTAAAGTTTAAAGGTTAAGAAAATAAAGGTTAATTGGTCCATTTATATATTTTTCAAATAATTATCTATTTTTATTATCAACATATAATAGATAATATATTGAATTAGTGATTGAAAAAATGCTGATAATTCTTATTAAACAAAGACTTTTTTTTTTTCCCTTTCGACAAATGTTCTATGAAAATTAAACTAAGGTTAATCGGTCTATTTAGTTTTTTCAAATCCATTTTATAGTAAATAGGCATTGGAGAAGTTTGAGGGTTCGCAACCTTCCAGGTGGCCCTACGATATTTTAAAGGGAGAACAAATTCCTTAGCTATGCCTTCCTATGGTAAAATGGAGGTCCCGAGCCTGTGCGATTCCAGGTTAAAGACCCCCTATCCTAATTATCCTCCGATTATTTTAGTAGCATGAAGTGGCGCTAAACAAACAAACAATGATTGAAAGAAACGCAGGAATGAATTTTTTTTTTCATACAAAAATTTTTCTTCAGTCGAAAAATGTTCATGTTTGTAAGCAATACAAACGGTAAACAAAATATACTTAAATTGTTTCAAACTATAATTTTGAATAAATAATTGAAAAACGGAGATTTCTTTTTTTTTTTTTTTTTACGTAAGACTTTTTCTTGAATTGAAATGTTCTAAGAAAGTTAAAGTTTAAAGGTTAAGAAAATAAAGGTTAATTGGTCTATTTATATATTTTTCAAATAATTATCTATTTTTATTATCAACATATAATAGATAATATATTGAATTAGTGATTGAAAAAATGCTGATAATTCTTATTAAACAAAGACTTTTTTTTTTCCTTTCGACAAATGTTCTATGAAAATTAAACTAAGGTTAATCGGTCTATTTAGTTTTTTCAAATCCATTTTATAGTAAATAGGCATTGGAGAAGTTTGAGGGTTCGCAACCTTCCAGGTGGCCCTAGGATATTTTAAAGGGAGAACAAATTCCTTAGCTATGCCTTCCTATGGTAAAATGGAGGTCCCGAGCCTGTGCGATTCCAGGTTAAAGACTCCCTATCCTAATTATCCTCCGATTATTTTAGTAGCATGAAGTGGCGCTAAACAAACAAACAATGATTGAAAGAAATGCAGGAATGATTTTTTTTTTCATACAAATTTTTCTTCAGTCGAAAAATGTTCAAAAGAAAATGGAAGGGGTCGGGGCAAAACAGTGCCAAGCAACATTTAAAAAAAAATAAATTGTAGCTGCATTCTGTGGAATATTATGTAGTAATATATGTCTATGATGGAAATGCCACCTAAATATGACTGTAGAGAGCTCTATAGCCATATTTCAGGTGGCATTTCCATCATAGACATATATTACTAGATAATATACAACAGAATGCAGCTACAGTTTATTTTTGTAAAAAATGTTGCTTGGCACTATTTTGCCCCGACCCCTTCAATTATAATAAGGTTAATTAGTATATTTATCTAATTCTTTTGTTTTTTTAGTTTATGGTGAATAAACTTTAAAAATACGCTTCCAATGCATAGATATGGTTATGTCAAGTCATTGTTTTGAACACTCTGAATTTTATACAGTTGTTAATATTTCCGGTATTCTCAGAGATTCCAAAAGCACTTCAACCCAATATATAAATATAGCGCTGCGAATTCGATTGTACGGAATCGAGTTTATTTGTTGAACTTCCGGCGTTAGTTAATAAAGGGCGTTTTATTAAATTGAATTGGTCAGAACAAATATGATTTCTCTTTCACGAGAACTCGAATGGGTTATTTTCATTGTTTTATTTACGCCGAGCTATTCCTAAATCCAAACGATCGGATTTTTATACAAGTATTCTATTTTAAAAATCCAAAGAATTTATAAATAGGATACCAATAGTATATAAATATTATTAGTTTGTATTATGCAATCTTGCGTGGTAGAAATGTAGGTATTTGATTTCTTGATTAAGATATGAATCACGCTGTGCATATGTGATGTGTGTAAACAATCTTGATAAGGACAAAAACAATGACGAATAGAATTTTTTTTTAGTTTTTTAAAAATTATGTCGTTCGAGATCATAAAAAATAAGATTCCAACGACAAAGGTTACATGGTTTATTATTTTAGTATGCGCTAATGAACACAAAATATCTAATAAAGCAATTAGGAGAGAATTCAATCACGCTAAAGTAATTCGAAATAATTACTAAAGTAAATTAAAAATCGAGGAAAAGTAAATTAAAAGCACAAGTAATTCCAAATAATTACTTTCAATGTACTGAGTATAAAAAAGTAGTTGTCTAAGAAATATTTGTTTCCTAAAATAATAAAAAGTGAAAATAGAAAGCATTCATGTTTTTGAACACAAATTATTAAATTAATTATTTTTAATGAAATACCTACATTAAAAATAACATTAAAATTATACAAATATATTCATGACGGTAACATGCAGTTAATTATATTTTGCTAATCATTTCAAAAAATTATATAACATACATAGATGAGTTGAAGTACATTAAAGATAAATTACCGTGATGGAACATAAAACAAATCAATTTATCTTTAAAACGTTGAATACTAAAGTAATCCAATGATTAAAGTTATCTCCTCAGATTACGAAAATAATCCGATGTAATAATTTAACCGATCAAGAGATTAGAAATAGAGGGGAAAAAAATTCTCCTGTTGTTACGTGATATCAACAGATCAAATTCAAGAAATAGTAAATAAATTCTCATTTTAAAATTGCGCAGTTAAATAAAGTCAAACCAAAAACTAAACAATTTATTTATAAAAAAGTTAATGTAAGAATAAGTTTTGTTCTAAGAAAGAAATAGTGTTGTTTTCTCTTACAACGAAAGTTTTAATGCTTTATACGATATAATTTTATTCGTTATTTTTTTTTTGTAATGATATTAATGAATATTTTTTAACATCATGAAAAATTGGACCATAATCACAGAAAAGACTAATTTATTTAATTGCTTATTATTATATATATATTTTTTTAGTAGACATATCATTATATGCACAAAAAAAACTCATTTATATAAGTCCTTCGGATAGGACTTGAAAAGAAGGTACTGAGCCTGTGCGATGCCCTGTAATCGTTAAAGATCCCTATCCTAATTCAACCTGGAATAACAAAATTTTGGAGTCACACTAATCGTCTGATTAGCCTTAGTAGCATAAAGGGAGATTAAACAAACAAACATTACAAAAGGTTAATTAGGTTTTTATTAATTCGTGAAGATTATTTTGCTTCATGCCAAACATAAATGTGGCTTTGAAAATATCGTCATACCAATTACATGGTCTTCAATCATACAATGAAAAAAAATAACCAACAATATGAGTGATCATTGAAGCTGATTCAATACAATAATCCTGTAACATATTGAATATTTTTTAAGTATTAGTAAGATTTAATATATTAACAATTAAAAAATAATAAAGTACATAAAAAAAAATTCCTGATAAAATACTTAAATACATAAGAGAAAAAAATATATAGATAAATAGTAATGTCTAAGAAGTTTTGGAGGCTATAGGATTGGCAAGTGTTATTTATAAGTAGCTTATTTAAATTTAATTTCTAAATAATACTTTTTTTTAATAAAGAATAAATAAAATTAATTCTACTTCATAAGTGTTAATATTAAAAATATCAAAAAAAATTTTTTTTTTTTAATTATTAAAACTGAATATATTCCCCGTACCCGTATCCCATTTAATATTTCTTTAGTATATTATAGGCATATTTTTGATTTGTATAGCTTTCCTAATCTGACATTTCATTATTTAAATCCAAAAAAATTTATTCATATACATTTGCTTAATATCTAATTACAAAAAAAAAAAAAAAATTTTAATTCATATTATTCTATTCGCGGGCGCAATCGACTATGTGGTGCGCTAGTAGTTTTGCAAAATATCGGATAAGGAACGGGGATAGACATAGTTGATGTGATAGAGATAATTTCTTATTTTATAAGACCATTAATTGAAGGGCAGGTTATCCTTAATGCAAACCACATAATTACATGTGGAATAATATCTAGAGGTAAAAAACAGTTATTTTACAAGCCTCGTGCCTTCAAACAAGCGATCTTAAAGGATTGGTGGTATCAAATAAAAGTGGAAATCAAATTTATTAATAATAATAAGCAATTTTCTTGTAATTGTAAGTGTAAAGCTGGTAGTTCTGGTAAATGCAAACACATCATTGTAATTTTACTCTACGTTTTTCGGTTAGTAATAACATTAGTTAACTATTCATACAATCATTGTTATATCAACTGTCATTTTCATGACAGCTTAGTTTCTTTGTAATATTATTTATTTATTTGTCAAAACTTTCAGGCATCACATTGAAAACTTGGAACAATTAAACACAACGGATGTAAGACAAAACTTGGGAAAATTAAAAAAGAAAAACAAATCTATGACACTATGGTCCCAATGTTATTTGCATAAAACTATCATTTTGGAATAATAAAATGTCAAATACTAATATTCACCTGGATAAATACAGTCACTTTCTTTAAAATGAAGACTACATATCGTCATATGTTTCGAAACATGCTTATCTATGCTTAATTTTACAATCCACTCTTTAAGAAGCTTTTTATTTTTTGGAAATAAATGGAATGAAATGTCTTTTGATTTTCTAATTGAACAATGAGGGACCGAGCAATACCTATTAGAAATTTTTCAAATAATATTTTGCTCAATCGGGTTTTAATTATGGAAAAATAAATTAAAAACCCTATGAATCCCAGGTACTGGTCCGGCTTCTATCCCCGTTTCTCTAGTTCCAGTCAAGAAGCAGCACCGTCGCTTGCGCCCGCGAATTCTGTAATTATTAACTCATTTTCATTTTTCATGCCTATATATATATATATATATATATATATATATATATATATATATATATATATATATATATATATATATATATATATATATAATTATTCATTTAATAATTTTATTTTTTATTTTTGTTCTTCATATAATTTATTGGTTGCTATCTTGTTATCTTGTTTTATATTTAGCCCTGATAATGACCTCAATGTAGGGTCGAAACGTCGGCACAAAATATATGCTATTCCACACATAGTGTTCCATTTGACCGCTCCCCCAACCAATTCCATCATACATTCTTCTACGGTCAACTAATTACCTTAATTATGAATATATTCCCATGCATTAAATATTTTATTTTAACTATATATTTTAATGCATAGCAAACATCATTATAACTTAATTACAGACAAAACACAAATTAACTATAGCTAAATAAAAATTGAAGGAATAAAAATAAAATAAATAAGGAACTAAAAATAAGATGTGTATAAACATTACACAGGTCTACGGTGGTTTTGGTGGTGAAAGAGAGTCTATTTCACTAATAAATGGAAAATTATTTCAGAGTTCAAAAGAAACGTTTTGGATCTTATGAGTTCCAAACTTAACCTATACCGGTAATGATATATAATTTATTATATCGAAGGAAACTTCGAATATTTTTTTTTTTAAATAAACAAACAAAGGAACATGAATGCGGAAATGAGATGAAACTGGTTTAGACTCTCGGAGGTTAATTTATGCGTAAAATATAACGGTGTCAATTGTATTGGGAAAAAAATAATAATCAAGAATGGACTAGAACTGCAATCAGAAGCTTGAATAATTCGCGTTGAAGGTTTTTACAAGTTTTTTTTTTTTTTTTTTTTTTTGTTCGCTATAAGAAATGGAAAAAAAAAAATACATATCGTTGAGGTGAAAAATAAAATAGCAATTTTATCCTTATTTGTTTATAAGGATATAAAGCTGAAGTAGGAGCTGGAACGATTTTTCGAATAGTGGATTGATTCAACTAGAAACGAAACGACACCGATAAAAGTTTGCGATGAAAGATAAAACCAGGATATTAGCGCGAGTTAGAACCCCATGAATACTTTTTTTATATCTCCTTTCTAAAATGATTAGTAATTCACTCACATCTGGACACCAAAACGAGGATAAACACTTGAATCGATTTGTATACAGGTGCTCAATGTAAAAATCCAAAGGATTTATAAACATAGTATCAACAGTATGTAAATAAAATAAAATATTTTATTTATAGGACTGAAAACATAAGCTTGAAGAATTCGCTCTGAAGGTTTTTACAAGTTTTTTTTTGTTCAATATAAGAAATGAAACAATTAAACTGAACACGTTAGGTGCGTCGGCGTATTTTAGGGGTATCCTGAATTGAACGATATCGGTCCCAGGGGTCCGACTGCTGGGATGAGCCACTGACGATATCGGGCGTCGGGGTCCGATGGGAATGCTCTGACGAAAGCGTTATCTTTTGACTGAATAGTGGATTAAATGAGCGTCTCAAGGGCATTATCTCTTGGTTTGGAACTAGACCTTATAGACGCAGGACAGGCCCCCAGGGTCCGATACAGGATTTATGCCATACTTTATCGAAAATAGCATTTAACTGCTGGAATTTTGAATTTCCATCCATATTGATAATTTTTGCAATGTTAAAACGATTTTTTGGAGTCTTTTAATGCTTTACAACCACTCACTCAATGTTAAAAAAAAAATTCTTCATTCGAAGAAATGAATTTATATAAAATAAATTAAGCAAATATCGGTAAGTTTAATCTATATAAATAAAGATGAAATTTTGTTTGTTTGTTTGTTCTTTATAGAAATCCATACCGTTTGTCCTTAATTCTCCAAATTTCGCTCAGTGGTTCTTTTATACCAAGTGCGAACACCTGTCCATATTAAAATTGCATATCTTCACCCGATCTTCAGATGATATTCTTTATTGTTATAAAAATCGTAATGATCTCGCTTTACAGTGTTTTTTTTTTTTTTTTTTGACGAGATCGAACGTTTCAGTAGAGAAATGAAATTCCCCGGGTGAAACCGGGATATACAGCTATAATCTATGTAAATAAAGATGAAATTCTGTTTGTTATTTATAGAAATCCATATCGTTTGTCCTAAATTCGCTCAGTGGTTCTTTGATACCAGGTACTTAGGTGAGAGCACCTGTCCATATAAAAGTTGCGTAACTTCAGCCAATCTCTGGGTATATTCTTTATTGTTATAAAAATCGTTATGATCTCTACCGTTTGAGTCGATAAAAGTCTAACTTTATAGATTTAGAAAATGAAATTCTCCGGGTGAAACAGGTGTATACAGCTAGTTTATAATAAAATAAATGTCAAAGAAAATAAATAGAACTACATAGTATAAAATCAAACACAAAAATTTAAAGATAACTATAAAGGTTGATAAAGAGCGATGCCGCCCAGTAGTCTTGTTTTATTACTCAGGGCCAGTACCGGACCTCGGAGTCCGATTCTAAAAAACAACAGAATTTCAGCTGCTAGCAACATTTTCTGCACTAAAATGCAATAATCTCATTAAAAATCGACTAAATTGAGTGTTTGTAGTGTTCGGACTTTCGGACATTTTCATGTGAAAATCGGCTGTTAAGAGCGGAATGTAAGACATCGGACCCCGGGGACCGATGCCGCACCTAACGTGTTAAATTTAAAAAAATACATATCGTTAAGAAAGATAGATAGATAGATAATCATGTTTTATTACATAGTAAAGCTATACAAAATAACATATTACAATAACAACACACTATCACAATGATGAACACAGTCTGCAAGGAGTTGCCTCTATAAACATATCTAAATAAGAGAATAAAACAAATTTAAAAACTCTGAATAAAAACTAAAAGCCTTTAATAAACATAGAGAAGATACTTAATATACTTTACAGATCTGATTGTCTATTATGAATCTTTCTTTAATTAAAATTGAATTCTGAAATTAAAATTTTCTGTAGCTTAACATACATTTCATAAAACCATATAGCCTGTGCCAATCCTTCCAATTTTAGGGGTAACCTGAATTGAACGGTATCGGTCCCCGGGGTCCGACTGCTGGAATGAGCCACAGACGATATCGAGTCCGATGGGAATGCTTTGACGGAAGCGTTATCTTTTGACTGGATAGTGAATTAAATGAGCGTCTCAAGGGCATTATCTCTTTGTAAGGATTGGAACTAGACATAATAGGCACAGGACAGGTTGATACAGGATTTACGCCATACTTTATCGAAAATCGGAGCTCAGAGTCCGATTCTAAAAACAACAGAATTTCGGCTGTTAGCAACATTTTCTGCACTAAAATGCAATAATCTTATTAAAAATAGACTAAATTGATTGTTCGGGTAGTATTCGGACTTTCGGACATTTTCATGTGAAAATCGGCTGTTAAGAGGGAAATGTAAGACATCGGACCCCGGGGGCCGATTAAGGAGAAAAATAAAATAGCACTACAAGGATATAAAGCTAAAATAAGGGAATACTTTTTCGAAAAGTCCATTTATTCAACTAGAAACGAAACGAAATCGATAAAAGTTTGCGATGAAAGATAAAACCAGGATATTAGCGCGCGTTAGAACTCCACGAATACTTTTTATAACTCCTTTCTAAAATGATTAGCAGTTCACTCACATCTGGAGACCAAATCCAGGATAAACACGTGGATGGGAGTTATGCAGACTGGGTACTGGATATGGAAGTGGAGAGGCACATTTATCGGCTTTGAGATCGAGTTCCGAAAAAGGTTATATAGACCAGTTTGAGGGAATAAAAGCAAGAAGGAGAAAAGTCCAGTCTTGCGCATTTATGGGAGGGGCAAGCTACGGCATAGCATTGTACATCGGGCTCTAGAATTTTAAATGTCTAATGCGCTTTTAAAAGGATTTCTAAAAATAATAGTGCGAAAAATATGCGTAGAATTATATATATATATATATATATATATATATATATATATATATATATATATATATATATATATATATATATATATATATAACTGTGTATAACTGTGTAACTGTACCAATAGTTGATAGTTTAAGAAAAAAAAAACTATATTATTGACACTGTCTACCAATATATTGATGTTAGGATAATCTTTGTCATGAATATAGTTAGGCCAATCCCCCTAGAAAACAAGGAATACAATATTTCATGGTCTACATTTACGGTTCTTATAAAAAATGATTTCTTGAAAACTTCTAAAATGAACCAATAGTTGACACATCAAAATGTAAAGGTTTGGAAGGTTGACATTTATGATTTTAAAGTTGACACATGCATTAATATTTGATTTCCTATGCTTTTTAATAGGTAATAAGAACTGCAATAAATTTAATATTAAATAAAATTAATATTTTTTATTTATAAACTAGTAAATTCACTATGGAAACAAAATAAAATGTTCACAATTTAATTATTTTATACACCAAAGCTTAAATGAGACAAAAACAAACAAACGTATTTAAACGTAAAATGAGATAATCCAGTTAAGTAAGTATGATAAGGATAATTAGATTTTAGTAATGGCCAAAGTTTTGTTTTTCTAATATTGGGTTAGTACAATTTTCGATTCTCCAATGGTCATGGAATTTCATGGTCTACATTTACGGTTCTTATAAAAAATGATTTCTTAAAAACTTCTAAAATGAACCATTAGTTGACACATCAAAATGTAAAGGTTTGGAAAGTTGACATTTATGGTTTTAAAGTTGACACATGCATTAATATTTGATTTCCTATGATTTTTAATTGGTAATAAGAACTGCAATAAATTTAATATTAAATAAAATTAATATTTTTTATTTATAAACTAGTAAATTCACTATGGAAACAAAATAAAATGTTCACAATTTAATTATTTTATACACTAAAGCTTAAATGAGACAAAAAAACAAACAAACGTATTTAAACGTAAAATGAGATAATCCAGTTAAGTAAGTATGATAAGGATAATTAGATTTTAGTAATGGCCAAAGTTTTGTTTTTCTAATGTTGGGTTAGTACAATTTTCGATTCTCCAATGATTAACTTCATTCTTCCAGTGCCAGTTAGAATGGTAAAAATTGTTCAATATCATTAACCTTATATGACAAATAATAATAGCTATATAAATATATAGCTAATGTTTAAGGAATATATATATATATATATATATATATATATGTATATATATATATATTTTTTTTAAATAATTTATTTTTTGAAGAGAAAAGATTTGGCTCCGCCGGGTGTCGAACCCGGGTCTCCCGCGTGACATGCGCGGATGCTACCCACTGCACCACAGAGCTCGGCCCCAAGCAGAGCCAATCCTTCCTCTTCACTGATACCTACTCCCCATATCACGCAAATTTTGGGAGTAGTAGCGGGAGGTGGACAAATTTTGTCCAATTTTTGGTACTTATTGACATACGTCCATTTTAAATTATTTTATATTAATCTAATCTTAATTTGACTCCCGGCGGAGCCAAATCTTTTCTCTCCAAAAAAAAAATTATTCAAAAATAATTTAAAATTGGTGGTCACCCACTAATTTGATTAGATTAATATAATATTTTTTTTATTTTTTTTTTACTATCGGTCATTTATGGAACGTGATGTCTCCATAGCCGTCTCAAATTTTTCTTATCGCCATTTTCTCTGGAGGTGTTGGCGTGGCCATATTACACTAGAGCGATACGAAATGGTTCTCTGTGTGGCAAGGGCTGTGTCGAAATCTCATTATTTCCTATTCAAGTACTCTGATTCGGATAAAGATTTGATCGGCGGTAGCCTTGAACGTCTAGGGAAAACATTTGTTTCATTTTGAACTGAAAAGAGGAATCAAAAATGAGATACTACTTTTACATAAGAAAATGATAAAATAAAAACTCGGGACAAATATTGCTTCCTTGACATTTCTAATGGTTACATAACTGATGAGACAGGTCTAGTGTAGGTATTACTTATCCTTTGAAAATAAAATCTATTAAAAACTTATATTAGATTTAAACCAATAAATTAACCCATACATTCCATAATAATTTTATAATAATTTAATCTATTTTTGTGGGTAGCCACCTTGTTTTTAAATTATTTTAAATAATTTATTTTTTGAAGAGAAAAGATTGAGCTCCGCCGGGAGTCGAACCCGGGTCTTCCGCCTGACATGCGCGGTATGCTAACCACTGCACCACAGAACTCGCTTCCAAGCGGAGCCAATCCTTCCTCCTCAGTGACACCTCTCCCTCGATCTCGCAAGTTTTGTGAGTATTTACGGGAGGTGGACAACTGATAATCTGAATTTTCGGCTGAAATTCGGACCATGGGACAGTAACTTTATAGTTATAAATATGCTTGAGGTGTTATTATTTGTTTAGCACTTAAATTAATATAAAATAGTCTGTATGCCGGACTGGTTAAATCAATTTTATTCTCTTCCATTAAATACGATTTTAGACTGTTTTAAAATTCAGGTATTTTATCTTTTACCCTTAACTACTCATAAATCAATGTTACTTACCTACTCACCTCGGGTCAATATGACCCAGAACAAAAAAAAAATTTAAATAACCTTAGGGTGTAAGATATTGGTTTTAAACAACAAGAGAAGGCTTGAAAATATATATTTATTTATGTATACAATAAATGAAAGTTTTAAAACATGAATAACATGTTGACAGACAAATTATAGGTTTGAAATGAAGTACTAAAATAAAGGAACTCCTTAACATTACTATTATTAACACAATTTCTTTTGACTTAAAATTCAAAAATTTATCTACAAACAACCTTTGAAGTTAAAAAAAATAAGAAATGTGTGTTTTTTACAAATTCAATTTCCGCATTGGGCACAAAAAAAAAAATTACTTACACAACTACTCAACTCGGGTCAAAATATCGATTTCGATAAAATAAATACTTCCCTTATTTTCCAGACACCGGAAAGAAGTAACCGGAAGTTTGGTGATCATTCAACTCCAAAGAGGTATAAATAGAATGAAATGAAACTTGGTATGAGTCATTATGGCCCGACGTGAGTAGTTAAGGGTTTAGAACTTTTGGGTCATCTATTAAAGTTATATAAAGTATTAAGTATTAGCTTAGCCGATTTTTTGTAAATGTTAATGACTTTGACCGATCCAATCGAACAAATATTGCTGTTTCGAATATCTGTCGTAATTGATTTATAATATTTTTAACTTTAGTTTTAATAAAGTTTTTATAATTTATAATATTTAAAATATTAGGTTCATATCCGTAAGATCTTATCTGAACATAGCGTACAAATGCTCAAAGGAAACTGTAACCGCAATGTTTATTAAGATAAAAATGACAAAATTATCAAGAATGATCTAAAGATTTATTTCATATGATATAATATATAGATGAATTTCCATTTAAATGTGTACCATACTTAAACAAAATCGAAAGTTTCAGAACTTGTTTTCCAACGAGTTTACAATTATCATCGGAAGAATGGGCCTGAACCAGTTAATACAAAATTATGATGAGAAAGCATATAAATTATTTCGATGCAGATAATGTTTCAGTTTACCAATACAAGTTAATCTAAACAAAACAATAGTTATCTTACCTAAGGCATTAGAGGATAGTGTTTTTCTTTTTGATTGGTAAGGTGCCTTCCTTATCAAAAGTAAGGTCCCGAACTTATCATATCAAAAATAAAAACAATAACAATTATGTGAAAATCCACTATTTCGTTGCCATACTTCTACCATAACAAACCCAATACTTTACCATATCCTCTAGTCACGCATACCCCAAACGTTTACTGATAACTCTTCGAGGTCTCCGATAATCCGGGCTTACTCATTTTATTAGGATGAGTCAGTAATGTCTGACAGCGCACAAAAAAATACAAAAAATATAAATAAAAACATGTAATCGTGATTATAGGATTTCAAAAAGATAAAATCACATAAAAAATAAAACCGAAAAAAAAGTCTAATACTACCTGTATACAGACCAAAAAAGCACATCTGAGATGAACAGTCAAAAAAAAAAAAAAACACCAACTAAAGACAGTTAAATCACGCCAAGAGAACCTTATCTTATACTTTAAGACTAATTAATTTATAATAAAAATGATTAACTGATTGATTTACAACAGGAGTAGGGTAAACCATACAGTTATTGGCACTCAGTACAGTTATTGGTACCCCAACTTTAACTTAAAGAAATAGGTAAACAAGTCCCAATTCTATTACAAGATATACACGAGTCTTAAGTTTGAAGGGTCCTCTAAGTCATCTATGAAGTAAGACTTTAACAAACTAACCATAGGGAAGATTTCACAATTAAATCCAAATGGTGACAATAACTAGATTTGGCACTTTTAACAATAAATATTGCCATATTGTAAAACTATTGAATTTTTGACCCAAAAAAAACCACTTGAGTCTTTATGAGGATAGATAATGAGGAGCTCTAGGAAGTTTCTATTTGATCCCTTTTTTTTTTTTAATTTAACCACAGAAATGCAGTCTTAAGGGTACCAATAACTGTGCGGTTTACCCTATGTACTGTACAGAACTTTGACAATGGCCATATGTTCATATGTTCATTAAAAAATTAATTTTTAAATAAAACTTTTGTTCGTTTACTCTGAATTAAATAAAGAAATTGCAAATACACTAATGCCAAAGTATAATTACCTAGAAAGAATTTCGAAATATAATCCACTCTGGGGTACCTACAGAACATTATTTACTTGACTATTTGACTACTATTAATTCAAAATCCACCTAATCATAAATGTAAAAAAAATATGAAGGTTTTTTTTTTCTTTCTGTTAAACTTTTTAAAAATTTTGCTATTGAATGCGGCATACCGAGAATGCAAAAAAGGAGAATAATTTTGTTTTATCGGTTAAATTTTATATATATATATATATATATATATATATATATATATATATATATATATATATTATATCAGAAATGTAGTCTTAAGGGTGACAATAACTGTACGGTTTACCCTACACAATGGAAAAATAATTTAAGTTAAGAGTGTTCCTTCGAGAAACAGTAGAAACTTTTTTCGCTTTCCTGTAAATTTGAATCGATAGACATTTCGGATTCTTAAACAAGTTGACTCAAAAAAACAAGTACAATGAAAATATATAAATAAATAAAAGTAAAAAAAAAAATTCTTGATACTCAAGGTGAAGAATACTATTCTTAACGTTTCCACGTAAAATTCTAAATGCTAAGAGTGCATTCTTGTCATAAAATGACGTTGCAACCATTCGCCCCGCAAGTATTCAATACCTTTATTGCGTTTTCATGACTAATCTGATATGGAAAATAAAATGGCTAATCTCCTAAATCAATACGCGACACTGCTGAGGATTTGACTAACCTGACTGATATAAAACTCTGCGTCTTAATCACATACGTTCAGTATAGTTTTTCTTTATAAGATTTTGGCTTCATCCAATATCTCTCTGAGCACATTCCTTCTTCTGAGTCACTTCTAGCAGACCAATAAGAAATTTCTTCCATATAGACGTTGAATGGAGTATTTTTGAGGGGATCTATGTTAGCAATGTTTTTGAACTCCTTTAGTATGCGTTCTTCAGCTATATTTTCTTGAGGACATTATTTTTTCACGGGGACATTATTGAATTTCCTGAAATCGGATTTTTATGCACATTATTTATTTATATATTATTTTAATGCTTCCTGCAATATCACTAACAGAAGCTTGTATATCAATTGACAATTTTTCTTCGTATTTCGAGGGGTTTCGGAATATCGACACCGTTCTTTTATCTTTATTAATGATGTTTATGATCCGATACTATCGAAACTATCGATAAGGGAGACTATCGATAGTTTTACATCGTTAGTATGAATGAACGTTAGTAAAGCACACACCACCAAGCCATTAAAGTTTTAAAATGTGACAATGAGATTGATCTAAATCCAAATAAACGTTAATATAAGGAAATGACTGTTGTATGAGCATATACAACTACTTAGAATGATGAAAATTGGCAATAGAACAAATGACTTATAAAATAGATAACTCCAGAGGATGGGCCTACAGCCCGAAACGTTGGGATAATCTATATAAGTAAAGATAAAATTCTGTTTGTTTGTTTGTTCTTTATAGAAATCCATACCGTTTGTCCTAAATTCTCCAAATTTCGCTCAGTGGTTTTTTCATACCAGGTGCGAAAACCTGTCCATATTAAAATTGCATTCCGTGCATATTAAAACTTCAGCCTATCTCTAGCTGATATTCTTTACTGTTATAAAAATCGTAATGATCTCGGTTTACACTGGTTTTTAATAAATCGACCGTTTCATTAGAAAAATGAAATACCACGGGTGAAACCGGGATATACAGCTATAATTTAAGTAAATAAAGATGAAATTCTGGTTGTTCTTTATAGAAATCCATACCGTTTGTCCTAAATTCTCTAAATTTCGCTCAGTGGTTCTTTCATACCTGGTGCGAACACCTGTCCATATTAAAATTGCATAACTTCAGCTAATCTCTGGGTATATAGTTTATTGTTATAAAAATTGTTATAATCTCGCTTTACATTGGTTTTTAAGAAATAGACCGTTTTAGTTGAAAAACGTCTCATTTTATAGATTTAAAAAAAAAAAAAAAATATATATATATATATATATATATAGAGAGAGAGAGAGAGAGAGAGAGAGATTTAAAAAATCTATATATATATATATAGATTTAAAAAATCTATATATATAGCTAAATAAATATAATATGGAAAAAATGGAAGAGACTCATTCATTAATCCTAAAAATATTTATGCTTAGATTATATATTATTAGATGAGTATACCGATTATACACACATCCATATATATTATAGATTCCATTCCTCTTATTAAGCTGCGACGTTTCGGGCATTTAACCCCATCATAAGACAAAATACTAAAAGTAAATTTATAAACCCATCCTCAATGACATGTATCACCTTTTTTATTTATGTTCGAATTTTCTGTATTCTAGACATTTTCAATGTCAGATTTATTGTATTTATACGAAGATCATTCAATAAGTAAAGAGACAAATGGCTATAGCTCAAAAACGGTTTATTTCAATCTTTCAAAATTAAGGCTATTTTTCAACATAATCACCCCCAACAGTTATGCACTTGTCACATGTTTCTTTCAGCTTCCTAATTCCCTTGGCGAAGAATTCTTTCGATCTACCTGATAGTTCGCTGATCTTCAAGGAAATCACAATATACTGGACCCTGTGAGTCTCAAAATATGGCCAGCATCACTTAACCGGCGGAAGGTTGAATCTTGAATTTTTTGCGAACTGGAGAGCTAGTGTGTTTCCACTCCATACTCTGCCTTTTGGTCTCAGGGTCTTAATTTTACATCTTCTGCGACTAAAAATCTAATGACTGAGCGCTGCTCTTCTAAGGTGCAATCTTCTAGTGGACTCGCCATGGGGAATTGAAAATTTTGAAGTTATGTTGACATAAAATGATGAAACAGCTGATCACAGAATATCCCAAGGTTGCAAACTAACACCCCTGAAAAGATTTTACACATTCATTGAATAGTTTTAAAATTATAGAATTTGTATCTTTACTTATTGAATGACCCAGGTATTTTTTTTTTTTATAATATGGGATTAAAAACTCCTATCTCTCTCTATATAAATAAGAGGCTTTGTCCTGACTGACAGAATCAACGCAGAGCAAAAACTACTAATGATAGAAACTTGAAGTTCGGAATTTAGATTTTAAACGCGATGTAGGTAACCACTAAGAAAGGAATTTCAAAAATGTAACCCCTAAGGGGCTTAATGGCGAAATTGTCGTTTAACTCTAACGGAAATCTATTTTTGAGATTTTAAACCCTATGTTTTTTATTTGATGTATTAAATAGACAATATTATTAAAATAGACATTCACATAGAATATGGCTACTGATTATTTAAATATTAGTGGTAATCAAATTATGCACACTGTGATTCCCATGATTGTGGTTTTTGCATGTTTATTTCGATCTCTATCATCTCTATATATATAAGAGGCTTTGTCCTGACTGACAGAATCAACGCAGAGCAAAAACTACTAATGATAGGTAGGTAACTAATAAATAATGATGTAGGTAACTACCAATTTAAAAAATGTAACCAAAAATGTAACTAAGGGGTTTAAATGGCGAAATTTTCGTTTAACTCTAACTAACGGACACCTATTTTTGCACTTTTTTAAAGATCTCGATACGACGAGTTTAACTCGAAAGCCCCTACGGGAAAAATGAAGCGTTCACGACGAGTAAGCATTTTTTATTTCGGTGGTTTTAGTGAACTCTCTCCATTGCGCGTCTCCCCCTCTTCTACCGAGCCGGTAGCTTCCCCCTCCAACATTCCACCTACCGGAAGTTCCGATTCTACTAAATCTCCTTAACACCAGTAAACATATCATATTAAATCAATATCAAGATAACGATCACAGATTTGATTTTAAAAGCTCGCGGGCAAAGCGGCGACGGTGAATGGTAGTTCCATATAACTGAGACCACTATGAAAGGTTTATATTAAAGTGAAACATAGTCGCATTTTTGTCCAGAGGCTTACCCGTACTGTGGGACGGTAGGATGAACTGTTTTATAGAAGAGGGATAAAGTTTGCCCGGTGTCATTGTCTATCTAAATTTGAGGAGGAGGGGGAGGGATAGAGAGAGAGAGAGAGAGAGAGTGAAGGGGGAGGCCCCCCAAGGCCCTATTAATATATGATGGTAAGACGCGGAGTGGTGCTGTAATGAAGAGAGGGCAGGCCGGATTCCGGGCATAGTTCCCGTTCCCCCAGGATTATGAGCCTTTGTCTGGGGCCTTTGTGGGGACAGGGAGCCCGCAAACAGCAAAAACCCCTCACCCTATCGATTCACCTGACCGACCCCCCCCTTGCCCCCCCATACCCCCTTGCCCGCCCCCCCCCCCATCCTCCCTACAAATAACATTCCACCGACCGGCCCAATCCGATCCAAAACGTTAAAAATAAATCATGCTCAAGTGGTTATTGCCGCAGAGACTTCCCTCAGCCAATAGCCGATACCATCCGACTGCATCAATACTCCACCACACCGAAATCAGGGCACATCTGAAAGGACTAGATCATACCAAAAGGATTCGATCATAATATCAACATAAAAAAAAAAAAAAAAAATATATATATATATATATATATATATATATATATATATATGAATACATTTTTAATAATTTAGGGGAGAGCGGGGTTGGTTGGCAACAGTTTTCACTTTTTTGATTGTTGAGTCGTTCCTGTTAATATAATACTAATAGGGCTGATACCACTATAAACTCCAAGTATTAGAGTACTTCAAGAATTTTTTTCACCACATAATATTTGATACTAAGATCATAGGAAATTGAAGAATTCGTCAATCCAGAGGGTGCCAATTAACCCCCTACGTGGGGTAGGTTGGCCTAGAAGGTGGGGTTGTTTAGCCATCTCATTCAAGTACTGCCTGACAGATATTATTGTTATTAAAAGCTGCACTATAATAGTATAATAATTATGAATCGTTTTTTAACAGCTTTTAAGGGAAAATAGAATGACAATAGAAGAAGAAAGAAGTTTAGACTGTCGTCACTTTGTGCATAAGAAAAATTGCTCTCATCTTCCTCGCTGGAACTAGAGACAATTGGTAGTTTCACCTTTGATTATGTTTACCTTGCTTTTGTGAATTGCTACAGCGCCAAAAAAAAAGTTGAAGATAGCCAACTAACCCCACAGGAGAGAGCATCTGAAAGATGGCTGCCAGGACAGGGGAGAACAATCAAACAAGAAACTGGTTAGTCGAAAGGTTAGGTTTTTCAAAGGAGTTTGGGGCTATGTGAACAGAATCGGAGTCAAATGTTTTGCCATGCCTTTAAAACAAATTTACTGAAAATATAGAAATTTACTTACATGTTGTAAAATCAATCAATGAAGCACATTCTTCTCTACACTGTTAGCAAGGGATTGAAAACTCAGGTCAAGACTCCCGAGATTGAGCGGGTCAAATGGTACAATGGTGGGGCCCTTACAATAGGTGTGATGGAAACTATAAGCCAATGGCCAACCTACCCCCTATGCCAACCAACCCCGCTGTCCCCTACTAAGCTGACAAAATACATCCTTATTTTTTAAAAATAATATCTCAATAGAAAGTGAAAGACTGCCATATTATTTATCTAACTAAACCTAACTTTTTCAAAAGTCGCGAATATCGAGATATGTATTTCTAAAAAATAGTGATGTAAAACTAACGATAGTACTGTAGATTTTGGTAGAGAAAAAACATCTAAAACTTTTTTGGTGACCACGACCAATAAAAGGATAGCTATATAAATAAGACTCTAAGAAGAGCTATGGTGAACTACTCAACGGAGACATAGACCCTCTGTACTTTGACGGTAAATAAACTCCTTTTGAACCAAAACTTTTTTTTCGTGAAAAAACTAATAGGCCAATGTTGATGAGGATAAATGGAGAATTCGGAAGAATAACTGTACGAACTCTATGGATCCTTCAAAATAGTTCAGTTTGTTGTCGGGGAAAGGGATTGTTTGAGTCATATATTGGGTTGTCCGAAAAGTTCGTAGAGATTTTTAAAATAAAATTTACCTTTTATTTTTTCTACTAAAAATGAATCACAAAGCTAATGTTTATTTATGTGTATGCCTTTAATCCTCATGGAATTAACTATGTTTACACACTGAATTCGTCTTTATTAAGGCTCAGTAGTGTAGTTTATTGCAAACTAACATGAGTGACGATTCAGTTCATTTTCGGCGTATTTTGCTCTTCTTTTTTAAAAAAGGGAAAAACGCAGCCCAAACTGCAAGAAAGGTTCGTGCCGTGCCGTGTATGGCAGCGATTCAGTTGCTGTTAGCACGGTTCAGAATCGGTTTTCGCGGTTTAGATCAGGAGATTTCAATTTGGAAGGCCAACCCCGGGCTGGCCGGAGTTCAACTCTCGCGGAGTTAAGAGCCTGCAAATCGACCGTTGGCTTTTGCAAATCGGAAAGGAGTGCTATTCCACCAAGACAACGCTAGGCCCCATGTGTCTTTAAGGACTCGGCAAAAGTTATTAAGCTTCAGAGGGTTTTAGCTCACCCGCCGTACTCTCCTGACATTTCTCCTTCGGATTTCCATCTTTTCCTTTCCCTCGAAAATTTTCGATCATACGATATAGGATCGGTTTAACGAAGGCTTGGTGAATTTTCCGGATAATCTAAAGCCTCGAGTGACCAAAATAACAATAAAAGCTTGGTAGGATGTGTTAAGATGTCTCGGGGTATGTGATATATCTAGTTCATGGTTCTTTAAATCGTTCATTTGTTGTTTTTATGCAGTGGCTGTCCAAAATAAAATTTAGGGGATGGATTGGTCGGTGAAAAAAAAAAAACCATACATAAAGCGAAAACAATAGCATACTTCTAGTAATATTATTAACTTCGTATACATAAATACTATTTATTATCCTAGTATTTTTTTTTTTTGTAAAATCCCTATCCCCCATATACCCCACCCTGGGACCGACCACCCCTGTTTAAGGGTGGAACACCCACATCAATTTTTTTTTTAATTTAATGTTATATTTATTAATATAGAGCAATATGCATTATATTATTTTTAATTAGGCGAGAGCATTAATATGTAGGGTAAACCATAAAGTTATTGGCACTCAGTACAGTTATTGGTACCCCAACTTTAACTTAAAGATATAGGTGATCAAGTCCTAATTTCATTACAAGATGTACATGAGTCTAATGTTTGAAGGGTCCTCTAAGTCAATCTATGAATGTAAGATGAAGTAAGACTCTAACAAACTAACCATAGGGAAGATTTCACAATTGAATCCACAGGGCGCCGATAACTAGGTTTGGCACTTTTAACAATAAATATTACCATATTGTAAAACTATTGAACTTTTGACCCAAAAAAAAACCTCTCGAGTCTTTATAAGGTTAGATAATGAGGAGCTCTAGGAAGTTTCTATTTGATCCCTTCATACATTTTTTTAAAAATTTAACCACAGAAATGTAGTCTTAAGGGTACCATTGGCACCCCAACTTTAACTTAAAGAAATAGGTAAACAAGCCCAAATTTTATTACAAGATATAAATGAGTCTAATGATTGAAGGGTCCTCAAAGTCATCTATGAAGTAAGACTCTAACAAACTAACCATAGGGAAGATTTCACAATAAAACCCACAGGGTGCCAATAACTAAGTTTGGCACTTTTAACAATAATTATTGCCATATTTTAAAACTATTGTACTTTTGACCCAAAAAAAAAACCTCTTGAGTCTTTGTGAGGATAGATAATGAGGAGCTAAAAAATAAAACGCGGGTAATTCAATTGTTCTGAGAGACACTGAACACGACGCTAAGGTGCATTAGACTCAGTTGATATTGAAGGATCCTTTTATTTATTAAGACTAGATAATTTTGAAATTAGCAGGATCAGTATTTTCAATTGTGATTATCGCTTCATATAATTAGCTTCCTTCTACAGTAAATTTACATAGTGAATTATACATTAAAAAAAAAAAATCTGGTGCGTGCGCGCAACACACAACTTTCACTTACCAACTTACTTAGATTAGAAATTGAAGTGTTTTGCTAAATATCATTTCCCAAAGTCACACATTTTTCTACATTCATATCTTATTTTTGTTAATCGTTAAAGCCGTTAAAGTCATATCTCGGGCATATAAATACATCAAATACCAAGTTTGATCAAAATCGTTAAAACCGTTTTTGAGTAAATAAAAAAAAACACGTGAAAATGATACAACATTTATTAAGTAAAGTCCCCCCTCCGGTTGATCAATTGTGATGAAATGTTGGTTATCACATCTTTGGCATATAAATACATCAAATACTAAGTTTGATAAAAATCGTTAAAACCGTTTTTGAGTAAATAAAAAAAACATGTGAAAATGATACAAAATTTATTAAGTAAAGTCCCCCCTCCGGTTGATCAATTTTGATGAAATTTTTACAGTCATATTTCAGGCATATAAATAGATCAAATACTCAGTTTAATCAAAATCGTTAGAGCCGTTTTTGAGAAAATCGAAAAAAACTTAAAAAGTTATTAAATAAAGTACCCCCTCCCTTTGAGCAAATTTGATGAAATTTTTGCTGTCACATCGCGGGCTTATACATACTCTAAATACCCAATTTCAGGCTCGCACGGTTAATAGTTTTTGAGCTAGTCTGTTCACACACAGACCATTTCGCGGGACTTGGTTATTTTGACTCAGGGGACCCCAAAACGCGTATTTCCGTTGAAAACCGGAAGTCGAAAATTTTCACGATCGCAATACTTCCTTTCTCGCATTACTTTCGCATACTTTCACTTACTATATATTTCATATATAGGTAAGTGAAAGTAAAAAAAAAATCATCACAAAATAAGCATATAAAACTTTTTTTTCTCTACTTAATATAAAATTATCTAACTAATCGAATGTCAAACCAATAATTAGTACTATTCAAAATTACTAAAAAAAAAAAATTAAAAATAATAATAAGTTAATGTTTGCTACAACCATTTCCTAATGCCGCAAGGCTAAAAGACTGTGTTGTTCCAGGAAGGTTAGCTGGAATACTTCAAAAAGTTCACTACTATCAGGGACCTTCCAGGCGATCCATGCTGGATTCTCTGGAATCCAGACATAAAGATGTCCTCATCCCTCAAGCCAACCAGTCCTTTTTTCTTTCTTTTTTTTTATCATCTTTTTCTTTAGCTTACATTAAAATTTTCTGATATGTGCAGGAATTCTATGAAAAATGTTTTCACTTCCAAAGGACGCCAGCTGCATAAATAATACACTTCAGTCTTTCAATATCGGCTTGGTATATCACTAAATACAATCTTTAGTAAAGTTGTTTAGGCTAAGACTTAATATAAATAAAATTAAATGTTTCGCATGGGTCTGGAGGAGGGGGCATTTCATCTGCTAAAACATACGTACATATCCTGATATAATTAAATATTTATTAATTTTGTTTTATTTAATTCGTAAAAGAGAATGAAGATACTAGTAAAGTTTATCAGGACTTGAATGACATAATCATAAGGTAGAATAAAAACATCTCATATTGTAAAGAAATAAAGAATTATTTTAAAGCAATAAAAATAAATAAGTATTGGGTTGTCCTAAAAGTTCTTAGAGATTTTTAAAATAAATATACCTTTTATTTTTTCTACTAAAAATGAATCTTAAAGCTAATGCTTATTTATATGCCTTTAATCATCCTGGAATTAACTATGTTTACACACTGAATTCGTCTTTATTAAGGCTCAGTAGTGTAGTTTATTGCAAACCAACATGAGTGACGATTCAGTTCATTTTCGGCATATTATGCTGTTCTTTTTTAAACAAGGAAAACACGCAGCCCAAACTGCAAGAAAGATTCTTGCCGTGTATGGTAGCGATTCAATCGCTGATAGCACGGTTCAGAAGTGGTTTTCGCGGTTTAGATCAGGAGATTTCAATTTGGAAGACCAACCCCGGGCTGGCCGGAGTTCAACTGTCGACATCGAGGATATTATGACGGTCATCGCAAACAATCCACGAATTACTGTCCGTGAGATAGCTGCGGAGTTAAGAGCCTGATTTAAACGGCCAGAGTTGGCAAATCGGAAAGGTGTGCTATTCCACCAAGACAACGCCCATGTGTCTTTAAGGACTCGGCAAAAGATATTAAGCTTCAGATGGGAGGTTTTACCTCACTCGCCGTACTCTCCTGACATTGCTCTTTCGGATTTCCATCTTTTCCGTTCCCTCGAAAATTTTCTACGAGGGAAATCCTACTCTTCAGAAGATGACGTCAAAACGGAACTTTTATTGTTCTTCAGGAGTAAGGACAGTGATTTTTAAAAAAAAGGGTAATCGCTAAAGGTGGTAACTATGTTGTAGATTAAATAAATAAATTTAAGCTGTTCATCAATTTTAATTTGTATCCAAATTTCTCTAAGAACTTTCCGGACAACCCAATTTTACAATCTGGTTAAATATAAAATATTATAATACAACAATTACGGACTGGAAGAATATGCTAAGAGAAATTTGTGCCTATAGTTTAATAAATAATCCTTGTCAATGGTCAGAGGTTAATTAAAGGGATTACTATTAAAGTAATATTTGTTGATAAAAAGTAAATAAAATGTTCCAAAAATAGGTACAGTCTAGAATGCAAGTGGATTAAAAGAGTATGAAAAAAAAAAATAACCTAGAAATTTTAAAAATTGAAACAATATAGAATAAAAAATTCATACCAACACGAAGACACAAAAGTGAACGAACATACCTGTGAAATAATACAAAGTGCAAATTCATAAATATATTTGATCCTTTGAAATGACATAAACACAGACATGAAGAAAAATCCTGATCGTCTTTGAAACTGTCATTATAATTGGATGAACAATTGAAGCGTGGAAATGCATAAGGGTATAAGTAAATAAATAATATATATATATATATATATATATATATATATATATATATATATATATATATATATATTAGGCCTTAGGAAATTTTTATAGAAATAATGCGACTTATACCCTCTAGGGTGAACTACATTCAATGCTTACAGCACCCATGCCGTCTTTCAGATGTTCAATGAACTCTTTTATAACAACAAAACATTACTTATACCCATTTCTGAAGAATGGCTTTGGCACATATAACAATTTGGCAAAAAAAAACTTTGTTTTATTTTTATGGCACTTAGACCCTTACGCATTTCCAGGCTTAAATTATTAGGCGAATGAAGTAATTATTTAAGTATAAAAATTTTAATAAAATTATGGTAAACCACACAGTTATTGACACTCAGTACAGTTATTGACACCCCAACTTTAACTCAAAGAAATAAGTAAACAAGTCCTAATTTTATTTCAAGATATACACTAATCTAATGTTTGAAGGGTAGTTGAATCTAAGTCTATGAAGTAAGACTTTAACAAACTAACCATAGGGAAGATTTCACAATTAAATCCACAGGGTGTCAATAACTAGTTTTGGAACTTTTAACAATAAATATTGCCATATGGTAAAACTATTGAAATTTTGACCTAAAAAAACTCTTGAGTCTTTATGCGGATAGATAAAGAGGAGCTATAGGAAGTTTCAATTTGATCCCTTCATAAAAAGTTTTTTTTTTAAACTTCCCTCATCCATTAGACATAGGGTAAACCAGACAGTTATTGACACTGAGTACAGTAATTGGCACCCCAACATTAACTTAAAGAAATAAGTAAACAATTCCTAGTTTTATTTCAAGATATACACGAATCTAATGTTTGAAGGGTCCTCTAAGTCATCTATGAAGTAAGACTTTAACGAACTAACCATAGGGAAGATTTCACAATTAAATCCACAGGGTGCCAATAACTAGTTTTTGCACTTTTAATAATAAATATTGCCATATTGTAAAACTATTGAACCTTTGACCCAAAAAAACCTCTTGAGTCTTTATGAGGATAGATAATGAGGAGCTATAGGAAGTTTCAATTTGATCCCTTCATAATTTTTTTTTTTTCGCCACATAAATGTAGTCTTAAGGGTGTCAATAACTGTCCGGTTTATATATAGAAACATTTATCAAATTAACAAATTTAATATATAGACTGATTGTCGTTATTTTAGGTCGAAGTGTTGTTAATTTAGTAAAGTAAAACAATGCTCCGATAAATGAATTGTTGAGTATTTTTTTATTAATAAAATACAATAATATCTTTGTAAAATTATAATTTTAAAGAGTCATTCAAAAAATATAAAAAAAAAACCATCTGTAAACATATTATATTTAAAAAATTTATAAACTCTACTATTGCTTTATTTATTTTATTTTTTTATAAAAAAGAAAATTTCTGATATCAATCAACTGATTCAGCGCGGAACCAAATGCGTTAAACCGCGCAGCTGTGCCATGGCAATGCAATAAATTAATCATGGCGATATCATTAAAATAAAATAAATTACATAATGATTAAAAAATAGTTAATGATTGCGATTATTGAAATAAATAAGATGTGATAAATTTTTAATCAAAGGGATGAGTCCAAATTCTCTTAATATCATTATAACATTTGTATATAAAATCAAGTGTAATAAAACTCAATTAAAGCATTTTTTATTACAAAAATGACTTTAAAAAATAGGGGACATTAAACAAGAACACTCCAATAATTCAGATTTTATAGAATTTAATTTAATTCGTGAAACCATTTTCATAAAAGCTCTTATAATTAAATATTATTTCACCTGCTTCATAAACGAAGGTATTTCCCATCCATTGGAGCTGTTAAATCTCAAATATTTATGAATTTAATAAATTCTGCATATTTCGCTACCAAATCCAATTTTATCCCAACGACGAAAGTAGCGATTTTAATATCACGAAAAAACAAAAACAAAAAAACAGAAACACCTGCTCGAAGTATTAATTATGTGTATATCATTAATATTTTATTAGTAAAATAATACTTATTTTTTTTTACAATTTTAAGATGGGATCTTAGGGAAATTATGAAGCATTTTAAGAGTTTATATAAGCCAATAATGAAGTATCGGGGAATATTACCTAAGCAAGAATGAAGGACTTCTCGATATTGGTAAGAAAGAACGATAAGTATGGAATTTAATTATTTATTTTTTTTTTTTTTTTATTCATGGGTTGAAGCTAATTTTTATTAACTAATTATGGTTGACTCACCCTCGCAGCAAGGCATATCGGGCTACGAGCCGGTAACCGACGGACTTCTCACCTGAAAAATAAAATAAAATAATAATAAATAAAAAAATAAAAATAAATAAACAAGAATTTGTCATAGAATTATTAAATTATAACATCTTTTACCAAAAGCTACTAATATTAATGAGAAATTTAAAATAACTTTTATTTAATGATAAACAGTAAAAAAAAATAAAAAAAAAATCGATCACTTGAATGGATATAAACAGGATATATTAAATAATTGTCCGTAGATATAATAAGGAAAAAAAGTTTGGAAGTCTAAGTGAACAAAAAAAAAAAGAAAAATTTAGAGATAAACTTAATTTTTTTTTTTTTTTTTTACATAATTCTGTATCTTGCTAATTTAACCATAATGAAAACCTGCGTTGCTGGATCAAAACATAGCAAGCCTACAGTCCAGTTGAACATCGGCATTAATTCACTCATAAAACTTTAATTCATAGTACGGCTAAAACTTTGTGGAATTTGAATCCAAGTAAATTTTTACTACAGTATGAAGGATATAAAGGATATATTATATAATAATAAAAAAATATCCATTCAAGCAAAGAGGTTTTTAAATTTTCATTTAAGAGTAGGTATTAAAAAATGCATTATAAATATTACATTTTAATTATAATAAATTCCAATGAATTTGATTTAATTCTTTAATGAAATCTTCTGATGAAAGAATTTATATACCGATATATTATAATGATAAGAGTTATCGTTAGGTATGATTTAATAGGAATTTAAATTGTATATTAGTATTATCTAATGGATAATATATAAATGATTCATAAACTGAGGTGGCGAAATTGATTGGAGTAATCGGAATTATTATCAAATTATCTTAGATTATTCAATGTAATTCCCAATAGCACATTTTAAAACAAATTATCGATCACGGACTACATAAACATGAACTGGTATTATTAAGCCAATTCGCTAATAATAATACATTTTTTTTTGCTATTAAAATTCTGCCATATTCAGAAATCAGCCATATTTTAAAATTGATCCAATTTTCTCTTCAATTATTGATGTAGGTAACCAGTTAGATAAGTTATAAAATAAATTTTAAAAAATTACATTCACCCAACATTCTATAATCCTTGATTTTCAAGAATGTAAGTAGTGCAAGATTGAGTCAAGATCTGATAACCGTTTTTTGAATTTCAAACCTATGCTAACAATTGGGTATGTGTAGATGTATTTTTGCGCTTTACGAAAAAGTACACAATCGTTTACAACTCTTTGAATCACCGTCATAATTCTATACATTTTGAAAAACGATTTTTCAGCTGTTTCGGTATTCTCTGGTATTTCCTGATAATGAGCATAATATACAATTAGGTTTGGACTTGAAATGTAATCAAATAGGGTCAAAATAAAAACATTACGATATTCCTTTCTTCAACTGATGATTCAATTAAGTAATTATCGATAATGCGATTAAGATGAGAATTGCTTGATATGAAGCAAAAAGGATATTTCATGAGTGAAATCACAATCAGTTAGCGAGCGATGCAAAAATACAAGGTAATCCTAATCATAACATACTGATTACTAATTATGAAACATGGCGTAAAAAATAAATCTTTACTACACAAATTTAATGCAATACTCTCTTCTTTGGCTTAAAAAGAACATTTCAATAACAGGAAGGAATTTCAGCTGTTAATACTACAATATTAATACAAAAAAAGGTACCACACACATACAATCTACATCCTTTCTAAGAAGATAATGAAGGAAAATATAAAACGTGTAGAAAATTATTTATTTATTTTTTTTTTTTGCAAAGATATATAACAAAAGGCTATTATTTTATTTTAACATAATAATATTTTATTTATAAAAGAATTAAAATCAAGAGGACCTGCAAAAACCGCCACTTGTCCAGCACAGCAGAGAGATAAGGTTTTATTTTATTTCTGAGGAAAGGCTTTCTCTAAAGGCGGAAAAGATTTGATGCATTCATAAATCAATAAAAGGTAAATTAGTGATTACTCCAGTAATTAATTAGCGGCAATTTTATTGTATGTGATGAAATAATACATTTAATTTGAAAAATCGGGGAGGAAAATAAACAACAATAAGTTAACGCCATTTAATTTTTATTGTGATCGAGAACAAAAAAGCAGCCGTGGAAAAGAATAACTGAGGCATAAATCATAATTAAATTTAATAAATAAACTGTTAATTAACCCTTCGGGTCCATACTAAAACTAAATGTAATTTTCATTTAAATTATTTATTGCAATCCATACATTTCAGAAAAAAAATTAACATTCCTTGAAAGTTTCAGAACATCTCCTAAACATCTCAAGCACCTCTAAACATAATTCAAAATAAAGACTATTAAAAAAAAATACGCCCTCGATTACTTAAGAGTATGATGTGGGCATATAAGTTCGTAATACATAAAATGTTTAAAAACCACACCCCGATTAGCTAATAGTAGACGCTGATTTGGAATAAATGCTTGTAGAACGTTTGTAGCCCTGAAGATGCCTGAATAGGCGAAAATTTGGCTTGTATCTGCATGATTAGGCGAGTTTTGGAAATAATACGAGACTTTGGGGCCTAACCTTCTATATCTATTTGAAAATTTTACATTTGAGTTGGGGAAAGTTGTAATAGGTAAAAAATAGGAAAAAGGTATATTTGAATGCTTGGAAAGAAACTACGAAAAGGAGCGAAAAATTAGGTGTAGATGTAATGTATCAATTAACATACGTTTGTTTATATGTTTCTGGACCGGAATCTGATATTTTTCTACAGTAAAAAGAAAGTTATCTTTAAGTTTTTTTCCCCCTTTCTTAAGTACGTATTGTTTACCATCTATCTCAGTGGATTTATGAAATAATATCGTAATGTAGAAATGTGATGTAGAAAGCGGAATGAGAGCATCGCCGACAGCACACTTCTGAAGTTGAAGTGCCCACTCAAGGGAATAGTAGAGGTGCCAAGGGCCAAACCTGAGTCCGTTTCACGCTCCCGGAATTTCTCAGTATGTTTATTAACGAGAAAAAAAAAAAAAAAACAAGAAAAAAAAATTGTTGTTTCTGACTCTCCAGCCTATAAATACTAGGAACATTTACGCCTTTAAAAATAGAGAAACCGTTTGAGGAATATTTATTATTCAATATTTACATTGAAGAATGTTTCCGTTTTAAGACTTCGTGTTCTTTTTTTAAAAGTGGCGTAATAACGTCTCTCGTGTTTATAAAAATGCTGTTTCCCTTCGGTTATCTCTCTTTGGGTGCAAATAAATAATCTACGCTAAACTGGTCGTGGCTAATTTAGACTACACTAAGAGAGTGGAAAGAAACAACAAAACAAGGTGAAAAACATAAAAGATTTAACAGGTAAAATCAAAATTATTTTATCCGGGGTGAATTATTTACCACAGAAAAGGATCTTCTTGCTTAAAGCAATTATTTCATGAAATGACCCTATATCTTCGTTAATCCTCTTTAAGGATAGGGTGTTTTATTAAATAAAAGTGTTTACTTGCGATAATTCGGCAATGCAAGCATAATACTCCAATACTGATTTTATAATTCTCTATGAAGTTGTTGAGAACTTCATTTAGTTACCATGAAACAAATAATTTCCATTAAATTATCAGAACATCTATAATCACTAACAATCGTTTGTCTTTAAAGGAATATTGCGCAGGCGTGGGCTCAACGTGTTTTATGAGTTAATTATAAAACACTAACATTAAAATGATATTTTTTTCTATTTTTCTCCTGTGCACATGTTTACTTGATTTTTTTCATATTTTATATTTAGCAATTTCTTATTTTTCGGCGAAATGGGGGACAGATAATTTCTCCATAAAAACAAAATAAACGTACTATACGAGAAAACAAAAAAGGCGCCTTCCCCATTAGAGCCCCCTCAGAACATTTTAATAATGTTAAAGCTTACCTGATATTAAAGAATACTCGATTATCATTAAACATGAGTTTAATCAAAATCGTTAAACAGTGTTTTTCATTATTTAAAATTTGTCTTCAAACGGAGACAATGCAAGTAATTTTCAGTTTTAAAAAAATAAGGACATAAACAAATCGTAAAAACTATTTATAGATTATTTCGGTTTTGGTGATAAATAACGGTCGCTGCTCGCAGTGTTTTTCATTATTTTTATAGTACCTTAATCTTTTAACATCGGCTATATTTTGTGATTTTAATTAATCCTTTATTTCATCAATTGTACAATAATTTAGTTCGGGGCACCAAATAATCTCTTTACTTTGATTTAGTTTACCATGTACTTCTACTTTAACCGGAAAGTTATTAAGTAGATTTTCACATTTTAGGAGCTTTTCTGATTGGATATCCGAGAAAACTTCATCTTAAAGGGTCCGATCTCGTAATTTTTTAACTGTTTTTACTTCTCCAATTAGATTTGTGTTGCTTTTATATATAAGGAACGGCTAAACCTTTGTGAAATCTTAGGGGTTTCCATCGTTATCCGCTCCGGTTCTCTTAATTATAAAAAAAATTTACACGATTTTTAGGTCTATTTTCAGTATTCCCAAAAAACGTCCCTTTAAGTTTAGATTTAAAAAAATATATATAAAATTTAAAAAAAATATTTTTTTTTTAACTATGTGTTCTTGAAGCTTCACAAATACGTATAACCTAAATTTTTCATCACAATTCCTTACTTGGTTCTAAAATTTTACTGTATAATATTACGTTTCCAGGGTGTACATTTTCGCAAGTAAGTTGCGTCGAGGTGCCGGTAGGTAACGTCCGAAACGGTGCCGAGTGCAAAAGGCTAAATTCAATCCGTATATAAGTGAGTTTCTTTGTGCTGTTGAATAAGTCTGATTTGGGAGCTTGCTAAGTTCTAAGTAATGTGTAATATAATACTTTAAGTAATAAAAACCTCAATTACTCTTATGTTTCACATAACTTCGTCCTATATACGCATGTTTCTCTCTTTTTTTCAGTAATCACATTCGAGCTATAGTTAAAGTTAAAACAGTTGATGGGCAACCTTTAGAAAGATTTTTCCTTCCGATTTTCGCCCCTGTGATAGAAGTCAGATTATGGCTGGAGTTTGGCAGGGCGATTTACTGTCACCTACAATATTTAACCTTGCTCTAAACCTCACAAATAAATTAATAATAATAGATTTACATGCATGATTCATATATGCGCTTATGCCAAACAATAAAAATCACTTATATCAGTATTCAAAGCATTTAATACAAGCAGGAAGCGAAGAAATTGGGCTAGAAATTTATGTAAGGGAAACAAAATGCGTATAAATAGGATCAAAATGGGAATATAAGGTAACCGAGCTTACCCTAAAAATCTAAAACGTTTTTGGTCTTCACGACCAATAAAAGGATAGCTATATAAATAAGACGCTAAGAAGAGCTATGGTGACCTACCCAACGGAGACATGCACCCTCTGTACTTTAACGGTAAATACACTCCTTTTGGGGTGTACGTTTTCGCGAATAAGTTGCGTCGAGCTTCCTGTAGGTAACGTCCGAAACGGTGCCGAGTGCAAAGGTTTAACATCCATATGTTCACATCACTATCTTCTTCCTAGAGTCTCAATTAATCTATTTTTTCTCTTCTTTTTTTTTTTTTTCTAAAACTTTAAGAGACAGACTTATAAGGGTGATCCTGAAATAGGGGGATGAGAGACGGTCCCCAGATTAAAAAAGGTGATTCAGAGGGGCCAAGTCAGCACATCAATAGCCCTGTCACCCTGTCAGCCGCCCTAGGAAGTCGGTAAAGAGTGGGTAGTGAATATTGGCTGCCCACTCATCAGCTGCAGCAGATGCCAGGAAGAGTGCCATCCTTTTATTGATGTATTACATAGATGAGGCATGGGATAAAGGATGTCATCACAGACGACTTAAATTAGACCGCCCCAAAGTGGGCAAAACCGCTGGACCGCTTTGGCAAAAACCGCTTAACTGGATTAAAGGTCAAAATTCATATTTACATACTTGGAAGATGAGTCATGATCGTCTCCGTCCTAAATACTCAAGCTGAAAGTAAACCTGTCAAATTAGTTGAGGCCGAGGGTCCGGAAGCTCAGCAATGTTCGGTACGTCCGATCAACGGAACGGCCATCCATAGATGTTAATATCGATCATTTTCCTCCTACATTCGATAATTTAACATCGATAGGATCTATTTCGGTATTATTGACTATTGCTACTGCCTTTACAATATTTTAAAATTTTAATAATGTTTTTATTTTATTTATTTAGGGTAAACCGTAGAGTTATTGGCACCCTTAAGACTAAATTTCAGTGGTGACAATAAAAAAAATACTTCTTATGAAGGGATATTATTGAAACTTCCTATAACTCCTCTTTATCTTTCCTTACAAAGACTCAAGAGGTTTTTTTGGGTCAAAAGTTCAATACCTTTACAATATGGCAATATTTATTGTTAAAAGTGCCAAATCTTGTTATTGGCACCCTGTGGATTTAATTGTGAAATCTTCCCTATGGTTAGTTTATTAAAGTCTTACTTCATAGATAACTTAGAGGACCCTTCAAACATTAGACTCTTGTATATCTTGTAATAAAAATAGGACTTGTTTACCTATTTCTTTAAACCAAAGTTGGGGTGCCAATAACTAACTGAACTGAGTGCCAATAACTGTGTGGTTTACCCTATTTTACATAAATTTGAGCTAAAAGCTTATTGTAGGGAGTTCGGTATTTACAGAACAATAAAAGTAAATAAATAATAGTAATAAAATGAGAGTTACAGAAAAAAAAAAATAAACAAAAATTTAAGAAAAAGAAAATATTACTTGGAATTGTAATAAGAAACAAAGAAAAAGAAATTATGAACTTCATAACACAACGTTTCGAGGCCAATTGCCCCATCTTTAGGTGTACTCATCACTAGTTTTAATTAACAAAACATTTGAGTTAAAACAATACATCAATTTGTTAAATCTCGTCAATAGTTAAATATAATGATTGTGAATAACACTTCTTCTCTATTAGGCTAACCTCACTGTTACTGTTGTGAAATTTTAATTTTAATGAATTGACAAATATAAATTCAAAGGAAGATGTGAATGTCCCTAATTTCACTATCAGCCGATTTTTTTTTACTGAGGTTCGGTCTTTATAAATATATCGAGGAGGTAGAATCGATGGGTGTATTTACGGCTCATGGTAACTTAAAACAACTTAATTTTTAAATGTTCGTCTCTTAAGCCTTTCCGAAAACCGAGAACGATTACTGTTCCTCTATAAACTATAACTAATAAATATAATTATAGCTATAATTATAATTAATAACTATAACTATAATAATAACTAACTATAGTTATAACTAAAATATTATTACTTAAAGATTATCATCTACGATATTTTTTTCAAACCTAAAACACCTTTAGACAATTTTAGCATCACGTATTTGCTGTATAAAGTACAATGAAATTTTGTAGGGGAGAGTGGGGTTGGTTGGCAACAGTTTTCACTTTTTTGTTTGTTGAGTCGTTCCTGTTAATATAATCCCAATAGGCCTGATACTACTGTAAACTACAAGTATTAGAGTACTTTAAGTATTTTTTTCACCTCATAATATTTAATATTAAGATCACAGAAAATTGAAGAATTCGTCAATCCAGAGTATGCCAATCAACCCCCTATGTGGGGCAGGTTGGCCTAGAAGGTGGGGTTGTTTAGCTATCTCATTCAAGTACAGCCTGACACATATTATTGTTATTAAATGCTGCACTACAATAATTTTGAATCGGTTTTTAACAGCTTTTAAGGGAAAATAGAATGACAATAGAAGAAGAAAGAAGTTTAGACTGTCGTCACTTTGTGCATAAGAAAAATTGCTCTCATCTTCCTCGCTGGAACTAGAGACAATTGGTAGTTTCACCTTTGATTATGTTTACCTTGCTTTTTTGAATTGCTACTGCGCCAAAAAAAAGTTGAAGAGAGCCAACTAACCCCACAGGAGAGATTATATGAAAGATGGCTGCCAGGATAGGGGAGAACAATCAAACAAGAAACTGGTTAGTCGAAAGGTTAGGTTTTTCTAAGGAGTTTGGGGCTATGTGAACAGAATCGGAGTCAAATGTTTTTCCATGCCTTTAAACCAACTTTACTGAAAAATTTAAAAATTATAAATTATAAAAATTTACTTACATGTTGTAAAATCAATCAATGGAACAAACTATTCTCTACACTGTTAGCATCGGATTGAAAACTCAGGACAAGACTCCCGAGGTCGAGCGGGTCACATGGTACAATGGTAGGGCCTTCACAACAGATGTGACGGAAACTATAAGCCAATGGCCAACCTACCCCCTATGCCAACCAACCTTGGCTTAGGGTTGGTTGGCATAGGGTCTCCCCCATTGTTAAATAAAATAATTAATTTTTATTTTTTGATAATACGGGAATGCAAGCATAATTCTCCATCGCGTCTGATATTAACAATTCTCTATTTAGTTGTAGAAAACTTCATTTATCTGCCATGAAAACAAATAATTTCCATTATGTTCCAAATACGTTGACAACTCTTTCCAATGAGCAGAAAGAACTAATGGTATGTCATTAAACTGGTACTGCCCAAGGGTGGGTTCAACGTGTTTCATGAGTTGTCGGAATATATTGTTGTTTTATTTCCTGCATATGTTGCCACAATGACAGACAGTAAATTTCTCCATATAAACGAAATAAACAAATAAAATAATTCCTTCGCTATTTAAGTGATATTAAAGAATACTTGATTCTAATTAATCATGACGAGTTTAATCACTATCGTTAGAGCCGGTTTTGAGAAAATCGAAAAAATAAAAACGTATCAAATACCCAATTTCAGGTTCGTACGGTTTATAGTTTTTGAGCTAGTCTGTTTACTCACATAGACCATTTTCGCGGGGCTTGGTTCTTTGGCCTCAGGGATTAGGATGACATTTGTTTTATGGTTTATTTTTTATTGTCGTTACTTGAAAGGATTATATAGAGGAAGAAAGAAATCGTTTGGGGGGAGACGAGACATCATCAGACTATGACTCAACTCAGGGCCATATCCAAAGCGACTTTCACTTGTCGGGTCTTTTGAAGTCGACAGAGGTTGCATTTGAAAAGCCTGGTCCAACTGCTTCCAAAGCATCCATTCTCTCAACAGGGGACATTACTCGAGGACTCCGGTCCTTTCCTCATCCACTTTTCCGCCTCAGTCCTTTTTTTCTTTTCTTCTTCTCTTCGATGCTCCATTTTATTGTGTGTGTGTCCTCATTTAACTAGCTCTTTTTTCATAACCAATGATGAACGATCTACAGTGATAGAGTTGTCTGAAAGAGAAGGAAAACGCTAAGTCTCCACACAATTCGTCCATCATCACGTTGGATTTTGGTATAAATGTTAGAAAGAAAAGTACGAGAAGCATTAAAAATATTACATTAAAAATCATGTATTCATCAAGGTAAAAAAGGTGTACGAAAATTATAAATAATATTTATATAGAACTTGAACATAGACCTCATGAGCTGCAAACAATTCTATATTGTTTATAGTGTTTATTGATAAATTTCAAATTTTCGCCTCTTCAGGCAGCATCAGGAAAATACATAGGTTATTTATGGTAGAGCACCTGAAAGAATCATTTTTAGGAGATTTACCAAATTAAAAAGAAAAACACATTCAACATTACCAATTTAAGACCAATAAAAAACATAAAGAGCACCGGAAACCGCAATAAATAATAAATACTAGAAGGGAGATCAATCACCAAACAGTTCCATGGATAACCAGTCTGAAACCTCCTTCGAGTCGGAGAGCAGCCAAACGCCTTCATGATGAGTTAAAATATTAATATTTGTAATCCCAAGCAATATTAAAAGAAAACAGTAATAGAATTAATTAAATAAATCGAAGAAACTTTTAAAAAATACCAAAATAAAATAATGTACTTTAATCCTTTAAATTAAGATAATTTTATATGGAAGTTATAGTAACAACAACACTCAGCCGATTAGTTAGTTACCTACTCATTGATAATAAAAAACCTTATTTTCATTGCTTGTTTAATAAAGTTACTAACATTATCCAATTGTTCCCGATCTTTGATTGTTACAATATTTGCAAAATCAATATCTAAGTTACCAGAACCACTAATATATTTTTTGAGATAGTGTAATCTAGAAGGATTATATATTGGACAGATAATCAAAATATGCTGCATGGATTCCGATACGTTTAAATTGCATAATGTGCATATTTCATTTGTTTCTATTGCATATTTAATACCATTTATTCCTACAACCTACAATACTAAAGGTCGCGGGTTCGATTCCAGCGGTGGCCCTAGGATTTTTTAATGGAAGTGAAAAATCCTTAGCTATGCCGTCCCTCGGATAGGACGTAAAATGGAGGTCCCGAGCCTGTACGATGTCAGGTACTCGTTAAAGATCCCTATCCTAATTATACCTGGATAGGCAAAATTTAGGACTCCCACTGTAGTCCCACCCCATCTTCCGATTAGCCTTAGTTGCATAAAAATGGACGTTAAACAAACAAACAAACAATACCATTTATTCCTCTATTCAAAAACATGTATTTTAAGTGATCGCGAATTAAAATAAATAAATAAATAATTTTTTTAAATTTACGAAGGATAATGATAGTTTCAGAGTAGTAACTATTTAGGTCCTTCGAGTCCGTTTTGAAATTTACAGTATTTTATATATAGAGGGCTCCTAAAAATTTTAATTTTTGTTCAGACCCATCTTGTACAGAATTTGGGGGTTTTCAAAATCAAAATCATGCTTCAATTCAAAGTAATGTTTTGCTAAAGCAGTCTTTGGTTCCTTTTTGCCCTTTTTCTTGTCCTTATATTCCGTACAAGATATTTTATGTTGGTACATTCTGGTTTTTAAATGTTGAGACGTCATTCCTATATACGGATAGTCGGACATAATAAGCAATTTAGTTTATATATTAGACGAATGAATGAATGTATGAATGAATAATATTTATTTACACATTAATATAAAATACAATTAAAAATTGAAAAATATTAATGACAATGGCGTGGTGATCCACACATATAGTTATTATGTCATTTATTATATAAATATAATGTATATTAATTGTTATTATATTATATTATATGAGGGCTATTATAGAAATATTGTGTATCTGGATATAAATGATAATGATTATAATTAGGTGCCCAATTAGATAATTGAATATATTTGAGTTTGTATAAATATGCTAACAAATAACATAGGGCCAAACTTTGTACCTTAAAGCCTCCTTATCGCCCTAGCTCTGAGAAGGCCCCACTCACCAAAGACAATCTCTAGCAGAATTTCCACCCAGTTAGACGTATTGTTGCCGGCCCCCCACTTCCTATATTAATCAAGGCCTGTATATATCAATGTATATATTTATCTATATGGATATATGTATATATTATTCACAAATTATAATATTCTTCCACTGCGTAATTCTGTCTATTTTTTGCATGTCCCAGTTGTTAAAGATAATTAAGATCCACGGACCTAAACAGACCTAAACGGACCTCTTTACTAACCCATATTATTAATTTAATGAAACCAGGGACATAGCAATGGCAATAGCCGTCTGTCAGAGTTAGCTGCCTTTGTTTTACAGAGTAATATTTTACAGACATAAGATGTAATATTTTACAATTTTACAATTTAGGGGGTTCATATTTTATAGAAAACAGGGAGTAAAGAAAAAAAAATAATACATACATTAAATAAAATAAAAAATAAATATAAAGAAAATGAAAACTGTTTACATATCAGACAACCAGTTGTAACTTGATTTCCAAGCATGGCGAGCATAGCGTAATAAAGGTCGGGGGTCTTGTTGACCAGTTAGGTACAAAATAATTTCTCCCCTTGAGAGGGAAGGCTTCCCGAAATAAATAAGCCTGAATTCGGATAATATGCTACATCCCCCTAGAAAGTGATAAGTGTCTTCTCGGCAGTTGGAATTACAGAGTGAGCAAGTTTCAGAATCTCCATTTTTTTCTAACCATGGCCTGAAGTTCAAATATAAAAGTTCGCCCCTAAGCTTAAACAACCATCTTGCCTCTGAATAACTCAAATTATCAACGAAGTTTGCTGTTACGAATTCCCTGTAATCATTTACCAACACTCTGTATAGCTGAAACCGCTGATCAGAAGAAATCGCTCGACTAAATGCTTTATCTTGGTAGTAAGTTACTCTTTTTGAAATCAGCTCGGGTAGCTGGTCACGCCATGCAGGCAATTCATTCAAACGCCCATTAAAATCACAAGAATGTGATTGAGCTAAAGCGATCCAGTGTTTAAACCAGTACGTCCTTTTATCTATAACTCTGAGTGCAAGTTTCTTTGTAAGCCTATGGTTTGGTAAAGAGAGAACTTTGAGACAATATTTTATGTGAAGAGACAGTGTGAATATTTCGAGGGGTGGTAATAGAGTCTCTTGGGCTAAAACATAATTAGGTGTTGCAGATGGGAGTGAAAATAATTTTTTTATGAAAAAACGTTGAAATTTTTCCAGAATATCATATTGTTGGAAGCCCCACACCTGAGCCGCATAACAGACTATTGAACGGGATACACTATTAAAAACTGTGAGTTTAGCAGAAATTGGTATATGGTTGCTATCCATTAACTCAGACCATACTCTTTTTAAACCATTTTTAGCCATTAATTCTCTCCAGTAAATGTGGTATAAAGGAAAACCGAGGAGTCAATAACCCCTAAATACCTGTAGTTGTTAACAACTTCAAGCCTCTGACCCATATAAAACCACTTTTCAGTTGAATTCAGTCTGCCACCCTTTCTAAAGACCATTACCTTAGACTTGGACAAATTTACTTTTAGATTCCATTCAAAACAATATTTTTCAAGAATATTGATGTTACGTTGGAGAGAAATCGGGTTATCTGCTATGAGCACGATGTCATCAGCATAGAGTAATATTTTAATTTTGACATCACCTACAAGCACACCACCCTCTAGCAGAAATGGGAGATCATCTACAAATAATGAAAAGAGGATGGGACTCAAAATGCATCCCTGCCTCACTCCTGAACCTATTCCAAAATATTCAGAGCAACCTTCGCGACCACCAATACAAGAGGCTGCAAAGCTATACAATTTTTTTATGATATTAATAAATTTAGATGAAACCCCTAAGTTAAATAATTTAAAAAATAGGCGGGGATGGTCTATGGAGTCAAAGGCCGATAGTTTATATATTAGATTAGAATCCAAAAGCCTATCTATTTTATCATTAAGCGGAGTGAATATGAGGCGATTTAGTTTATTTGTAGGCTTATCCGCTATTTTTATTTCATAAATATCGTATTCATAAAGAGTTTTCTTAATAGTTTAAGAGAGGTATGTATCAATAAACATTATAAAAAGAAATATGTATCAATAAACATTATAAAAAGATTGATGAGACTATTGAGAGACTGGCCTTCCTATCTTAAAAATTATCTCCACTAATTCGATTGGTGAATATTTGAAACTAAATATAAGTGAAAAATTACCCATCGTTGGATTTATCATTCTTGAAATGTTTTATATGAGACGATGATGATCAAAGTTTTAAAGTTAGGTAATTAAACCAGGTATAGTAAACCAGGCATAATTTTCTAGAAAAAAAGATTAAAATTTTATAGTACTTTTTTTTTAATCATACACTAAATTAATTTATTACAAAATAGAATATAAAATAAAGTTTCCCATCTCGACATATGCTGTTTCTTTTCTGGGAATTGTAGATGGCTGTATATCTTAAACTGTGGACAAGATTCGGACCCTGCGAATTCCTCTCAAGAGACCCTTCTGGGCTTCAGTAAACCCAATCCACTCAAATTCCTTTCTCCAACCCCCACTTCCATTCAGACCAACTGATCTAGTGTTGAAAAAAAAACCCATCATTTGAATAAATAATGTTATACAGAAGAATCATCCAAGACAAGCATAAGAAAAAATGAAATATACTGATTGATTGATTATTCATTTTTTTTTTTTTTTTTTTTTTTTTTTTTTTTTTTTTTTTTTTTTTTTTTTTTTGGTGTCCAAAATCAAAATGTCAAATATTTCTTCTCTTCTAGTAGATTTCATTTCGTTTATTGAAACGATTAACCGTCGATTTATAAGGTTTAGTTTCTTATATATAGGGTGTGTCCGGATAAGCGCAAAAATAATATTTTTTTAATAACTTAAAAAAAAAACTTTGTTAACCTAAATTCCTTCAGATTTACAAATTAGAACAAGTTCATGGGGGTATGTTTAGAACATAGAATAATTTTATAATTTTTTTTTTTAATAAAATATTGTTTTAAAGCTTTATAATACGGATCGCTACTGTAAAATAAAATATTTTACATATTTAAAATATTTCGAATTAGGGTTCGCGTTGGAAGTATGCCTACAGCTATGGAAGAAGGTCTACAGCATCCAAAAAAAAAACAATTATAACAAAGCGTTTAATATGACCAACCTAGCTCAAAAGATCAAGTCGTATGAAACTTAACACGTTAGGTGTGGCTGCGTTTTAGGGGTATCCTGAATTGAACGGTATCGGTCCCCGGGGTCCGACTGCTTGGATGAGCCACATACGGTATCGGGCGTCGGGGTCCGATGGGAATGCTTTGACGATAGCGTTATCTTATGATTAAAAGTGAATTATATGAGCGTTTCAAGGTCATTTTCTCTTGGTAAGGAGTGCAACTAGACATAATAGGCGCAGGACAGGCTGATACAGTATTTACGCCATTCTTTATCGAAAATCGGACCTCGGAGACCGATTCTAAAAAACAACAGAATTCAGCTGTTAGCAACATTTTCTGCACTAAAATGCAATAATCTCATTAAAAATCGACTAAATTTAGTGTTTGAAGTGTTCGGGCTTTCGGACATTTTCATGTGAAAATCGGCCGTTAAGAAGGGAATGTAAGACATCGGACCCCGGGGACTGATGCCGCACCTAACGTGTTAAATTACATGTTTAAAAATAGTTTATATAATGCTCGAGATACAACAGCAATTTATAAGTAAAATCGACTTAACATAAGTACCAATATATATCGCTAATTTGACTCATTGTATACAAACAGTTTATTTTCTTCTGAGTCCATCAGTAAAATAAAAATTGAATTATAAATGTCGAATATGGTTAACATAAGAGACAGACAGGCAGACAACTAGAAATGTTTAAGAGGTGGCTGGAAAATGAACGCATAATCGCGGTTTTAAAAAATAACAATCTAGACATTTCAAGGTGGATGACGATCAACTGAAAGGTGCAATGGGAGCGAATCTGTCTGAAACGACGCGTGAATTAGCAGTGCTGTTTGGCCGTCATATTGCCGAAAATATTAAGCCATTTAAAAGCGAGTAAGGTTGGATTGGTTGGTTCCACATGAGTTAAGCGAGCAACAGCAAAGGGACCTCTTTGGTGCGATGAAAAATGGATACTCTTCCGTATTCCAAGTGTTCGAAACACACCCCAAAATCCAAGTGTGCAGCAGCAGAAACTACTGATGTCTCTTTGATGGTCCCACGCTGATGTTATCCACAATTAACTGTTATAAGACATGGCTATATATAACTTTGGATTTGACTGCAATCATTTGGAAGAAATGACTGAGCAGCTGCAGATTAATCAGCTGAGATTATTGAACAGGAACAGACTAATCCACCTGCAAGACACAGACATTTTATTTGTATTAAATAATTTATTTTTGAAGAGAAAAGATTTGGCTCCGCCGGGAATCGAACCCGGGTCTTCCGCGTGACATGCGCGGTATGCTATCCATTACACCACGGAGTCGCTTCCACGCATGTCATGCGGAAGACCCGGGTTCGATTCCCGGCGGAGCCAAATCTTTTCTCTTCAAAAATAAATTATTTAAAATAATTTAAAAAATAGGTGGTCACCCACAATGATGGTTAAATTAATATAAAAGAATTTTTATTTGGTTTTGAAAGTACTGCATTTGATTTGCAAAAAATCCAATCGGGTTTGGAATATTCTAAATTAGGCTTGCAAATGCAGTGTGTATATATTTGTCTAAAGGTCGTGAAAATCGTTTAACTATTATGTATGACCTGGTACTTGCTTTAGTTATTATAAATATATTAGTTATGTACAGCGTTATTTTCTTTAAGCAGAACAGAGTAGGTGTTTGTCATTGGTATGTTGTGAGCTCAGATATTTTCATTATCATTGTTTGATTTTCTTGTTTTGAAATCACTAGAAATATGCGTTTGGGTTTAGCGAAACGTAGATAGATTGGACAGATTGAAATGCTTAATACACTCAAATATTGGCATTGAATTTCCTGATTTTTACTTTCACTTACCTATATATATAATATATAGTAAGGGAAAGTATTGCGATCGTCAAAAAATTTTGACTTTCGGTTTTCAACGGAAATACACGTTTTGGGATCCCCTGAGTCCAAATAACCAAGTCCCGTGAAATGGCCTGTGTGTGAACAGACTAGCTCAAAAACTATTAACCGTGCGAGCCTGAAATTGGGTATTTATTATATATATATATATGCCCGCGATATGACAGCAAACATTTCATCAAAATTGGTCAAACGGAGGTGGCACTTTACTGAATAAATTTTGTATTATTTTCACGTGTTTTTTTTATTTACTCCAAAACGGCTTTAACGATTTTGATCAAACTGGGTATTTGATGTATGCATATGCCAACGATGTGATAGCCAACATTTCATTAAAATTGGTCTAACGGAGGGTGCACTTTATTTAATAACATTTTTTCCAATTTTTTACCTTTTTTTCGATTATCTCAAAAACGGCTTTAATGATTTTCATCAAATTCGTCATGTTTAATGAAAATTAGATGTTCTTTAATATCAGGTAAGCTTTATCATTATTAAAATGTTCTTAGGGGGCTTAAATGGGGAAGGGACCTTTTTTGTTTGTTTGTTTTTTGTTTTCTATAACGTACCTTTGTTTTTGTTTATATGGAGAAATTAACTGTCTCTCGTAACGCTTAAAAATAAGAAATGGCTAAATATGAGATATGATAAAATTCAAGTAAACATATTGAGGAGAAAAAAAGAAAAATATTACGTCAACTCTTAAAACACGTTGAGCCCACGCATGCGGAGTACGCCTTTAATGACAGAACATTGTTCATAATTAAAGCCGTTCTGTTTATTTAATGAAAATTATTTGTTTCATGGTAACTAAATGAAGTTTTCAACAAGTGCATAGAGAATTATAAAATCAGACGACTTGGAGTATTATGCTTACATTGCCGAATTATCACAAGTAAAAACTTTTATTTAACAATAAAAAATATTAGTGTTTTATATAGAGCAATTAAAAACAAAAATAAGAAATGAATGTGAAAAAATTTGTAACTTTGAGAAGTGGCAATAACCAAAACGCATCAATTTCTAATCAAAGTAAATTGGTACATGAAAGATAAGTGTTGCGCGCAGGATAAGCGTTTTTTTTTTATGATTATAATAATAATATTATCGATGCTCAGTTTGTGAGTTTGTGAGTGTATAGTCCAATTAACCATCTCAGCTTTTAATGATGGAAAAGATTACTTTTGTTTCAAACAAATATACATAAAAAATAAAATAAAAGCAAACAGTTTGAATGGAAAGTTAACACCGCTGTTGCTAAAACTTTCCAGACACCGGAGCTTGATATAATTCGAATGGAGTTGCTAAGCTCAAAAGAATAAATTTCATTTGTTACAGAGTTGGAACCGGAGAGTTTTATCAGGATCCAGTTTAGCCAGGCGGTTTAACTTCCACCAACTGGCAATTTAACCTTGTTAGCGTTGAATGGCTGGAGGAAGTGTGTTAGGTGACCGGCACTGGTTGTAATAAGTCCAGTAGGTTTAATCATCATTCCAGTCAGATACTCCTACGGTCTAGCCAATTCCAGCAATGACCATCTCCATGGAGACCCTCCATCAGGTAGAGAAACTTAATCAGACTGTCTGACAGCTGACCTGGATCCCCGCGATTAAAAGAATTAGGAATAGTTAAAGGGATATCACTTTTTTTTATATCAATTTTTTATGACGTATATTTATTTGACATTCATGATGTTTTTAATGGTTAAAAAATAATATTAATAAATATTTAAAAAAAAATAAAACTAATTATAGATAAATAATAAAAGTCGATTTTATAAGGAATCATAAATTTTATTTTCAGTAATTGGAGTATTTTTTTACTTTCACTTACCTATATATGAAATATATAGTAAGTGGAAGTATTGCGATCGTGAAAATTTTCGACTTCCGGTTTTCAACGGAAATACACGTTTTGGGGTCCCCTGAGTCAAAATAACCAAGTCCCGCGAAATGGTCTCTGTGTGTGTGTGTGTCTGTGTGTGTGTGTGAACAGACTAGCTCAAAAACTATAAACCGTGCAAACCTGAAATTGGGTATTTAGAGTATGTATAAGCCCGCAATGTGACAGCAAAAATTTCATCAAATTTGCTCAAAGGGAGGGGGTACTTTATTGAATAACTTTTTACGTTTTTTTCGATTTTTTCAAAAACGGCTCTAACGATTTTGATTAAACTGAGTATTTGATCTATTTATATGTCTGAAATATGACTGTAAAAATTTCATCAAAATTGATCAACCGGAGAGGGGACTTTACTTAATAAATTTTGTATCATTTTCACGTGTTTTTTTTATTTACTCAAAAACGGTTTTAACGATTTTGATAAAACTTGGTATTTGATGTCTATATATGCCCGAGATATGACTGTAAAAATTTCATCAAAATTGATCTACGGGAGGGGGGACTTTACTTAATAAATTTTGTATCATTTTCACGTGTTTTTTTTATTTCCTCAAAAACGGTTTTAACGATTTTGATAAAACTTGGTATTTGATGTCTATATATGCCCGAGATATGACTAAAAATTTCATCAAAATTGATCTACGGGAGGGGGGACTTTACTTAATAAATTTTGTATCATTTTCACGGGTTTTTTTTTATTTACTCAAAAACGGCTTTAACGATTAACAAAAATAAGATATGAATGTAGAAAAATGTGTGACTTTGGGAAATGATATTTAGCAAAACACGTCAATTTCTAATCTAAGTAAGTGAAAGTTGTGTGTTGCGCGCACGCACCAGATTTTTTTAATTGTAGTTTAACCCTTCTTCAAACTCGAGGGCTCCTCGAGTAATTTTCAGTTTTTAAAAAATAAGGACATAAACAAATCGTAAAAACTATTTATAGGATATTTCGCTTTTGGTGATAAATGGCGGTCGCGGCTCGCGGTGTTTTTCATTATTTTTATTGTACGTTAATATTTTAACATCTATATATATATTTTGTGGTTTTAATTCATCTTTTATTTCCTCCATTGTACAATAATTAGTTCGGGACACCAAATAATCCCTTTACTTTGATTCAGTTTCCCATGTGTTTCTGCTTTAACCGGAAAGTGATTTAAGTAGATTTTCACATTTTAGGAGCTTTTCTGATTGGATATCTGTTTTTACTTCTCCAATTAGATTTTTTATACCTTTATATATAATAATGATAATAATAATAATAAAATTATAAAAAAAATATATCAAATTCAAAAAAAAATTTTTAAATTAATATACAATTATAAAAAATATATAAAGCTTTAAAAAAAAATTTTTTTTTTGTAACTATGTCTTCTTGAAGCTTCACAAATACATATAACCTAAATTTCATTACAATTCCTTACTTGGTTCTAAAATTTTACTCTATAATATTACGTTTTCAGGGCGTACGTTTTCGCGAATAAGTTGCGTCGGCATCCGCTACGGAGACAATGCAAATAATTTTCAGTTTTATAAGGTACATAAAAAAATCTTTAAAAAATATTTATAGGATATTTCGCTTTTGGTGATAAATGAGTTTCGCGGCTCGCGGTGTTTTTCATTATTTTTATAGTATGTTAAATTTTAAGCCCATTGCACTCCAAGTTTTTTCATTCATATTACCAGCAACTCGAAGCAATTTTAGGGAAAAGACCATTTTTACATGTAAGGTAATGAAATACGCATTAAAAGAAAAGTCACCGTCGTATGTAATGGATTATAAATAAAATGATTTTTTGTAACTATGTGTTCTATAACCTATTATATAACCTAAAGTTCATTACAATTCCTTACTTGGTTCTAAAAAATTTTACTGTATAATATTACGTTTTATGGGTGTACGTTTTCGCGAATAAGTTGCGTCGAGTTGCCGGTAGCTAACGTCCGAAACGGTGCCGAGTGCAAAAGGGTTAAAAATTATATCGCGCTTAAATAACCTTCCTAACTGCAAAGCAGGCCCCCAACCCGCGAAATCTGTTTCTGGGACGTACCCTGCGTTGCATGTTAGAAACGGTTTTTGAGCATGATATAATTTTTAAACTACAAATTAAAAAAAAGAAAAGAAATATTTTGTATTCTATATACAGAAAATAAAATGCAAATGCCAAATACCAGACGCCTACCTTACGGAAAAGGCAATTCCTAATAAAATCGACGTTTATTTATTAATTTTTTTGTGAATTAATAATCGTTTTATAAGAATACGATTATTAATTCAGGGCGCAATTGATACACAATAATTTTGAAATATTTATAGATAGAAAAAAAAAAACACTTGAAATAATTTTTTTTTTTTTTTTATGAAAACAAATAATAAGGACTTTAATTAAATTCATTGAAAATTTGTTACAAATCAGATGCGACCCCCCCCCCCCCTCCCCTGGAACCGTCCCTGAGTATCGATGAGAGAATACATTAAAGAAAGTGGAAGAAAGTTATGGAAGAAGAGAAGCTAGACTCCTTCGTATGCAAATAAATTGGAATATCTTCGCGGCTGATTCTTGGGAAAGGCAAAACAGACAGAATGACAAAGAGGATACAAGCCGGAAACAGAATCAAGAAATTGGCAGACGGGGCGACTATGACTACGTGATCCGGTTGCCAACGCATCTTTTGGCTTCATTCAAAACCGAACGGTTCTGAACTTCTAAAAAAAATATTTATATATAAAAAATAAACTTAAACAAAACCATCTTTATCGATTCCAACAGAATGGAGCTACGTTGGGACAGACATAACAATGACTCACAATATCGTTTCTAAGAAAGTACAACAGAGATATCTGTAATTTTATTGAAATTGGATTTATATTCCTTTATAGATTATGCAATATCACTAGCGTCAATGGAAACAGCTCTTCAATGCAAGATGATAATTGGTATTATCCAATAGTTTTTGTTAGGAAAATTAACATATCTGTAATATATTTTATTTACCTGAATATAGAACAAAATTAACACGTTAGGTGCAGCATCGGTCCCCGGGATCCGATTCTTACATTCCCTTCTTAACAACCGATTTTCACATGAAAATGTCCTAAAGTCCGAACACTTCAAACACTCAATTAAGTCGATTTTTAATGAGATTATTGCATTTCAGTGAAGAAAATGTTGCTAACAGTTGAAATTCTGTTGTTTTTTAGAAACGGACTCCGAGGTCCGATTTTCGATAAAGAATGGCGTAAATCCTGTATTGGCCTGTCCTGCGCCTATTATGTCTAGTTCCAATCCTTACCAAGAGATGATAAGGTTTCGTCAGAGCATTCCCATCGGACTCCGACGCCCGATACCGTCTGTGGCTCATCCCAGCAGTCGGAACCCGGGGACCGATACCGTTCAATTCAGGATATCCTGAAATACGCCGCCACACCTAACGTGTTAAGTCTTATTATTTGAAACGAATTCGCTAGGTGCTCATCGGTTTTTTTTAGTAGAGAGCGTGTGAATGCCTACTTAAAGTGCGTTTTCAGGCAAAGTTTTTTATCGCCAACTTCAAGCAAATCGCTAAACTGGTGCGCGTTAATGATTTGCGGAAAATAAACTCTGAACTCCGATATGTAGAGGTGAGAGATAGTCAACTGTTATTCTTTACGCTAGGTTAATGTCATATAAAGAAAACCTCCAAATCTTTTGATTAAGGTGGATTTTATCAATGTTCGCAGTAAAGGTTTTTCTATAAACCTAGAAATTTTCCATTTTTCTCGACCGTGTTATATTTTTATATCACGTACTGTATTCATAAGTTGCCCTCACTGCAATAAAAATATGGACATTCTCGCTAGCTTTCCATGACGTGAATACTTATTTCTCAAAAATATTTATTTTCAATTAAAAAAAAAAAATAATAAATAAAAATTGCTTATTATTTTTAACTACAATTTTGATTCGTTGGAGATGAAGAAAATTTAAGAACCTTACACGCTTAACCCTGTTAGATGATAACATCAGTAAAAAATAGACCTCCTAAAAAAAAATCTAGTAACAACATTTTTGACTGAACGGAGTTCAACCAATACCTCAATAAAAGTCAACTCCGTAAGTATACAAGTTTTCCTGAATTTAGAACTTCTTTATCAAGCTTCTGAGGAAATAATTTGCGAGAAATATCAAGAAAGACAACATAGTGTTGTTAAAACATTCAGAAAGTATCTTATTAATGATTAAATAACTGTCTTTTCATCGAAAACTTTGTATAATTTACGACGGTGTACTTAAAAATACAATTATCTTGAACAGTTTTTGAGCAATATTTTCTTATTCAATAAAAACTCCGACCCCTTTTAGAAATTAAAAAAAAATGGCCTTTTCTACTCCTTTTCTGTTCGGAATCGGACCATGATCTGAGTCATCATGAATCACCTTGGGTATAAGGAAGCTGAAAAGAAGAGTATAAAAAAATGTAGAGGTGAGAGATAGTCTACTGTTAATCTTTACGATAGGTTAAATGATGATCAGGATTTTCAGTTTGAAAACATTTTTATTTTCGAAATCCAACGTTTCGACCCAACTTGTGGATCTTCATCAGGGCTAAAAGAAAACAAATATATGAGTATCTATGCTTGAGGATGACAATAAATGGATATTTTACAGAACTGATAATAATATAAAAGATGGTAAGCATTATACATGAATATTTAAATAAGTACCTGGTTAGGAAGATAAAATAGAATCTGATATTTAACTTCTGAGTCAAGGTAGATACAAAGACTGAAGGTAAAATAAGGTAAGAGGTAGTGGAAGGGGATAGTTTGCCGACTTCAAAGGTTTATGACGTGGGTCTATTTAATCTTGCTAATCAGCTACTTATTTAAATATTCATGTGTAATGCTTACCATCTTTTATATTATTATCAGTTCTGTAAAATATTTATTTATTGTCATCCTCTAGCATGGATACTCATATATTTGTTTTCTTTTAGCCCTGATGAAGATCCACAAGTTGGATTGAAACGTTGGCTTTCGAAATAAAATAAAAAAATTTCAAACTGAAAATCCTGATCATCATTTAACCTATCGTATAAAAAAGAGATTATTTTCTTTTTTCTTTATTTTCTAATGTTCGAACTAAATGCCAAGGAGCAAAATGGATAAGATGTATCATTCCCAGATAGGACAAACATGGAACATCGTATGTTTCTATTAATCTTTCAGCTGAAGTAGGATCGAGTTGATTCGGAACATCTGTTAAATTACGTGCAGCGTTAAAAATGTAGAACGCTGTCCAACAGGTGGCAATATCAACGCTGAGCCTTTTATGTACACACTCAACAAGGTTTAACAAACATGGAATCCCCTAAATATATAAAGCTATCCGCTAAAACCTGCTCCAGTCACTATTTATTAAACCATTTCAATTACTGTCACCAATTCAACTAATATTCTACCATTAGTAAAATCAGTAGCGAATCCAAAAAAAATATATTACTGTTAAATGTTTAAATACAATCCATTTTCAATTGGAGGCATTTTATATAGAAATAGTAATAGTTTATTAGTGTCCTAAACTCTCTGGAGGGGGGGGTTATGTGACTATACTTATATGGATATGTTATATGTAAATTGATGAAATATTTTATTTATTTTTAGGATATTAGTGTACCATTAACACACTTTTTTCCCTGACCATCTCAGATTTTAATGAAATTTGCTACATAGGATACCTTCGTATAGACAAAACAAAATGCCGAATTTCTGCTCAATATCACAAACGGTTTACAAAATATAGCTGTGTAAACTCATTGAAAAACACACAATTTTGACCTGTCGCATCACCTGTAAATTAAAATTGCAGATCTTCTAGGCAAGGTAGAGAGTTGAAACTGATGTTATTTTAAAGCTGAATCTATGACCTTCCTTATAACATGAAACTCAATAGGGGTTAAGAGGAAATTTGTTTTTCACAATTTCAAATTTGAATTCCTCAAAAAGCGGATTTTTTAAAAATCTGAAAAAAATCATTAGAGTTGATAAGGTTGTCATTAATAAGTGTTATAAAAACTATAATGGAACATTTTAACCAATGGGTTCATGCTTAAAATAGTTATTGAAAAATATAAGTTTTGCTTGTGGATGGAACTGATTTCTTTCCTACACTTGTCACAACTCTTTGAAGCATTGAAGCATATTTCTGGATATTGTGATTTGTCACATTTCTTAGTAATTTTTATCTTTTACAGAATGCTTTTCTTTTTTCAAAGGATTGCAACATTGTAGTATTTTGCAATCTTTTCATATCTACTTATTATAAGGAACGAAAATCAATGCTTAGGAAAAAATAGCTAAAAGTAAAAGATATACCAAAAAGAGTATTCGGGGTTTGAAAGTTGAATAAAATCTCAAATATAGAATATCAAGTAGGATGTTTACGTTTTATTTAAACACAATGAGCTGGAAATTTATTTATTAGAAATATATTGTCTAGGTGTCCACCATAACACTGCTGGCACTCCTCGAATCTCAAACGCAGATTTCTAACACATTGTTCCTGTGCATTCCTGAGAATGCCGTCATTTCTGTTCTGATATTTTGCTTCAATTGCGTTAGATTCGTCGGCTTCTTTTCGTATACCCTACTTTTCAGGTATCCCCACAGAAAGAAGTCAAGAGGAATGAGATCGGGACTCCTGGGAGGCCAGCTAATGGTGCCTCTACGAGAAATCACTTTGTTTTGGAATAATTCGTTTACCGTAGGAATTGATAAGTCTGAAGTAAGGCAAGTTGCCCCGTCTTGCTGAAACCATGTTCTAGAGTTATATCCTTTAAACTCTTGAATTTCTTGGGCCAAAAAACCTCTTATCAAAATAGTAACACTCACTATTTACAATACTATTTACTGCGTTTGAGATTCCAGTAGTGCCAGCGGCGTTATGGTGGTCACCTAGACAATATTGTTTTTTCTAAATAAATTTCCAGTTCATTGTGTTTAAATAAAACGTAAACATCCTACTTGATATTCTATATTTGTGATTATATTCAACTTTCAAACCCCGAATACTCTTTTTGGACACCTGTATTTGTAGTTATAAATTTTTGTTATTAATCAGTGTTAGTTTTGTAGTGCTAGTCGAAGTTTTCCTGAAGCATTCAACATTTTAATTCATTAATTTGGACGAGAGTTTGACAATGGTTTGACTAATCTTATTTATGTGCGTATTACTCTCCTGCATCCACGTCAGAAAAATACAGTTTTTTTTTGTAGTTTTTTTACGACATCAAATTTTTTAAGAGATTTTTTATCCTATGTACTAAATTCCTATTTTCCGAATTTTTAAAATCTGAGATGTTGAGTGGAAAAAAAAAAGCGTGTTAATGTCGCATGGAATGACTCTAGATATGTTAAAATGAAGAGAATTCTAGACGGCAGGATTTTGAAAAATTAAATTCGAGCTTCTGCAGTAGCATAAGTGTCCTTGGTTCTGTTAAATGATGATAATAAATTCATAGGAATTAATTGTGGGATGGTGTGAGAGCGAAGGATGTTTGTTGACCTCAGCAGTCAGATGTTCTCTTATCATTCACTACCTCACACATATCATATCACTTTTATCAATTTTTTTTTGTTTTTTGTTCGTTGCGTCATGGCTTTTGGAAAGACTGTTAATTAGATGTATCACACTCAAATCTCCCAAATGAAACTGAATGAGTTGAAATCTCATTCTCACCAAAACCATAATAAAATTATCATTTGAGAATGTTTCCACAATGCCTCAAACCGAAACAAATAGTTTTTTTTTTAGCACTTTCAATAGTCCGATACTGTTGGTAAAACCTATCGATAGTTATCGATAGGTTTTTGATAGCAACTAACTTTTTTTCAAGACTATAGTTTTTTTTAAGTAGAATTTCAACTAATTTAATTAAGTTTATTTATCTGCCTATTATTTGAAACTTGCAGGATTATAAATTATAACATTATATCATAAAGATAAATGACAAAAAAATAAAAAATAAAATTGTATTCAATGAAGTATTCACATGTTTAAAATAACAATGAACAAATAAAATCTTCAGAAAAGAAAAGAAAAACGAAATATTTAATTTTAAGACTCAATTGTGTTCCTTAAGCCACACATTTCCCGTAAGAAAAAACTAGCATCTCTGCTTAATCTTGTCCGTTGTCATGTAATAGGAATTTCGTTTTTACATGTTTTTCCTTTTTTGTTAAAGATTTTTTGTAAAAATAATTACAGATATATGCACATACATTTACATGTATATACTACAGGAAAATCTGTGACTTAGTAATTAGTAATTTCGAGGAAGTCAATGATGATTTGTCCAGCGTGGTATCAACTGTTTCAAAGTTATACAGTCTCCGAGTTCAATAACAAAAAAACTCGAGACAGAATCAAAATTCTGAGAGTTTCAAAACTTGATACTGTTGTAACTATCGATAGTGATTATAGATTAATGATAGTACCTATCGACTATCTCCCAAAAAATAGTACTAAGTATTTCTGCAAGTCTCTTCATACAAGGAGTAGGACTTATAGAGCAAAGTTGAAATATGTAATTCAATTTTAGAGGATTTTAAAATTTTGCTTATCTTTTAGGGGAAATCCCGTGAAAAGATAACTCATATTAGATTTAAACTGAGGACTCCTTATGATAACTAAAATAAAACAATATTTGGAGAAAAAAATTAAATAAATCGGTTATAAAATTAATTAAATTTGTATGTTTTTTTCCAAGGTTCAAAAATAACCCAATTATAAATTTTCCTTCTATTTTAAAAGGTGACATTTACTGACTTAAAAAGCTTCACTTCACAGATCAAGTCCTCGGTTTTAGTAAGCGTTAAAAAGCTCAAGTACTACTTGGTCGAATGGAGGAAGAGTTTTGTACTATATGAAACCTAATGAAGAATAAGAGATGAAAAAGCGTCTTCTATTCAAAAGCCCCGTTTATATAAATAAGCTGAGAGACTAGACTATTCATTCCAAAGCATTATAAAAATCATGAATCCCTTTAAAATTGTATATGCCTTTTGGTATAATATGCAATAAAATTGGATATTTTAAAATTAAAAAAATACTTCTACAAAAATTTAAAAAATTCTACATCAAAAATGTTGAAGATAAGCCTGCTTCCAAAGTAATGTAGGGCATTTTGTAATAATCCATTTTAATAAGGTTCTACAATAATATTTTTATCTTCAAGATTTTTCATGTAGAATTTTTAAAAATTTAAGTAGAAGAGAAGAAAAAATGTTAATTTATTTGAAAGAAAGAATTTTTTTAATTTAAACTAATGAGTTTTTTTTTTTTTACTTTTAGTTTATTATTACCCTTTTTATATTATTTAGAATTCATACATTGTTCTTTCTGGTCTTAAAAAAGTAAAACTAACTCCAACTCATGGGAAGTTCGCCATCCATTACTTAGGATGCACTGCATCCGATGCAAGGCTCTAGCGCGTTTCCTCATTGCCCCAGCAGTGACATTCTCTAGCGTGTTTATCATCAGAAAAACTTTTTTTAGACTCAAAAGGTGAAGTGCAATTGTATCATGGGTTACACCAGTTAAAGCTAACTGCATTCCGAAGTTTTTAGGAAATTTTACGGCTTCTAGGGTGGGTCCAGTGACGAGTGAGAAATTTTCAAAAACTATTAAAAATTTAATTTTATATTAAGTTAGCCATTATTGTGGAGTAACCACCTAATTTTTAAATTATTTTAAATAATTTATTTTTGAAGAGAAAAGATTTGGCTCCGTGTCAGTGAAGAGGAAGGATTTGGCACGGTTTGGAAGCGACTCTGTGGTGTAATGGATAGCATACCGCGCATGTCACGCGGAAGACCCGGGTTCGATTCCCGGCGGAGCCAAATCTTTTCTCTTCAAAAATAAATTATTTAAAATAATTAAAAATGTAAGTTTTAATGAATGTTTTGTGTTTTGCGCGTTAAAAGTCCAACTGAAAGTGGATTTATAATAACTAGACCCATCTCATATTTTAGAAAATTTAATGCTGATTAATAAAATATCATCGTTTTTGTTTCTGCACTAAACCAAAGTAGAGAAAACTGTAATTTTTCAGAAAAAAAGTAAGATTATAAAAAAAAAAAATCTACCTCCTCAACAGATTGAGATAAGAAACTTGTTTCTGCGCCATTCTACTCCGTTTAACATGCAGTATTACCCAATATTTTTTTTTACTCTATGTCTGGGACACCCAGTATATACCTATAAGTTTAGGTATAGGTATATATATGTACCTACTATAGCATACGAGAAACTGGAAACGAAGCAGAGAGAGCCAAAAGAGCGGATGTGAATCGCGAAAAGATGTAGGTGTCGGGGAGGAGGAAGCGGCTTTAGGGAGAGAATGGGAGGATAAAGCCGAAGGGAGGAAATAAATTGCAAATCGGAGCGTTTGGGGGGGTAAGGGGGGGGGGAGAATGGGGGGAGTGAAAAGGGGGGTGAGAAGGGGGGCGCATCCAATTCCCTTTGCAGCGGCAGTGGGGAAAACAATTTGTCCCTCGAGCAAGGATCGGTTATTAAATTATATCAATCATTGCCATCGCTAGTTATAATTTCAACAATCGTTGTCTTGTCCATTTTCTGCAGTCAACAGGCTAAGCTCTAGTGTAAATATAGATACGTACATAGGTGCTGAAAATACAGTTTCCCCCCCGTTATAGATTCATGCGACTGAAAATTAATTCACGTATTTTTCTTTTAAGTATAAATTCAAAAAATTTAAAAGATATAAAATGGATTAATTGATAGTCAGGATTTTCAGTTATCTTTTTACTTTCACTTACCTATATATGAAATATATAAGCAAAGGAAAGTATTGCGATCGTGAAACATTTCGACTTTCGGTTTTCAACGGAAATACACGTTTTGGGGTCCCCTGAGTCCAAATAACAAAGTCCCGCGAAATGGTCTGCGTGTGTGAACAGACTAGCTCAAAAAATATAAACCGTGTGAATCTGTAATTGGGTATTTAGTGTATGTATATGCCCGCGATGTGAAAGCGAAAATTTCATCAAAATTGGTCAAACAGAGGCGGTACTTTATTTAATAACTTTTTACGTAAAAATGAAAAATAATCCGTCAACTCATAAAACACGTTGAGGCCACGCATGCGGAGTACGCCTTTAATGACAGACCATTATTCATAATTAAAGCCGTTTTGTTCATTTAATGGAAATTATTTGTTTCATGGTAATTAAATGAAGTTTTCAACAACTACATAGAGAAATATAGAATCAGACGGTTAGGAGTATTATGCTTGCATTGACAAAGTATTACAAGTAAAAACGTTTATTTCATAATAATAAAAAAATAGTGTTTTTTATAAAACAAAAAAAAAAATGCGAAATGAATGTGGAAAAATGTGTGACATTGAGAAGTGACAATCAACAAAACATTTTGAAAGAAAAAGAAAAACATTTTGAGTCTCTATGCTAGAAGATGACAATTAAATGTTTATCATGTACTTATTAATTACTGACAGTAACAATTAGGAGTAAGAGAATAATGGAAACCAAATCCAACTGTCGTGTTTACATAAAATGTATACTTTGTATAATTATATAAAAGATGGTAAAAATTATATATGAATATTATATAATAGATAGAATATTATTTAAGTATTCATGTATAATTTTGACCACCATTTATAACATTATCAGTTTTGTAAAGCATCCATTTCATGTGAACATGACAGTTGGATTTGGTTTCCATTATTCTGTTATTCCTTGCTGTAACTATCTATAATCAATAATTAAGTGATAAACATGCAATTGTCATCTTCTAGTGTAGATACTCATATATTTGTCTTTTTTTTTTTTTTTTTTTTTTGTAGCTCTGATGAAGATCCATTTGTAGGGATCAAAACGTTGGCTTTCCAAAATAAAAAAAGATAACTGAAAATCCTGACTATCAGTCAACCTATAGTATAGATATAAATAGCAAAATCGGTATATGGTATAAAAATTAAGGTATGATGTAAATAACAACAAATAAAAATAAGAAGAAAGCAAATAAAACAGATAATTAATTACTTTTGTTTTCGTTTGGAAACATTATTTACACGATGTATGAAAATATTTAAGATACCAGGTGTGTAAATATGAAACCGGAATTCGCCAATGATAGGAGTTAGCAGTCAATATAATCTTCTAACTAATCCGTCAGTGGTGTTATCTGCTTTTGCCTACATGTAATAAAGAGATCCAATTGATGCCAACATCAGTTTCATTCTATAACCGTGTTTTTAGTGGCGTTGAACATGTCGACTTTTGTGCCAACAAATCAAGAATTGCGGACAGCATTTATTTTCCGTTTCCTTCTGAAAAAAATTGGAGCATTATCACATAGGATGCTTGTTGAAGCTTACGGGGAGCATGCCCTATGCAAATCTTAATGTTTCGATTGGTTCAAAATGGATTTTGATAAAAGAAATACCGTGGAAAACCACAAAAAAAAAACTTTGAAAACGCTGATTCGGAAGCGTTTGTTGGACAATTATTACATGTAACACCGTCTCCATTTGTTTGAAAGGCATGAAAAAGATCCAGAAGGTCGGAAAATGGGTACCTCACCAACTGAATGACAGGCAGCAGGAAGCTCGAAAAACCTCATGGCAAATGCTGCTCGCCAGGTACAGAAAACTGTTGAAAACTCGCCAGGTAACTCCTGGTGAACCATCGGCATCGCTTGGGGAGGAAGAAAATGCTCTGTGTCTGGTGTGATCAGATGGGTGTTACCTACTATGAGCTGCTGAAACCTGGGGAAACTGTTAATACGGAACGCTACCTACAACAGATGATAAATTTGAATAAAGATTTGCGTCAAAAAGTCCCAAATATCAAGAAAGGACACACAAAGTGATCTTGCTCCATGACAATGCCCCATCATATTCGGCTAAACGGACCAAGGAAACGATCCAAGTGTTTGGTTGGTAAATTCTTCCGCATGCGGCTTATTCACCAGATTTGGCCCCATCCGATTACCACCTATTTGCAACGATGGGACACGCACTAGCTGAGCAGCGCTTTACTTCTTATGAAAATGTACGAAATTGGTTAAGTGATTGGTTTGACTCAGAAGAGGAAGCACTATTTTGGCGGGGAATCCACAAAGTGCCTGAATGATAGGGAAAATGCATAGATAGCGAAGGACAGTACTTCGAATAAAAAAGTATGTATCATTTTTACACAATCAACTCTTACTTGCTATTTGAAAAATTCCGGTTTCATATTTACACACTTGGTAAATGAAGCATTATGATTATTAACTGTGACAAAGAATAGTACATATTTTAATAACCTACTTTATATAGAAATAGATTGATGGATGAGTATTTAACGTATGATTCTCCACTACGTTTAATAAAATTAATTAAAAAATATTATCAAATAATTAAATTAGAAGTATATTTTAGGATTTAGTCCGATTCGAGACCGAAAATATTTTCAAAAATCAAATATAGGGATATATCGATTTCAAGATTAAAAGCCCTTCGAAAATATTTTCGACTTCGAATTAGACTAAATCATAAAATATACTTTAATTATTTGATAATATTTTTTTTAATTAAAAGTTGTAAAAAATAGGATATTGTTAATTTATTTTTTTTCCGTGCTCAGACAATAATTATTTAAAAATCTATTAAAAGGAACAAATACTTGAAAAATAAATTTATATAAGCAAAAAGGTCAATAGATAATAATACTGGCTCATTTCACTATTTATGTATGACCACGCAACCTAATAAACTATTTTATTTAAATTAAACTGAAGAAGGGATTCAGATTAAAATTAATTAGAAATAACCAATTTATATTATTTTTATTCACACTATTAAAAGAAAATGCCAAGCTCATTAATGAAAAAACGAATTATTGTCATTTGATCAGGAGTTATAGATTTTTGGCCGCTAAATTACAAAATTTTCCCGCTGTGCGACGTCTCCAGAGTCCAAGTGCATCCAAGAATATTCATGCAAATATTTACGCTCCGCATTTTCAAATGCAAATCAGAGTTGAACAGGAGACGCGGGAGCTTCATGGAAGCGTTTATAGTCAGAATAAATCCGCATAATTGGGCTAATACGATACACCAAGGTCTAACAAATACTTTTCCCATTCATCCGGTTATCAGATTTATGGGGCTTTCAATATCCCATTCGTACTTCGAAATCGTCAAAAGTCCATGCTCTCTATACGTCTCCATTCAGTATGGAGTATTCGTCCGTGGCGGCTTAACCCGACATGACTGTCCTAATTTTTCGTCCTATAAGCATCTCATGGTAGACGATTTGTACTATTTCTACATATAATTGGATCTGTTGATGCAAAATTGTCCAGAAAGTTTATTTACAGATATTGTAATAAATTAAATATTTAATTGGATCAATAATATTTTTCATAAAACGCCTAATTATTTTTCAGTTTAATATACCACGGAAACTTTAGGTAGGTATGCATTTTCATTTTTTTCAAATTTATGAGGCCATAAAAATAATGAGATGTGAAAAAAAAAGTATTAAACTGGAAATATGTAAAAATGTGTTGACAAATGGCGATGGAATTTAAAAATGTACAATAGGTAATTATAATATTAAAAACTTCATGTATAACATAAAAATAATAATTCAAATAATGTTAAAATACAGATAACCCCAGAAGATGGGCCAAAAGCCCGAAACGTTGTGATAATTAAATGCAAGATAACCCATTAAGTTCACGCTGGTGTGTACCACCGGTGGCTCACACTCGACTGCCTCATCGGGCGGCGTGTACTAACAATATAATGCCGCCTCTGCCAAATAATTAGATCTTTAACACTTTGACTGCCGAAAAAGAATACCTGAGAATCAAGCTCTCGTTTAGACACAATTTTAAAATTTAATTCTCTGACAAGAGAAAAGCTACTCAATTTCAGGTGACATGGCAGCCAAACTGTTGAGAAAGTATTCATCTACTTATAAAAGTATAAACATTTGTTTTTTAATAGCAATTATAATTAATGCCGTATTATAAACATAACTAGTAGGATAGTATTTTTTATTGTTTATTTTATTTTTTTGGATTGCAAATGCTGCATAATGCCCTGGAACAGTCCCGGCGTAAACGTGTCAAAGAAAAACGTTATGAAAACCAAACTCTTCCTCACTAAGGTGAAAGATACAATCAAGTGAAAATATGTATTGCGTTGTCCGAAAAGTTTGTAGAGATTTTTAAAATAAAATTTACCTTTTATTTTTTCTACTAAAAATGAAACACAAAGCTAATGTTTATTTATATGCCTTGAATCCTCATGGAATTAACTATGTTTACACACTGAATTCGTCTTTATTAAGGCTCAGTAGTGTAGTTCATTGCAAACCAACATGAGTGACGATTCAGATCATTTTCGGCATATTATGCTGTTCTTTTTAAAAAAAGGGAAAAACGCAGCCCAAACTGCAAGAAAGATTCGTGCCGTGTATGGCAGCGATTCAATTGCTGATAGCACGGTTCAGAAGTAGTTTTCGCGGTTTAGATCAGGAGATTTCAACTCTCGACATCGAGGATATTATGACGGTCAACGCAAACAATCCGGGAATTACTGTCCGTGAGATAGCTGCGGAGTTCGGAATCGGAAATCGGAAAGGAGTGCTATTCCACCAAGACAACGCTAGGCCCCATTTGTCTTTAAGGACTCGGCAAAAGTTATTGAGCTTCAGATGGGAGGTTTCACCTCTCCCGCCGTACTCTCTTGACATTGCTCCTTCGGATTTCCTTTTCCGTTCCCTCAAAAATTGTCTACAAGGGAAATCCTACTCTTCAGAAGACGACGTCAAAACGGACCTTTTATTGTTCTTCAGTAGTAAGGACAGTGATTTTCGGAAAAAAGGGGTAATGGACCTTCCAAGCCGTTGGGAGAGGGTAATCGCTAACGGTGGTAACTATTTTGTACATTAAATAAATAAATTTACACTGTTCATCAATTTTAATTTTTGTCCGAATTTCTCTACTAACATTCCGGACAACCCAATATTTATAGCGGAAATATGAAAAAAATGAGTTTAAACGATTCCAAATGCCATCAAACGATTAAGTTAAATTTTATAATGAAAACACTAAGCTCAAAAAAAAAAAGAAGTAAAATTCGTTCAATAAAAATCATAAAAGAAAAATGGGAAATATTGAAAAACGACTCTCTGTGTGTTTGTAGAAGAGATAAAACAAAGGCGTTGTTAGAAACAGTTAGGGAGGGCAGTGGCTGGAGCCCAAGGCTGACACCCGACTCCCCTTCCGTCCAGAACCGGTTGCCCCTCCCACAGTTCACCAGAAGAAAAAAATCAATTGGCCCTGACATTACGTAATGAAAAACCAAGAGCTGCCATTGGTGGGTTTCTTCCATTATATATTTAGTCAGATTAACAAACTCATACGTGATTATACAAGTAATATATCCCATGTACATATATCCCAAATTTTGTTACTGTTCCTTACTTGGTCCTAAAATTTTACAGTATAATATAACGTTTGCAGGGTGTACGATGTCGCGTAAAAGTTGCGTCGAGTTGCTGGTAGGTAACGTCCGAAATGGAGCCGAATGCAAAGCGTTAAACAGTCCCGGCGTGAACGTGTTAAATGTATTAGAACAATAGAAGTCACTATATTCTCTGGCAAGAGTCACGGCGCACAGTGGTTGAAAATCGACTATTTTCGGAAAAAACCTTGCCAAACCTAATCTCTAAGCCGCAAAACAATAAAGTTGATATTATCATAACCACGATTGAATTTCCTATAAAATGTATTGGTTGGAGTCCCGCTTAATCGGCTATTCGGATACACCGGCGGTGTTAGGAAAATAGAAAAACAAATCATACATCAATTTTCGACTCGAGATCGATTAGTTTAAGCACTTTTGTTGTTTAATGCTATTAATATCCTTGATAGTGCTTGCAGTATCATTTTATTTCATGAAAACACCCAAGTTAGCTGAAGAAAAAAAATCATACATAGGAGCAATGAATTATTTTTTTCGTTATATTTTTATTATTAACTATTAAATGTATTATCATATTAAAATATTAGATTGGGGTCATCCGACTTTAATGTAATTTTGATAGGAGATGGTGGGATAGACTGTTCAATATAGGTTTAATAACTGCAACTCGTATCTGTGAAAATTCAGTTCCCTAATTCACGCCAAATAGTAGCTGAACCTTTTTTTGATACCAATCTTCTAAAAACAAATGGATGCTTAAAAATGAAAAGTGCCGAAGCCTTTAAGTTATCGGAGGTCATGTTAATAAACTTATTATTAATAATTTCCAAATTCATTCTAAAGTCACGGTAGGTCAAAAAGTTGATTTATTATTGACCTAATAACGATTCAGACTGACTTTATAAATGATGCTACGGACCTGGTAAGTAAGGTATGATGTTTTACTAAACGATTAGTAATAACCTAATTCGAAGCAAAAGCTCCATAGCGAATAAACTTCACGAAATAGTATAGGTATTTCAATAAAAAAAAAAAATCCCACATGTACAGACGCAGGTGGACGCAGCTAGAATATGTTTTAATATTTCTTTAAATGTATCTTCTTCTTTAAAAAATGGATTTTAAAACTGCGCTCGGCTGCGCTTGAAAAATATGGATTACCAAAAAAATTGTTTGTCTTAATTTTATTGCATTTATTCGGGATTTTATTTCTGGGTTAAAACATAGACCAAATAGCATCATTTTTATGCTAGTGTAATATGTGTGATCGCTTTTCATGATTATGAAGGAAAATCGCTCTAAGAAACAAAAATGCGAGTTGTAAAAATTATTATAGTGTTATAAATTTTCCGTTGAAAAATAAACTTTTTCAAAGGGTCCTAACAAGTTTAAAAATCAGAATATCTCCGAATAAATTGAAGGAATGTGTCAGGTAACTATTCTATTAATTAATAATGAAAAGAAAAAGAATATTCCAATACCTTCAAAAAATAGGTTTTTTCCGCCATTCAACCACTGTGCGGCGTGAACGTGTTAAAGAAAAACGTTATGAAAACCAAACTCTTCCTCACTAAGGTGAAAGATACAATCAAGTAGAAATATGTATGAAATGTTTTCTTTAACACGTTTAAACGATTCCAACTATTCCAAGTTTTCAATTTTCAGAGAGTCGTTTTTCAATATTTCCCATTTTTCTTTATGATTAATAGGGAACGAATTTTTTTTTTTCCTAGCTTAGTATTTTCGTTATAAAATTTAATTTAATCGTTTGATGACATTTGGAATCGTTTAAAGGACGCGGAATTGGAATTGGAATATTACATCCATACTGAATATGAAATGAGATCAAATCGTAACGAAATCGTAGCACCCCAATGAGAGATGTAAATATGGTACTCCACTAGAAGACAAACCTCGGAAGATTTTCTAGAATAAATGTAAGCCGGTTGCCAAGCATATGTTTTTAGAGGACTTATTATTTTTTATAGCGCATTGTTATGGATTTTTTATCTAGAGAAGTAACAATGGATTGTTAATAAATTGTTATTTTTAGGTATTATAGTTTTTTTTATAATTGATATCTACACTAGGGTTCCGATTAACCGAGGTCCGGTCAACCGAGGTGCCAAGTCTAAGGGAGGGGGGGGGGGGTATGTTTATGTACATGTGTTCATTTAAAAAAACTACAATAAAAGGTTCCTTTTTAAAAAAATATTTTCATAAATTCTGTTATTATTATTGTTATAATGGATTATTATTTTTAAATATTTTTTAGGTTCTTAAGCATATATATATAGTTTTTATTTAAAAATAACCTAAATTTTCAGTTGGTATTGGTATGGTTGCGATACCAAAACTGTTACAAGTTCTATAAAATCTATTTCAAAAATAGGTGGTTACCACAGTGGCCGCGACTTGAATATTGCAGATTGCTATGCTAACCACTACACCAAAGGTGACCTCTCTTTTCAATTTAAATCATTAGGAGTAACCAGAGAAGTTTCAAAATAGCTATCCCTGCATTACAAGTCTAAATCAAGAACGGGAAGAGTTACTGCAGTCTTCTATCCGAACCCATGCCGCAAATTCAAAAATTAACCAACATTCTATTTGGTGTTTTTTACTTCTATCTGCGGTAGGGTCGGAAACGGAATTAAGATTATTTTTCACTATCGGGGCATTATTTGAACCAAACACGGTTCTCGGGACATGAACTAAACAAAAGAAAAAAAAAAAAGCTTACCCTATCATTGAATATATGAAAGATTTTATTTATCATTATTCATCGTAGCTGATTAACGTGATCACCACCTTAGCAGATCTCAGTACAATCATGTTATCATCTCAGACGTGCTGTGATTCTTCGCTCATTCCATCCGCCGTCTTTTGTTTCCGTTCTGTTTACACGCCTTTCAGATAACCCTAACAACCGGAACCTAACTTTCTTTAATCAGCCTCATCTAACTGTTATCCTCGTGTGCGCGATTTCTGCATTATGTATATGCGGGTATAAACATAATACGCCAACGTTTACGGCAACAGGAAAAATATAATTAATAACTAAACCAATTTTTTTTTTTAAATATATTGATATAAATATACTTTTCAATTCATTACAACATTCACAACGTTTCGAGGCTTTAATGCTTCATCTTCAGGTGTACTCCTAACTAATCCCAATTAACGATATTTTAGTTAAACAATACATCAATGCCTTAAAAATCTCGTCAATAGATAAATTTGTCAATTACACCTCTCTCCTAGGCCACCTCACTGTTACTTACTCACTGTACTATAAACTATCAAAAATATTTATTTCCACTTTTACTTGAGAAAGGTAGTAATGATGTAAAACTATCGATAGTGTCCACTATTCGAACATAAAACTATCGATAGTATTTGGTGGTGATCGGAGAAGGGGGGGGGGTGAATTGTTGAATTTTTCAGTTGGTACTATAGGAGCTAAAATGCACGTTACCATTTACACTTTTTTCTTTCCTCTTTTATAACATTTCTGTAAATAAAAGGATGGAAGGATAAAAGGAATAAAAAATTTACTTTAAGAGGTCGAAGAAACTGTATCTGGAGGAAAGCTATACCAACACTCTCCAAGAAACGATGAAATCAGGATTTCCAGTTTTCGAAGTAGTTAAATTGACATGACAACATTCGGAACGCAATCCTGGAATGTATCGAAGTTTATGAAGAAATTGTGTCGTTTCAGTAACATTTGTCTAAGACATATCTTCTCTTGGGGCATGTAACTCGCATTTCAAAGAAAAATCAAGAACATGTAAAAACGCCCTAAATGCTATCTGGTCAAAACTTATTGTCAATAAGAACATAAACATTAACAAAAAGTTTCAAGTTTTTGACTCAGTTATAAAAACTATAATATGTTACGGCGGTCAGGTGTGGGGATACGAAGAAATAGACCAAGTGGAACAAGTATACAAAGATATTTTATCAAAAGAGCTATTGGTTTACCACAGAACACCCCCAATTACATGTTGTATTTAGAAACCCGACGTCACCCATTATTCATATACACCCTTAAACTGTTTAGAAAAATTATTAAAAATGGGAAATGAAAGATTTCCAAAAATAATAGCCCGGAAGATAATAGACAACAGTATAGCCTGGTCAACAACATTGAAGAGATTAGGAGCAAAACACGGAATAGTTCTAACAAAAGAGAATTTTCTACTAGACATAGAAAAAAATAGAACCATTCTCGTCAATAAAACTATGGAATATAAAAGAGAAATATTCGTAAAAAGAGCTAAAGCAGCCGAATTTCACCAGCTCTATGCAACTATGTATTATGACAATAGGTACTTTGAAGACAATAAAGACATTTATTTCATCAGATTAATATTTAAAGCAAGAGGAGAACTACTGAACCTCAACTATTTACCTGCAATGAACAAAAGAAATAATTGTACCATGTGCAACCTCAATACAATAGAAAACACCTTCCACTTTATCTCAACATGCCCCATTCTAAATGAAAACAGGATTAACTGTTTTGGAAAACGGTCTCTGAATATGTAAGAAACCGTAGATATCCTAAACGGCAAATGCAACCAACATCTATTTCTGTATCTAAAAATTGCAACAAAATATAGACAAGAAATGACTCATGAATATAATCAGTAGAAATAGATTCCCCTATGCGTCAGTCGAAAAAAAAAAATATCGCTTATAGCTAGTTTTATAATTTGGCCATTTATATACGAAGAGTTTTTCAGTATATATGTCAGTTCAGTTCAGTATGAAATAATTTTTCTTTTGTTATTTGGCTTTTATTACTACCACTTATCACATATCTTCTGTTATTGTTATATATTTGCAACCTATTTATATTTATAACAAGCTAGGATATCTCGACAGACGGACTTGCGTCCATTGTCTATTTACGTCTTAGTATTTTCTTATTTTGTTTTGTATTAAATAATTTTTTCATGAATAAACGTTATTTCTATCTATCTATCTTCTATCTATCATCTTGGGGCATGCATGCTTAAAAAAAATGGTCTCAGGTAATTTATAGAGGTTGAAAAAAAATTTCTGCACTAAAATGCAATAATCACATTAATAATCGATTAAATTGAGTGTTTGAAGTGTTCGGACTTTCAGACATTTTCATGTGAAATCGGCTGTCAAGAAGGTAATGTAAGACATCGGACCCCGGGAACCGATGCTGCACCTGACGTGTTAAAAAAAATTATGATTTCATTTATATGCCATTAACCGAGTAATTTTCAAGTCAAGGGACTGGCAGGAAACAGTTTTTTTGAATGTATATTACTCCATTAAGTTGGAAGGCATGTATCAACAAACAATTAAATTTTTCAGTCTTATATTTTTTGCGTGGTTTATATGTATTTTTATATAGTAGAATTTTTGTTAGGAACAAATAAAATTACACTGTTACATTTTGTTTATTTTTCATTTCCATGAATTATATAGCAAATGAGTGCTTAGTGGCAGATGATACCACTTCATACTTTCAAAACAAAGTTTTCGATAGTAAAATCGATAGTTGAAAAAAACTATCGATAGTTTCGATAGTTCGAGACTAGTACTATCGATAGTTTTACATCACTAAAAGGTAAAAAATACACTATCCATTCCATATCTTTTTAGCTCAAACGAATCAATAGCAGGAGAGCTATGTTCCAGAATCGCTAACTTCGGACAAAAGAGTTGAGCCCGATAGGAAATTCGACACAATGGGATGGAAGTTTCGATTTGTCCCTATTAAAGTCGCAGTTAAATGGCACAGATAAAAAATCCGATCTGAAATCTCAGCCTACAGTAAAGAGATAACTTTGACATTTTGAAAGTACACTCTAATAAACGGAACAATGTATTCCGACACGATAACGACAACAATGGCTCTCATTAAGTTGGCAAGCTCGCATTTTAGAAACGTTTTCTTATGAACTTGAGTAGAAATATCTTCATTGTAGGTTAGCGAGATCAATGAAGAAAAAAATAAAAATTAAAGTAGATCCTTAGACGGTGCGCTCTAGAACTGAAAAAATGACGCCTTGAACAAAGACAGCGAAACTATAATATCTTCCTCCACCTTAAATGATAAAAATAATTTGTAGCGATGCGCATATACAAAACTTTCAACTACCAAGTACATAGAGCATGTTTTTTCAACTATATAATCACAAGTATAACAATTATTATAAAGGAATATATTAAATATATAAATTAGATAGATAGGTGAAATTAATCTTCCCAATATCATTTATTAAAAAATTACATAATTTTTTTTAAATAAATATGGTAAAACCGCCAACGTTTCAGATTATTTATCTTTTTTTTTGTTGTATATTTTCACTAGCATTCCCCGTCGCGGCTTTGCCCGCGGGCCTTTAAAATCAATTCTGTGATTATTATCTTGGTATTGATTTAATATAATATTTTAACTGATGTTAAGGAGGTTTAGTAGAATCAGAGCTTCCGGTAGGTGGAATGTTGGAGGGGGAAGTTGCCGGCTCGGTGGAAGAGAGGGAGACGCGCAATGGAGAGTGCTCAATAAAACCGCCGAAATGAAAAAGTGCTTACTCGTCGTGAACGCTTCATTTTTCGGCTTTCAAACATGGTTTTCAACGCCCCTCAGGGTCTTTCGAGTTAAACTTGTCGTATTAAGATCTTTAAAATGAGTCCAAATTAGACATTTTTTCTCGAAGTGTAAAAACAGGTGTCCGTTAGAGTTAAACAATTTCGCCATTTAAACCCCTTAGGGGTTCAATTTTCGAAATTCCTTTCTTAGTGGTTACCTACATCGCGTTTAAAATCTGAATTCCGAACTTTAAGTTTCTATCATTAGTAGTTTTTGCTCTGCATTGATTCTATTAGTCAGGAGAAAGCCTCTTACATATATGAAAAAGAGATCGAAATAAACACGCACCATCCCCAATCATGGGAATCACAGTGTGCATAATTTGATTACCACTAATGTTTAAATAATCAGTAGCCATATTTTATGCCATGTGAATGTCTATTTTAATAATATTGTAACGTTAAATCTATATTCAAATAAAAAACATATGGTTTATAATCTCAAAAATTGATTTCCTTAGAGTTAAACGACAATTTCGCCATTTAAGCCCCTTAGGGGTTAAATTTTTGAAATTCCTTTCTGAGTGGTTACCTACATCGCGTTTAAAATCTAAATTCCGAACTTCAAGTTTCTACCATTAGTAGTTTTTGCTCTGCGTTGATTCTGTCAGTCAGGACAAAGCCTCTTATATAGAGAGAGATTTCCTATTACAAAATGTGTATTTATATATAAAAAAAAAAAAAAAAAAAAGTCAGTCACATAAATTAAATAAAATATTTGAACAAAATGAATACATACATATTTTGGTGCCTTGGTCATATAATATTTTCTGTATTTCATACATATTTCTATTACAATGTAATAGGTCACATTTTTGCTATAAACAGAATATTTTACACTCATTTCACATTAGAATTGCTGCCACATATACAAATCTAATAGGTCCTTGTCCCATCTAACTATTGCTTACTGAACTTTGTCCTTCTATATCCATGTATTTAACCAACTAAATGTTAAAGTAGTTATTTTCTGTTTTCATATGTTTTTTACTTTTTTATATTTAAATTTTTTATAATATCTGCGTAATGGCTATTTATTTTTATAATTTTTATAGAATCTTTTTTCTAATTAACTGCATTTTCAATATTATTAGTGATGTATATAGTTTCTATGAGTTTTCTGTTTTTTTCTATTGTTATAATTTTATCGCCCTCGAAATTAAATTTATGTTTGTTTAAAATACTATTTTGTGCTAGGGCCGTTGCATTTATGTTTTTTATATTGTTACAATTGTTATTGTTTTTTATATTGTTACAGTTTGCTATGTGTTGCTCTCGTATTAAATTTTTCTGATGTTTTGCCAATATACGCCCTGAAGAGGGATTAATCATACCGAAACGTAGGCGTTTTACCATATTTATAAATTGTTTTTGTGTAATGTTTTAAATAAATGATACTGGGATGATTACTTTCACCTATCTATCTAATATATGATTCTGATGTTTCAGGGTTTCAGAATGCATTCGAAACCTGCGACAATTCAAGACCAATTTTCTCAGTTTTATCTTTATTTTTTCTAAAAGTTCTGTTCCTTCTGTACCGTTTATTTTAAAGTTCAGTATTATTGAAGAAATCATGGATTATTTATTTTTAAAAATCTTTATATGAAATTTATTAAGTTAATCGATATTTATTGTAGATGCTTCAAGGGGAGGAATCGAAAAGGATGTATGTAGCATCTATAATTTTAACTTGCTTTCCTATGTATGAGAATATATATTTTTCAACTGAAATTAAGGTGGTAAGTGAATTTTGAGCATTGCAGGCAGCAACAAATTTTTAAATTAACTTCCCATCATTTTCGATTCCTCCCCTTGAAGCATCTGCAATAAATATCGATTAAAGGCGTAAAATTTAATGACTTAATTTAGTGTTTCTATTATCAGGTCATTTTCTTTTTCGTTTGGATACATTGACTAATGTGTAATTGTTGAATTTCATGTAAAAAAAATTTAAAAATAATTAATCCAAGATTTCTTCAATAATAAAGAACTTTAAAATAAACGATACAGAAGGAACAGAACTTTAAGAGAAAATAAAAAAATAAAAAAATGAGGTAAATCGTCTAGAATTGTTGTAACAGGTTTTGAATGCATTCTGAAACCCTGAAACATCAATGAATCTAGGACATTTTACATGGAAATTTTACTTACACACGATAGTTTATCAGAAAAATGTCAAAGGTAATTGATATAATAATAGAAAGTTAGTGAAATTTAAAAAATCAAATTCGCTGCAAAACACATTACCATTTAAATATATATGTATTTTATTTTAAATCTTCGTTAATTTATTTTATACTTATTACTAAATTAAAACTAAGATTTTTAATATATATATATATATATATATATATATATATATATGAAAATATTAATGTAGCGATTAAACCAGGTTTCATACCAACGGTGATACAATTTATAAAATTTCGTAAGATAATACCGAATTTTCATGCATATTTGTATTATTAAAAAATGTTATAAGAAATTAAAATGTACTGTTCGCTTAGGAAAATTACGGATTCCTTCTCAACTCGAAGCATTCCAATCTAAAAATAAATCCGACGATAAATACCTTACCTGGGCGGAATTAATAAGGAGATTAAACTTGATGTGAAAGATTTCTGAGAGATCAGAAATAAGGAAGCGATGCTGTTTTAATAGAAGGTGGGGGAGTTTAAAAATATTATACGGCCTATAATAATAACAATGAAATTTATAATATGATTATTCATATATTTTTTTACAATAATTAAACTTAAGTAATCAAATCGGTCGCGGAAATAGCAAAAACAGTATTCAAACACAACTTCTAGGACTTAATTGTGCTAGTGCACCTTTGACTGACATTCCTGCTATTCTATTTGTTATTTGTTACCCCGCTTATCCGGAATCCTATGTCTATATCCGGAATGAATGGAAAATTTAAATATAAATAGAAAAAGTCAATAGGCTAAAAAATTAAAATCAATATTGTAAAATTTATGGAACTAATTTTTTCACAAAACTTCACCTATTAAATAACATGTAAACCACGACATAAATGAAAATCAATATTATAACATTAAAACTCCTTTTATAAAAGTGTATTTTATATTGTGTAGTGTGAAGCAAAGGAAAAATTTCCATTTTTACTTACACTTACCTGTATATAAAATATATAGTAAGGGAAAGTATTGTGATCGAGAAAAATTTCGACTTCCGGTTTTTAACGGAAATACACGTTTTGGGGTCCCTTGAGTCCAAAGAACCAAGTCCCCTGAAATAGTCTGTGTGTGTGAACAGACTAGCTCAAAAACTATAAACCGTGCGAACCTGAAATTAGGTATTTGATGTATTAATAAGCCCTAGACATAACTGCAAAAATTTCATCAAAATTGATCAACCGGAGGTGGCACTTTACATAATAAATTCTGTATCATTTTCACGTGTTTTTTTTTTATTTACTCAAAAACGGCTTTAACGATTTTGATCAAACTGGGTATTTGATGTAGGTATGTATATGCCAAAGATGTGACAGCAAACATTTCATCAAAATTGGTCAAACGGAGGGGGCACTTTATTTAAGAACTTTTTTCCAATTTTTACCTTTTTTTCGATTATCTCAAAAATGGCTCTAATGATTTTGATCAAATTCGTCATGTTTAATGAAAATTAGGAGTTCTTTAATATCAGGTAAGCTTTATCATTATTAAAATGTCCTGAGGGGGCTTAAATGGGGAAGGGGCCTTTTTTGTTTTCTTATAAAGTATTTTGTTTATATTTATTATTAATTATATGGTTTTTGTTTATATGGAGAAATTAGTTACGCCTAAAAATAAGAAATGGCTAAATACGAAATATGAAAAAAATCAAGTAAACATATTAAAGAGAAAAAAAAAATTAATAAATATATGTGTACAATTAAGGAGAAATTTTTTTTTTCCGTCAACTCATAAAACACGTTGAGCCCACGCATGGGGAGTACGCCTTTAATGACAGACCTTTGTTTATAATTGAAGCCGTTCTTTTCTTTTAATGGAAATTATTTGTTTCATGGTTCAGTATATCTACTAAATGAACTTTTCAATGACTACATAGAGAATTATAAAATCAGAAGACTTGGAGTATTATGCTTGCATTGCCAATTATCACAAGTAAAAACTTTTATTTAATAATAAAAAAAAAAAAAAAAATGTTTTCTATAGAGCAAATAAAAAAAAGAAATGAATGTGGAAATATGTGTAACTTTGGAAGTGGCAAATAATAAAATACATCAATTTCTAATTTAAGTAAGTTGGTATGTGAAAGTTGTATGTTGCGCGCACGCACCAGTTTTTTTTATAATTTCTAATTTATTTTCACTTGACATATCAAAAATACATACGAAGCGAATGGTTGTGCTTAATGATAATTATAGTACGTTTATAATTAATTCCGTGTATTTAAAGTTTATTTATTTATTTATCATTTATTTTTATTTCAACCTTGGTTGGTAAGAGTTTTTTCTTTGATGAGAGTAACGAAACATGGTTCTTAAAGTTAAAATATATATATTTTCAATTAAATCGTTGCTTGCATTTAACTTATTTTTTTTTCAACGTGGATGCCATTCTCCATTCTTCTTTTTTTCTCATATTTATTGATTTCTTTTATTATTAATTAAAAAAGACAAAGATAAAAAAGATAAATTTAATTATTAAGCACTTAAAAAAAAAAATTCTATATACAAAATATTCTTGGTCATGTTATCCTGAAAAATCATGATTATCTACAAGCTGAAAAAGGAGAGCGCATTAGATGCACCGAACGAATACCAAAAGTGTTAGTAATTTATTTTTTCAAAATAAAAATCCACGAAGTGACAAAGTATCTATAATTCTGCACCGTAAGATATAGGCCTGGTAGGATCAATTAATACTAAATTACAATGTATAAATACATACACAGTAAAAATTATTCCGTTACGTGATAAGCCATTCAGTTATGAGAAACAAGAGATTATTACACTGACGTCTGTATAACAAGAATTATGAATAGCATTCCTGATTAATGAGGAATTCCGAATCAATCAAGTCGATTGGTAATTTCAAGACTCAATGGGCAACTGTTATCTGTTAAAAAGAACGGGAATATCCAGTTCTTAAGTCAACTAAATTTACTGAGTAGTGATAACATTATTGTAAAGCCTGGGTGTATTAAATGATCGTCCAGCCAGTTATTCTTATCAGTAACTGTTATTGATTCAGTAAAAAAAACACTCACACTTATCGTCGTTACCATGCTAAAGTAACGAATGTGCTACTAAAAACCTATGCATATTCGTTACTTTAGCATGGTGATGACGATTTCATGAAACGTTTTTTACTTCACAGTATTTCACAATACATCTTAACCTTTATAAAGCCGCAAACAAGTTTGCATAGCAAAATCATACTCTTGTAAATCAATAATATGTCTCAGAATTTGATCAAATAAGTCATTTTCTCCATACCATGCTTTCAATAAGAACTCAAAAAGATAAGTCTTTCATGAGTGCACGATGAGTGCCATATTCTCGCTTGTTTCCTCTTTAGGTACATGAAAAAATCGACAAAACTTTCTTGAATTATTTACAGTCAAATGTTTTAGCCTCATAAATAACTTGTCTGGAATCTGTACAGTAAATAGGGTAAACCGTACAGTTATTGGCACCTTTAAGACTACATTTCTATGGTTAAATTTAAAAAAAATACTTTTTATAAAGGGATCAAATTGAAACTTCCTATATGTTCTCATTATCTATCCTTATAAATACTCAAGAAGTTTTTTTGGATCAAAAGTTCAATAGTTTTACAACATGGCAATATTTATTGTTAAAAGTGCCAAATCTAGTTATTGGCACCCTGTGGATTTAATTGTGAAATCTTCCCTATGGTTAGTTTGTTAAAGTCTTACTTCATAGATGACTTAGAGTACCCTTCAAACATTAGATTAGTGTATATCTTGTAATAAAATTAGGACTTGTTTACCTATTTCTTTGAGTTAAAGTTGGAGTGCCAATAACTGTATGATTTACCATACTGATTGCAAGTATATAGTGAACTAAATAAGTTTTTAAAATTAATATGTACTATAAAAACAGATTATTACGGTAAACCTAGCAACGATCACTGTTCTCATTTTTGAAGTAACAGGCGGTTATATAAAAAACGCTACAACGTATAATACACCTTTAACCTATTTCGTCCCAAGGTTAAAAATAATATGAATTTTTGGTGTTTCTATGTTAATTTGTGTCGAAAATATACTATAGGTGACTTTTTTAAATTATTATTATTACATCCCTTGGGTCATGACTAGACATATAAAACTTTGTAAAAGTTGTTAACAATTTATTAACACGATTTTCTTGAAACACAAATAATTTAATGTGAAATTTCGAATTTCTCATACTTGAAGTGAACATGTTTGAAGTTTTCAAGTCGCAAAAAACATCCTTTAAAAAAATCGAATTTATGTTTGATATTTTTAACAATAATTTAGAACCCTATACATTAATTAATAACAGAAACACAAACAAAAATCTCATAATATATTGAAAAAAAAATATATAATTATTGATGCCTGAACACATCTCTTCGAAAAAATGCGTTAAAAAATTTTTTTTTGTAAAGTTTGCAGACGTTTCTTTTAATAATTAAGTCAAAATTAATAGACTTTCTCAAAATAATTATTTAGGAATGTACAGACGAAACATTAACAGAATTCTGGAATTGGAAGATTAATACAATATTAAAATTAATACTGAAATTTAAATGTTAAAGAAACTAATATTATACCTGTAGCATCAATTGATGTCCATAAATTCTAATCATTCGAGAAGAAAAATCCTCACCTGAAATTAAAAAACAAAACAAAACGATTAGTCACTCATCGAAAATGTACAATAAACCAATATATTTAAAAAAACAAAACAATTAACGTCAATAAGATTAAAAACATTAATTTTATCCAATGTCTCGAAATGACTAGGACACGTATTTGTATGTTATTAAAAATGAAATTGTAAATCCCAAAAAATGTTCATGTACAAATATTTGGCCGAATGTTATCTAGAAGTCGAGAAAAAATAGAAATATAAAGCTACTTTATTTTATATTTCGAGTTTAAGAAATAATATAGACATGGTTCTAGCACAATTCTTTTTTAATTTTTTAGGGTAGATTTAAGGAAAAATACAACCGTTTTAAAGATTTTGTTCTAGGTCAATGATAAATATATGATTAGATATTTGAGGAAACTACCATTATAGATTTTTAACACTAAAAATGACGTAAGATTCGAATTCAGCACACTCAAAAACATTTAAAAACGTTCATTCTGAAATATTTTTTGGTTTTATTGAATAATAAAATAAATAAAAATACAGCCATCAGCCATAAAATAAAGCCGTTTCAAAAGATTTTGTTTCAGGTGAATAAAATAGTGAATACAAATTATTAGATATTTGGGCAAACTACCCGTATAGATGATTTTTTTAACACGAAAAATGACGTCAGATTCGAATTCAGTACCCTCAAAAATTCAACAATATTTTACTATATATTCAAAAGTATAATATTTATTATACAGGAAGATATTGAATATTATGTATGTGGCAGATATTTTAATGTGATATGATTGAAAAATATTCTTTTTATAAAAACTATGTGGCCAATTACATTGTAATAAAAAAATTTAAGAAATACAGAAAATATGATGTGACCAAGCCACCAAAATATATATGTACTAAATTATGTTAATATTCTCTGTGTTCAAATAATTTATTTAATTTAGGTGATTGACTTATATATAAACATTTTGTATTAGGAAAAGAAAATATACAACATAAAAGAAAAATACAAACATAAAATATTATAAAAGAAGATTGCCCTGAAGATGGATTAATAATCCGAAACGTCGGCGTTTTACCATATTTATAAATTGTTTTTGTGTAATGTTTTAAATAAATGATATTGGGAAGATTACTTTCACCATTCTATCTAATAAACAACAATATTTTTTGTTTTGATTGAATAAAAGTTTTGAGGCGTTAACATTTTTGCTTTAAAAAATCTATAAAGGTAGTTTGCTCAAAGGTCTAATAATGTTGTTTTTTGTTCTTTACAATTCATTGACCTGAAAAAAAATCTTTGAAACGGCTTCATTTTTATGGCTAATGGTTGTAGTTTTATAATATTTTATTATTAAAAAATAAAATACAAGATATATCTAAACGTTTTCAAATGTTTTCGAGGGTACTAGATTCGAATCTGACGTCATTCTTGTGTCAAAACAATCTATAATGGCCGTTTGCTCAGAGATCAAATAATGTTCACATATTAATTTTAATTAACTTAAAACAGAATCATTGAAACAACACTATTTTTCCTTAAAGCTACACTCTAAAATTTACAATAACCATGTTAGTATATAATCACAAGTATAAAATATATATAAATAAAGTTAAAATTCTGTTTGTTTGTTTGTTTTTTCTTTATAGAAATCCATACCGTTTGTCCTAAAAACTCCATATTTCGCCCAGGGGTTCTTTCATACCAGGTGCGAACACCTGTCCATATTAAAATTGCATAACTTTAGCCGATCTTCAGCTGATATTCTTTATTGGTATAAAAATCGTTTTGATCTCGCTTTACATTGGTTTTTACGAAAACGACCGTTTATACATTTAAAAAATGAAATTCTCCGGATGAAACCGGTATATACAGCTAGTTTATTATAAAGGAAGATATTGAATATATAAATTAGATAGATAGGTGAAAATAATCTTCCCAATATCATTTATTAAAAAATTACATACATTTTTTTATATAAATAATGGTAAAACAGCCAAAGTTTCGGATTATTTATCCATCTTCAGGGCAATCTTTTTTTTGTTGTATATTTTCATTTCATATTTTGGTGGCTTGGGCACATCATATTTTCTGTATTTCATATATATTTCTATTACAATGTAATAGGTCACATTTTTGTTATAAACAGAATATTTTACATTCATTTCACATTAAAATTGCTGCCGCATATACAAATCTAATCTCAGATGGGACAAGGACATATTTGATTTGTATATGTGGCAGCAATTTTAATGTGAAATGAATGTATAACATTCTGTTTATAACAAAAATGTGACCTATTACATTGTAATAGAAATATGTATGAAATACAAAAAATATGATGTGACCAATGCCACCAAAATATGAAATGAAAATATACAACAAAAAAAAAAATTGCCCTGAAGATGGATAAATAATCCGAAACTGTTTTACCGTATTTATATAAAAAAAATTATGTAATTTTTTAATACATGATATTGGGAAGATTATTTTCACCTGTCTATCTAATAAATAACCATGTTACTAAACTCGAAAAATAAAATAATGAATTTAATTTTTTTCCCTCAGCCATTGGTGCCCTACCTGTGTAATTTTACCCTACGGCAAAATACCAATATTTTTTTACAAAAGAATTTTCATGGAGATCCATGAGAGACTGACCCTATATATATATATATATATATATATATATATATATATATATATATATATATATATATATATATATATATATATAGTGGGAAGGAGTATGTATTAGGGAAGGAATACGTCTGATTTTTTTTTCGGATTCAGAGAATTATAGAAAGTAGCCGAACGGACAACAAAGGACTGTTGAATCGACGCGGATCAGGGGAAAGGTCAGAAGGTCGAGAGATCTTGTGGGTTTGGAGTAGATAGAGGATTCGAATGAAAGGAGTCTGTAGTCAACAGGAAGGATGTCGGTCGTTTATTATTTAGCACAGGAATAGGTCTAGGAAATACTGTCTTCGAAAGGAGGGGTAAAGCCACTTGGTAAACAATTAACAAAACCTTACAAAGTTATTCATAAATCTCTTCAAACCGTCCCAAATACTCAAAAGAGAGGAAAACGTATCAACAAAGTGGGGGTATATAACAAGGGTGTCCCAGACCTAGTGTAAAAAAAAATTGGTAATACTGCAAGCTAAACGGGGTAGAATGGCGCAGAAACGAGTTTCCTATCTCAATCTGTTGAGGTGATAGAATTTATTTTTTTTTAAATCTTACTTTTTTCTGAAAAATGAAGTTTTCTCTACGTTGGTTTAGCGCAGAAACAAAAACGATGATATTTTATTAATCAGCGTTAATTTTTCTAAAACATGAGATGGGTCTAGTTATTATAAATCCACTTTCAGTGGGACTTTTAAAGCGCTAAACACAAAACATTTGTTAAAACTTAAATATTTAGTAGTTTTTGAAAATTCCTCACTCCCCACTGGAGCATCCTAGAAGCTGTCAAATTTCCTAAAAAGTGCGGAATTTAGTTAGCTTTTTAGTGGTGTAACCCATGATACAATTGCACTTCACCTTTTGAGTCTAAAAGAAGTTTTTCTGATGAAAAACACGCTAGAGAATGTCACTGCTGGGGCAATGAAGAAGCGCGCAAGAGGCTGCAACCAAAGTAATGGATACCGAATTTTCCATGAGTTAGAGTTAATTTTAATTTTTTAAGACTAGAAAGAACAATGTATGAATCCTAAATATTATAAAAAGGGTAATAATAATCTAAAAGTAAAAAAAAAGTCATTAGTTTAAATTAAAAAAATACTTTATTTAAAATAAATTAAACTTTTTTCTTCTCTTCTCCTAAAATTTGAAAAATTCTACATGAAAAATGTTGAAGATAAGCCTAGAATAATCTTTTTTTAAGACTATAAAGAACAATGTATGAATCCTAAATAATGTAAAAAGGGTAATAATAATCTAAAAGTAAAAAAAAAAAGGCAAAAAATAATATTATAATTCTTGATCCATTATTAAAATGGATTATTGCAGCGCGTGTTCAAAATGTCCTCCATTACTTTGGATGCAGGCATTTTTACTTTCACTTACCTATATATGAAATATATAGTAAGTGGAAGTATTGCGATCGTGAAAATTTTCGACTTCCGGTTTTCAACGGAAATACACGTTTTGGGACCCCCTGAGTCGAAATAACCAAGTCCCGCGAAATGGTCTGTGTGTGTGTGTGTGTTTGTGTGTGTGTATGTGAACAGACTAGCTCAAAAACTATAAACCGTGGGAACCTGAAATTGGGTATTTAGTGTAGGTATATGCCCGCGATGTGACAGCAAAAATTTCATCAAAATTGCTCAAAGGGAGGGGGTACTTTATTTAATAACTTTTTACGTTTTTTTCGATTTTCTCAAAAACGGCTCTAACGATTTTGATTAAACTGAGTATTTGATCTATCTATATGCCCCAAATATGACTGTAAAAATTTCATCAAAATTGATTAACCGGAGGGGGGACTTTACTTAATAAATTTTGTATCATTTTCACGTGTTTTTTTTATTTACTCAAAAACGGTTTTAACGATTTTGATTAAACTGAGTATTTGATCGATTTATATGCCCGAAATATGACTGTAAAAATTTCATCAAAATTGATTAACCGGAGGGGGGACTTTACTTAATAAATTTTGTATCATTTTCACGTGTTTTTTTTATTTACTCAAAAACGGTTTTAACGATTTTGATCAAACTTGGTATTTGATGTATTTATATGCCCGAGATGTGACTGTAAAAATTTCATCAAAATTGATCTACGGGAGGGGGGACTTTACTTAATAAATTTTGTACCATTTTCACATGTTTTTTTTTATTTACTCAAAAACGGTTTTAACGATTTTGATCAAACTTGGTATTTGATGTATTTATATGCCCGAGATATGACTGTAAAAATTTCATCAAAATTGATCTACGGGAGGGGGGACTTTACTTAATAAATTTTGTATCATTTTCACAGGTTTTTTTATTTACTCAAAAACGGCTTTAACGATTAACAAAAATAAGATATGAATGTAGAAAAATGTGTGACTTTGGGAAATAATTATTAGCAAAACACGTCAATTTCTAATCTTAGTAAGTTGGTGAGTGAAAGTTGTGTGTTGCGCGCACGCACCAGATTTTTTTTTTTACACTAGGTCGGGGACACCCAGTATATATAAAATTTCGTGTCCCGATGTTTGTCGGAGGTAAAATCAGAAACTACTCAACCGATTTTGATTAAATTTGGCTCATTGTGTATATTTTGTCCAACTTAAAATATAGGATAGTTAACCCTTTGCACTCGAGTTCTCCGGAGCGGAGCCATTTGAAATTTGTCTTTAAACTCGAGGATTTGTCTTTAAAGTAGAGGACTCCGCTACGGAGACAATGCAAATAATTTTCAGTTTTTAACATATAAGGACATAAACAAATCGTAAAAACTATTTATAGTATATTTTTGGTGATCACGGTCGCGGCTCGCGGTGTTTTTCATTACTTTTATAGTACGTTAATATTTTAACATCTATATATATTTTGTGGTTTTAATTCATCTTTTATTTTCTCAATTTTACGATAATTCAGTTCGGGACACCAAATAATCCCTTTACTTCGATTCAGTTTCCCATGTGCATCTGCTTTAACCGGAAAGTGATTAAGTAGATTTTCACATTTTAGGAGCTTTTCTGATTGGATATCTGTTTTTACTTCTCCAATTAGATTTTTTATACCTTTATATATAATAATGATAATAATAATAATAAAATTAGAAAAAAATATTTCAAATTTAAAAAAATAATTTTAAAATTAATATAAAATTTTAAAAAATATATAAAATTTAATTTTTTTTTTTTTGGTTGTAACTACGTCTTCTTGAACCTTCACAAATACATATGACCTAAATTTCATTACAATTCCTTACTTGGTTCTAAAATTTTACTGTATAATAGTACGTTTTTAGGGTGTACGTTTTCGAGATTAAGTTGCGTCGAGTTGCCGGTAGGTAACGTCCGAAACGGTGCCGAGTGCAAAGAGTTAATATCTAGATTATTGGTCTCAATATCTTTTATTGCAAATTAAGTGCTTATTATACTATCATAATCTGTTTCAGGGAGAACCTTCTGATACTATATCTTATATCATCATGTGTTATTTTCGGAATTTAATTAATATGTATTAATTTAATGTATAATGGCAAAAGTTTAATTCAAGGTAAATTATTGCTTATTGTCTATTGTGGTTGTACTAAACCCTATTCCAATTATATTATTTATTAGTTCCTTATATATGTGTGTTATTTATATTTAATCTCGCCTCTGCTGAAATAATCCAGTGCTTAGTAAATAAATCATTATCGCTTTCTATAATCAAATATAAGAAGTAAAAAATAACAACTTTAACCCTTCTAAATTCTTTACCAAACAATTTTAACCCTTCGCACTGGAGGTCTCCGGAGCGGAGCCATTTTAAATTTGTCCTCAAACTCGAGGGCTCCGCTACGGAGACAATGCAAATAATTTTCAGTTTTTAACATGTAAGGACATAATTAAAATCGTAAAAACTATTTATAGGATATTTCGCTTTTGGTGATAAATGACGGTCGTGGCTCGCGGTGTTTTTCATTATTTTTATAGTACGTTAATCTTTTAACCCTTTGCACTCGAAGTTTTTTTTTTCATTCATATTACCAGCAACTCGAAGCAATTTTAGGGAAAAGATCATTTTTACATTTAAGGTAATGAAATACGCATTAAAAGAAAAGTCATCGTTGTATGCAATGCATTATAAATAAAATTATTAAAAAAATCTGGTGCGTGCGCGCAACACACAACTTTCACTTACCAACTTACTTAAATTAGAAATTGACGTGTTTTGCTAATAATCATTTCCCAAAGTCACACATTTTTCTACATTCATATCTTATTTTTGTTAATCGTTAAAGCCGTTTTTGAGTAAATAAAAAAACCTGTGAAAATGATACAAAATTTATTAAGTAAAGTCCCCCCTCCCGTAGATCAATTTTGATGAAATTTTTACAGTCATATCTCGGGCATATAAATACATCAAATACCAAGTTTGATCAAAATCGTTAAAACCGTTTTTGAGTAAATAAAAAAAACATGTGAAAATGGTACACAATTTATTAAGTAAAGTCCCCCCTCCCGTAGATCAATTTCGATGAAATTTTTACAGTCACATCTCGGGCATATAAATACATCAAATACCAAGTTTGATCAAAATCTTTAAAACCGTTTTTGAGTAAATAAAAAAAAACACGTGAAAATGATACAAAATTTATTAAGTAAAGTCCCCCCTCCGGTTAATCAATTTTGATGAAATTTTTACAGTCATATTTCGGGCATATAAATAGATCAAATACTCAGTTTAATCAAAATCGTTAGAGCCGTTTTTGAGAAAATCGAAAAAAACGTAAAAAGTTATTAAATAAAGTACCCCCTCCCTTTGAGCAATTTTGATGAAATTTTTGCTGTCACATCGCGGGCATATAGCTACACTAAATACCCAATTTCAGATTCCCACGGTTTATAGTTTTTGAGCTAGTCTGTTCACATACACACACACACACAGACACACACACAGACCATTTCGCGGGACTTGGTTATTTCGACTCAGGGGACCCCAAAACGTGTATTTCCGTTGAAAACCGGAAGTCGAAAATTTTCACGATCGCAATACTTCCACTTACTATATATTTCATATATAGGTAAGTGAAAGTAAAAATATAAAATTTAAAAAAATCATTTTTTTTTTTTTGTAATTATGTGTTCTTGAAGCTTCACTAATACATATTACCTAAATTTCATTACAATTCCTTACTTGGTTCTAAAATATTACTGTATAATATTACGTTTTTAGGGTGTACGTTTTCGAGAATAAGTTGCGTCGAGTTGCCGGTAGGTAACGTCCGAAACGGTGCCGAGTGCAAAGGGTTAAATTTGGAGTAAAGTATTATTTAAAATCCCGCCGGTTTTTAGATCATCTGAAACGTTTTTACCTTTATCAGTGAATTTTGATTTGACTTTATTTAAAAGAATAGCCTATAATTGATTCAACGCATTATACTGAGCAACAGCAAAGCGTGTGGGACTGCTCGTAGTATATAATATAAATTGGCAGCATATGTATTTATCCTTAAACTAAATTATAATCCATCGGAAGCACATTAATCATACAAGTTAGTTGTATGCACGTTAGAATGGAATCTAGTATTAAAAATTTTGTTCAACTTAAAACGGTTCAGCATTCTACAAGGGAATATAATGAATCGATAAGGGAGAAGGAAAGGCTTCAATAGGAGAAATAGGATTGGACAGAAAGAGGAATTGGGATTGTTCATTGAATACTAGGACAAAAAGTTAAAGGAGGAAATGCGAATAATAAAAATAACAAAGAACCTTTATGCGGCCATGAATATAAAAATCCGTATAACAGGTCTCAAGGTAGACAGAAGACGGAAAATATAGGAAGAAAATGATGCTCTAAAACGAAGAAGTGTAAAAGAAATGTTATGCTATACTTAAATCCATATAACTCGGACTGTATTTTAAATGTCATATCATTACAAGTTACGTTTCATAAATTCCTGAGTCAACAGGACTGAAAATAATCATAAATGATAAAACAAAAAAAAAATAAAATAAAAGATTACTGTCATTGAAAACTATTTCTCCGACCCGTATATGGTATGATTATAAATATGAGGCGATTTTATTTTCAAAAAAAGGTTTTCTCTTTAACTCAAATTGATTCGAATTCTATACTGGTCGTTATATATTTTTTTTCTTCTTAGCTAGTCGATTGATGTCGAATATAGATAAATTAACAGATTAGCATATCCCATTGTCTGATATTTAAACGCTTACTTTAGCGAAAGCACAAATATAAAACAAACATTTCTTCTTTGCACAGTTTTTTACCTAGATCCCAAAGTATTAATAATGTTAATATTAATTTGTAATTAAAACATAAAAGTCGTCAAAATTTTCAATAAACTTTAACTTAATCGCCAATTAGTAACATGTAATTACTAAATCTGTATCTCTGTAAAATTACCTATTTGGTCGAAAAACCCATACCTGTATACCTCTGTATATAAATAAAGAAAACATATAAGTTCGAACTGATATTTGTTTTTTGTTTTTTTGGTTTTTTTGTAACATCAATAGTAGGTAAAAGAGTTCAAAGAAACGTACAAATAAGTGCGATTAAATTATAATTATGATACAAAATGTTCAAATTCAAGTGGGAATTGAAAGAAAACATATAACAATATATCTTTCTATTACATAAAACAGTTTTAGGATCAATATTTTATATTCTATTTTACATTATTGCATTCTGTGGAAAAAATAAGTGCAAATTAAAATGCTTGATAAATACTTTAAATTTATTTTTAAATTAAATGAAGAGTTTTATAATTTCTAGAATGGGTGTTGGGCCACCATTAGGCGGGGGGGAAATGTGGCAAAATCATTACGACCCCTCGACTCCAAAAATAACACGTTAAACTGCACCATAACTGATTATCAAAAAAAAAAAAAAAAAAATCAAATACCATTGGTAGCATAATGTAGCATGGTAGCAGTTATTTTATTCAGTGCCGTTCCATTACTTTGATATGGTTTCGATCATACTTATACTAAATAACAATTTATCATATAATCGTAGTTATTTTTAATATATTATTAATAATTTTATTCATTAACTTCCATGATGGAAACAGTAGATTACAATGCTAAAATTAAATCTTTCCTTTCTACATGATTCTGGATAATTTAAACCATTCCACATACACTCTCCTAGCATGGATAGGAGATATATATATATATATATATAAAACAAAAAATACAAAGGAAAGATTAGATTATTACCAGAAACGACGTTGGATGTAAGTTAGTAATAACATACAATTAGTAATTTTGCATACTCTCAAGGCTAAGAGAAAGAATCATTGTCTATTTTTTTTTTTTTTAAATGAATATTAAACATATTTCAAGAAAAACTTGATTTCATGAATTTATATGATATTATAGAAAGACAAATTTATAATTTTTTTGTAAGTATTTAAAACGCCGAAATCAACATACGATTCTCCCTACTTTGTAGAACGGATCTCAATAATTACAGGCCATGCATACCTTAGTATTTTATAAATATACATTATAATGGCTTATAAGAATTAGATAATTTATTAAATGAATTTAAATACAATAAAATGATAATAATTTGAAGCTCTCTTCAACACAAAAATATCTTCACTTCTCATATTGGGAACTCCAAGCAGAATCCACCTGTGACATCCTCACCATCTACCTAATGATACAACTCAAATACTGAAAAAACGTATAAATAAACCGTTAAAGGGTTTATTTTGTCAGTAAAAACCTAAATTGAGGTCTGTAGGAGTTAATTATCGGATGAAAATTAGGCTAAAAACTGTTATTAGACCGACTAATTTTCTTCTAGCTTAAAACGCTTGGCATATTGAATGAGTTCTTAATTGCCTATCAGACAATGGAAAGCTATTGTTCTTTGTAACATCTTCCAGGGGAGTATTGTTCTTAAGCCCCGTGAGTCATGGGGAGTCCAAAACATTTCTATGCGTTCAAAGGTTTGGTCAGCTTTAAAAAAAAAACTGAATTTTATCATTATTAATAAAGCTTAAGACTGTGAGAAGGTTTTTACGTCCATTTAAAGATTTTTTAATTACAAAAAAAATTCGATATATACCGATTAAGAACACATTTCATTATCAGAAATCTCTCTCTCTCTCTCTCTTCTCTCTCTCTTTCTCTCTCTCTCTCTCTCTCTCTCTCTCTCTCTCTCTCTCTCTCTCTTTCTCTCTCTCTCTCTCTCTCTCTCTCTCTCTCTCTCTCACTCTCTCTCACTCTCTCTATACATATATATATATTTTTTTTCCTCTTAGGACTTATAATATAATTAGGACTTAATTTCTGATCCTTCTTCAGTTGGTTAATATTATTCAATTAACTGGAGTCTAATGTTGAATGTAGGAAATTAATATCATTAGAACAGTTAATCGAATCAGTGGTGATGCGAGTTGTTCAAGTAAGATTTAAAATAAGATAACCTTATTATGGCTTTCTTGACCGAACCAGGTTATATGATCCTTTGATGAACAATTATATCTAAGCGAGGCTCCTTTGAACTTCTCTATTGTTTATTTGTATTTGTTATATTTAAACATGTCATATTTTTATTTTTATCGTATCATAATATGAACGGATCCCTGCAAAAAGGGCTTCAGTCACAAAAACATAATTTGCGGACAATTATGAAAAACTATTCCCATGTGATACACACTCTCCAAAAAAATATGAAAAAATGTATTAGGTTCTATACATAGCATATGGGATCATGGGACTGAAGTCCTGCTTTTACAAAAACTTATACACATATGACTTCCATGTTCTTAATATTGGAAAAAATGTGACTGAAGCCCTTTTTGCAAGGACCCATTCATATACGATTGTATAGAAGACAAGACATTCAATCATGTGATTGAGAACATCAGGATTTGAGAATGGGTACACAGCCCCGAAACGTCAACTATATGAAATCGTAGGAAAATAACACAGAAGATAAGTTGCTAATTAACCTAATAATTTGGTCATACTACTAAATTAGCATTAATTGCAATGTTCAATTTTTAAAACGGCATACCAATGATACTTTTGTTAAAATCTGTAAACAAATGGACAAATCGTAAGAACTCACCGCTAATAAACACTCCCCAACTAACGAACGAACATTCTTGTTAATAGACGTATCCTCTCCCAACCCAACGGAGACATCTGTCCTTCCACCTGCCCCACACGACTACCACCCAGTCTCATAACGACAAATCGTCACAAGCGTGACAGTAATATGTGACAGTACACAACGAAATGTTTTAGGTCCCTAATCCAGTTTATTTAGGTTCTTAGGAGATAGTTTCTTCAACGCACTTGATGTTAAGGAAGAAAGAATAACACTTTTCCACGAGCCCGATTGTAGAATATTGAAAAGGTAATTGGGTGAATGTAACTTACAAGGGGAGGGCACAGCTAGATTCTACATCGAAAAATAGTCGACACGTGTCCGAGCGTTCCGTCCAATGGGCCTTAGGTGCTGAGAAATAAAATAAAATACCTTGAAAATCCTTTATTTTTTATCTTGAGTTTGGAGAATGATATCGACATGATTCTTTCACTAATTCATTTATTTTAGAGAGTAGATTAAAGGAAAAATACAATCGTTAAAGAATTATTCATATTTCTTCAATTTAATTTAAAAAAAGCTTCAAGTTTTCAAGTAAACTAGCTTTATAAATTTTTTCACATAAAAAACAATAGCAGAATTGAGTTTAGCACCTCAAGAAACCCTGATGTCTTAAATATCATCCAAAACAAAAAATAAAAAACTTTTCCTGTCAGGAACAGCTTAAAAATGTTTCAGCAAAATTGTATGTGTAGTTTCAAATTCTGCATCTCGTGTTGAGCTGATCCGATTATTACGTTCTTGAGCTCGTTGCATAGAAGAAAGCTTCCTTTTTCTAACCATATACATAACTATTGTATTATCTCGGGAAGCTCTTGTAAAAAATGGTCCTCAAAATAAAAATTAAATTCATACTTTTCTTTATATTATGTTGATTCCTGAACACGTAAAAGTATCTCGATTATGTAAAAATGTGTAACTCTATAGCCAAAAAAACCTATAAGTAAATTTTGGGAAGGTTAAAAAAAAAAAAAAAAAAAAATTAAAAATTTCATTAAAAGTTTCGCTAAGGCTAGACCCTTACAATTTCGTTAAGGCCCATTGGACGGAACGCTCGGACACGTGTCGACTATTTTTCGATGTAGAATCACCAGAAAAAAAATGGGCCCAATCGACGACCCCATAGCTGTGCCCTCCCCTTGTTACTATAAATTCTATGAATTGGTTCAATAAGGTTTGAACGCGGCAAAAAAAAACAAAAGAAAAAAAACATTTTTACAACAATAAACAACAAAAAGTTTTTATTGTGATAATTTGGCAATGCAAGCATAATGCTCCAAGTCGTCTGATTTTATAATTCTCTATGTAGTCGTTGAAAAATTCATTTAGTTACCATGAAACAAATAATTTCCATTAAAAGAACAGAACGGCTTTAATTATGAACAAAGGTCTGTCATTAAAAGCGTACTCCGCATGCGTGGGCTCAACTATGGGCTATTTTCTCCATATAAACAAAAACAAAGGTACTTTATAGGAAAACTAAAATGAACCCCCCCCCAAATTTTAGCCCCCTCAGAACATATTAATAAATGCTGAAAAATAAAATGGTGACCAATTAATATTTTCTGAAAGGAAAATAATGAGGAGAATCTGAAAAAAGTAGAGAATGTTGTGGACTTGAAAGAGTTTTGATGGAATGAAGACATTTTAAAGTGCATCAATGCGATTAGATTAAGATGTACTGCACTCATTTTGCGTATGAATGAGTAAAGGCCAGGGTGTCAGCACGATTTCGTCCTGGGGGGGGGGGGGGGGGGGCTCCATTAATTGTTCAAACAAAACTTCCTATTATTTCAAAGTTAAAATATGTGTTTGTATAATGAATAATAAATATATTGGGTTGTCCGAAAAGTTCGTAGAAATTTAAAAAAAAAAATTTACTTTTTATTTTCTCTACTAAAAATGAATCACAAAGCTAATGTTTATTTATATGCCTTAAATCCTCATGGAATTAACTATGTTTACACACTGAATTCGTCTTTTTTAAGGCTCAGTAGTGTAGTTTATTGCAAACCAACATGAGTGACGATTCAGTTCATTTTCGGCATATTATGCTGTTCTTTTTTAAAAAAGGGAAAAACGCAGCCCAAACTGCGAGAAATTCGTGCCGTGTAGGGCAGCGATTCAATTGCTGATAGCACGGTTCAGAAGTGGTTTTCGCGGTTTAGATCAGGAGATTTCAATTTGGAAGACCAACCCCGGGCTGGCCGGAGTTCAACTCTTGACATCGAGGATATTATGACGGTCATCGCAAAAAATCTACGAATTACTGTCCGTGAGATAGCTGCGGAGTTAAGAGCCTGCAAATCGACCGTTGGAGTTGGCAAATCGGAAAGGAGTGCTATTCCACAAAAACAAGGATAAGCCCCATGTGTCTTTAAGGACTCGGCAAAAGTTATTAAGCTTCAGATGGGAGGTTTAACTTTACCGTTGGGAAAGGGTAATCTCTAAAGGTGGTAACTATTTTGTAGATTAAATAAATAAATTTTAAGCTGTTCATCAATTTTAATTTTTGTCCAAATTTCTATACGATCTTTCCGGACAACCCAATAGTAAAAGAATACGAATTTGTTTAATTTGTAGTTTTTATTTTTCAAAATTTTCAGGCGGAGCAGCTGGCCTCCCTTGCCCCCCCCCTCCCTGCGGACGCTCATGGTATAGAGAGCTGGGGGAAATCCTTGAAGCCTAGATAGATGACAAGATGAGACGAGGGAGACCAAGAAGTTGTTGGGAGGATACCAGTGAGCTAGGGGCTAAGAACTGGAAAGATGCTGCCCAGGATTGACGAGTAAGTAGTAATGTAAGAAATCGGCCAGTAACCGTATTCAATTTTCCTCAATTTTCCATGGCCTTGGCGATTTGTTATAATATGACGCCATCAAAGAAATTTCCTTCTTTTCTCGAAAACCGAGTTCACCGGATGGACTATGTAGAAATTGACCATATTCCGACTGATAATATGTCAATTTTACTAACTTTATTCGTAATTTGTTAATGTTACCCTAAAAAATACAGACATTTGATGTCGCATGGTGAAGATTCTTTCTTGGAGAAGGATAACCGAGTGATCATATAAGGAAACATGAGAGAAAACAGCTGGGGAATTCCCGACTGAATCAGTAGAACCTAACCAACAATTGCCTAATTCTGACTCCAAAAAAAACAAAAAAAAAAAACATTTTTTCCTATGTTAACTTTTAACATTAATTAAAAAATTTTAGGACAAATGCTTATCCACGATATAATTATAGGTGTTCTCAAGATGTGGACAAAGCTTACTTATTTAACTAAGAAAGAATTACTAAAAAATTGAGGTTCCGACACTTGCCTAAATCTGAGTCCAAAAAAACAAAACATTTTTTCCTAAGTTAACTTTTAACATTTTTAGGACAAATATTTATCCACGATATAATTATAGGTGTTCTCAAGATGTGGACAAAGCTTACTTATTTAACTAAGAAAGAATTAATAAAAAATGGAGGTTCCGACACTTGACTAAATCTGAGTCCAAAAAAAACAAAATTTTTTCCTATATTAACTTTTAACATTTATTCAACATTTTTAGGACAAACGTTTATCCACGATATAATTATAGGTGTTCTCAAGATGTGGACAAAGCTTACTTATTTAACTAAGAAAGAATTACTAAAAAATTGAGGTTCCGACACTTGCCTAAATCTGAGTCCAAAAAAACAAAACATTTTTTCCTATGTTAACTTTTAACATTTTTAGGACAAATATTTATCCACGATATAATTATAGGTGTTCTCAGGATGTGGACAAAGCTTACTTATTTAACTAAGAATGAATTACTAAAAAATGGAGGTTCCAACACTTGCCTAAATCTGAGTCCAAAAAAACAAAACATTTTTTCCTATGTTAACTTTTAACATTTTTAGGACAAACGTTTATCCACGATATAATTATAGGTGTTCTCATGATGTGGACAAAGCTTACTTATTTAACTAAGAAAGAATTACTAAAAAATTGAGGTTCCGACACTTGCCTAAATCTGAGTCCAAAAAAAACAAAATTTTTTCCTATATTAACTTTTAACATTTATTCAACATTTTTAGGACAAACGTTTATCCACGATATAATTATAGGTTTTCTCAAGATGTGGACAAAGCTTACTTATTTAACTAAGAAAGAATTACTAAAAAATTGAGGTTCCGACACTTGCCTAAATCTGAGTCCAAAAAAAAAAAAAAAAAATTTTTTCCTACGTTAACTTTTAACATTTATTTAACAGTTTTAGGACAAATGTTTATCCACGATATAACTATAGGTGTTCTCAAGATGTGGACAAAGCTTACTTATTTAACTAAGAAAGAATTAATAAAAAATGGAGGTTCCAAAACTTGCCTAAATCTGAGTCCAAAAAAACAAAACATTTTTTCCTATGTTAACTTTTAACATTTTTAGGACAAATGTTTATCCACGATATAATTATAGGTGTTCTCAAGATGTGGACAAAGCTTACTTATTTAACTAAGAAAGAATTACTAAAAAATGGAGGTTCCGACACTTGCCTAAATCTGAGTCCAAAAAAAACAAAATTTTTTCCTATATTAACTTTTAACATTTATTCAACATTTTTAGGACAAACGTTTATCCACGATATAATTATAGGTGTTCTCAAGATGTGGACAAAGCTTACTTATTTAACTAAGAAAGAATTACTAAAAAATTGAGGTTCCGACACTTGCCTAAATCTGAGTCCAAAAAAACAAAACATTTTTTCCTATGTTAACTTTTAACATTTTTAGGACAAATATTTATCCACGATATAATTATTGGTGTTCTCAAGATGTGGACAAAGCTTACTTATTTAACTAAGAAAGAATTAATAAAAAATGGAGGTTCCAAAACTTGCCTAAATCTGAGTCCAAAAAAACAAAACATTTTTTCCTATGTTAACTTTTAACATTTTTAGGACAAATATTTATCCACGATATAATTATAGGTGTTCTCAAGATGTGGACAAAGCTTACTTATTTAACTAAGAAAGAATTACTAAAAAATGGAGGTTCCGACACTTGCCTAAATCTGAGTCCAAAAAAAACAAAATTTTTTCCTATATTAACTTTTAACATTTATTCAACATTTTTAGGACAAATGTTTATCCACGATATAATAATAGGTGTTCTCAAGATGTAGACAAGGCTTACTTAATAACAACGAAAGAATTACTTAAAAATTGGACGTTATTTGCCCGAAAACAAAATATAAAGAAAAACAATACCTCCACACGAAAACAAAATAAAATCAACTTTAAATATAACATACACACTTTTTTTTTCTCTATTACTTTGTAATATCATTATTATCATTGCCAACATTATTTATTATTTAACATAGATGAGGGGAGGGTCAATAAGTGATTCAGATCATAGTTGATTAGATACCGTACATGCAGAATAGGCAGGTCCATAGATATAGATTATTCATAATAATATTCAAGTTAATATCTATAAGCCAATTGATTCTATTATTCAAATCTTAATTTAATTATTAAATGCTTGAATTATTATAATATTTAAATAATCTAATAACTAAATAATTTGCTAATAATATCCTAATAGATTTAAAAAAAACAAAAAAAAAAACAGATAACCGAGTCTCTCTCTATATGCCGAAATCTCCAATTCCGAATAGAAAATCGATAAGATAGAAAATAAACTTATATTACAGGGAATATTTTTATTCCTAAAAATTATTAAACTGAAAGATTAAGAAGGACACCTACAGATGATAATTTACTCCGAAAAGAACATTTCTTTGAAATTCAAGCTTAGGGTGATTAGATAAAAATACCCTACCTCTTTTCTCAGACCATCAAATCTATTTCAGTTGTCCCCTCTTGCTCGATGAAATGTTCGAGAGTAAAATATAACCTTAGAAAAATCTGATATCGCACCGGAAAAAAAAATAAATAAAATAAACACAACCGAAACAAATAAAACATTCCTACGAATCAAATATTTAAAAAAAAATATGTGAATAATTAAATTTTTTAACTTCAAAGAGGTCTTGTTATGAAATTCATTCCGGGACTCAGTTCAAAAATCAGCTAAAATTCATTTTTCTACAAAACTTTTAATTAGAATCTTTATGCATTTGGCAACATATTTATTAAATATTGCAGTAAACGTCACATCTTAAATTTGGACTTAATTATAAAAATATTCATTTTTAATAATTTTTTTTTTAATTTTTAATGGAGTAAATCCAGATAGCAAAGGTTTATTTATATTTGTTATATTATAGGTTTATAATATTTGTATTATATTATATATTTATTTTTTATAATGGTTAAAAATATTATTTGAACCCTTAGTTTTTTTCTTGACGAAAAATGTCCAATGATTTTTAGAAATGAAACTATGATTACTGATGTTTCTCATGACAAATCCTAGTTAGTTTGTTATCTTATCGTTTTGCAGAGTATATAATCCCTTATTCAAAATTTTGGTTTCGAGACCTTTACCATTCCGACTCGATTTTAACAAATTTTATGCCATCTTTGTTCCTGGACTCAGTTCAAAACTTCTTTAATATCAATATGACCTGCTTCGATGCCAAACAAAAAACAATTCTGGTGCGAGGCGCGCATCACACTTTTTCCACTTACTACCCTCCTTACTTACTAAAATGGTCATTTATCTTTATAAAAAAAAAAGGCGTAGGTGCCATCAGAGAGGGAAAAAATAAAATAAAAAAATATTAATACCTTACTTTTCAAAACTAAAATATGACTAAGAAGATTTATAATTATGAGTTCGCCTAATTTTAACACTAAATGGATGAGATTTTAAATAAAAGAATATCTGTTTATGATAAGATAAGATGGTATAAACAAATTTTATGTTTTGCGAAAAATAATCAAATTGATCAATCAATAAAACTTAAAAAAAAAAAGTACAAAATAATATAGTTTTTAGTAACAAATTGCACTAAAAATTTTAAAACTCTCTAGAAAAGTTAGATGGCATCACCACTGCTGATTCATTTTATAATCAACGGCTGATTAAACAGACCAGGAGAAATATTATTAATATAATGGTGAATAATTGGTTGACTATAGTGAAAATAGCAAAGACATATAGTTGACCATAGTGTAAAATAGTATAGAAACATGTCTTTTTTAGGGGCTAGCATTTGAATAAATATTACTCTTGATATAGCCCCGATGAAGGCCTAAAAATAAGACCGAAACGTCGGCGAAAATTGTAATATTTTTGCATTTTTTGTGACCATATCGTAACCAATCCCCCTACTATTATAAATATATACTATAAAAATTAAAAAAAAAATTTTATCATTTTTTTACAACTAGCCAGACAATTGCTATTGATTTGTTCATGTTTGATATACTTAGGGGACCAGATATTCCAGAACAAAAATAACTTTCTTTCTTTAAAATTGTATATATCAACAAATATATACCATAAAAATTTTTAAAAAAAAATTAATCAATTTTTTACAACTAGCCAGACGAATTACTATTGATTTGTTCATGTTTGATATTCGTAGGGGACCAGATATTCCAGAACAAAAATAACTTTCTTTCTTTAAAATTGTATATATCATTACGTATGTATAATGAGCATGTGATAATAAGTTGGGAATGGACTTTTCAACAACAGAAAATATTTTTCTTGAAATTCCCTGTATTGGAGAAATTGTTAAAATATAACTTTAGAATGATATTCTCAACCATATTATATGATTAAAATTATATAATATTCACTACCTTAAAGTATAAAAAAAGAATCGTTAAAAAATCATTTAAATAAACTAAAACAAATTAAATTATCTTCAGAATCAGAATGGTACAGAATGTACGTTCTGTACCAATTTAAATCTTTAAATAAAATATATTCAGAAAGATAAAAACATTAAACATCACATTATTAGACAGTATATTTTAAACTGAATAATCTGTCCTTAACTGTATTTTTTAATTTTTTTTCTCCTTTAGCATTTGACATTTAAGAATATCCTAACACTTACCAAGTATTAACACGAGCAAAACAAAAACAGGTTAAATATAAGAAGTTCCATTAGAGAAATTTAAATATTTAATAAAAATTAATAAAAAGCTCATTGAGGAATAAATGTCACAATAATCTTACGTTTTTAACAATGACCTAGTTTCTCAATCATAAAGTTGTTAGTAACGGGTGCATTGTTTTTTTTTTTTTTTTTGTTTTTTTTCTCCTCTTGTTTGTTCTTATGTTTAACACTGAACGAAAAAACAAATTTTTAGTAATCTTTTACTAACATACATTTGACTTCCCGTTTGCTTGACCAACAAGTTATCAGCAATACAGGCATCAGTCAGTCATTAACACCATAAAAACATTTTTAGAGCATGATTTAAATATAAATAAAAAAAAAACTAATAATATGAATAAAATAATAAAATAAATACAAAGAATCAAGTTGGCAATTAGGAGAATAAAATATTAATAATCAAGTTAGCGCTAACGATGTCATACGTTTGTTATCAACAAACTTGTCTCAGTTCAATATCATAAGAGATCAACAGTCAATTTCATTCAAGAACGCAATTCCAATCGACATTTTTGATAACAAAAATAAAATTATAATCTTGTAATGAATAAATGTATTTTCATACAACATAATAAAAATAAGGTTTTAACTTATGAAAATAGCAACAAACTAGAAAAGTATGTTAATATAAAATACACCTACAAATATACAGTTGTTTTAAACTATCATTAAAATTGATAATTTATTTGTAATTAAAATTAAATACCATATGAATAAAAACATGTTGTTTTTGAATTATATGATTTTTTTTTTCCAGTCCAAGAGTAAATAATTTAGCGATAAAAAAGTGTTCTCCCAATAAAAAATTTATTAAATTTTGAGTTATAATGAATTTATAGTTTAAATTTATTGACAGAAAAAAAAGTTAAAAACAATAAAGGTTATATTGCAGCATGGTTTAATTTATTTTATTGTTGTTTCTATCGAATTAACATAAGGTAACAAAGGCTTATACATAATTAGGATACATAATACATATACACTTTTTTGGGAAAGATTTTAAACTTGAGACAAAAGTGTAAACCTGACAAGAATTTATGAAATTTCATAAATAATATGTTGAAATATAAGTTAAGTGATAATTACAAATAAATTGTTACATATTTTGAAATATAAATGCAAAAAGATTATATATAAAAAATATATATATATATCTTTATTAAATGATTAATTAAAAATTGGTTAATACCAGATTACCTGGTCATTTTTAGGTACTGTTGAAGTTGAATACATACATATTTGTAGTGAATTTGTATGTAAATATTATATATTGCAGGATAAATAAACAAAACCAACTGAATCTGTCTGAGCTCCTTTAATTGACTCAATGGCTTTGACCTTAAAAACATTATAAAGCGGCCATAGTGGTTTTCAATCTAAAAACTCTTAGAGCGAAATTTAAGTTTTAATTTTTAAAAAATATATAAAAAACATTATCGCAAAGGAATAGAATTATTTACTCTGATAAATTTTAAATTTCTAAAAGTCCATTAGTAGTTGAAGTGACAAAATGAGCACATACGTCATCAGTGAGCAAGTATGAATCAGACTCACCCACCATGGATTTTCTCATTAAGTGTTTAAAATAATTATTTAAAGAGCTGAAAACATATATTTGTGATAACGATGGGATTAGACTAATTGTGTATATTTATTTGAATAAGATATATTTTAGAAGGAAAAGTAAACAAACGATACGCATTTTATCATATAAATCATTATAATTAAGCAACAGATTATGAAAATAAAATGTATAGTTTTTTTTTGTGTATTTTTTGAAAATAAAGTTTCAAACGCAAAATAAAGGTTTAATTAAATTTTAAAAAAGGAAGGAAATATAACAACGGAAGTTGCGGCGAAAAAAAAAATCAAATCCTCCTTAATCAAGAATATATTAACGACCTTCAAAACAATTTTATTTACACAACAGTTATGTCAGCTAGCTGGATGGAATGTGTTATTTTTTTTTTTTTTCTGACCTTCAGTACGCAATCGCTTGTAGATAAAACGTTAAAAGGATTATCATGAAATTATAAATATGTACTTTCAAATAATATTTACCTTGTATGGTTGTATCCAAAATGAAGAAGTCACTCCTGGAACTTGGCCGGCCGGAAGGGATGACAGTCTAGAATGTTGTTGATAGTCACTAGTTTTTTGTTTTGTTTTTTTCTATGGCAGATTGGTTTGATATAAAAAAATACAATAAAAATTACATAAACGTTATAACGGAACAGAACTCAAACAGAAGAATAGATCGACATGCCGAGCACAGACGTACGAACAGGCGAACTGAGAAGCGACCTGACGCCAGGACGTCGGAGCGCGAACTGAGGATGAAGTCGGCACACCACAGCCTTCTCTATCACTGCCAGCCCTAGCTACCTGCGCCATTATTATCCCCCCTCCTAACGTCTCTTCCCTCCTTTATTACACTAACATCTCATAATATTTGATAATTATTAATTATTAATTATTATCTCATAATAATTTATCAACATTTAATAAAGTAACATTAAAATTGTCTTAAAAAAAAAAAAACAGTACATGTATAAGGCTATATATACAAGGATATTCCAAAGAATAAACTTTCAATAGTTGCTCTGTAAAAAAGGATTTTATTTATAATTACAAATAAAGTTTCTCAAACATTAAACTTAATATTCCTAAAACATTTTCCTAAACACTTACCTGTAAAAAAAGGAAACGTCATTAAAAGTTTATTCTTAGGTAAGCACTAGTTAATAACATTTCAAATCCCTCACAATATTTTAAATCAAATTATGATTCACTTAGACCATATGTCTCAATTCATAAATACAAATAACCTTCCACTTCTCTCGCTCAAGTCCACAGCAAAAATTAAATAAATTAAGAAATATATTTTCTTTACATTATATATATATATATATATATATATATATATATATATATATATATATATATATATATATATATATATATATATGAACTTACTTTTACTTTTTAAATATCGATATGCAACTCTGGATATTTTTACAGATTATTTAATTAATAAATGGTTCTATCAGCTTTGAATTAATAAATAAAAAAAAAAAAATAGCATCGCAGACAAATAAACATTAATCTCATTAATTTGACCGCCCCCCCTTAATATTATTAACCTTTGCACTCGAGGTCTCCGGAGCGGAGCCATTTAAAATGCTAGGTTTTAACATATAAGGACATAAACAAATCGTAAAAACTATTTATAGGATATTTTTGGTGATAAATGACGGTCGCGGCTCGCGGTGTTTTTCATTATTTTTATAGTACTTTATTCTCTTAACCCTTTGCACTCGAAGTTTTTTTTTCATTTATATTACCAAAAACTCGAAGCAATTTTAGGGAAAAAATCATTTTTACATGTAAGGTAATGAAATACTCATTAAAAGAAAATACATTATTTAAAAAAATAAATTACAATAAAATCACAGATAAATAAACATTGATATCAATAATTTGACCGCCCCCCATTAATATCATTAATCACTCATACAGTTTTTTTTTTATTATTAAAAAAAAATAATTCGTCCCAAAATTTATTTATTTATTTATTTTATTTCTTGTGCTCCCTCTACCCTGCAGGCTCATTGGCAACGTACAACTTTTAGATTTTCGAATAATATTTGATTGATTTCAAATATTCCAATGGTTTTTTTTACAGTTTTTTTCATCATCTCCTAGAGCTTCCTTCAATGTACCATTTAAAGCTATATTGATTCTATGATTCTTAAAAGCTTTACAGTCCTATTAGGATATGACTTATCGTAATTATAAATAACCTTATCTTGAACTTATTATAATTATAAAAAACGTCCCAAAATTATAAATCTAATATAAAATTCCCTTATGGAACATTGAAAATAATGAAAATTAAAATAAAACATGAATATAAATAAATTCAATCAATCTTACTATTAATTTATTTCTTTATAATTAGCACCTGTATTACTCTATAATTAGCACTGAATTTTATATTACAGATTATTAGTTAGTTATAGATTATTATTAGTTTTTATATTCACTTACCTATATATGAAATATATAGGAAATAAATATACGTTTTGGAGTCTCCCCTGAGTCCCGCGAAATGGTCTGTGTGTGTGTGTGTGTGTTTGTGTGTGTGTGTGTGTGTGTGTGTGTGTGTGTGTTTGTGTGTGTGTGTGACCAGACTAGCTCAAAAACTATAAACCGTTCGAACCTGAAATTGGATATTTGGTATATGAAGGTATATATGCCCGTGATGTGATAGCAATTTTATTTCATAACGTTTTTCCCATTTTTAAGTATTTTTTCTATTTTCTCAAAAACGACTTAAATGATTTTGATCAAACTCGTCATGTTTAATGAGAATCAAGTATTTTTTAAATATCAGTTATGCTTTATCATTATTAAAATGTTCTGAGGGTGCTTAAATAAGGAAGGAGCCTTTTTTTTCTCCTATTAAGTACCTTTTTTTATGTTTATATGAATAAATTATCTGTCTCTCGTTTCGCCTAAAAATAAGAAATGGCTAAATATGAAATATGAAAAAAATCAAGTAAACATATACAGAAGAAAAAGGGGAAAAAATTCCCCTTGAAATCATGAAAATGAATTGAAATGAAAATGAAAAATTGAAATGAAAAAAAATCATAAAACACGTTGAGCCCACACAAGCGCAGTACGCCTGTAATGACAGACGATTGCTTATAATTAAAGACGTTCTGTTCATTTAATGGAAATTATTTGTTTCATGATAACTAAATGAAGTTTTCAACAACTGCATGGAGAATTATAAAATCAGACGACTTCATTGCACCAGATTTTTAATAAATACTATACAATTCTGCATTAATATTTTTAATATAAAAAACAAGTCAATAAAAAGTAATAAAAAACAATTAAAACCTGTATTATTTAACACCCTCAATCAGGAGTTGTAATCAAGTTCGTAAATACGACGCCCTCCAAAACTCCCCTCCCGGTAATGTAATGCTTGATTAAGTATGTATAACAACCCGAAAGTTTTGTAGAGGGTTGCAGCCACACCGGAAAGGGGGGATCCCATGTGACTTTTCTTACCGTAGTTTCTTTTATCTGGGATTCTGCTAAAATTCTTTAATCTTCAACTTTATTGAGAAAAAATAGAGAATGGGATTTTTTTTTAAATGTCTACAAGCAATATCAATTGAACTTTTTAATGTAAGAAATTTTATTGCAATTTACTTAACAATTTACATTACAGTGACGTGTTAAAGTTGAAGAAATTTTACCAATGACAACTAACTGCCATTTTAGGAATTTCTTTTACGTTTGTTAAAAGAAACGTAATTAAACCGTTTGGTTCATATAATTTCAAATGATCCTAGCTAAAAATAAAAATTAGGTCCATTAAATTGAAAGGTTTTTTTTTTTTTTTTTCAATTGATTCATTTTCCATTCTAATCCATCATTAAAAATTAATTTATATTAATCTAATCTTAATTTGTGGGCGACCGCCATTTTAAGTTATTTTTAAATAATTTATTTTTTGAAGAGAAAAGATTTGGCTCCGCCGGGAGTCGAACCAGGGTTTCCCGCGTTACATGCGCGGATGCTAACCACTGCACCACAGAGCTCGGCTCAAGGGAGAGCAAATCCTTCCTCTTCACTGATTGTGAGTTAGGGGGAGTAGGTATCAGGGTTTTATGAGTTAACGGAATTTTTTTCCCCTTTTTCTTCTGTATATGTTTACTTAATTTTTTTCATATTTCATATTTAGCCATTTCTTATTTTCAGGCGAAACGAGAGACAGATAATTTATCCATATAAACATAAACAAAGGTACTTAATAGGAAAAAAATCTTTTCTCTTCAAAAAAATAAATTATTAAAAATTAATGTTTCAAATTACTATTTTTTTGTTTTAATTGGAGGAAATTTGAAACTCTCATATAGTATATTAAAGCAAATTTATTCATAAAGTAACGTTCGGTTTTTACCTAATATTGTACATACTCCTTTATTTAAATAATACCAGAAAATGCTACAAAGGATAAACATGCTATTATGTTCCAGTAGCGTATTAACAAGGCGTTTTTTTTTTCTAGAAACATTTTTTTTTTTTTTTTTTTTTTGGCATTGAAACGGGTCATATTCATATTAAAGAAATTTTAAACTGAGTCAAGGAACAAAGATGGCATAAAATTTGTTAAAATCGAGTCAGAATGGTAAAGGTCTCGAAACCAAAATTTTGAATAAGGGAGTATATACTCTGCAAAACGATGAGATGACAACAAACTAACTAGGATTTGATGTTGAGAAAAATCAGTAATCATAGATTCATTTCTAAAAATTATTGGACATTTCTCTACAATAAAAAACTAAGGGTTCAAATAATATTTTTAGCCATTATAAAAGAACGAAAAAATAAATATATAACATAATACAAATATATATAAACCTTTGCTATCTGGAGTTTTACTCCATTAAAAATTGAAAAAAAATAAATATTTTTAAAATTAAGTCCAAATTTGAGATGTGACGATAACTGCAGTGTTAAATAAATATGTTGCCAGATGCATAAAGATTTTTATTTTACTACAATAGTACACTTTTTAAATTTACTAGACATATATGTTTGACATGAGTTAACATAGAAATAAAAAGGAACGCCAAAAATTCATATTATTTTTTCCTTGGGTAAAAAAATGTGTAAAAAAAAAATGTACACACTTACTCATTCCTGATAAAGTAACCGTTTACTAAGAATAATAATTTCTTCATAAAATGTTCGGAGTGGGTAATAGAACACTAATATAAAAAAAAATCGAAGAAAATTATTCTTTAGAAGTTTTGTGGATACATTTTTAAACAGATGTAAATAAAATCTACTACAAATTAACATGATTGGTAAGAGTCCTTTCCTTTTTCACTTATTCCAATGAAAAATCAATTCTATGAAATGGTTTTTAGAAGAAGTTTATGTACTTAAGAACGTAAATAGGATTTTAAACCATATTTCCGTACCCTCCTTGCAATTTTTAGGATAAAGAAAAATCAAATGTACTGCATTGATAGCTGTTTTTTATGCTCGGTTTAAGTTAAATTTTGCACTCTACTTAACTTGATTAGAGAAGGTATAATGAAGAGAATGAGCTATTTGATTACATATCACATGCTCCAATATTGTGTTAGGAAACATAATCAGATAGATTAGACCAAGCAACTATATCCAACCCGTATACCAAAGCTTGTTGATCAAAAGCAAACATAATTGGACATACATACATAACAGCGAATTCTGCTAAAGGGCACACGGCATTCGTATTAACATTTAACCAGTTTACGGCTGACAGCCTGCAATATTAGTTTAGACTAGTAGTGTTCGATTCATTATACAAAGCAAGGTGCCAACATCCATGTTATACGAGATGACCATTTTATTTGTAGCTCTGTTTTATTTTTTGGTTACGTGTTAAGTCTAGTGGCGACCAAGGTTAGATTCATACGGAGGATATGAGTTTAAAAGATGTCGTACCGAAGAATCTCTCTCTTAAATTCTGAAAATAAGCTGTAAAATCCGATGTACCGCTCAACTTCGATGTTCAAAAATGTGCCGAAGAGAGATAATTCTATGCAAAGATGCTTTTCTGATGAGCTCATTTACTATCAGACAAAAGTGTACGAAAAGTACAATAACATCCCGAATGTTAAATCTATATTAAACTAGAAACGTCATTTTAAAGATTAAATATCGATACCTTTGTTCCATATTTATATACAAATGTTTCAAAATATAAAAAGTCTGGTGCTATGCGCGCAACACACAACTTTCACTTACCGACTTACTTTGATTTAAAAATTGACGCGTTTTGTTAAATGCCATTTCTCAAAGTCGCATTGTATTTGCTCTATAAAGTACACTAATTTTTTTACTATCAAATAAAAGTTTTTACTTTTGATAATTCGGTAATGCAAGAATAAAACTCCAAGTCGTCTGATTTTAAATTTTATAATTCTCTATGTAGTTGTTGAAATCTTCATATAGTTCCCATGAAACAAATAGTTTCCATTAAATGAACAGAACATCTGCTTATCAGAAAAGCTTACCTGATATTAAAGAATACTTATTCTCATTAAACTTCACGAGTTTAAACAAAATCGTTAAAGCTATTATTGAGAAAATCGAAAAAAAACCCTAAAAATTGGAAAAATGTTTAAAATAAAGTATTAATTATTTATTATTTATGGCATTAAAAAAACACATTTTTGTGAAAAAATATCTTCAGACTTCCCTTCATCAACTTCCTATTTAATAAGGCGCTCTTATATTCTTGTTATATTCTATATTCTATATTGTTATAGTTATATTCTAAGTACTAGGTCTTATAAGTTGGAAATAAAGTTGGCTCCATATATTATGGAACCTAAAACCGAAGTATAATAAATCATTCAGGGAATTATCTTTATAATATAAAATATTATTTATTTTACTTTTACAGGTACCTTATTAGCTCATTATTATTTTTATACAAAAAATATAATGTTCGATTCATTTAAAAAGAAAAACGGCTAAATAAACTGATGTAGTATATGATGTATTTTAAAATTTCAAACGTAGGATCATTTCTCAGTTGAGAGATGTAAATAATTTTTTCTTTGAATGTACCATCTAGTACAGTCGAAGACAGGAAATAGCTGATGTTTTTTATACGGACAGTGTGGAAACTAATAACTTGATCAAAAGAGAGAGATGGTAATATTCGAGTGAGTGAGAGGGAAGGCAGATGTACTAACCTAATTAAATTACTTCGCCACTTCCAATAACATCATATATTCTTGGCAGTTTAATCCAGATTCTCAGTGCCTATGGTTGTCCTCGGTTTCGGGTTCTTTAAGTTTATGGTCCAATTTTTTTTTTTTTAAACTGTTTCGTGATTTCGTAGTATAAATATGTTATTATGTAGTGGTTTATGATTTGTGGAAATTACCGGAGTTGGATTCCATTATCATGTATGTGCGAACAACGAGAGGAACAAACGTAAGTCCTAATATTTTCGCTAAAAAAGTATAACTATATTAATTGCAAGTATCTCATGTTATTGACGAGAAAATGTAGGTAAAAAATATCTGAATATAATATGGTATAGGTATAATAATAAGAAAGATCTTAATAAATAACATGAAAATTTTTTTTTATCACCATTGTAAGGAGAGAAATGTTTCATTCTTATATTTTTCTGAATTTGGTAGGAAGATTTATATATAATGAGCAATGGTTAACTAGCAACGCATCTTCATGTATTAACAACAACTATTTATTTTCTACTCTACAACCTAATTGACGTTTCGGGGCTTTTTCCCTATTCTCAAAACCTGTACATTCATTTTTATATCTATTAACATTTAATGATCCAATCACTAGTTTAATAATTTAGATAAAATGAATTAAATATAACTTACATAAATAATTTCTCAATCAAGTATGATTGATAGTCTTTTAATAAATATTACAGTAAATATATCAATGTCATATGCTAAAATACACTGTTATACATTTTTTATATGTCAGCTCATACTTGTCCATTTCTAATTGACTAAAGGCAGCTGGACTCTGTCCTCTATATTTTCACCCCGTTTTTTTTTGTAATTATTATTTCACTATTGTTAATTAAAATCTTTTTATTTTATTTAATATGTCCATATAATGGATGCCTAAGTTTTTCGTATCCGTTTTATAATTGACGTAAATTTATTGTTTTTTGTTATATGTATAGCCTCCAATAATTTTCTATTTTTTGTATTACTTTCCATGTCCAATATATTGTTTTTTTCAAAATTAAATTTGAGTTGTTATTTGATACTATGGAATGCTAGTGCTGAAGTGTTAACATTTAATGATCCAATCACTAGTTTAATAATTTAGATAAAATGAATTAAATATAACTTACATAAATAATTTCTCAATCAAGTATGATTGATAGTTTTTTAATAAATATTACAGTAAATATATCAATGTCATATGCTAAAATACACTGTTATACATTTTTTATATGTCAGCTCATACTTGTCCATTTCTAATTGACTAAAGGCAGCTGGACTCTGTCCTCTATATTTTCACCCCGTTTTTTTTGTAATTATTATTTCACTATTGTTAATTAAAATCTTTTTATTTTATTTAACATGTCCATATAATGGATGCCTAAGTTTTTCGTATCCGTTTTATAATTGACTGTAAATTTATTGTTTTTGTTATATGTATGGCCTCATCACAAATAATTTTCTATTTTTTGTATTACTTTCCATGTCCAATATATTGTTTTTTTCAAAATATTCAAAATACTATGGAATGCTAGTGCTGAAGTGTTGATGTTTTATATATTTTTACAATTTGATATATGTTGCTTTAACCTTGTCTTTAGTTTTTTTGAAGTTTCACCAATGTAAATTTTTTTTTACAATCCATGCAATCAATTTTGTAAATAACATTTTGTTTTTCATAATTATCTATCCCAATTTTATATCTTCCAGGTCATATTCTTTTAGAGTCTTTTTTATACTATCTGTTAATCCCGGGATGAATGACATTCTATAAAATTGCTTATATTGATATCCACAATTATTTTTATTTGAAATTGTATTATTCCCATTGTCATCAATCCTTGTTTTATTTAGGTTAATCGAGTTTTGATCATGATTATTATTTTCATTGGCCATTAAATTTTCATTAAAAAATTGTGAAATAAGTTGTTTATTTTTATCTTTGTTTTTTAGTATTTTTTTTTTCATTTTCTATTAATTTCTTGAATTTTGTATTTATCCTATGCTCCATTTCTGTTTGTTTTTTATTGTTTATGCTATACCACAATTTGTAATTAATTTTATCGGATAAAAGTTTTCTTTTAATATACTCGTATCATATACCCACCTCTGCTTTTATTGTTTTAATGAAATCTTTATCTGTCAACTTTACGGATCTGAATATTAAGTTTTTAGCTGTATTGATTATTTGTACTTTGAGATGATTAGAGAAATAATTTAGTATTCCATTACTGCATGTTTCTTTTTTAGTCTCATGTTATTGACGAGAAAATGTAGGTTAAAAATATTTGAATATAATATGGTATAGTTATTATAATAAGAAAGATCTTTATAAATAACATGAAAAACAGTTTTATCACCATTGTAAGGAGAAAAATTTTAGTAGTGTGAATATTTCGATATCCGGTAATAAGTTTACTATCTTAGGCCCTTCCCTGTTCTAATTTCATATTTATGCAAGCGCTTAACCACGAGAAGTACAGCGCGTACTTACAAACCATTTCAAGCTTTTAGGAGATCAATGCAATTCAATATCCTTCAATACGATGGAAAAAAGAATAGCACAACGCACTTAGTTCCGTGGATTCTTGCATCTTTCGATTTCGGCAGAATATGTTAGATTTTAGGGAAAATATTGATACATGGTCGGTTAGTTTATTCAAACCTTTTCTACCGAACACGGATTAAATCTAAACAAAATATAAAATTTTTATTGTGTTCAGAGTTAATTTAAAATTCAATGACGTGACTGTTGTTATTTATAAAGGACAGTTGCTACCTCGAATTATATATAAATATGTATCTCATTAAATTAGGACCTTAGTTTTTTTTTTTTTTTTTAAATCTATTATAAAATCTTATAAGTTTCAGAAAATTAATCTGATTAGAACAGTTAATCGAATCAGTGTTGATGCGAGTTGTTTTTCAAGTAAGATTTAAAATGTATCACTTCATCATAAAAAAAAAAAAAGAAAAAGAAAAAAAAAAAGAATAGTCAAAAACAAACCTGCAGAGTTGACGTTACACAATAGTATTATAATTTAATCAGTTGTAAATCTTGGAAAAAAATTGAAAGGTTTTGGGGTAATTCGATTTGAGAATAATAAATTAATAAAAATGTATAATATAGCTTTAGAAAGTTTTAGATTTTAGGATTATAATCTAAGCAGCAGAAGATAATGAAAGGTGAAATAATAACTATTAACCAGTTAAAGGAACAGACTAATAATTAACTTTCCAGAAAAAAACAGTTAATTCATCATTTTTATTTTAAAAATTAAAGCATAACTGTTACGAAATTATTTTAATTGCAATGTTTAATTACCTAATAGGGTCGGTCAATAGCAGTTTTTTTATTGTATTTTTTTTTTTAATTCTATTATAAAATCTCATAAGTTTTAGAAAATTCATTAGTTTCTCCACACTTTCCTCCGAAACCTTCAGTATTTTTTAATTTTAAACATTAAAAAACTGATGAATAACGAGATGCTTCTTATGAAAATATTCAGGAATAAAAAGAATTCTCTGAAATTTATATACTTTTTTTTTCTCCCAAAAATAAAAATAAACATCTTTACCATTTAAAAATAAAAATTAATAGTTATTTTTGGTCCCTGATAATATGTAATAATAGGATTAGTAAATAATCTCTACTTCTTTTTATTTAATTATAAATTTAAATTTCAACTTAAAACATGATTGTACCTTTTAAAATAATAACTGTTACCGATTTATACATTAATATTAAGAATTTTAATATATGCATTTAAAATTAATTCGTACTCGAGGCAGGATGGTGAGGAAAATAATTTTTCTATTAATTACACTTATGTATATTATCATTGTATTTTATTTGTGGTTCTTCTGAAAAGTCATCAATACCGCTGAAAAGAGTTATAGTTAGAGTATATTTCCCTACCAGGTTTAAATTTTTCTTAAAATAAAAAAAAAAAAACAGAAAAAAAGGCAAGATGAAAACAATTTAATCAAAAAAATGCAGTAAAATAAATGATTTGGAAGTTGTTTTACTGTCAGAGAGGAACTGACTGTAGCCCAACTAACCGCTTCATCAAACGAATTGGAACTTGCTTTTTAAAACTCGTCTACTGTCCCTTCCCCTATACAGTAAAACTCAGCAAAGTTTTTTTTGTTAGATCAAAGGTTATATCCGAAGCGTCAATCTAAATTTTGGCGCTTCCTATTGTTCATAAAATAATAAAATCCTTTCATCTCTAACGAGGAATGTATATTTAAATATTTTATACTTAAGCATTATGTTATCAAAACCATTTCATTCGGCATTACTAACAAAAACCAACTATTGAGTGGGAATACATTCTATGGGAATATATCTAATCCCTAAGTAACAAGGTGGAGTTAATCTCATGCTAAAAACCATTTTATTAATACCAATATACAACAATATAATAGATATCAATAATCCAAAAAATATAATGCCTAAATAACCAATTGTTTAACAATCCATTGCTACATCTCTAGTTAGAACATCCATAACCATGCACAATACAAAATGAATAAGTCCTCTAAATACATATGATTGGCTACCAGCTTACATATATAAAATATATTTTACCTGAACAACTTTCGGACCAAAAGGGCAGTACATCGCTTTATTTAACTACTTGGAAAACTGTTATTAAAAAAAAAAATTATTTCATATTTTGATATATGACAGTATGATTGATACATTTTTATCGCTAAAATGATATACAACTAAAACAGTAATGCGTAAAAGAAAGATGTATTTTAAAACATATGAAAAAGAAAGGCTAAAAATAAGCCTGATATATTCCGTAGTAAAGGCTTTAATTACAAGGACATGCGGATAATTTTATGTAAGAAACATGAAGAAGATAAAATGATCTGAAGATGATGAGGCACAGGGAGAGTAAAATATATTATGGTTGGCCTAATCCCAAATTCACCAACTAATTTTTTTGAACCAGATTCACAACATTTTTAAATTTAAATAAATCTAACTTAAAGTTGTCCGTTGTAAAACTATTCGAACAATAAATTCCCTTATCCTTTATTGAAAAGGATATGCTTTTAACATCATATCGGAAAAATCGACTAATTTTAGAAATGATTTTTTTCTGAATGCGATGGATAATAAGGAATAACCTAGCAAGGTCATCAAAATTTTCAGTCAATCATGATCATCATCTATGAAATGTTAAACATAAACGTCATAAATCTAAAGGAATTGTTTTGAATTTAGTTTATACATATTTTATTATTATTCATTTTTTTATTTTTTTTTTTATTAAAAAGTAAAATACAAATCAGTTAATATCTAAACAGATCTTTTTTATAGGAAGTTTAATGTATATTCAGAATGAATTCTACTGTACTTTTAATTTTAAATTCTCTTTCCTGAAAAATTATTTTTTTAGAAGTACGGTAAAACTTCAATTAAACCGATCACTCGTTTTTTCCGGCAGTTTCTAGTAACCGCCATAGAAAAAGAAAAAGAAAACTGGAACTTTCGATGAGATTTTTCGAAGATAATTAACAGAAATATAGAATTATGTGTATTTTTTATTATTTCAGGAAATTTATACATCAAACATCTATCTATTCAAATTGTCCTCTTTATTTTTCTTTATATATGTACGACGTTTCGGACTTATTGTTTGTCCATTTTCAAGTACATATCTAAAACATTTTTCATTCTATTTAAAACGCAATATATAAAAATTATATTACACTTTAAAAACAAATCAATAACATACAAAACTTTTTATTTTTAAATTTAATCTTTAAAAAACATCTTTCATTTAGTGTTAAAAACATTCTAAAATTATTTTATAAAAATTAGCCAATATCATAAATAAAAGACATAAAATGGATATACCTTAATTTTTTTTTTATAATATTAACATTTCTTTGAAAATGTTTCGTCATTACTTTTTAAACAAATTTTTTCACCACTCACTTGCTCATTGCTTAGTTGTGGACTGGTCCCCACCTTTCACTCCCTCTCCTCATCTTTTATCTCATATCTTTTATCCCCATTCTTTTATATTTTAATTTTATTAATAATTTCAGGATAATGGGTTCCTATTCCCCATATATCGTTTTTATAATTCACTGTGTATATTATAGTATATTGGCTATATGAATTGCTTCTTTTAATTTTCTTATTATATTATTTTGTTCTCTATCTATGATTTTTGCATCATCAAAAAATTAAAAAAGAAATATAGAAAAAAAATTACGTGATGAACAATAAAACGAATATTTAATAATTTAATATAATACGCACTATACATTGTTACATAAGATTAATTTAAGAAAGTCAATTAGTAAAGAAAAAACTATATAAAAAAGTAAGTTCAAATTTAAATCTATTTCAGCCAATAAATTGAAACCGTTAACGCAATAACTATTGAATTATTTTTAAATAAAAAATAGGTTCATTTGAATGCTTTTTATAGGTTAAGGTATTTTTTTACTGGTATATCTGTTATTATATTCGATTAAGGGCCTATTCACACTATCCGCTCCACTCTCGCTCTACCCCATTCACACTAGCGCTCCGCTCCCGCTCCACTCCCGGTCCGTTCTCCTAATGTCTTACCATATTCACACTATATAATTTTACACCGTTCAATTTTGAAAGGTTTAAGCTATTAAAGCCATTAATAATCGAAGTTGTCTGTATTCGGATTTTAATTAATGATTAACTTTCAGTTATTTAAGTATTAATTAATTCTTCAATTTTACGGCCAAAAAAAAAATCAATTTTCTTGTTTGTAGAAATAGCTGGTAAGTGTACTTTTCTTGATGAAGAAGATAATATTATTAAAAGATATAATAAGAAGAATATATTGCAGCACAATGATAATTAATAATAATAATTATAAATTAATTTAATTAATGGTGAAGAAATAATTTAAATTTTTTTCGGAATGCATTCGAATACGCTTGAAAATTTCAAGTTGAAATCGGCAAATGCTACAAATTTACCGATTGTGTTCTCTTCTTTTCCTGATTAATATTTTAATTATTTTTTGCTTTAATATATTTTTTTGTTAATGATCTGACATTTTTCATAATATACTGCATTTTTATTCGTTTCAAATTAAACGTTATTTTATAATGGCAATGAGTATGTAGTCAATAAATAAATCGGTGACCATTTTTTACGAGTACATTAATTCATAGCAAAATATATCTCAAACATAACATGAATTTTTCACGTCGAAAAACCGCGCGTATTGTTGGTGATTTTTTTTTAATCATTTCAAGCGTATTCTAATACATTCGGAAAAAAATTTAAATCATTTCTTCACCATTAATTAAATTAATTTATAATAATGTGTATATATATATATATATATATATATATATATATATATATATATATATTTTTTTTTAAATTTGAACTTTTTTGGCCGTAAAATTGATGAATAAATAAATACTTTAATAACTGAAAGTTAATTATTAATTAAAATCCAAATACAGACGGCTTCGATTATTAATGGCTTCAATCGTGAACGGTGTAAAATTATATAATGGGAATATGAAAAGACTTTAGGAGAGTGGAGCGGGAGTGGAGCGAGAGTGGAGCGGGAGTGGAGCGAGAGTGGAGCGGGAGCGGAGCGAGGCCGGACCTGTGCCAATATTGTGATTAACCTATTCCTCTCTCTATTCCTCTTTAGAATATTTTGCCAGTGAGACCGGACCTGGAGCGGAGCGGCAGCGGAGCGCTAGTGTGAATGGGGTAGAGCGAGAGCGGAGCGGGAGCGGAGCGGTGCCGATAGTGGAATTCTCTGTCTATTTCTCTTTAGAATATTTGAGCGGACCGGGAGTGGAGCGGGAGCGGAGCGATAGTGTGAATCCGCCCTAACCGTCACGTCCCTAGTCCTGGTGGTAACGGTTAATCAAAGTTTAAATGTATCATATTGTAAAAAGAAGTGAGCGATATATATATATATATATATATATATATATATATATATATATATATATATATATATATATATATATATAAATAAGATTCACACAAAGCATCATCCCTAGCTATAATCTAATACTATAACTTAATTTAACGTAAACATTTAAAAATTAATGTATCATAAAACTATAAATTAAATCCATGAAAATAACAATAATTATAAAAAAAAAAAAAAAAAAAAACCGAAAATACATCATTCATGTTTGGGCCAAAGAGGTTAAGTCATAAAAAATATTTTTTGTCTCGTCTTCTTAAAATTCATAATTGACTATAATTTATTCGTTATTCATAATTTATTACAGTCTCTGTTGAAAGAATATAGTTTCATTTATTATTCTGGAATAAAGAAATACAATAAGAAATAATTTATTATGATTTTCAATCGCTTGGTGAATCGTTGTTTAAGCTTCACATTTCATGACTTAACCCCTTTTGACCAAACATCATTTATATAATGAAAAGTTTTTTTTTATAATTTCTGAAAGTTTACCTTAATACATCATTAGTGTTTATTAATTTATTTAACATTCGTTTCTATTGAATGTACGTTGGTAATTCAAGGTTGAATAATTTATCACTCTTTAAATTAAAGGAAATAAAACGAGAGGAGTATTTAAGTTTTGATCATTTCGAACTTATCAGTTCGTTTTTCTTCTTATGTTTTTCGAATATGGTTAACACTGCGGATACACGAAAATGTCCGAAAGGCCGAACACGTCAAATATTCAATTTAGTCGATTTTTAATGAGATTATTGCATTTTGGTGCAGAAAATGTTGCTAACAGCTGAAATTCTGTTCTTTTTTAGAATCGGACTCCGAGGTCCGATTTTCGATAATGAATGGCGTAAATCCTGTATCGGTCTGTCCTGCGCTTATTATGTCTAGTTCTAATCCTTACCAAGAGATAATGCCCTAGAGACGCTCATTTAATTCCCTTTTAATCAAAAGATAACGCTTTCGTCAAAGTATTCCCATCGGACCCCGACCTCCGATATCGCCTTGGCTCATGCAAGCAGTCGGACCCCGGGGACCGATACCGTCCAATTCAGGATACCCCTTAATTACGCAGCCGCAGCTAACGTGTTAAAGAATACCAGCTGAGTTTTGAGGGTTAGTTATTTTATTTTATTTTTTTTTTTGTATGGAAATTTTAGTATGTTGAGAAACATGGAGCTATGGCTTCAAACCTCTCCTCATGCCTTCTGTTTACTATTTGTGAAGAGTCAACATTCGTGGAACTGACGTGAAACGCATGAGTACACCGGTTAATTTCCCTATCAAGAGGCGCCTCTGTGAGTCAATCAGCATTTCAAGTCAATCTCAAGACCGGTGGGTTGCTACAAAGTTCTCGTCCAAGTTGTCAGGATATGGTAGTCCTACATAGTGTTATATGTAATACATTACTAATTAGTGATGTAAAACTATCGATACAATGGATAGTTTTAACCTATCGAAACTATCCATAGTTTTTTAACTATCGATAACTTTGTTTTTAAAGGATAAACTGATAGCCTCTGCCTCTAAGCACCCATGTGCTATATAATTAATGAAAATGAAAAATGAACAAAATGCAACAGTGTAAATTTATTTATGGTTCTAACGAAAAATGCTTATCTATTCAATAAAAAAAAATATTAACTTCACGCAAAAATTAACTATAAGACTGAAAAATTGAATGGTTTACTCAAACATGTCTTCCAACTTGATGGAATAATATAAAACGTGCAGAACACAAAACTGCAAGAGAAAACCGAGGTTCTTGTGTTGCTTCTGGGTCTGATGAAGATTGTAAGTTATTAAATGTAGAAAACAACAAGCATAAAATCGTAGAGTAAACCGGGGAAGAAGAAGAGAAACTTACGAACTTAGAAGGAAAAATGACAGTAAGAAATTTTATTACGAATTATACGATTTAATTATACTACGAATATTATATTCCATATGGCAGATCGTTATCCCTGCATGATGCAACGCAATTGATTTTCCTCCCGAAAAATTATATATAAATTCAATAACAAAGTGAAGTATGTTGCTGACCTAACTCTAAACAGAAACCCATTAATTCGTAATCAACAGCAAACTAACTTGAAATCACATGTAACTATCAGTGCATCCCTGTACACTCCAGGGGTCAGTTGAGGTTTAGTGGTTAGAATAACAGTTTACAATGCCAAAGGTCGTGGTAATCCCGCCAGGTGGCTGATGATTATATTAAACGGAGTAAAAAATCCTTGATTATGATGTCCTTCCGATAGGACGTAAAATGGAAGTATGTGCTATGTCAGCCCATCGTTAAACATCCTAATGCTAATTACACCTGGATAGGCAACACTTAGGACTCCCAAGGTAGTATCGTCCGATTAGCCTTAGTGGCATAAAGTGGCCTTACATACATAAGTGCAATTAAATACATAAATTCAAAAAGAAGGACCTTCTTATGAAGAACATTGATGTGTTGCCAATCCTAGTCTCTTGATACGAAAGTACTCTTCTTACTGATGGAGCTATAGGTAGCTCACTTAACCAGGGAAAGTAAGCGTTCGCCTTAGCGACGAAGAGACCGCACATTTCTGTTAATTACAGATGAAACCCCAACCCTAGCTGGCTCTCCTTCCGGGAGTTCCATCTCCACTTACGATTTAGGTAAGCCAATCATTTAATTCGGCAAGACGATGCCCTAACTCATATGTATGTAACTTTCCGTCGGTCTTGGAAACGAAGTGCTACCTAATGTTCGTCTTGAAAGCTAATTCTATCTGTAGGTGGAATGTTTATGGATCTCGAGAAATGTGTCACTTAGTCCTTCGCAGAAGAGAAGAATGTCAAAATCATATTGTATTGGGTTTTCCGAAAAGTTCGTAGAGATTTTTAAAATTGTAAATATGTGTTCTTGAAGCTTCACAAATACATATAACCTAAATTTAATTACAATAACTTACTTGGTTCTAAAATTTTACGGTATAATATTACGTTTTCGCGAATAAGTTGCGTCGAGTTGGCGTCAGGTAACGTCCGAAACGGTGCCGAGTGCAAATATAAACATGGAAAGATCCAAAGCAAGTCATAATACCTAAATCTATAGTGTATATTCCAAAGTATAAATATTCCTCACAATAAAAATTACCAAACAATACATCTATTTTAACGATGGATTATATGCAATTCTACAAGCTCTTAAGTATATTAACAGATATATTAAATATATATCTCATAGATACATTACAGATATACAGATATAGGTATTAACAGAAAGGGTGAAATTACATTTTTTATATTAAGTGATACTATGTACATGCTTTCTTTTTGTATTTTTGTGATTTCCTGTACCATAGAAATAACTTTTTTTTTAATTAGAAAAATCTTTATTGATATTATTACATTCTGTCTCATACGAGACATTGGTAATAGTGCTAATTGAGCACATTCATACAATATTTACTGATATAAATATACAAAGAAATAAAAATAAAAGCTCAAGTAAAGAAAAAAACAAAACATCTTAATCACATTCATACACTATTTACAATCAGGCTGGAGAACCCGGAGGCAGGCTTTCCCCTCTACGGAGGAGGGAAAAGCAAGCCTCAAGAGGTTCCCGCGCTTCCCTCTTAGCCGCATCACTGGTGTTAAAGCCAGTGGAGGCTGAGCGAGGGCGCAAAAGCCACAAGCACACCTGACTTGAGCGAAGAATCTGGCCATTGCCAGAACTCCGGTATGTTCATGTTTACAAAAGGTCACGTGGCCACTGCCGCCTTAACCTTCTAAGAGGGTTGTAAGGATGAGTGGAGCTAGATAGGGATTGAGCGGTAGGATTACGATGATGGGTAAGGTTACTGTGAAATTTGGAGAATTTCTTCGGGATCAGTTTTTGAACGAACGGGATATCAAGGTCATGATGTAGGGTTTTGTTGGATACATAGAAAGGAGCATTGACTATTGTTCGGAGGATTTTGGACTGGAAGGATTGGATGCGTTTGATGTTAGAGGGTTTAGCTGTTCCCCACAGTTCAATGCCGTATGTCCAGATAGGTTTCAAAATGGTTTAGTAGATAAGTAGTTTGTTGTTGATTGAAAGTTCTGATTTCCTGTTCAGCAGTCTATAAAGTTGTCCAAATCGTCGATTAAGCTCTTGTCGTTTTAGTCTAGTATGTGGGTTCCACGTCAGTCTTCTGTCTAACATGAAGCCCAGATACCTCACCGTGTCTGAGAAGGGATGTTGAACAGAGTTGAAATAAACTGGTGGGCAGCATCTGCGTCGAAGGGTGAACGTTATATGCTTGCACTTTGCTTCGTTTACTTTGATGCGCCAGTTTTTACACCAGTGTTCAATTAGGGAAAGATAGAAATAACTAGATCTCCATATTCTCGTCTGGTGGTTTTTAGGCAAAATTGATTACAACTATCATTTGCTAATTTTGTGAAAATGTAATTTAATAATGCAATAAAATATAATTTATAAATAATAAGACCAAGATATTTTTTTTTTTCCACGAACAATGTTATATATATTGGACTAGGCTAAATTCTTAGTGTACAAATGTTTTCGATGGTTAAAAAGAAGTTGTACTAAATTTTTTGGGACTTTTTCATTTTAGGCAACCTGTAACTAAGTTATGATATCGGTTATTTTATGAATTTAAACAGTGCTTTATCTATATCAGATAAAATCATATGATTTCAAATTTTGAACTTCTCTAAAGGTTATTATCGCAGTGTGAGATGGCGTATAAAGTTAATCTGTGCTCTGTATTTTAAAATGTTAAAATCTGTTAGAATTATATTCATTTTTGAAGTCAAATGAAATAGCTATACAATTTTTACAAAGAATCGGTGTTCTACATGGAAAAATGAAATGCAGAGAAAGACACGCGAAAGAAATGCGTTCCGATTCGGAGATGCCGAAGACAGGGATGTAACCAATCCAGAAGTGTATATAAAAGTACATGGTCGAAAACTGCAGGGTTTCAGTCGATAAAGCCATACTATTTATATATTCATGGGCTAATGGTTACACGACATCTTTTTGTAAGGAAGAGTTAGTTGTTTCAGCTGCTACCATCACAGATTGGAAAAATTACATGAAGGAACTATAAATAAGTTAGTTATAGTTAAATAAGTTAGAAAGTAAATAAATCATGTGTTTTTTCAATAATGATGTAACCTTTGTTATTATTTAAATAACCATTATCATAACTTAGTAACAGATTGCCTAAAGTGAAAAAGACCCAATTTTTTTCTATCGATAATGCAAAAATTATTTTTAAATATTATAAATAGCTATAGCTAAATTGTAGTTCCTTCTTTTAGTTTTTTGTAATGCATTAATGTAAGGCAAACGTCAACAATTTGATGATTAATGAGACCATTGTAAGCTATTTCGTAAACTTAATTAACCTATATATCCTTAAATATCTTCTTAATTCGATGATTATAATGAATTAATTGATTCGCTGAGAAAGAATTACATGGTAAATAGGGTATGCGCTCATGTGTTAGCAGTAGAAAACTTGAAACCCGTCGAAAAGACTTCGTACTTCGATCAAACTACACCAAGGCAATTGCGGTATGAAACTGTATAATAATTTTAAATTAGGAGAAATGGTAGCGTGGGTTATTTACGACTGAGGAATACATTACCAAAATTTAAGGAGCGTTGGGGAGTGGAAGACAGTTAATACTCAAATGGCTTATGGCTATATGACACGATAAATCACCTTCACAACGCCTATTGTGTCAACACTCTATAATTCAATGAGTCATCTTTTAGATCAATGAAATATGTACTGTATTAACATATACTAATCTACGTGCAATATAGCGTTCATCTAATGACTATATATCAATAGGAGTGGTCTCAAAACATCGATGTCAAAATCAGTACATTATACATAAATAATGAATTGCTGGAAAAGATTCAGTTATGTTTATATCTATTATTTTTCTCTATTATAAGGAAAGATCTTTTTTATTACTAATCTTACATATATCATATCCATATAATATTCAGTTTATTTTAAACTATGCAATAGTTTCTAATATATTTTTACAAATTATATACGGGAGCGGTAAGGTAAGGGGAGCATCCATTTCATTTTTTTACTCTATAAAGTTCTATAACTATTCAATTAATCCAAAAATTTACAGAAAAAAAAACCCTGGAATCTGGTAAAAAAATATTTTGAATAATAACGTAGACATACTCCTTAACATGTTAAAAAAAATGTTTTTTCTGTTATGTACCTTTTGAGTTAAGTACCTCAAATATCCATTTGATTATAATTAAAAAATAGAATAAAACAATAATCATAATAAAAAAAATACAATTTTATTGCATAAGACAACTTTTTTGTGGAAAAAGAGAAAAGTAGTCATAAATTAAGCATAATTCTGTTTGTGAAAAAATTAAAATAAGGTTCAACAAAATGAAAAAATATTTTTCCGATAAAAATTTTCATTAGTGGCACAAATGTTACGTAGGGTAAACCATACAGTTATTGACACTCAGAACAGTTATTGACACCTTAACTTTAACTTCAAGAAATAAGTAAACAATTCCTGATTTTATTTCAAGATATACATGAGTCTAATGTTTGAAGGATCCTCTAAAGCATTTATGAAGTAACTGTTTAGCAAACTAACCATAGGGAAGATTTCCCAATTAAATCCACAGGTTTTCAATAATTAGTTTTCTCACTTTTTACAATAAATATTGACATGTGGTAAAACTATTGAACTTTTGACCAAAAAAAACCTCTTGAGTCTTTATAAGTATAGTTAAAGAGGAGCTATAGGAAGTTTCGATTTGATCCCTTCATAAAAAGTTTTTTTTTTTTTTTAAATTTCGCCACAGAAATGTAGTCTTAAGGGTGTCAATAACTGTCCGATTTATTCTATGTGAATGTTAAAATTTTCCGTTTTTTTTTTTTTTCTTTTTTTCATTTTTCATTTCATTTCATTCGCTAATAGCTCAAATATGATGCATTGAACATAAAATATTACTATCATAAAATTAAAGAACATAATATCATACGTTGAATTATGTATTTTATGTTAAAATCAGTTTAGATGTTGTCACATCGAGAGCCAAAGTTGGAAGAAAATTTCCATGTTGGCAGGAAAATCAGTTAAGCTCTAGTTGAAACGGCAGCAACTCGAAAATGGCTATACAAAAAAAAAAAATGTTTTTAATGAAAGGTGTACGAAATCAAATCGGGCTTAAAAAAGGAAACGGTTACGTTAAGGGATAAAAAATCTTTTACACTTTTCCTTATCTAAGAATTTTTCTGAAGAATAGCAAGACAAGAAGTATTTCAGCCTGAATTTATTTTTCCAGTCAAATGACGTTAAATGATACACGAAATTTTGAGGAAGAATAGATTAAATGAGTGCACTATTATTGAATAAATCTCTACTAAATTTCATTTATATGACATTTTATTTCGATGGTGCAATGTGTAACCTGTTTGAAGTACAGCCCATTTATAAAACTATCGGAATTTTTCTAGCTTTCTACTAACCATCCTGAAGAATGTGGGAACCACGCAGTGTAATTACTCCTAGAAAAAAGAAACAAAAAAAAATAAGGTATGGTGTTTTCAGGGGAATTTCCAATCCGGGTTAATGATATTAGAAAGACTTAGGGCAGATGGAAAAGCTTGTCAGACGATTTCTCTGCTCAGTATGGAGAAGAAAACCGAATGAAAAAAATAACGCATATATAATACAATATATCAGGTCATCCCATAAGTAATGTCGTAATATTCTGTTTGTTTGTGTTTTGATAATATGTAGGTACCAAAACTGGGAAAGTGGGTCCCTTACGAATTAAGCCCCGATAATTTGCAACAGCGGGTGAACACATGCTTTTCTCTCCTCTCCCGTCAAGTTGTAAAGAACCTTTTCTGAACAGGATAGTATAACTGGAGACGGTGGTTAGGACATGGAGAAACAGCTAGGACAAAACCGAGAGAAGGACTTTATCCAAAAAAAGTGATGATGTATGTATGGTTGAAGCGAGGAATTGAAGAGAAACGTCCATCACTTATCAATAGATGCAGAATTTTATTCCATCAGGACAATGCGAGGCCCCTTGTTGCAAAAGAAACATTGCGAAAATTAAAGTACTGTGGATGAGAAATTATTCCTCACCACACGTTTTCCCCAGACTTGGCGCTTGGATGCGATGCGCGCGCAACACACAGCTTTCACTTACCAACTTACTTTGATTATAAATTGTTAAATGCAATTTCTCAAAGTCACACATTTTTCGACATTCATTTAATTTTTTTTTTTTATTAAATAAAAGTTTTTACTTATGATAATTCTGCATTATAAAGTCATTTATAATTTGAAATTTAAAAGTTTAAAACTTCATATTGTTACTATGAAACTAATAATTTCCATTAAATTAACAGAACATCTTTAATCATAAACAATCGTTTGTCATTAAAGGCGTATTGCGCATGCGTGAGCTCAACGTGTTCTATGAGTTAACGGATTTTTTTTCCTTTTTTCTTCCGTATATGTTTACTCGATTTTTTTCATATCTCTTGTTTAGCCATTTCTTATTTTCAGTCAAAACGAGAGACAGGTACTTTATCCATATAAAAAAAATCAAAGGTACTTTATAGGAAAACAAAAAAAGCCCCTTACCCAATTATGCCCTCTCAGAACATTTTAATAATGACGAATCTTACCTTATATTAAAGAATACTTGAGTCACATTAAGCATGACGGGTTTAATCAAAAACGTAAAAGCTATTCTTGAGAAAATCCAAAAAATGTAAAAATGGGGAAAAAGTTATGAAATTAAGTGCCCCCTCCGTTTGATCAATTTTGAAGAAATTTTTGCTGTCACATCGCGGGCAAATACATATACCAAATACCCAATTTGAGGTTAGTACGGTTTATAGTTTTTGGGCTAGTCTGTTCACACACACAAACCCCAAGAAGAAAGAAAACCCAGTAAAGAAAAAAAAGTAAGAAAATCTTAAGCTAAGAGCCTATAACGGTACAAAGCATCAGTACTTGATTAGGCCTTAGTGTTTGGGCATCAAAGGTTATTTGTAGGGATGTGGTCAATATCACGCTCCAATCACTTCGTTCGCTAACTGAGCACCATATAGAAATTCCGATGAAGCGCCCTTGCAGAAAAATATTTCTGTTAAGTCGAGACCGATAAGTATGACGTACAATAACAACCTCCCGGATTAATTGAGTCAGAATATTTGGCCACACAAATTTTTAATCATTATTCTATAAATAGAATGATGAATTTTGACCAACTTTGTAATAGAATTTCACAAAAAATATTTAAAATTCATAATGCGTTTCCTTTGCGAAAAATCGTAAATTTCCAGCGATAAATATAATATAGTGCCTGGTTGGATTGACTCTAAAATCACAAATAGATTCCAATGTCATGAGAATTTTTGGTTTCATACTTCTTTACCATTGATTTGATCTAAAGATTAACCAGATTACCAGATACAGTCACACTCACACTCAAACTGCCTACTAATTTTCCTCATTTGCAAATAATAATTGTTTAGATATCTGTAAATATGGCTAGGCTCAATTGGCACTGCTTATACTATTTTGAACTTTAGAAAATTTGATTGACCAGAAAAAAAAACCATGAAATTCGATAGAGGAAAAATAACATACAATTTGGTAGAAAATAAAAAATAAAATGAAATTTGATAAAACGAGGAAAAATAACATAAAATTTGATAAATGAAAAATAACATAATATTTGATAAAGGAGGAAAAATAACAGAATATCGAATTTTTGGCTGGAGATGAAAAGTGGCTCTTCTATCGGAATGTAGGACCTAGAGAAACACCTAGGACAAAAGCGAGAGAAGGACTTTATCCGAAAAAAGTGATGATGTCTGTATGGTGGGATAGAAAGTGGAAAGAATCCTTCATCATGAATTCCCTGATCTTAACCAAACTATCACTAAAGATCCGTGCAGTGATCAGCTGGACCGATTGAAGCGAGCAATTGAGGAGAAACGTCCATCGCTCATTAATAGACGCGGAATTTTATTCCATCGTGACAATGCGAGGCCCCATGTTGCAAAAAAAAGTTTGCGAAAATTGAAGGGCTTTGGATGAGAAATTATTCCTCACCCACCGTATTCCCCAGACTTGGCGCCTTCGGATTATCACTTTTTCCGCAGTCTCCAAAACTCATTAAGCGGAAAGAACTGAATTCATAGTCGATGAGGTGAAAAACAAGGTGTTAGCTTTCTTTAATTCAAAACCAAAGGATTTCTTCAGAACAGGCATTCAAAATATGGTTTCAAGATGGCAAACTGTTATACAACAAGATGGTAAATACATTTTAGATTGAACGTGTTTCATTGATTTTATCCTATACCTAGTAGCACGCCATTAAAAACCGACATTACTTACGGGATGACCAGATATTATGGAGATCGTCAAGACTATATTGTTCCTATAATCATACTCTACAATGAACAAACAGATTGTGATACAATTATATGAGTTACATAAGTAATATTTTTTAAGGGTTAGGTTAAAAATAATATAAATTTATAAAATACATAGATTCAAAACATTATAACTGTATATAAATCAAAATATGAGGTATATGAATATACATACAATGTTACTGATGGATAATGCTTAAGGGTGAACCAAATAAATGTATAGAAACTAATAAACTACAATAATCTAATGTACACCAGTAAGTTCACGGCTGCAAGGAATGGGAAGATAATGTAGTAAAGGGTTTGTGGGTTTTTCTGATCTTAAGGGATTACTGGGTTTTTTATAGGTAAGCGGCAATTTCGTCTGATATGTACTTTATTCTAATGGATAAACAGTTTATTACTACGATGTATTATATTATTTTAACGTATAATTAGTAACATTCATCTATTTTTTTAAAACTTTAATTGGCTCTAAAAGTCTCCAAAACTCATTAAGCGGCAACGACATGAATTCAGTCGATGAGATGAAAAACGAGGTGTTAGCTTTTTTTTTAATTCAAAACCAAAGGATTTCTTGAGAACAGGCATTCAAAATTTGTTTTCAAGATAGTAAATACATTTTAGATTGAACGCGTTTCATTCATTTTATCCTATACCTTATAGCACGCCATTAAAAACCGACATTACTCATGCTATGACCTGATATAATATTTAACTTTAGTTCAGAGTTGGGCATATTTAAATAAAAATGTAATCATGATTATGACTAATAATCAAAAATGTGAATAATGATTGTAATCATCATTCAAAAATCATTCTTTAGCGCGGAATCATTAATCATGAATTGTATTAATCGCTGGTCGTGGAGTATTCATGAATATAATGTATTCATCAATCATGAATGACCATTATTCTTTATAAAATGTTAGTCAGTAATCATGATTAAGAAGAATTCATTATTCACGATTAAAGATGACTAATGGGAATTCACTATTCATGATTACAGATCATTCATTAATCATGAATGATGATTGAAAATTTGCTTGCTCTTTCCATTCTTGTCAAAGGACCTTTACTAATACCCATTGGAATTAGGGTCTTATTCTTTACTTGTGACTTCAAATGCTGTTCAGTTGACTACACCCACTGCTTAGGATTTGGCCTTGCTCATTAGGATAACTTTTAATTCAGAAATGCATCCTATTATTTTAAATTTAAATGAATAACGGTTATGAATACATCATATTCATGATTGATGATTGATGAATATTTGTTACTCATGATTGATGAATATTAGGTATTCATGATTGATGAATATTATAATAATCATAGCTCATGAATATATTTTATTCATGTATAATGACTAAGATAATTTAACAGTATTCGTTAATCATGAATAACTGAATACCAGTTATTCATTATTCATTCATAATATAAATTTATAAAATACATAGATTCGAAACATTATAACTGTATATAATTCAAAATATGAGGTATGTGAATATACTTACAATGTTACTGATGGATAATGCTTAAGAGTGAACCACATAAATGTATTGAAACTAACAAACTATAATAATCTAATATACAATATTAAGTTCAGGAATGCGAGGAATGGGAAGAGAATTTTGTAAAGGGTTTGTTGGTTTTTTTCTGATCTTATTGGATAACTGTTTTTTTTTTTTTATAGCTATGATGTTTTTTATTATTTTCACGTATGATTAATAACATTTATATCATTTTTCAAATTGGCTCTAAATTTTTTGTAATTTATTAATTTTTATTATATTAATGTTTTTCCTGACTACAAAGGACAAAGAGGTAGCTACTAACACATGTCGCAAGTAAGTGGTTAAGGTTTACGTTTTAACCTAGGCTTAAGTAATGATTGCAGTCTAAATGAACAAGCTAAGCTATTAAAAAAATGACATTACTTATGGTAAGACCTGTATAATATTGTAACTTTAGTTGAGTAATATCAGAAAATAAGATAAATCTTCTATCCATTCCCACTTTGCCCGAGTTTTGTAAAGAGTACCTTTTTTATAAATTACACTGACCTTTTGAAATGGGTCTTAAAGTGAAATTTAACCTGCGTTGGGAGTCACAAACAGACCTACAAGCTATCCCATCAACCCCTATTTTCTCTCTGTGTAATAATAAAGGTTGTATTTCATAACCGAGGAGGGGATGGGTAGATGTTGGGAGTGGGGGGGGGGGTGGAATATAAAGGGTGATATCCCCGCAGGGCAGTAAATTAAAAAACAAGAGAGAAGAGTAAAAAAAAAAAAAAAAAAAAAAAAATAAAGGAAAAAAAAAAGAGAGTGTGCCAGTGCTAACTAGATCGCCGGAGGAGTAATTAAAAAGTAGACATGGCAGGTTTAAGGGATTGAGAGGGTTGGATAGTAAATGTAATTAGATTTGGGGTGGGATCATGGTTTAGGGTGGGTGGGGGGGGGGGTGATCATTGACCAGTGTCTTGCGGGGTTGTCATGACAACCAGGGCCTTGACCAACCCTTCTCACCCTCTACCCCTCAATACACCCCCTTCTTACTTTCCCTTTTATTTTATTTTTGTCCCATCCAAAGGCCAGGCCAATCTTAGGATTTATAAATCCCAAAGATGGCTTAAACCTTTCTTCGGGAATATACCTATAAATTATTTTTCAATAAAAAAAAAAATACAGTAGAACCTCCATTATCCGGGGTAATGATGGGTATGGGGGTCCACGGATAATCGAAAACCCAGGATAATCGAATTAAAACATTTTATTGACTTAATGTGATAGACAAAAAAGTTGAAAAATCACTTGTAAGGTATAATCACTTTTATTAACAACCGAACGTTTTATAAACATTTAATTATAATATACAAAAATAACAAAAAAATTAAATGTATGTTTTTATATATTATGGGCCAACGACGATACGAAGTCGAAAATGTCTTTTTTCTGTAATCGTTGAATAATGGTAACATTACTAAACTGAAATGAGTGAAGAAAGTGAAACATCTTGCAATAGAGTGAAGAAAGTGATTACTTTCTTCACAAGTGAAGAAAGTGAATTGCCTTCTTAATTAGTAATAAGTATAAATTAAAAAATAATTTGAAGTTGGAAATTATATGCTTTTAAAACATTGTAAGAATTTATCTTAACAAAATAAATTGAAATGTGAATGAATTATTGGTGGAAATAATCAATATATTTTAAAATTTAAATATATTAATAATTACCTTCCTTGTTTATAACCTGCACTTGTTTATAACTGCACTACTTCACAATCATGAAAACCATGCTTATAACCTACCAACAACATACCATAATCTTAACAACATACTAATTTTGTTCATATTCTGGTTAGATCTGATCATGTATTACACGATTACAGAAAAAATTTAATATTACACTCGTGAAAAAAGTATAATTTACAACTCTCGTGAAATTACCACACTCGCTTCGCTCGTGTGGGTAAACGTTTCACTCGAATTGTAAAATGATCTACTTTCGTCACTTGTATAATAAATAACTATTTTCTTCTTCAAAATATCCCGTACAGTTTGTTCACCGATTCCTAGTTCAGCGGACAATTTTTTAACACTTTCACACTTTTGTAATCTGTTTATAATAGTTAATTTCTCTTCAAACGTTAAAACGACAAGTTTTCTTTTTTTCCGACATTTTGCTACTTCGTATGTCTTTAAATCGAGACTAAATCGCAACTTACAATATTTTGTTTTGTAGCCAAACAGGCCAGAGTAGGAGTTTCCTGAAAAGACTTGAAAACAATACCGTTCCTAGGTTATGAATTGGAGTATTAGATACCGGAAACATCTCATAATACAATACTCGCCCTCTGTGTTTTTACATTTATTGTTTTATTTCATAATAGATAGTTACCATTGTGTAATCGTTAAATATTTACGTATACGTTTTTAAAAAAAATATTATACATACAAAATAAATGGCATACAAATTAAAAAAAGCTTATTAAAAAAAAATTGGCTCTTCGGCACCCCTGTTAATTGGATCTCCGGTTAATCGAGGCCCGGATAATGGAGGTCCAACTGTACTCTTCTTGGTCCTTTTTTTCACAATAGTGAGGAAGAGTGTTTATTTTTAAGGATTTCTCTTTAATGGAGGAGTCTCTTCCATATTTTTGTTGTATTTTATTTAATAATCCCAACGTTTCGGGCTGTTGGTCCATCCCCTGGGGTTATGTACAGTGGCTCGCAGTCAAAATGATGCAAACGAAGATTTATATTTCAACCACTAGTTACTCATCTTCGTAACAATTTTAAAACTCATGCACATGAGGACATAATGATTCATTGTCATGCATTAAATTTATATAATCAAATCGGGTCTTTTTCGTTTAAAGCACGCCAACCGAATCCACAGTTACAAATAACACAACACATGTTTTTGAAAATAACGATATTTGATAACTATTATTTTATTTGTCACTTTATTGTAACTTCCAAAAATTACAGATGTCTTCCAACATAACCTTGAATAAATCTTTGTTTTGATTCCTATGTCTCCACGAAATTCAGCAAGATACGAATCTATTAATCTTAATTTTTCCAATTAGTTGCAGTTTCCGCAGACATACTTAATTCTTCTTGACAAAATAAGGTGCTAGTGTATTTTTTTGTCCGCGAATAAATGAAAATCAATGCAGTATTTAATGGAAATTTAGAACCAGTAAACCACGTACCTTCTCTTAAGCCAATTTCCATACGACAGGATCTATTATTACATCTCCATCTGAATCGATTCTCTCTCTTGCTTAATTTCATGATATGCCCATTGCGGCATATCCTATCTTTATGAAGAAGACCTTTTTCCTGTAGAAAATCTACAGTTTTATCTAAATCTTTGAATTAGTCATGTACCCTAAACAAAGCCATGTTTACAATCGTAATTAAATATTTTAGTCATATGTTGTAATTGTAAAGAACCGAGTATTACGTAACCAAGTAACGAAATCGCAAATAGTAACGTAGTAGTTACCATATGTTCATATTTGTACCAGATTGGCGTGCTTTAATCGAAAAAGACCCATCAAATCAAATCAACAGCAATTATAAAAATAGAAAAAAAATCTTCATTAAAACTTGTAGGGATTGAAGGTCACAGTGAAAAAGATGCAATGTTTACTCCCGTTTAGAAAAAAGTGAAAGTAACAAATATTCTTCAATTATCGGTTAAATGAGTTTATTAACCTTTTAATTCCTTTTCATTCTTTAAATTAAAACAAAAATAAACAATATGAATACGAGTAATTAGTCTAGCTCGAGCTTATGCTTAAAATGGGTGAGCATTCAACTATTCGTGAACGAGAAATAGTGATTAACAATTTTAAAATGGGCAAAACACAAGCTATTATCAATAGGAGTTATCCCATGCCATTTCTCAAAGTAACACATTTTTCCACATTTATTTACTAATTTTTGTTTGTATTTGGTCTCTAAAGTACACTACTTTTTTTTAATTATTGAATAAAAGTTTTTACTTGTTATAATTCGGCAATGCAAGCATAATAATCCAAGTCGTCTGATTTTATATTTTTTTATGTTGTTGTTGAAAACTTCATATAGTTACCATGAAACTAATAATTTCCATTAAATGAACAGAACATCTTTAATTATAAACAATGGTCTGTCATTAAAGGCGAACTGCGCACGCGTGGGCTCAACGTGTTTTATGAGTTGATAGAATATTTTTTTTCTCCTTTATATGTTTACTTGATTTTTTAAATATTTTATATTTAGCCATTCCTTATTTTTAGGTGAAACGAAGGACAGATAATTTCTCTATACAAACTCTCTACGTCTCAATAAGCATGATGGGTTTAATCAAAATCGTTAAAGCTATTTTTGAGAAAATAAAAAAAAATGGGGAAGAAAGTTATAAAATAAATTGCCCCTTCCATTTGATCAATTTTGATGAAATTTTTGCTGTCATATCGCGGGTATATACATACACCAAATACCCAAGTTCAAGTTTGTACGATTTATAGTTTTTTAGATAGTCTGTTCACACAGACACGCATCCACAGATTATTTCGCGGGACTGGGTTATTTGGACTCAGGGAACCCCAAAAAGTATAATTCCGTTGAAAATCGGAAATCGAAATTTCTCACGATCGCAATACTTTCCCTTACTATATATTTTATATATAGGTAAGTTAAAGTAAAAAACAAAACAGAGAGCAACAGTATAATCCTTCAATTGTGCGTTTTGAGTTCAAGTCACTTGAAGTAATAACGATAGTAATAACAAAATATCAAAAAAAAAAAAAAAAAAAATAAATTGCCCCTTCCATTTGATCAATTTTGATGAAATTTTTGCTGTCATATCGCGGGTATATACATACACCAAATACCCAAGTTCAAGTTTGTACGGTTTATAGTTTTTTAGATAGTCTGTTCACACAGACACGCATCCACAGATTATTTCGCGGGACTGGGTTATTTGGACTCAGGGAACCCCAAAAAGTATAATTCCGTTGAAAATCGGAAATCGAAATTTCTCACGATCGCAATACTTTCCCTTACTATATATTTTATATATAGGTAAGTTAAAGTAAAAAACAAAACAGATAGCAACAGTATAATCCTTCAATTGTGCGTTTTGAGTTTAAGTCACTTGAAGTAATAACGATAGTAATAACAAAATATCAAAAAAAAAAAAAAAAAAAAGGAAACTGTTTAATATAATAATTTAAAAAAAACAAAATATTTATATATTAATTAATAGGTGAAACTCGCCCAATTTTCAAAAAAAAAATTTTTTTAAATAAATAGCAATACAAATAAAATAATCCTCATTTAACAAAATTAATTTACCTTCAAACCTGTAAGGAAAATAATATTAACTATAAATTACGCACTTACTATTTTATTTTTTGAGCTATATTTTTTTTTATGTGTCGAGCTAAAAGGAAATTTCTAAAGTTTTTATAGAGTTTTTGTTGAAATTCAACTTGTATCCATACAAAAATTTACTTTATACTCAATAAAATCAGATATTATTAATTATTCAAGACAATATTAATTAGTTTCTTAGGGAATATCCCTGTAAATTATTTTTCAAACGTTAAAAAAAAAAAAAAAAAAAAAAAAAAAAAAAAAGATAGCAACAGTATAATCCCTTAATTGTGCCTTTTGAGTCCAAGTCACTTGAAATAATAACGATAGTAATAAAACATCTAAAAAAAAAGTATATACTCGTATAATCGTCTAAAAAAAAAATATATATATATTTATATGCTAATTAATCAGTGCAAACTCACCTTGGTTTCAATATTCGATATTTTCACACCTGTATATCCAAATCATTCACAAAATTATCTCATTGAATACCTTGGCTGTTTCCTTGCAATACATTTAAAATATAAATGATATCTGGGACAATATTATTATTTTTATAAACCATGTTATGTAACCAAGACAAAGCTAGTCATCGAAGGATACAGCTTGTCAGACACAGGAACTAATGTACGAGACTCGTGTGGGCGAATCTTTCTATTACATAAAATTATAAACTTCCATAAATGTTAAATCTATTTGGAGGTGTAAAATAAATTATTGTAAATTGCCTACCCGAAAAGTATAATTAGTCATTTATGCCTGGTCTATTAACATCAACAATGCAAAATTTTGATGGAATTGTAATTGGCGGAGTAGATCTCAATGTAGTAGAACGTTTTAGTAACTTTTATAGATTTGTTACATACTTATAATTAAATAAATAATTAAGATCATCACAAAAAGTGATGGGTTTTTGAGATTGTGAAATTTCAACTCAACTCTTAAACACAAATGAAGAAAATAAAAATGATAATGGAGAATGGAATAATACACAGAAAAAAGGTAATGTTCCCGAAGACTTTAAATTAAGTTATTCTAACTTTATATGCCAGGATTTAGTACTGATTAGGTTTTATTCGTATTGTTATTGTTGTTGCATGATAGATGTATTTTATTCAAAATTTAGCACTCAAGGGATTGTGGAAAAGAGAGAAAAAAAAATGAAAATGAAAAAAAAAAATATTATAATCCTGTTGGTATACATATATAAATATGGATGTTATTATTATAATTATATATTCTTAAAATAAGATATTACAAATAGCCTCATATGGACCTACAGTATGCTGTTTCTTAGCAACCCAATGTAGTTAGGAAGCACCTCTTTTATCATAAATAAAGTGTTTCTCTCTCTCTTCAAAAATGATAAATCTACATGGATTTGTTAACTTAAGAAGTTGCCGGCAAACTATAAGCACCTTCATTAGTACATCGTAGAATATTTGTAAATAGCTTATCCAAAAGTTGAACAGAATTGTTATTCATTTATGCTAGGTCTAACAATTACACCTGAATGCAAAAATTTGATAGAAACGAATTTGGCGGCGTGGGTCTGAATGTAATAAAATGATAGGTTAAATGATAGTCAGGATTTTCAGTTACAATGATATTTATTATGGTAAGCCAACGTTTCGATCCAACTTGTGGATCTTCATCAGGGCTACTGAGTCCAGGTGGATACTAAGACTCCAGTCACAGTCTTAGTATCCACCTGGACTCAGTAGCCCTGATGAAGATCCACAAGTTGGATCGAAACGTTGGCTTACCATAATAAATATCATTGTAACTGAAAATCCTGACTATCATTTAACCTATCGTAATTGAAGAACAGTTGACCATCTCTCATCTCTAGTAATAAAATGATTTTTAATAGCTATTATAAAATTCTCACATACGTATGATTGAATCATAAAACGAAATAGGGTTCACCTGTGGTATAGTGATTAGCATGGCAACCTACAATACTAAAGGCCGCGGGTTCGCGTCCCGTGGTGGGAGTAAAGAATCTTTTGCTATGCCGTCCCTCGGAAAGGACGTAAAATGGATGTCCCGAGCCTGTACGATGTCAGGAACTAGTTAAAAATCCGTATCCTAATTATACCTGGATAGGCAAAATTTAGGACTCCCACTGTAGCATCGTCCGATTAGCCTTGTATGAAATTAAATAAAAAAATTAAATTAAAAATAAAATAACACGTTAAAATTACATAGGAATAGATGAACATTAAATGAAATTATATTCATGTAATGACCAAAAATGGTAAACTATAAATATTAAATGAAATTATATCCATGTAATGACCAAAAATGGTAAATTGCCGGCAAATCATAAGCATCTAAAAAGTAACATAACATCTGGATGCTAAAAATTTGATAGAATTGAAATTGGCGGAGTAGGTCTGAAAGTAGAAAATCTGTTAGGTAACTTTCATAGATTTTTCATATACACATGATTGAATAAACAATTAAGATCAGTTACGCAATATATATTTTTTTTTTAATTATAAAATTACACAGGAAAAGATAAACATTACATGAAATCATTTCCATGTGATGTCCAAAATGGTAAATTGCCGGCAAAACATAAGCTACAAACCTTGTCTAAATATTACACCACAAAATCTGAATGCGAAAATTTGATATATTTGTTGTTACCAACTAAAAAACATACTTGAAACTGATCTAACCAAGATAAAAGCTAACAGTAATAGAATATTGAAAAAATACAAACGTTACTTATTGGATAAGTACATGGAAGGTTACAGCATTCAATTTATAGTGAGCATTTAAATATTTTTCCTAACAAAATCTCCGATTATTTATTACTTCCGGCCAACTTTAAATATACTAGATTGATGATGCAAATTCAACTTTCGGGAAAATACAGAATAAAAATATCAGTAAATAATACAACAAGAGTGCCTAATGTGCAATAGTAAATAAAAGAAACTCTCGGTTCGGGCAGTATAGGGCTTCAATGGAAGCCTTTAGCCCACACACACAAAAAAAAAAAAAAAAAAAAAAAAAAAGAAACTCTGTACCATATATTTTTTGAACGTCCTATAGAGTAAACCATTCACTTATTGGCACGCAGTACAGTTATTGGCACCCCAACTTTAACTTAAAGAAATAGGTAAACAAGTCCTAATTTTATTACAAGATATACATGAGTCTTATATTTGAAGGGTCCTCTAAATCATCTATGAAGTAAGACTTTAATAAACTAACCATAGGGATGATATCACAATGAAATCCACATGGTGCCAATAACTAGATTTAGCCCTTTTAACAATAAATATTGCCAAATTGTAAAACTATTGAACTTTTGAACGACTATTTTAAGCCAAAAAAAACCTCTTGAGTCTTTATAAGGATAGATAAAGAGGAGTTATAGGAAGTTTCAATTAGATCCCTTCATAAGAAGTATTTATTTTCGCAACTGAAATTTGGTCTTAAGGGTGGCAGTAACTGTACGGTTTACTACTAATTCAAGGCAAAGTTTCCTCAAAGGAATGAAAAATTTTAATAGGCTCGGAGTATTGAAACCGCAAACTGTAAGCGAATTCAGAATGTTGTACTACTTTATGACCAATATTATAAAATAAAGGGACCTGGCAGGATGAATCCAATATAACAATACCCAGTGTACCAATCTATTTTATGGTAAGGACATAATTGCATGCTGTGATTGTTTTAATTTCGTGACATTTGTATTTAATCAATTTTAAATTTTTTTAAATATTTATGTATGTCAAAAATAATTATTTATTAGAATAATTATATTGGTATTTAGGGTAACTGTACCATTAGCTTACAGTGCTCCAATAGTTGACATTTTGTACAAAAACTGTGAATAAAAAGATTCAGGGTTGATTACTTTGGTTCAAAATTTGGGCGTGATTTGCCAAGTTATACTAGTTACCTGTGCTGCTATCGACATTAGTTTGATGAAAACTCAAGCTTATTTGTGAGAGGTTATAATGGCGAATTTTCTAGTTAAATCAAGAAGTCAAGTTAAATAAGCTTTTTAGTTTGTTTGTTTGAGTTCAATTATGTTTTAATTACTTTTATGGTATTCATTGAGTTCATGAGAATCATTTGATATCATTTTTAATATATTTATACAATGCTTTAGGGCTTAAATGTTAGTGTCAACTATTAGAACAGTTATTAATCCTTAATTTCAATAGTTGACATCAATGTCAACTCACCGCCAGAATTGGCAAATAGTGTTCCCTCTGGGGGTGGTTTATGGAAGTCTGAGTCTGGCTGGATGATAGGTGTCTTATTTTATGAATTTATAGCTAGTGTGCTCTATCCATGGATCATTGAGAGCAAAATTGCATTGCCAATAATCCTATTCTCATCAAAAGCGTCTCATGTGATTCTTCCCACTTCCCGACTCTGCAAAGAACATAGGGTACTTGCTATTAGTCGCAATCTATCAAAAGTCTACATATTTCATCCAACCAATGAATGTGGCCATCTTTAATTGTCTAAAAGAGCACTGGAAGTGTGAAGTTCATCATTGGAGAGTCTAAAATTGAGCAAACCCAACATTAAAAACACGAAACTTCTGGCCATTACTAAAATCTATCTATCATACTTACTTAACTGGGTGATCTCATTTTTCGTTTAAATATGTTTTGTTTTGTTTTTTTGTCTCATTTAAGCTTTTTTTTGTATAAAATGATTAAATTGTGGAAATTTTATTTTGTTTCCATTGTGAACTTACCACTTTTATTGCAGTCCTTATTGACAATTAAAAATCATAGGAAATCAAAAATTAATGCATGTGTCAACTTTAAAACCATATATGTTAACTTTCCAAACCTTTGCATTTTGATGTGTCAACTATTGGTTTATTTCAGAAATTTATAAGAAATCATTTTTTATAGAAACCGTAAATGTAGACCATGGGAAATTGTATTCCCAGTTTCCTAGAGGGATTGGCCTAACCAAATTTATAAGAAAGTTATACTAACATCAATATATTGGTGAACAGTTTTAATATTATAATTTTTTTTCTTAAACTGTCAACTATTGGTACAGTTACCCTAATCAATTTTCAATTTTTTTAATATTAATGTATGTCAAAAATAATTATTTATTAGAAGAATTATATTTTTAATCTCGTAATTTATATATTTAAGAAGCATAACTGAATTTATATATTTGTATGTTTTTTTTGGATAGACTCTATTTGTATGGGGTGCTTCCCTGAAAACAAATTATGTATAATAAAAAAAATGAAAGATAAATAAATATTATAAAAACCAACTGATGATACTTGATTAATAAAATATTCTACTTGGTTCTTTTCTTTCACTTAGCGAGGAAGAGTGCTTTATTAATAGGATTTTTTAAATGAAGGAGTCTCTTCCGTATTTTGAAAATTTTATTTGTTTTCCAAACGTTTCGGGCTATTGGCCCATACTCTGGGGTTATCTACGAGTATATATATCATATTTCATAATTATTAATGTTTTGTTACATTAGTTATTTTATCTAAAGGGATTTTACATTTTGTATATTGATATTACAAATACCTTGCCTATGAGTTACTTCCTTTCACATTTCAAATTGCCGATTGTCATCGTACATTTTTTAATTAGTATATATAATACTTTTGTCAACTTTTGTATTTTACATTTTTTGGCATATATAAAAGGAACTTTTATTTCACTGTCACATTTTAAACTGGTGTTATTATGGTATTTGGACTTTGGATTGTCTAGTCCCCTTCATCTTATTTTCTCTTCGTATGTTTATGTTTTGGTTTTGGTGAAATATTCTAATGTATAAAACTTAATCCGTAAAATATATCAATATGCTACCTATCAAACCGGAGTTTATCGAACCCGAAATATCATGCAAAATCAAGGTTAGTTCGTTTTCCTCGTTGAAACCTACTGGGCATAGCTAGTATTTTTTTTTTTCCTTTTTTCCTCTTCCGAGATCTGTTCTCTGGCTGGAATTGCTACAAGGGTCCGATAACAGCCCATCTGCACCAGTGAATAAACATCATTCCCTCCCTTCTTGTGCTGGAAGCGAAAAAGAGGAGAGTGGAGGGGTTGGATCCCGATTTCAGTCTGATTGAAATAAATCGATGGTTGGCCGCTAGAGGAATCGATCACAGTTCCTCTATAATTAGCACAGTCAACCTAAACCGTGGATTACACTGTTTCGACAAATAGTATACAAATCTTGTAGAAAAGGATTTTCTAACTGATTATATAATTTTTTTTATACATATCCCCCATATATTGCACACATCACACGCGCGGGTTAGATTCAGATACCTGAGAAAACGTTTTAATTGTTACCTATTGAGCTTTATTAAGTTGTTTCTCGACTTTAAGTCTAGTTTAAGTAGTGAAAAAATAATAATGCGCAGTATATTAATTACACAACATAACTTACCAACATTCAATGGCATTAATCAGTTTATATAGTACATTTATAAATAAATTTTAAAAAAAACGTAAAGAATTTTATATTAAGCATGAATATAAACTTGAATAATTGACAATAAATACAATATGCCTGAGGACTATTTTTAGTTAGATTCATATACCTTGGAAAATGTCGGTTTCAACATAATATTTTATATTACAGAGTATGATTATAGGGAGTTCTTGGACAAAATTGAGCATAAAATTTTATATTATATGCTTTACGAATATATCTCATATGATTGGGAATAAAATTTTGCCAGAGTTAGAGTAAAAAAACGTTGAAAATTATGAATATTATACTAAAAACCATGATTATCTGAATTTCTTGGACCAAATTGAGTATCGAATTTTATTGTAAATGCCGTACTGATTACGAATATACCTGCTATGGGGTGATTGGAAATAATATTTGCCAATGTTAGAGCTTTTAGAGGTTTCTGGACAATATATTATATTACAGAATAAGATTATATGGAGTTCTTGAACAAAATCGAGTACAATGTTTTATAGTAAATGCTTTGCTGATTATTTGCCAGAGTTACAGCAGAAAACTAAGGTTTCGAGAGAATATTATTCTAAAAAAAACATGAGTACATTGATTTCTTTGACCAAATTGAGCATCGAATTCTATCGTAAATGCTTTGCTGATTACGAATATACCTCATATGGGTGATTGGAATATAATACTTGCAAGATTTAGAGCAAAAAAAAAACTTAATAAATCATGATTTTCGCAGAAAGTTATATTACAATATACGAATAAACGAAGTTTTTGGACTAAATCGGGTATGGAACTTTATAGTAAATGCTGCGCTGATTACGAATATATTATATTTGGCAGATTATGTTATGTTACAGAGCATGGTTATTTGGAGTTCTTGGACTGAATTGAGTGTCGAATATAATCTTAAATGCCGTGCTGATTACGAATATACCTCATATGATTGATTGGAAATAATATTTGCCAGAATGAGAGCAAAAAAGAAAAAAAAGACTTAGAAAATACGGTTTTCGCAAGAAATTGTATTACAAAATATGGATACATGAAGTTCATGGGCTAAATTGGGTACGGAACTTTATAGTAAATGCAGTGCTGATTAAACTCTATTTCATTTGGAGGATTAGGAATATCAGAGTTTAGGAATTTAGAGCCAAAAAACTTGGAAAATCGCGGTTTTGGCAGAATAGATAACATTACAGAATATGATTATATAAAGTTCTTGGACTGAATTGAATGCGTTATTTTCTAGTAGCTGCTGTGCTGATTCGGAATATACCCGATTCCAGTCTGATTGAAATAAATCGATAGCTGATTAAAATAAATCGATAGAGGGATAGATCATAGTTCCTCTATAATTAGCGCAGTCAACCTATCGCCTGACTACACTGTTTCGACAAATAGAATGTAACTCTTGTAGAAAAAGATTAAAAGTTCTTCAGTCCAGTACCAATTTTAATAAATACAAATTACAAAAGGGGCTCAAGAGGCACGCACTTGACATTGAAATAAGACCCAATTATACTTCAAGTTACTGTCAACTGGAAAACTCGAAATAAGCCGACTAGGAGGACACTTTAAAATCATCCGAAGAAATTGATATCATTACCTGGAAACAAACGAAAAGTTTGTATTAATAAATAAACAACTAAGTTTCCTTATATATTTAAAGCTCTTTGGTAAAAGGTGATTATTCAGAGAATGTATATTGAAAGTGCTCCACAGTGCTTCAATTATATGAAGTTATTGGACAAAAATCTTATGACTATGGGATTTTAGGATTGGGGAATAATATTTGACTGGGTTAGAGCCAAAAAACTCGGTTTCGACAAAATAGGTAATACAATATTACAGTTATGATAATATGGAGTCCTTGGACGAAATTGAGTATGTAATTTTATAGTAAATGCTGTGCTGATTACGAATCTAACTCATCCGGGTGATTGGAAATAATATTTGGCATGGTTAAAACCAAAAACCTTGGTATATGTGGGTTTGGACGGGTTATGATTTTAAGGAGTTCTTGGACGAAAATAATTTTACTTAGATATTTTAAAGCAAATGCTGTGCTTATTACTAATATACCGCTCATCGATCCCTCATATAACAGTTAACTAAATAATATCTGACAGTATTAAAAGCAAAAAACACGGTTTTGTCAGAATATTAAATATTAAAGAATATGAATACATGAAGTTCTTCGACTAAATTATGTATGGAACATTATAGTAAATGCAGTGATGATAAAAATCTACCTCATTTGGAGGATTGGGAATAATATTTGCAAGAGTTAGAGCTAAAAAAGTAGGCAGGATATGTAACATTACCGGAGATGATTACTATATGAATATCAATTTTATATTAATTGCTGTGCTCATTACGAATTTACCTCATGTGGGTGATTGGAAATAATATTTGACATGTTCAAAACAAAAACCTTGGGAAATATCGGTTTTGACAGAATAAGTTATATTACAGAATATGGTTATATGGAGCTCTTAGACACAATTCTTTTGAATAAGTAATGCTATGCTAATCTCAAATATATTTTAAAACATATAGAAATATAAAAAAAATAATACAAATACAAAAAAAAATTCAAATATAACTTTAAAAAATCTTAAGAAGGATCGGAAATAATATTTGACAGGGTTAGAGCCGAATACCTTGAAAAATGTCTGTTTTAACAGAATATTTTATATTACAAAATCGAGTGTGAAGATTTATAGTAAATGCTTTAGTGATTACGAATATATATCATATGATTGATTGTGGATGATATTTGCCAGAGATAGAGTAAAAAAAAATTAGACAATCAAGGTTTTGGCAGAATAGTATACTACAAAACATGGTTATATGGATTTCTTGGACCAAATTGAGTGTAACATTTCAGCGTATATGTCTTACTGATTACGAATATACCTCATATGGGTGAGTAAGGATAATATTTGCCTGAGTTAGAGATTTTTTTTTTTGAAAATCACGGCTTTCTCAGAATAGATATGTTACAAAATATGAATACATTAAGTGTCTTGGACTAAATTGGGTATAGAACTTTATAGTAAATGCAGTGCTGATTAAAATCTACTTCATTTAGAGGATTGGGAATAATATTTGCAAAAGTTAGAGCCAAAAAACTTGGAAAATCAGTGTATATATCATGTATATTCATTCAAATACTGTATGATACGTTAAGTTTTCATGTGTAATGCACTTATTAGTATTAAATTTACTAAAAAGAATCGCTAAAAATGTATGATTGAGGTGAGTATGAATGAATGGGAAAAAAAAAAAGTAAAAAAAATAAAAATACAAACTAATTGAAGTTAATTATAATTGGAAAAGCCTCTTTAGGAAGTATTTGAGAGATGCTTTATAAATTAGCCGAGTTGCCTATTTCGCAATTAATCTCATTTATCCAATAGACACCGGATCAAAGAATCGAGTCATTAACCTTCAAAAATCGAAGGACCATTCATGCCCTATTTAACTCCACATCAACTCCAAACTTTACAACATTTAATCATCTCTGAAGCAGAATAATGTACTTTAAAAAAAATCTTGATAAATATTTATAATTTTTTTAATTGAATTAATAATTATTTATTGATTTTTTTATCTATAAATCCACAAGGAACACAACTTTTATGACCTGAAAAAAAATTTAGATAATGAGTAAAATAAAGGTCTTAATGATGGGATTGATCGTTTAATGATTTAAAGGGTTCTCCTCTGCTGATTTAGAGTTTTCGTGTTGAATGTAACTTATTTAAATTTCAAGTGCGTGCCTCTTACTGTCCCTTTTGTAATTTGTATTTATTAAAATTTGTACTCGACTGAAGAACTTTTAATTATTTTCCACAAGAGTTATATTTGTCTAAAAGTGTAATCAGGCGTTAGGTTGACTGTGCTAATTATAGAGGAACTGTGATCTATTGCGGCCAGTGATTGATTTGTTTCAATCAGCCTGGAATCGGTTATGAGGTATATTCGTAATGAGCGCAGCAGCTAATCTAAAATTACCTACTCAATTTAGTCCAAGAACTTCATTTAATCATATTTTGTAATATAATATATTCACCCGAAACTAAGATTTTCAAAGTTTTTTGGCTCTAAATCTTGCAAATATTATTCCCAATCCTCCAAATGAAATAGATTTTAATCAGCACAGGATTTACTAAAAACTTCTATACCCAATTTAGTTCAAACATTTCCTGTATGCATATTTTGTAATACAATTTTTTAGGAAAACCGTATTTTCTAAGTCTTTTTCTTCTTTTTTGCTCTCATTCTGGCAAATATTATTCCCAATCAATCATATGAGGTATATTCGTAATCAGCACGCCATTTACGATTATATTCGATACTCAATTCAGTCCAAGAACTCCAAATAACCATGCTCTGTAACATAACATAATCTGCCAAATATAATATATTCGTAATCAGCGCAGCATTTACTACAAAGTTCCATACCCGATTTAGTCCAAAAACTTCGTTTATTCGTATATTGTAATATAACTTCCTGCGAAAATCATGATTTTCTAAGTTTTTTGTTTTGCTCTAAATCTTGCAAGTATTATTCCCAATCACCCATATGAGGTATATTCGTAATCAGCAAAGCATTTACGATAAAATTCGATGCTCAATTTGGTCAAAGAAATCCATTTCATCATGTTTTTTTTAGAATAATATTCAGCCAAAACCGTGATTTTCAAAGTTTTTTTGCTCTAGCTCTGGCAAATAATCAGCAAAGCATTTAATATAAAACTTTGTACTCTATGTTGTCCAAGAACTCCATATAATCTTATTCTGTAATATAATATATTCTCCCGAAACCGTAGTTCTCAAAGTTTTTTGGCTATAACTCTGGCAAATATTATTTCCAATCACCCATATCAGGTATATTCTTTGATCAGTACGGCATTTACAATAAAATTCGATAATCAATTTGGTCCAAGAAATTCATATAATCATGGTTTTTAGTATAATATTCATGATTTTCAACGTTTTTTTTCCCCCTAACTCTGGCAAATTTTATTCCCAATCAATCATATGAGATATATTCGTAATCAGCAAAGCATATACTATAAAACTTTATGCTCGATTTTGTCCAAGAACTCCATATAATCATATTCTGAAATATAAAATATTATGTTGAAACCGACATTTTCCAAGGTATATGAATCTAACTAAAAATATCCCTCAGGCTTATTGTATTTATTATCAATTATATAAGTTTATATTCATACTTAATATAAAATTCTTTTTTTTTTTTTTAATTTATTTATAAATGTACTATATAAGCTGATTAATTGCCATTGATTGTGGGTAAGTTATGTTGTGTAATGAATATACCGCGCATTTTTTTTTTCTTTTTAATCACTACAATTACATTGTCTCAAAAACGAGACTTAACAACTTAATAAAGTTCGATATATACTGGTGAAGCGTCCATTCTCAGCACCGCTCCTCCCTGCGTGTCGCTTCCCTTTTCCACTTGAACTAGCGCCCCAAGACTTAGCCCAGAACTAAGTTTGTAAAGGAAGTCATTTAAGTCTTTCCAACTGTTGAGGATCTAATGAAAGGCTTGTAACTCTCCGAGGGGGGGGGGGGGGGGGGGGGGACAGATGTAATTGCGATGGCCTGTCTCAACTTGTACGACGTCGATACGTACCCTCAAACGTCCAGTTCCACTGTTTATTTCCCTCCGTTGACATTATATTAAAAAAAAAAATAAATGTTTGCTTAAAAAAAAAAAAAAAATCAACAAACTTTTTTTTTTAATAGTTGAGTCTTTGACTTGATCTGATAGTTCGTATAAAATGTGATAGTTGTAGATACACATAGTTTTTCTAATATCTCAGCTTCTTCGTTGCATGCACTCCATGATGTAACATGATTACCCTATTATCTTATTTATATTACTTTAAAAATAAGGCCCGAATAATGGAAATAAGACAAATAAGATCGAAATCAGCATTTTACTTACGAAAGTTATAGTTCTAACGCGTTTGAGCCGATCAAACACTTTTAAAAATAAAAATAAATCTTATAATTATTTTTGAATAATTTTATTTCTATATAAGAATATATAAGTATGCACGTATATTTACAATATCGTATATGTATTACGGATTAAAGGGAGTGTCCACGATGTCTTATAATTCTCTTTTGTCGTGACAAAATTCGGACGACTAGAACGAAGTTTGGCCACAACGTTTTTCACCTGCTCTCGCTAACATGATAACCCTATTAACTTATTTACAACACTTATTTTTTTAAATAAGGCCCGAAATAATGTAAATACGATAAATAACTTAGGGAATTCTAAGTTCTAACGCGTTTGAGCCGATCAAACACTTTTAATAATCAAAGTAAATCATGTACTTATTTTTAAATAATTTTGATTTATATGTAAGAAAATATAAGTATGTGCGTATATTTTCAGTATTGTATTACGGATTAACACATTAGGTGCGGCATCGGTCCCCGGGGTCCGATGTCTTACATTCCCATCTTAACAGCCGATTTTCACATGAAAATGTCCGAAAGTCCGAACACTTCAAATACTCAATTTAGTCGATTTTTAATGAGATTATTGCATTTTAGTGCAGAAGATGTTGCTAACAGCTGAAATTCTGTTGTTTTTTTAGAATCGGACTCCGAGGTCCGATTTTCGATAATGAATGGCGTATATCATGTATCGGCCTCTCCTGGGCCTATTATGTCTAGTTCCAATCCTTACCAAGAGATAATGCCCTTGAGACGCTCATTTAATTCCCTTTTAATCAAAAGATAACGCTTTCGTCAAAGTATTCCCATCGGACCCCGACGTCCGATATCGTCGGTCATGCTAGCAGTCGGACCCCCCGGGGACCGATATCGTCCAATTCAGGATATCCATAAAATACGTCGCCGCACCTAACGTGTTAAAGAGAGTGTCCACGACGTCTTCTAATTCTCTTTTGTCATAATAAAATTTGGACAACTAAAACAAAGATTGGCCACAGCGTTTTTCACCTGGCTCGAATGAATTTCGGAACACCCATGTACCAGGTTTTTGGACATTTTCATTTATTTCAGTCTGAGTTTTTTTTTTACAACTTATTAGTTCTATATATTTGTTTAATTGTTTATGGTTTCAGTTTGTATCGAATTATTTTTTTTTTTTTTTCATTCCTCTTCATAATTTTTATCATTGTAAATATTATTTTTTTTCTTTTCGTAATTATTACTAATTCTGTAAATATGTACTAATATCACATCAATTTTTTTCTTTAATATTATTAAGTTGAAATCAATTTAACATTTTTCACACCTCTAGAACCGACAAGCTTTCTATCATAAAAACTAAAAATTGTGCTCCTAACCTTCGCGACACGCATAGTATCATTATAATTTAACATGTTGAATATCTTCTAAGATTTTTCTGTGATCTCATTGCGATTTCTTATCCGCTATATCTGCTGTTGGAACATTTTAAATAAGATTTGGCGTTTTGGAGTGTTATATTATCAACGCCCATGATTTCATCCACATTGTATGGGTTTAAGAAATTCTTGTTTACATGAGTAACGCCAACGAAAAATTCAGTTCCGCTAACAAAAACTGCATAGATTTTTTTTCTACAGACCTCACTTACAAATTCCGCAAAAAAAAAAAAAAAAAATAATTATAAAAAATAAATCGGTTAACAATAACACTCGGTTAATACGAACTCAGTTAAATGGAACCTTAAGTAGGTGTTTTTTTTTTTTTTTAATTATGAACAGTGTCAATGGATCTTGCCAAAAGACAAAATTTAAAATTAAAAAAAAAATGTTAAACTTAGTATTTTGATTATAATTATAGAAAGATAATCGATCATCATTCTGTGATTTATAAAGTAGTAAATAATATTATAGTATAAATTATATTACATTTAAAAAAAAAAAAAAAAAAAACTGAATCAAAAGTAAATTCAATAAAAATATTTTTTTATTATTAAATTTAAAATACTCCAAAGATGAGAAGTTTATTTGAGAACTTTATCTCCGAAAACAATTTCTGGCTTTCTATTCTTGGTGTTTAAAATATTACTCCAGTGTATTAAAGCTGACTTTATGTCTATCCTCCAGAACTGAATTTGGCTGGAGGACAGATTAAAGCTTCACATGTTTTAAGCAGAGGTATGTAAAGCAATCATGCTTTCGGATAGAGGTCCTAGGGTAGAGATTTACGATCTCCTTTGGGCTTCTGCATAACGTACATAACAACGAAAACACCCCCCACCCCAACCCTCCAACCCACCCTCCACAATTAACATCTATGAATTAAAGCAGATCTCTTTTAATTCAATTATTAAATTTCTAATTATTTTTTTCTACTTTAAGCATAAAGTTACCGCTATAACTTAAAAAAAATTAATGCGTGTTAACATTTATTCGCGATTAATGTAAAACTTTTACACTATGAGGCAGACATTACATAATATGCATTTAAAATTAGAATTAAAAAAAAAAAATAATATGACCATGATGATATAATTTAGGGTATTAAGGAATTTTGGGGGCGGAAAAGGGGAGTGCGACACCCTAGTGATGGGACCAGCTGATTGTTATTGAGAACATAAAATGAGACAAAACTCATCAATAAAATAACAAATAAATGTGTCATATAAATATAAATTATATCTAAGAAAATTATTTACAAAAAAAAATGTAATAATAATTTTTGAAACTAATCAGAAACTACGAAGATAAAAAAGAGTAAATTTAATTTCCGCAAATGATCAATAAATAACTATATAATAAGAAAAAATACTTGCGAGGGCCAGATCCTATATTAATATTATTAAATTTTATAGTTATAATACCCATTACCTCAAATGTCCAGTACAAAACATGGCGACTGACCCAAAAAATGGGGATAGATATATACATATATGGATATCAAGGCATGTACCTGGGCCTATAAAAGTTAAACTAACTTATACTTAAATAAGTACATTTTATTACTTGTTGGCCATAGCAGGTAATTTTATTTGAGTTCCCCGCTCCAACTTAAATCATATATATAGTATATTAATACTTTTATGTATTTTTTAAACATAATTTTAGTCAATTTGAACCTAGAACCTGAAAAGCGAGTTTGAAACAATATGGAAATATTCAACTTGAACCCAATTTTAAACTTATAAATGCTACTTTCGAATTATTGTCATTTCTAGTAAATAATATTATCTAAAGGAAAAATAATGGCAGGGTCTGGAACCCGGGTATCCGCATCATTTTTACAGTGCGCTAACCGCTATGCTACCTGAGTCTGTGTTAATACTCTCAGTTCAGCAATGTTCACTGATATGATATGATATGTGATAATGTAACACCAATATGGATTTAAATAATTTTATTGGCGTGAAATTATAATACCAAAATATCAAACTTCTTCTTCTTCCTCTAACTTCTTTGTGCACGCAAGAGAATAAATACTTGGTGGATTCGCGTACCTAATAGAAAACCTACTTGATTGAAAAAAACTATTATTTATTTTATCTCTTCTCCATAGGCATGAGGGGTAAAGAGTTGTGAAGGTGGCAAGCCCTCTCTCCCCTCACCTCCAAAAAAAAAAATAAAAATAATCTTATTTATAGGGAGTCAAAGGGGGGGGACCCAAATTCTTGCTGATTATCTACTGTTACACAAACGTACTTTTTTTTCCTTTTTTTTTTTAATACTTGTAAAAAATAAAAAATTAGGATTATTTGAAGAAATTAAATACACCAACAGAAAAATAACACTAATTTCAATCAGAACGTGATATCATAGTCTGGGCTAATGATAGCAGGGCACATTATGAAATGTCATTTTTCTAATGGTGTATTTAATTTCTTCAAATAATCCTAAATTCTTATTTTTTATAAGTATTAAAAAAAAAATTACGTTTATTTAACATTAGATATTCAGCAAGAATTTGGGTCACACCCCCCCCCCCTTGACTCCCTATAAATAAGATTATTTTATTTATTTTTTTTTTCGGAGGTGAGGGGGGAGAGGGCTTGCCACCTTCACAAATCTTTACCCCTCATGCCTATGGACAAGAGATAAAATAAATAATACTTTTTTTTTTCAATCAAGTAGGTTTTCTATTAGGTACGCGAAGCCATCAAGTACTTATTCTCTTGCTTGTTTTTCATGAGAAAAACTTCTTTTAGACTCAAAAAGTGAAGTGAAATTGTATCAGCGGTTACATCACTAAAAAGCTAACTAAATTCTGCAGATTAAGTAAATTTGACGGCTTCGAGGGTGCTCCAGTGAGGAGCATGGAATTTTAAAAACTATTAAAAATTTAAGTTTTAATAAATGCTTTGTGTTCTGCGCGTTGAAAGGCCCACTGAAAGTGGATTTAAAATAACAAGACCTAACTCATCTTTTAGGAAATTTAATGATGATTAAGAAAATATCATCGTTTTTGTTTCTATGCTAAACCGAAGTAGAAAAAACTGCCATTTTTCAGAAAAAAAAAGTAAGATTTTAAAAATAAAAACAAAAAAAATTCAGAAACTCGTTTCTGCGCCATTCCACCCCGTTTTGCATGCAGTATTACCCATTTTTTTTTTTTTTTTTTTTACACCAGGTCTGGGACACCCAGTATAACGCTTTAACAAGAATTTAGCAGTTACAGACGTCAGGATATAGGTGATTGCAAGGAATAATTTTATATATAAACACAAAACACTTTTGTAGTATATTTTAAGGTTAAAAGCAAACGAGGTTCAATACCTAAGATATGGTATACCAAGTGACCCAATAATATTGATTCACGCTTTCAGCACGTAGTTACTTCTCATGGTAAAGACCAAATTGACTGTAAAGACAATAGCAACCCAGTTTAGGCTCAGAGATAGTTCAAAGAGTTGAAGTTATAATGACCCCTCTAATCGAGATGAGGTGAGGAGTGGCGTGATACGAAGCAGACAATCCTTCAGCACATTTGTCGGTTGGCTGAAGGCTAAAGGCTCCATCTATTTACTCACCCTTAAATGATCACGACCAGATAGAAATCTCCAACGTTACTTTCAAACTCAACTCCCTTTTATAAACTTTAAGGAATATAATCAAACGCTACACTGAACTCTTATCTGATGAAAATATCCGAAATTTACAAAAAAAAAAAAAAAAAAATTTGCAACGTGCGATTGAAATAAAATCTTTCATCTCCTTCATTTCTCGATCAATTACACTAGCCAACAAATTTTAACTTTTTGGAAGTAACACGGAAGTGAACCATTTTGGGGGTTTTCGGGTGTGCTGAATCTGAATCTGACATTAGTTTTTTCCCTATGCGTCAAGTTTTTAAAATATAGGGCTTTTAAGTTGTTTTATAGTAATACTGAATCTTAAAATTTGCTCTGTCTGCAGACATTTTTTTGGCGTTCTGGTTTCTATAATTTTAATGTTTTTTTGGGGTGGAGAATACGAATATGAAGTTGGATTTCTGATAAATTGGTTCGTTTTTTATAAAAAATAAATTTTTAATAAAAAAAACATGCAAAATTGCTGTAAAAGTCCCATTTTTTACCATTTTCAATGAACTTCTTGCAAAATATAAAATTGATAGGAAAAATCTAATTGCTCCCGTACAGAACAGTGTTTTTTTACCAACTCATTTTTGTAATTTTGAAAATTCTAATAGCTGTTTCTTAAAGGAAATTTAATGTAGAATCCAAATTTGCAATTAGATTTTTCCTATCAATTTTACATTTTGCAAAAAATTCATTGAAAATGGTAAAAAATGGGAATTTTACTGCAATTTTGAATGTTTTTTTGATTAAAAGTTTATTTTTTACAAAAACGAACCAACTTATCAGAAATCCAACTTCATATTCGTATTTTACACCCCAAAAAAACATTAAAAGTTATAGAAACCAGAACGCCAAAAAAAATTCTGTAGACAGAGCAAATTTTAAGATCAGTATTACTATAGAACAACTTAAAAGCCCTATATTTTAATAACTTGACGCACAGGGAAAAAACTAATGTCAGATTCAGATTAAGCACACCCGAAAACCCCCAAAATGGTGGTTCACTTCCGTGTTACCAAATCAGTGTCGACTTGTGTTATCTTAGTTGAGTTACAGGACACATAAGAAACCAACACTTCATCTTTTTTTTCTTTTTAAAGTACTTAATAAAACATATAATTAAATTTAGAACTCGACTTAAACCTACGACCACCTGTCCATCAGGCAATTATTGCTATTGTTTAATTCTTGAGCATTATTTTGTCATGTTTAATAAAATAAATAAAATAAACTCCTATTAAAAATTTACTAAAACAAAACCTAATTAACCTATCAAAACAGTATTATTGCGCACCAAATCATTTCCATAAATATTTAAAAAATGTATAATTATCCAAAAACGGTTTTAAAATATTAAAATAATTTTTTCTAAAATGCAAATTTTTATATATATTTTTTTAATCTTATAGAAAAAAATGTACTCAGCAGGTTTTGATTCTAACGCCTCAATTTTTTTAAATCAGATCTAAAAGTTTACAATAATTATTTTTGATAAGAAGTCCTTGCAGTATCTATACGATGTAGGATAGATAACAAAAGATATAATTGTGCAAATGATCCCGAGCATTTTCACTTTAAGAAAAATGGAAAAACAAATATTTATATACGACATGAAAAATGCTCCAGGAACAACTTTTGAATATTGCTTATTAAGTATTATTGTTGTTACATTAAATGCGGAACCACTGTTAGCAATTAGGAGGGGTATTTAGAAGAAATAAGACAACATTAGACCAGCTTTATTGTATTAAGATATATGATGAAAACTCAAAATAATTTAAAAAGACCTTATGGATCATTTTCATCGAATTCAGCTAAGTGTATTGCTACGCTTCTGACTGCCCGCTTTTCTAAGGCGGGTGAGGGTTACCAGAAATGGGATGTATGAAATTGATATGTTGAATATCTATCGATGTATATTGAATTCTTTTCCAGAGGTTAGGTGATTACAAATTTTATTTATTTTATGTAACCTGTGGTGGTGAATGACAATAAAGAAAGAAATCTAAAAGTGCACTTCATATTTAATTTTTTTAACTAAAATGTAAATCATTACTAACCCTTCTAATAAATCCTATAAAGATATTTACGAACACAACTTAGTTCTGGATGCTGACCGGCAAGTTAACATAATTTATTAAATGCATACCTCGCAATATTACAATTAGTGCTGTATATTAATCTACAACTTAGCTGGTTGGGCACTCTCTGTATCACCCTAAGTTTCTAGTGTGGATCAGTCTCTGCCATCTCTGGCGCTCTCTTAGACTCAGCACCGCATCTCCTCTCAGCTCTCTCTGGACCCCCTGGACCTGCCCGAACTCCCGTCTCAACCTCCGCACTTCTCAAACTTTCTCCAACTTCCTCCTTTTTCTCTTTCAATGCCTCCATATAAGTCTTCTTTCCCGCACTCTCTTCAGCCTTCCTCTGATTGGTTTCTTTGATGCCTGTAATTACCATCCCATGCTATATTTTTTGGGCCCTTCAGCGGTACCTATGTCGGGGCATTTCCGGGGCTTATGGTCCAAAATATCTCCAACAATCTTCTTAGGTATTTCCCTTTGGTGAGTGTCGGCAGCATTGTAGGTCTTCTGCATTACTTATTTTGAATTTCTAACAACAGGTTTATGGCCCCAATAGGCCCCCATACTTCCACCACCGGGCTTGCACATATTCAATGCTTTAAATGCTCATTTTAAATTATTAATCTATTTGAATTGCCCTATCATGGCAGCATCCAAAATACATAGCAGTATGATTCTATGATGATTTTAATGATAGAGCTGGACATAAAGAATAAATGTTCGCGATTCCCTCTTCAATACATCCCTACAAGTTATATCCAAAGGAGTCAGGATTAATCAAGCAGAAACCATTCTCAACGAAATAAAACTGCTTTCTGCTTTCTGCTTTCTGCATATGAAAGGTCGAATAGGGTGTAGAAAATAATGGGACTATACAAAATTAAAGTAAGAACGAAAAAAATTAAGCTAAGGAAGAAACTTCCTTCAAAACTGTAGGAATTGATTAAGTTAAAATTTGTGTGTCTCCACTTACAATAAATTGTTAATATTAAATAAATGATTTACTGAACCATGGAAGCTGAATTATTTACCAGGCTAAACCACTAAACCGTTTTAAACTTCAAATATATCATTCTATTTATAATAGTATAGCCTATTATAGTAAGAAGAAAGCATTACTTTGTGATCTGTATTTACCGATTTACATGTCAGAAACTGAAAAAACATTTCACGGATTTTAGACCACCGGGCGCTAAATATGTTCGCGTTTTAATTACTTTGTCTCCACAGGAGTGGAATAATTTTAAAATTAATGAGCTCGTTGTACACAGAATTTGATATTATACAACTATTACGGGTAATTTTTTTAATTTTGAGTAGCCCTCTTTAAATTGCAGGCCTTGGAACATAACTCATTTTTCCGCCAAAGTGGGTAAATTGACTGTCGGTTTTGGCGAAAATACTTGACCGATTTTAACCGCAAGGACGTCAGTCGACGCGAAATTTTATGCCCTCTTATTTTAAAAAGAACAAAATTTTCTCGTGATAAATCGTTTGCGAGTTATGAGCGAAAAATTGAAATAAAGTTCGAAATTGTCGATTTTGTTTGCCTATAAAATTTGATGGCAACCGATCTGAGGTGGCAGACGTTCACTTTTGTTGTCTATGATGTCTTCAAATCAGACCTTTTTTTGGCCCTCAGCTCCTGGACTAAATTTTTATATCATCTGACAAGTTCGAAAAAACGTATAAGCAAAGCTGACACTAAAACACTCAGTTTAAAAATCGATAGATTAGGGTGCTTATACGTCCTATGGGCCCAATAAAAATTAATAAATAAAAATAATATATATAAATAAAAGCTACATTCTTAAAATATTTAGAGATCACGACATAAGATCTGAGGGCCTTGTAAACTACATCAGCAGAGGATTTGATTAAACTCTGCTAGTGGATGCCTTTCACACTGCCTGCGGGATGCCATTCGACCGTACAACTCAGCGAACGGATCTTGAAGGAATTTCAAAGCATCGGGATAAGTCAATTACTCAACAGAGGTATGGAAGCTGGTTTGAATTATTGGCATATCCATACAAGCTGCAAGATTTTTGGGTGGCCTTTCTGTCCTTCAATATTTTTTTTTTCAGTCCAGAATCTCTTTATTAAGACCATACAGATTTGAATCCTTTTGGTTTTACAGCAATGGAATTAAATATCCCTGTTACAATTCCGAATGAGCTAAGCTGAATTCAAGGGAACAGTAGGGGAGAGAGGGGTTGGTTGGCAACAGTTTTCACTTTTTTGATTGTTGAGTCGTTCCTGTTAATATAATCCCAATAGGGCTGATAGCACTGTAACTTCCAAGTATTAGAGTACTTCAAGTGTTTTTTTTCAACACATAACGTTTAATACCAAGATATTACCACATATTATTGTTATTAAAAGCTGCATTATAATGGTATAATAATTTTGAATCGGTTTTTAATAGCTTTGAAGGGAAAATAAAATGACAATAGAAGAAGATAGAAGTTTAGACTATCGTCACTTTCTGCGTAAGAAAAATCGCTCTCATCCTCCTTCCTGGAACTAAAGACAATTGGTAGTTTCACCTTTGTTTATGTTTTACATTGCTTTTGTGAATTGCTACTGCAACAACAAACCTCAGTTGAAGAGAACCAACTAACCCCACAGGAGAGATCATATGAAAGATGGCTGCCAGGACTGGGGAGAACAATCAAACAAGAAACTGGTTAGTCGAAAGGTTAGGTTTTTCAAAGGAGTTTGGGGCTATGTGAACAGAATCGGAGTCAAATGTTTTGCAATGCCTTTAAACCAAATGTTGTAAAATCAATCAATGAAGCACACTCTTCTCTACACTGTAAGCATCGGATTGAAAACTCAGAACATGACTCCAACCCCGCTCTCCCCTACTTCAAATGAACAGTATTACACAGTGCTAGACAAGAGAACCACTATAAATAACGATAATGTATGTACGTAATGAAAATTTAATATCAACTTATAGATTATGCTAATTTATACTTTTCATCGGATATCTAAATTACAAACTAGTTTCTGTTATCAATAATTTGATAACAAGCGAATTGGATGACGAGCGCAAGGGTCAATTACCACCTCAGGGGACCCTTTATTTAATCTTGAGGGGGCAATAGAAGTGGTCTTCAAGGGGATAGAAGAATCAATTCTAGAGGGAGCACTTCCTCCGAGAATATAGCGCTCAGAAAAATATTAATTAGCCTGCAAGACTATAAAAATGTCAATTGATACATCATAACAAGCATATAAAATTGTACATAATACTACAATTAATTTAACAAAAAAAATATATGAATAACAAAAAAAAAAAGGGTAGTATCATATGGGTGCAACCTTTTCAACTGTCATCCTCCTTTTTATTTTGTTCTCCTTTTGTGTTATCGGGTTATAGATTGATTTGTATTTGGGGGTAAATCCTAATACAAATAGAGCCTGACTACGCTAAATAATGATAAAATTTAGTTATTTATACACAGGTATCAACTGATTCGCAGAAAAATAGTTTACATACATAATTTTTATATATAAAATTTCTACATGAAATTATCTAAAATTATGATCAAATAGAATAAGATTATAACCATAAAAAAGAACCCTTACTGAATAATATTTTTTATATTTAGAAAATATCTTAAATATTTAATTACTTTTGAGATAGATATATTAATCTAAAGGTATTATTTATGAGTTAAATAATTTGTTTTATTGTGTGTCTTGTATGGATGATTGATGAGTATTATTGTTTAAACGTATTGGTTCAGCGCATCGTATATAAACATATTGTAAGGTAACTTATCTACAGTTATTTATTGATGATTAATAAAAAAAAAAATATTTTATTCGTTGAATTAATTAAAAATTAAAAATAAATGCAATTAATTAGGGTAAACCGTACAGTTATTGGCACCCTTAAGACTAAATTTCAGTGGTGACATTAAAAAAAATACTTCTTAGGAAGGGATCTAATTGAAATTTCCTATAACTCCTCTTTATCTATCCCTATAAAGACTCAAGAGGTTTTTTTGGGTCAAAAGTTCAATAGTTTTACAATATGGCAATATTTATTATTTTGTTAAAAGTGCCAAATCTAGTAATTGGCATCCTGTGGATTTAATTGTGAAATCTTTCCTATGGTTAGTTTGTTAAAGTCTTACTTCATAGATGACTTAGAGGACCCTTCAAACATTGAGATTCATGTATATCTTGTAATAAAGTTAGGACTTGTTTACCTACTTCTTTAAGTTAAAGTTGGGGTGCCAATAACTGTACTGAGTGCCAATAACTGTATGGTTTACCCTATGTAGTAATTTTTTTTTTTTTTACTTTCGTTGAATCTTGAATATTGATTATTGTCGGAGATTGATTTTCTGAGACATCATTGACGTGGAATATACCTTGGTTCTTTGTTGATTTTTTTGTTTAACGATACTTTATGCTACTAACGAATCGGAAGATGCCACAGTGGGAGACCTAATTTTTGCCGATTCAGGTATAATTAGGATAGGGATATTTACATCGTATATGCTGGGGACCTCCATTTTATGACCTATTCGAGGGACAGCATAGCCAAGGATTTTATACTCCCATTAAAAAATCCTAGGGCCACCGCTGGACGCGAACCCGCGACCTTTAGTATTAGTAGGTTGCTATGCTAACCAATGCACCACAGGTGACCCCTATTGGTTCTTTTTTGAAGAATAAATAGGGCAAACTGCTATCAAATGATTTAGGATTTGATAAGTATTCATATAACACATGATACAGATTACTTTAGGTTTAATGTTATGTACATGATTTCGGTTGTTGAATTCAACATGTTATTTTCAACGTAGCGTCAAGTCAACGTATAAAAAAGTTTGTATAGTAAAATCGTTTTAGTGACCAATTATTCTATTGTTAGTAGAATAAATAATAGATAGATAGAAGAATAGACTACTAGTCGGTCAAAAAATTGATCGCAAGTTCGTTTTTTGTTGAAATGACCAATTCAACAAAGGAAATTTGGAGCCTGGTTTGAAACGGCTGCCAGGAGTTAGTATAGTATAGGCCTTTGACTTTGACAGCTTTGCAATGATGGGAGAGATTTCTGAGATAGTTTCCGAACTGGGGGAAAAGCAACAATTTGTCAGCCCATACGCAACTAATTTAGCAGTAAAACAGGATAAATTGATAAACCACGGACATATCGTGTTTTATGAATAACAGCATACAAATAGTGCAAAACCAAACTGTAAGGTTCAATGTACATAGATCACATTACAAATGTTTGCAAAACTGCAACAAAAACCCTAGTGTACCTAGTTGAACCCAATAAAATACCAACATCTCCTAACTTTTATTTCTTATTGAAAATGGTGCTATTCACATAAGGGATTTAATGAAATTGTAGTTTACTTAACATTAAGCTGAGGTCTTTTCCACGTTTACACAACACAGAAAAAGTATGCACCACCCCCCCCCCCCCTCCCGTCAAAAGTCCATAATCCTGTAAAATGTGCGCAATTCAAAATTTCTGGTGTTGCAGTCGCTCCATCCACCATCCTTTTGGGTACCCTTGGTGCTATTACGTCTTCATGAGGTATCCTACACTACTTATCCCAACAAATTTACCTATCTGAGTCTTTGCTATGTTTATAATAGTAAAGGCTTAGCGAACCCGAAGGCTCGATGCTGACAATACTAATCGTTACCTAACAACAAACTCCACCCAACTACCGAATTTTGACAGGTATGCCCTGAAAGGTATTTTTAACATCGATATTTGACTAAGTATTAGATATATTACCTCTGTTCCATTCCTCTCTTGTTTCTGTAAAATGCTAAACTTCGAATAAGCTGATAAAATATGAAAACGCAAAACAATAGTATCGTTTGAATTACTTATTTAATGCAGCTGCTTGCAATCTTTTAAAATATTCATCGGAAATACGATTCTCTTACATACTAGGGAAGCGACATCGATGTATGAATATGCTTCGGTCCTAACAGGTTAATCTTTAACCCTTTGCACTCAAGGTCACCGGAGCGGAGCCATTTAAAATTTGTATTCAAACTCGGGGCTCCGCTACGGAGACAATGCAAATAATTTTCATTTTTCAACATATACGGACATAAACAAATCTTAAAAACTATTTATAGAATATTTCGCTTTTGGTGATAAATGACGGTCGCGGCTCGCGGTGTTTTTCATTATTTTTATAGTACGTTAATCTTTTAACATCGGCTATCTTTTATCTATTATAATATTATAACATATATTATAATTATAATCTTTTATCTATTTTATAGTACGTTAATCTTTATTATAATTTATAATGAAATTGTAAAAAAATATATAAAATTAAAAAAAAAATTGTTTTTTAAATTAATATAAAATTACCATCGTTACTAGGAATTACAGGAAAAATTATAAGCTTAATATGTGACTGCTGAAAATAATGATAATCATTAATAAACAAACATTAATATAAAATCATAAAAAAAAATAAAAAAATAATTTTTTTTTTTGTAACTATGTGTTCTTGAAGCTTCACAAGTACATATAACCTAAATTTCATTACAATTCCTTACTTGGTTCTAAAATTTTACTGTATAATATTACGTTTTCGAGAATAAGTTGCGTCGAGTTGCCGGTAGGTAACGTCCGAAACGGTGCCGAGTGCAAAGGATAAATTAATATGAAAAGCCATACCAATGTCGAAAACATCGATGTTTTTATACATTAATTATGAAAAACAATATATTTTACACTTAAACATCGATTTAAATATGTTTGGGTACTAATATGTTAATGTTTAAGTAATGTATATATTAAAAAACATCGATGTTCTTGAACATCGAAGTTTTGATAGTAAAAAATCGATGTTTTGCCTTCGATTTCGCATCTCTAAATTTTATACGCACAATTTTACCGTCTCGCTACTATCACCTCAATTTCATATACCGGGTTCAGTCTCCTTAGTTCGGCGTGGTGTAAACGTCTAAAGTCTCCTGTTGATTCTTCCGTCTTCGGCCCAAATATTCTACGCAGTGCCTTATTTTAAAAAACCCTAAGCCGTTGTTCATCTAGAAGAACAATAGTTTTGAAAATTCGATTTTTCAAGTATTTAAATTATATTTAAAACTGTTCCTCGAAGGTGAAAAGTTGCAAGATAGACCCTTTCAAACAGGGGCGTACACAGGGGGATATTGTGAGTTCCCCCTAATTTTTGGAATGAAACAATTATTTGAGTGAATTAAGCATCTAATTTTACATATTTTCTATTATAGTATTATTTATGCGTATGAATTCAATTTAGTTTCTATCCTTTTTGTATACAAATAAGTTTATTTATATTTGCACTTTTATAACGACCACATCCCCAACTCGAAAGATTTTTCTGGGACCACTCATCTTTTCACCGAACCAACAAGGTACTTAATATTTAATCCTTACCGTCGCCTTGACATAAATATTAAACTAAACATACGTAAGACACAGAATCTCAGGGCTAAAATGAGATGCAACCGGTTTTATATATAGTATAATTTATAGTTAGAACATTACTAATGTAGGGCTACGAGGAATGAGACACAGCACTAGTAAGAAACGAATAAAATTACAAATATTTCAAAATGTCCTATAATTGCACCAGATGCTCAAAATATGAAAAAGTCTGTTACACCAGACTGCTAGTTGAATCAAAAGATTCAAATACATTTTTCAAACAAGATTGAAATATTTAAATATCTTTATTGGCCATGAAATTAATTTTTAACCATCCTTTTTTTTTTTTTTTTTTTTAACTCCAATAAATTATATTATTATTTTATTTTCTACCTTTTTTATTTTTTAAAGGAGTTGAGTACTTTTTATGAATATTATTAATTAAATTTAGCTAATGAGATTTCTCATTTACGCGCAAACTAATTATACATATTATAATATTTTTCATATAATAATAACAGCTACTGGTTTTATTATTCATGAAACTCAATAGAAAAACAAAGGTTATGGAATGTTAAGTACCCTTCTGAATGCTGCACCTTTCTGCGAAATTTTCAATCTCTATTTTAATATCGCTGTTAACTATAAATGAGAGACTGATGAAAGAAATGTGCAGTAAAGACTTCAATAGATTTTAAAGAGTTCATAATATTGTGTCGATAAAATTATTTGGATTTTATTATCATAATACATTGAACATTTGAATTACCTAATTATATTAGCGATTTTACGTTCCACAAGTTTTATTAATTTAAATGATTTAATAAGCGTGCCAATGAGTTTTTAATTGTTTAGAACATACATATATACTATTTCTTACATTATTATACAGTTGAATTACAAATTTTTCCATGGAATTTCCTCTATTGAAGTATATAATCTCTTTAATACCATTAAACGCCTTCAATGAGTGTTCATATAGAATTTATTTTATCTTTTAGAGCTAATCTTGACAGTTTAATATTGAAATTCATAATAGGCAATATCCTGAATGATAAAGTCAGTAAATAAAACTAAGACGCATTTCCTTTTTACATGTGTACATGTGATTTCACAGGTAAATATATTTCTAAGCATTGCAACGCAATTATTCTATCCTAATTTAGCTAAAAAATATTACTTAAAAAAATAATACTTAGAGGATAAATAATAAGTCATATATTTTTTGGAAAGATTGAAGGGGGTGGTGGCGTGAGAGTGACATTAAAATCGTTTTCATTTATTTTCTATTCTTAAAAACTCTTCCTAAGGTATAATTTTTACAAAAAGTTATCATCGGCTATTAAAGAAACGCATTTTACGTACAAAGCGTTAAAGACGTTACTTGTGACAAGGTGAATAAATAGTTTAAATACCATTTAACTTACCCAATACTTTGAACAATACATTTGGAACACTTTGAAGAATATTATGTAACATAGGCAATATTACTTAGAGCAAAGTCGGTCTCATATGAGGTGTGATGGTCTGATTCCAGATTATAACATCTAATAATTAAAAAAAAACAAAAAAAAAAACTTTAACTTGAAGAAATAAGTAAACAAGTTCTAATTTTTATTTCAAGATATTTTTTTTCGGTTGGCGCATTAGGCCTGGTGAGACCTTTGGCCGCGCAGTGTGTTCTTACAGACATTCGTGTTGGTTGCGGGAGCACAGACAGCCTGGAGGGGGTATCCCAAACCTCACGTTGCTGCAAGCCATGGTGACCATGGTGCAGTGACAGACTGTCCATAACTCCATAACCAATCCCATTGGGGCCAACTTGGCAGTGTCCTTCCCACCGATGGCGTCAGCTCTCTCGGTTCCAAGGACAGTGGCAAACAGGTCTAGGTCCGAGGATTATGGCAGCCCTGAGTCAGCAGGCCCGGAGGACTTATATTTCTTTCCTTGAAGCATACCTTACTTCTACCAAACCTCCGGGCGGTTACTGATATCCTGGAAATCCACACCATGATTTTATTTCAAGATATACATGAATCTAATAGGGTCCTCTAAGTCATATATGAAGTAAGTGTTTAACAAACTAACCATAGGGAAGATTTCAAAATTAAATCCACAGGGTGTCAATAACTAGTTTTTGCACTTTTTACAACAAATATTGCCATATGATAAAACTATTGAACTTTTGACCCAAAAAAAAAAACGTCTTGAGTCTTTAAAAGGATAGATAAAGAGGAGCTATAGGAAGTTTCAATTTGATCCATTCAAAAAAAGTATTTTTTTTAATTTTACCACACAAATTTAGTCTTAGGGGTGTCAATAACTTTCCGGTTTACCCTACACAGTAAAGTCCCTGTAATGGCATCTGACCACGAATAGATATATAACTTTTTTTTATAGTAATTTCTTTTTTTAATAAATGTATTTCTTACTATGTATTTCTTCGGTCGAACCCACTACAAACATTTTTACATCGTATTTACAATAATGAAAAAAATAATTTACAAAGATGATGAAATTAAAAAACAACATATAAATTAAAATGATTTATATTACATTATATATGTATTTTATATACATTTGCTTTTTCTATTACCTCATCATTAATTGTAATTAACAATATTTGAATTAAAACAATGCATAGATTTCTTAATCTGGTCTATAGTTCAAAATATAAATATTGTTAATTACACTTCCTTTCTCTCACTCCTTCCAGTAAGTAGCATATATTAAAAATTATCAAAAGAAAAAAAATCGTATCAATTAATTATTAATTATTAATTTAATCGTATCAGTTAATATTTTCGTATTAATTTAATTGATATTAATATTTTCCTATTTCAAATGGTATTTCGTTTATTTTTAATATTTAATGTATTAATTATTTTACTGCAGATAATCACATTTTATAATATTTCATTTTTCAAGAGGAAAGATTGACCTCGACCGGGATTAGAACACTAGTTTTTTTTTTCTGCAACAACAAAATATTATATAATAGATAGATTGGTGAATGTCAATCTTCCAATAATATATTTTATTTAAACGTTACATATTAAAACAGTATAACGCCAACGTTTCAGACGATTTCTTCAATCTTCAGGCAATATTCTTCTGTTTCATATTTTCTTCTCCTAATACAAAATGTGTGTGTATAAGTCACTCACATAAATTAACTTAAATATTTGATCAAAAATAACAATTGACAAAAATTTATAAAAGAGGAAAGAAAAAATTGTAAATGGTAACGTGCCTTTTAGCTCCTACAGTACCAACTGAAAAATTCAAAAATTCATCCCCCCTCCCCCGGTCACCACCAAATACTAGGTTGTTACAAAAGTCCTTGTGCATATCAAGTTGTTTACATTGAGGTCTCTAATTTAATCCTTATTTAATCTCTGACGAATACAATTCTTATGTCAATGATTACATTAACTAATCCTCTAATTATCTATGTACGCCAACTGTCCCTGCATTTCATTCAGTTTATTAAATTTCACTAGAAATGTCGGAAGAAAAATTTGTCATCCGCGGCCTTCTTAGGCATTATTGGAAAAAAGGTTTTAGTGCAAAGGCCTCAGCCGAGGAAATTTGTGCAGTGGAAGGGGAAAGTGTGGTGCATCGAAACACGGCCGCATTTTGGTTCAGGCGGTTTAATTCTGGGAATACAAGCCTTGAAGATTATGCTTTGTGTTTGGTGGAATTATGAAGGCATTTTGCACTTCGAGCTGGTTCCAGAGGGCAGGGCTATCAACGCTGAGCTATACTGTGAACAGCTCGATAGGGTATATGAAATTTTAAAAGTGAAATACCCCGCTTTGATTAATAGGAATCAAGCGTTATTTCAGCAAGACAACGCCCCTGCTCATCGCTCACGATTAGTTAAAGAAAAATTTTCAGAAATGAACGGGATTAGCGTCTTGCCCCACCCTCCTTACAGCCCAGACGTCGCACCGTCTGACTATGGACTTTTCAGGTCAATGGCGCATTTTTTGAAAGGTCGGCGCTTCGAAAACTTCGATGATGTCAAATCTGGATGCGAGGAGTTCTTTGCCTCGAAAACTGCAGAGTGGTAACAACATCAAATACAACTTTTGGCTGAAAGATGGGTTAAAGTAGTTGAAAATGATGGCCTGTATTTTGAAGAATAAATTTGATTTGTAAATTTTGTACTCACATTTGAATAAAATTAATTTTGTGAACAAGGACTTTTGTAACAACCTAGTACTATCGATAGTATCGATGTCCGATACTATCGAAACTATCGATAGTGGAGACTATCGATAGTTTTACATCACTAATATACACACATGTTGTATTAGGAGAAGAAAATATGAAACAGAAGAATATTGCCCTGAAGACGGAAATTGTCTGAAACGTTGCCGTTATCCTATTGTAATATGTAATGTTTAAATAAAAGATATTACTGGAAGATTGACATTCACCAATCTATTATAAAATTCATGATCTTCCTTTATAATAATTATACTTGTGCATATATATTAAAAATATTATAAAATGTGGTTGCCCTCGAGAAATAATACTAACCATTCTTTGCTTGTTAGTTATTTAATTGATCCACGAACCTCCTGGAATAATTTATAGATTAATGGCTAAAATATTTATCATAATTACAAAATTAGCAGGAAGTTCCTGGCATGGGGAGGCGACATCTAGGGGAGAGGTCGTTATATTAATGCTCGGGTGGTGGAAATTTTGAATTATTGGAAATTGGATGGGTTAGGGCTTCTGGGTTGTTGGATAGACTGGTCTTAGCCTGCGGTATCCCACAGCTAATTGTACAAAGGCTGCCAAATCGGTAGCCGATAAACCTGGCTACAGTTCACTTAACCGTCTTATTTAATGCTCCCGTACCTGTTGCCAATCCCTAAACATTTCGCAATAATTGTCACTTAAATCAATCACCTATTACATCCATGGGTACCAAAGGCAATTTTCACTCATTTGAGGATATGGATAGAATAAAATGTGTTATTTTACCGGAAACTGTTGGGGGTAAAAAAAAAAAATCTGGTGAGATGCGCTCAAAACACAACTTTCACTTGCCAACTTACTTTTATTATAGTTTTGTTAAATGCCATTTCTCAAAGTCACACATTTTTCCACATTCATTTACTTATTTTTGTTTGTATTTGCTCTTTAAAGAACACTATTTTTTTTTATTATTAAATAAAAGTTTTTACTAGTGATAATTCGGCAATGCAAGCAAAATACTCCAAGTTGTCTGATTTTATAAGTCTCTATGTAGTTGTTGCAAACTTCATATAGTTCCCATGAAACCATTACAAAGCATTGGTCATTCATCAAAGGTGTACTGCGCATGTGTGGGATCAACGTGTTTTATGAGTTGACGGAATATTTTTCTTTTTTTTCTCCTGTATATGTTTACTTGATTAAACGAGAGACGGATAATTTTTCCATATAAACAAAAACAAAGGTACTTTATAGGAAAACTAAAGAGGCCCCTTTCCCATTTATGCCCCCTCAGAACATTTCAATAATGATAAAGCTTACCTGATATTAAAGAATACTTGATTCTCATAAAAGATAACGAGTTTAATCAAAATCGTTAAAGCAATTTTTGAGAAAATCGAAAAAATAAGCAAGTAAAAATGGTAAAAAAGTAATGAAATAAAGTGCCCCTTCCATTTGATCAATTTTTTTCTGTCATATCGCGGGCATATACATACATCAAATAACAAGTTTCATCAAAATCGTTAAAGCCGTTTTGGAGAAAATTGAAAAAAAACGTAAAAAGTTATCAAATGAAGTCCCCCCCCCCCCCGTTAGACCAATTTTGATGAAATTTTTGTCAACGAAATTTATTTGTCACATCAAGGGCATATACATATACCAAATACCTAATTATAGGTTCGCAGGGTTTATAGTTTTTGAGCTAGTCTGTTCACACACACCGACCATTTCGCGGGACTTGGTTATTTGGACTCAGGGGACCCCAAAACGTTTAATTCCGTTTAAAACCGGAAGTCGACATTTTTCACGATCGCAATACTTCCCCTTACAAAATATTTCATATATAGGTAAGTAAAAGGAAAAAACTCATCCGACAGACTGAAAACAAGAAAGCATACACTTCCTTTTTAAAGCAGGTAGCAAGGTAAAAGGTTACTGAGTGTACGGTTTGGATGTTTCTAAGCGATTTTTTGTGTTTCAACGACTGCTCTATTTCCTTATTAAAAGAATGAAAAAAAAAAAAAAAAAAAAAAAAACTGACTATTGTGTAACAACCAACCTTTTGCTCCAGGGATAGTTCATTAAAAATTCACAGTCATTTCACACCATAAATAAGTAAATAAAGCCTTTATTGCATGAGGAACAACATAATCTTGCCTTAATCATAAATATTTGCTACTTCTATAATATTTTCAATTAATATTAACATATAATTACATTCATAATTTAATGACACAGATTTGTATAATTAGTACTTCGAGCAAGCTCCATCACAAGAAATATTAATGTTAAAAACAATATTCATGATATATTTAGGATAAATGTTGCCTCGTGAAGGCCTCCCCTTAGTCTAACTTCTCTGGAGACCAAACCTGTTGGGAATTGCACTCCATAGGAAATCGTCAAATAATAAGGAACTTCTCGTAAAAGCTCTCCCAGGAAATCGTCAGCGGAATTGTTGGGACTCGTTTAAAATACTCTCAAACTCACAGACTACCCTACCACCGACACCTACTCCAACACTATCATAATTAAATTTCAATGCAATTATGTCAGTAACAAGATATACTGTTTTTTTTTGTTTTTTGTTTTTTTCAAGAGGAGTTTATTTGAAACAAGTGCGTATTCCATGCGATTAGGCATATTATACGCATAAATGTACATAAGAAAGTAAGATGTATAATTTAAAATTTTAAGATGGATTAAGAAGAAAATACAAGAAAACAAAACAAAAATTGCAATACCTTCAGATTAGAATAAACATAATTTCGAAAGCTCTTATAAAACAGAAAGATATTCAATGGTTAAAAGTTAGGAAAAACTAATAGATGAAAATTGCTTTTATACAAACAATGATTAAGTAAGCTATAAAAGTTAAGTACTAATAAAATTAAAACACTAATGTTAATATAAAGCTAACACTTGAACCCTAGAATGAGCTATGGAATCTTATTAAAAGATTAGTATAAGATACAATACGGAATAAAATATTAGAAACATTAATAATTTTTAAAAGAATAGTAATAAATATAATAAAAAAAGAATAAGAATAAAAGTAAGATAATAGATATATAAAGTGAGAAAAAAAAATAGTTAGAAATAATTATAGGTAGAAATAAATATAGAAATAAATATAGATAAATGCATATAAGAGCTAATGCATATAAGAATAGTGCATAGGATATCTAAATTATCGTTTAGAACAAATAATTGATAGGATATTTAATATCAATAATAGAACTTTACTTATAAATTATAGTAAGACAATATTGAACGCAATAGATTTAAATAAATGTAGTAATACTATACAGAATATTGCCACTAAAAACTATAAAAAATAACGCGAAAACTAAACTATAATAATAAAACTAAAATGACTATAAAACTAGATTATGTACATATAAACATTTAATAGTCATATGATAGACTTAATTGCTTCTGTAAGATTGGCGGTTCCGATTTTGAGTTGTGTGATTATTTTGAAAGTCTGTCAAGGATATAAAATGCGAAAGTTCTTTTTTGAATTTACTTAATAGTTTGTCCTCTGGAAGTGGCCATGTTAGTCCTTGCAGTAAAACGATTTTTATTAGTTCGTGTCTGTCAAGATGTACTGTATATATCTATATCTATCTATCTATCTATCTATCTATCTATCTATCTATCTATCTATCTATATATATATATATATATATATATATATATATATATATATATATATATATATATATATATATATATATTCCTTGAGTCGTTAGTTCCTTGTAGGTTTTGTAATTATTTATATTGTTACAAATTATCTACAACATGTTCCTATTAAGAATAATAGGGCATTAAATTCTTAATTGAATGAGACAGAAGCGCGTTTTTAAGAACACTCTCTTCCATGGTGGAGCGCATAAATTGAAGACAAATTTTACATTTTTATCAATACGTTTCGTTATACACCGGGGGTTCGGAAAACGCAGGTTAAATATTACTATTACAACACGTATACAGATTCAATGTATAAGAATTTGCTGTTTTATTAGTTAGCTATCGGTGATTACGATTTCAAGAAGTAGTAGATCTCAGGTTTAACTAAAAAATGATTACAAGTATGTACATCGCTCGATTAACCAATTTTTTGCAATGAAAAGGTATGATGTAGGGGAGAGCGGGGTTGGTTGGCATAGGGGGTAGGTTGGCCATTGGCTTATAGTTTCCGTCACACCTGTTGTGAAGGCCCCAACATTGTACCATGTGACCCGCTCGACCTCGGGAGTCTGAGGTTTCTCTGAGTTTTCAATCTGATGCTAACAGTGTAGAGAAGAGTGTGCTTCATTGATTTATTTTACAACATTTAAGTAAATTTTTATATTTTCAGTAAATTTGGTTTAAAAGCATGGCAAAACATTTGACTCCGATTCTGTTCACATAGCCCCAAACTCCTTTGAAAAACCTAGCCTTTCGACTAACTAGTTTCTTGTTTGATTGTTCTCCCCTGTCCTGGCGGCCATATGATCTTTCCTGTGGGGTTAGTTGGCTCTCTTCAACTGGGGTTTGTTGGCGCAGTAGCTATTCATAAAAGCAAGGTAAACATAAACAAAGTTGAAACTACCAAATGTCTTTAGTTCCAGGAAGGAGTATGGGAGCGATATTTCCTATGCAGAAAGTGACGACAGTCTAAACTTCTATCTTCTTCTATTGTCATTCTATTTTCACTTAAAAGATGTTAAAAACCGATTCAAAGTGATTATACCATTACAGTGCAGCTTTTAATAACAATAATATGTGTCAGGCAGTACTTGAATGAGATGGCTAAACAACTCCAACTTCTAGGTCAACCTGCCCCACATATGGGGGTTAGTTGGCATACTCTGAATTGACGAATTCTTCAATTTTCTATGATCTTAGTATTAAATATTACGTGTTGAAAATAATATTGAAGTACTCTAAGACTTGAAGTTTAAAGAGGTATCAGCCTTATTGGGATTATATTAACAGGAACGACTCAACAATCAAAAAAGTGAAATCTGTTGCCAACCAACCCCGCTCTCCGCTACTATGTTTATTTCTATGGTTTACACAAATAAAAATATTATAGTTAATAGATAAATAAATAGTAAATAGGCTGTCGTTTGAGCAATATCACGGTGGGAACAGTTCCTTGCACGAACGCTGATAAAGAAACGCAACATCCTTACAGAGAACTGAACCAAGGCATGGGGTACAGAGGCAGCATTTTTATTTATTTATAATTTTGTAAATAAATTGGAATTTTTTTATATTTATTTATATTTCATTTTTAAATAATTAATATATAATTTTTAAATATTTGTTTTAGAAGAAAAAAGAATTCGACCAAGGCCGGGAATCGAACCAAGGTCCTCTGCAAGGGAACCTCTGGGTTCGATTCCCGGCCGTGGTCGAATTTTTTTTCTTATAAAAAAAATTATAAATTAGAATTTATTAAAATGTATCAGAACCTCAACTACCTGCTATTATATGAAGTTGAAACCACCGAAAATCCCAAATTGAGAAACTTTTAAACAATTCATCTCGAGAACAGAGCACGCTATTGACGGTGTTATTTTTATTTTTTATTGTATCACATTTAATTTATACATATAAAGACCTTCTCAGGATAAAGTTAGGTTCCTGGAAAGAAAAAAAAAAACAGAAAAAAAAGAGAGGCTAAAAACGAAACCGTCTTGAGCTGAAAGAGTACTGATTAACATTTGGCCTACCTCCAGGCACATACCAGTCGACGAGATGTCTCCACCGAATCTCTACTACAAAGAAGCCACTAATTCCTTACTGCTTTGAAAAAAAAAAAAGAAGAAAAAATCTATTCCTCAAACAGTACATAGCCAAAATAAATATTGTTATTTATATATTTGAAAGTATTCAAAATGAGAATTTTGTATATAATACACCTAATATACCAAGCATATAGGAAAAGTGCAGTACTGTACATTTCTGATAGCAGATCAACTGAATTGGACTCTTAAATCGCAAGTCTGGATTTGGATTTGTGGGTGGATCGGCTATGGGGATTCGCTTCAACTTCCTAGGATTTAGTCTAAATCTATAAATATATAAAGTAACAATCGTTAGCAATAACGAGAAAAATCGATTAAAAAGTAACACAACTGCTTAACTGAACACTAACATCTTGGAAAATCCTGTCACTCCATCGTCTTTCTCATTTCGTTGTGCGGACTAAATGTTCTTATTTATATTATAATTTATATTTAATTAATTGTAGGTATTATAAAAATAATTCCAAAAATAGGAATTATGTCAAAGCTTGATAAGTTTTTGTTGAGAGATGTCTTGATTTTGCAGCGCTTGGCCTCGAAACGTAGAAAACGTCAAAGAAAAAGGATTTTTTTTTCAATGCGTTTTAACATGTAACGCGTGTTTTTATTGTTATTGATAAGTGTTTCATTTAGTCTATAGATTACCATAATATGGATTTTTTATATAAAACTTATAGTTTTCATGCTCTGAAGGTAACTCGATAACCGAAACGTTGAGGGATCATTTTCTCAATATTTTAAAGACTAAGGGCTTTGTGTTTAGAATTATCCTTTTCAATTCTCGAATTCGTGTTTATTTTTTAGAACGATAATTCATAAAAAAATTCACAATATTTCAATAGAAGTTTTAATAAATATACACCAACATATTAATCAAAAATGAACTAAAACGGTGTCATCAAGCACGCATTAAGGAAAACCCAAGAAGGAAAAAAAAGATTAAAAAAAAAAAGTGTGGATATATAATCAATGTCTGTATAGATGGATCAGTATACTGTGTAACTAGCATCTCTGTACAGTAGGGTAGCACGTTATTACATAGAAGAATTTACTATTACCAGTCGAGAAGATTTTTTAATACCACGGGTTTTACTTAATTTTTTATTAATCGCTTTCAACCATTTTACAGTTCTACGGATATTATAGATACCATACGTAAGAATTAGGGATCGACCGATACCGAAATTACTAACGGCCTAGCCTGATAACACAGGTCTACACTGGTCTTGGTGCCGAGAGTTTTATAGCTGATTCTGTGTATAATTGGTGCGCTGAATCCAAATTTGCCATTAGTTTTCCTCTATCAGCTCTAGTTGTTGAGATATATAAATTGCGTGATCTTAAAACATAATTACTTGAATACATATGCAGGTTAATAGCAGGTTGAAAAAAACAAAACAAACATATTAAAATTCTTTACATAAAACATTACAAATCAATTAAAACCATATAAACACACATATCATTTACATAATCACTTATCCATCCATATACCACTTACATTTCAAAGAGACACTATTTCACACTTCGGAAGCTTCTTTTGCGTGACTTTCTTGAATGTTTCTTCAAACAGTCTCGGTTTTAGGTTCCAGCAGTAATCTGCCATAATGATGATAAAATTCGTTATGCTTTTTAGCTAAGTTGCAATTATTATTTATTAAATTAAATAAATAATATATAAATAAAACACGGACTAAAATCAATAATACATATTTATCTTTATCCATTATATTATATCGTAAATAAAAGAATAACTCGAGATTGATGGTTGGCTTGTTAAGATTCACTAAACTTAAAAACTATGATTAACCCAAATGTAATTATATTCTTGTATTTCTTTAGGGATGTGAAATGTGATTGCTTATATTAAGGAAGAACAATGACTAAAATTCGAAAAAATGTTAATTGTTCCATAATTATAATAAGAAAGTAATGTATAATTTTAAAATAATAAATGTTGAACTTTTGTATATACGATGTACCTACAGGTTTAGGAAAATTTCTTTATCGATTGTTCCACAGTAATAAGGAGAATATATATTTTTAGATTATCTCTGCTTCTAAAATCGGCTGTTAAATATCCACCATTCTTGCAGCTAAAAATACTTATATCCTTTTAGAAAGGCTCCTGAACAGACAGGCGGTCTGTCCTGAGTTGCCACTCACAAGGAGATATTAATAGGTAAATATCCTTCATAATTCGTCAATCTTTCATGCTGCGTTCAGTTAAAAAAAAAAAAGTATAAGTAAACCTATGAAAATGTATTTATTTTTGACGGTTTTATAAAACAAAAAAAAAAAAAAAATTATTAACGAAATGGAAATAAAACCAGGTAATTTATTTATCTGTTTGATTCTCTCTTCATTCGTACTTACAGAAGTAGCTTGTAGCGGTCAAGAACTACTTACTAGGAGTTAGTGATGTTAAAATATCGATAGTTTTAAACTATCCCGGCCGCGTCAACTTTTTCTCCTAGAAAAAACAATGTATGAATTTTAAATAATATAAAAAGGATAATAATAATCTAAAATTAAAAAAAAAAACTCCTTAGTTAAAATTATAATTAATTAAAAAATACTTACTTTAAAAGTGGAGGTACGAAGTGCCCCTGAGTCACGAACTCTGGTCCGCAAGGACTTCGTGGAGAAACTCAAAACATCCAATATAGGATAACAGTGCAGCCCAACCTACTCATTGAAGTACTTACTTTAAAATAAATTAAACTTTTTTCTTCTCTTCTACTAAATTTTGAAAAATCCTACATAAAAATGTTGAAGATAAAAAATAATATTATTATTGTAGAACCATATTAAAATCGATTATTGGGGCGCGTGTTCAAAATGTCCTCCGTCACTTTGGATGCAGGCTTATCTACAACATTATTTATGTTGACAGCTTCTAAGGTGCTCCAGTGGGGAGTGGGGAATTTTCAAAAACTATTAAATATTTAAGTTTTAATAAATGTTTTGTGTTTAGCGCGTTCAAAGTCCAACTGAAAGTGGATTTAAAATAAATAGACCCATCTCATCTTTTAGAAAATTTAATGCTGTTTAAGAAAGTTGTTAAAGAAATCATTGTTTTTGTTTCTACGCTAAAGCAAAGTAGAGAAAACTGTCATTTTTCAGAAAAAAAAGAAAGATTTTAAAAATAAAAACAAAAAAATTCTATCTCCTCAACAGTTTGAGACAGAAAATTCGTTTCTGCGCCATTCTACCCCGTTTAACATGCAGTATTACCCAATTTTTTTACACTATATCTGGGACACCCAGTATAAGATATTGTATATACAGATAGATTGAAAAAATAGTTAACAAATGGGGGACCTAGAGTATTGTTTTTTTTTATCTATCTATCTATGTATACTATTTACTTTAATCATACCTTTCTATAACTTCACCATGCTCTCACAAAAATAGATTACTATATCTCAATCTGTAGTAAATTTCATTTATATATCAGTGCAATTATTAAGGTTGTTTCAAAAACTATTTCCCGTGAAATTTTTTTTTTTTTTTTTACCTTTGTCTAAATTACATTAAACAGTAAAAAATATTCAAGAACCAAAAATAAAAATTTGAATTAAAATAAAAAATTAAGATGAGGGACTTGCTTCTTATTTATTCAAGGGCAGAAACCCTTTCCCATCCTTGCAAGTAACCTATAGTTACCTATATCCTAAGAAAGGCATTATTGTCTGTTTTAAACAATCTAAGACAGTGGCAAAGAATTTTTTAAATAAAAAATGGGACTATCGAGATTTGCTCCACAGCATCTCCTAGAAAAAAAAAAATTATAATTCCCCTAGAATTCTCATGGAATGAACTATGTTTACACACTGAATTCGTCTTTATTAAGGCTCAGTTGTGTAGTTTATTGCAAACCAACATGAGTGACGATTCAGTTCATTTTCGGCATATTATGCTGTACTTTTTTAAAAAAGGAAAAAACTCAGCCCAAACTGCAAGAAAGATTCGGGCCGTGTATGGCAGTGATTCAATTGCTGATAGCACGGTTCAGAAGTGGTTTTCGCGGTTTAGATCAGGAGGTTTCAATTTGGAAGACCAAACCCGGGCTGGCCGGAGTTCAACTCTTGACATTGAGGATATTATGACGGTCATCGCAAACAATCCACGAATTACTGTCCGTGAGATAGCTGCGGAGTTAAGAGCCTGCAAATCGACCGTTTTTGATCTTCTAAAGAAAGCCGGGTACGTCTGTCCTTACGACGTTTTGGTTCCCCATGAGCTCAGTGAAAGGAACCATATTGATGGGAGGTTTTACCTCACCCACCGTACTCCCCTGACATTGCTCTTTCGGATTTTCATCTTTTCCATTCCCTCGAAAATTTTCTACAAGGGAAATCCTACTCTTCAGAAGATGACGTCAAAACGGACCTTTTATTGTTCTTCGGGAGGAAGGACTTTGATTTTTGGAAAAAAGGGATAATAGACCTTCCAAGCCGTTGGGAAAGGGTAATCGCTAACAGTGGTAACTATTTTGTAGAACTTTCCGGACAACCCAATAAATGTTTCATAATTCTCATTGAAATCCTTTTCTTTCTTGATTATTGGCAGAATAAAAACACTAAAAACAGCTCGGTTCGATGTGTTGAATTGATCAGCATGTATTGATGGGTTTCCCTGGGTAACGCAGAATCTTCTTCGAATTCTGAAATCTCGCCAAGAATAGAAATCTCCAAAGAAAGTAAAATAAAAATTGAAGTGCTTTTCTGAAATCATTAAATCGTAAGTAAGTGGCCTTTAATAAAATTCTGCCTATTAAAAAGAGCTCATAAGATGGAAAAAGTTGTACTAAGAAAAACTCAAATTACAACTGCTGTTGATGGTAAGTATCCTGTCCTACCAAGAAATCGAAACTGTAATGAGCTTAGAGTGAAGCCCTGTTGTTGACTTGTACTCAAAGGATAATTAAGCCTTATTCAGAATAAGGAATCCTCCAAAAGAGGACTGGAAAAGGCAATAAACCAATTTCTATTCCTTTCCTGGGAAATTATTATATATTTATTTTCGTTCAGTAGGGGAGAGCGGGGTAGGTTGGCAACAGTTTTCACTTTTTGATTGTTGAGTCGTTCCTGTTAATATAATCCCAATAGGGCTGATACCACTGTAAACCCCAAATATTAGAGTACTTCAAGTATTTTTTTCAACACATAATATTCAACACTATGATCATAGGAAATTTAAGAATTCGTCAAGCCAGAGTATGCCAATTAACCCCCCGTGTGGGACAGGTTGGCCTAAAATATGGTGTTGTTTGGCCATCTCATTCAAGTACTGCCTGACACATATTATTGATATTAAAAGCTGCACTGTAATGATATAATAATTTTGATCGGTTTTAACAGCTATTATAGGAAAATACATAGAATGACAATTGGCTGCATTTTACCATGCTGCTGCATTTTTTCAATTGAACAAAATTACATAACATTTAAAAAAGCAGAAATTAGAAAAATGTAATGGCTTAGAAGCATCATTGCATTAGAACAATGTAAACAAATTTTTCATAAAACAAAACAAATTTAACACATCTTCATAAACTTTAGGTAGGATAAATATTCTCTGGCCCTTCAATCGTATCATGAGAAAGTGTCTGTGGTGCACTAGTTTCGTTTTCATGGTAGCCAGGTGTGACTGGTTCATCAATAAGCTTCGATTGCGGTCGAAGGTGATCTTTAATGTCATTATCTTTTTCGTTGTTCCTAAAGATTCCGTTAAGTTTAGACTGTCATCACTTTTTGCATAAGAAATGTTGCTCTCCTATTCCTCGCTAGATCTAAAGTCAAGTGGTAGTTTCACCTTTGTTTATGTTAATCTTACTTTTGTGACTTGGTACTACGCCAACAAACCCCAGTTGAATTAGATAGCCAACTAACAAGAAAATGGTTAGTTGAAAGGTTAGGTTTTTCAAAGGAGCTTGGGGCTATGTGAACAGAATCAGAGTCCAATGTTTTGCCATTCCTTAAAACCAAATTTACTTGAAATATAAAAATTTACTTAAATGTTGTAAAATCAATCAATGAAGCACACGCTTCTCTACACTGTTAGCATCAGACCGAAATCTCAGGACAAGACTTCCGAGGTCGAGTGGGTCACATGGTAGGATTGTGGCGCGTTCACAATAGGTGTGACGGAAATTATAAACCAAAGGCCAACCTACCCCCTATGCCAACCAATCCCGCTCTCCCCTACTTCAAGAATCGAAGACCTTTTCCAAATAAATTCTGTATGAATTAGTGATACTTGTAATTAAATAAAGTAGATTCAAAAAGTTTTACACTAACTGGATGGAAAAAGAAATATTCGTTAATAATAATGGCAATTTGGAGAAAATTCAGATATCTATGTTTAAATCAATGATATTGCACATGATTTCAGTATATTATTCTTTTTTTTAACAATTTTTTTATTCTAGATAAAAGATTTCAGGATATTTGGTCTAACAGTCATTGTTATTAGCAGAAACCGGATTTATTTATAATTAAAAGAAATTAGTTTACAAGAATATATTATTTAAATATGAAAAATAGGTATTAGAAAAAAATAAGAAAATTCACATAACTGAAATAATAATTCTTAATTATATCCAATATGTAATTGGTTTCTTAACTTCCTGGGATATTTTTATTATATGGGTATAGTTGCTGTTAACAGTATTGGAGCAATCACCAGGACAATCACACAAATAACATTTATTGGTTCATCTACAACGTTTCGTTTATGTCGCCATTTTAAAGTCTAAATTTGTTTAATCAATTGAACATTATTAAATAAAACAAGTTCAAAAATAATAAATAACATTAGTAAAAATTGTAAAAATCTTTTTTCCTTAAAGAAGGAAGCAGTATTCAATAATTTAACCATATACAAGCATACTTGCTTAAGAATATATTTTCAATTAAAATTTTTTATAAATTTTTTTAAAAATACAATTTAAAAAAAATTAGGTTCTCATAATAAATAATTACAATAAAATAAAATACCTCAATCTGAATAATGATTAAATTTATCCATCTTTTTAAACATTGCCTTCATCAACCAAAATACAACTTCTTTTTTTTATTTTTTATATACAATAGGATTCCGATTACCGAGGTCCGGTCAACCGAGGTCCCGATTATCCGAGGTGCTAAGTCTGAGGGGAGGGGGGTATGTGTATGTATTTAAACAAACTACAACAAAATAGTTTCATAATTTCTGTTATTATGCATTATTATTATTATTAAATATTAGGTTTTTAAGCATATATGTAGTTTTATTTAAAAATAACCGACATTTTCAGTTGGTATTGGTATGGTTCCGAGTAACCGATTATTTCGATTAACTGAGGTAAGCTTGATCCCCATCGACTCGGTTAATCGGAACCCTACTGTATAATAAACATAGTTTTATTATTATTGTATAATAATTTCTTTTTTACAAGGCGATCTCCCTCAGCATATAAATTACAAGTTTTTGTAAGTTTCGTAAAGGATTCATTAGATAGGATATGTAGGATCAATAAACGTCCAATTCTTCCTAAAACTATATCTTATATATTATTTCTCAAAACTTTTTTTTTGTCGGTATGCCATAACTTTCTTAATACTTCATCAAATTTCATGAATGAGGCATCATTTTAAAGCTTTTCTTAACCGCTCCACCGGAAAAATATACAAATCCCTCATTTCGCCTTCGATTGCGAGTTATAAGCGCAAAACCGCGGTTTAGGTAATAGAGGTTTCTAAATTATGTCAATCTTTTCAGGTTTTCAAGGAGAAAATTTTCGGTCGTATACATATTTTCGATTAACCCCTTCGTTTAAAACTGTAATTCTCAGCGAATATGGTCGCAGGTTTTTTTCGAAGGTGTCATTTTTTTCAGTTTTTCGAGACGAACATTTTCGGTTATATACGCTTTAACTATTGTCGCCGTCTTTTGCGAGTTACAAGCAAAAACATGCGATTTCGGTCAATAGAATCAGCGCACACGCTTTCCGCGAAACCGATATGTGTATTTAAGTACAGGATTGTACTTGCCTGTTTTTGCATACGGACAGTTGTATGTGGCGTTTTCCAGGGTGCGTTCTTTCAGTGACATCTATGCCTGTGTAAAACAAACCCACCAAGCAAAAAAATTACAAATGACCATATCGTACTTCAAACATAGTGTTCAAAGAGGTCCTGTAAACACCTTAAACTTATGTTTCAAAAAATAAATAATTTACAATTTAAACACATCTATTCCTTATTTCAACCTACTAACTATGCCCTTCAATACTTAACCCACTAAATACGCACTATATGATTATAAATATACGGTTTGTACCTTGATTAAGTGGGATTTGAGAACGTTTGAGTGCGAATTCTAGTACTATGAGCTAGTACTTCTTTATTTATATGTCATCCTCAAGTTGACGTTACAGGGTTCATCATCGCACCTTAATAAATGTGTGTTACATACACATCTGTCTTGCGTAACGATCTATACAAGAGAATAAAAGTGAACAAAACAACGCTATTGATATAAATTATAATAATGACTTTTACCTTACTTTTTTCCTAATTTGGAGTGACCAGTTGCTTATATATATATATTTTTTTTTACATGACAAAAAAAGTTAAGTATATATGTCTAAGTAAAATAACAGGATCAATCAACAGTTTTATTTGTAAATAGCAAATTATCGTGCAGGTTGTAGGTAGAAGGAAAAGAGGGATCCAATGGACGTTACATGAAAGGCTCGAGGATCTTGACTTTGCCGATGACGTTTGCCTTCTAGCACAACGGTTTTCTGACATGCAGGCAAAGTTGAAGAAACTAGAAACCGTTTGCAAAGTTGCGGGGTTAAAGGTAAACGCTTCCAAGACCAAAGAAATTCAGTTAAATGTGGAAAATGAGGAGACCCTACAGCTAAATGATGAGGTCCTTGAACGGGTTGATGCTTTCACTTACCTGGGAAGCACTGTGGGGAGAGATGGAGGCACTGACCAAGAAATAGTTTGCCGGATCCGCAAAGCAAATGTAGCCTTTGTCCAGCTATATCCTGTATGGCGTAACAAGAATATATCCCGCAATACTAAGCTAAAACTGTACAACTCCAACGTAAAGTCCGTCCTCCTCTATGGCTGTGAAACTTGGAAAATCTCCAAAAAGGTTCTGAGTCAGCTCCAAGTTTTTGCGAATCGCTGCCTTAAGAGAATTCTCTCCATCAGCTGGGACGATAAAATCTCAAATGAGAGGCTGGCTCAATTGTCTAGACAGAATCCATTGCAATGGATTGGGAGCAGATTGCCAAGAGAAAGTGGAAGTGGATTGGACATACCCTTCGTAAAAGAGATAGAGCCATTGAGAAGACGGCTCTTGATTGGAATCCCCAAGGATCAAGAAGTCGGGGGAGACCCAAGCTGACCTGGCGAAGAACAGTAGACAAAGAGGTCATTAGAGCTGGAAAAACATGGAGAGAGGTCAAGGCCCTAAGCGGGGATAGAGACGGATAGCGGGTTTTTACTTCGGCCCTTTGCTCCTTCTATGGCAGCCATAGGACAGAAGAAGAAGAAGTAAATTATCGTGCATTTTTACTTTCACTTACCTATATATGAATTATAAAGTAAGGGAAAGTATTGCGATCGTGAAAAATTTTGACTTCCGGTTTTCAACGGAAACACACGTTTTGGGATCCCCTGAGTCCAAATAACCAAGTCCCGCAAAATGGTCTGTGTGTGTATGAACAGAATAGCTCAAAAACAATAAACCGCACGAACCTGAAATTGGATATTTGAACTTTTTTGAAAGAATTTTGTCTATTTTTTATGTTTTTCTCGATTTTCTCATGGAAAACGGCTCTAACGATTTTGATTAAACTCGGTATTTGGTGTAAGTATATGCCCGCGATGCGACAGTCAAAGTTTCATCAAAATTGATCCATCGGAGGGGGCACTTTACTTAATAAACGTTGTCCTATTTTCACGTGTTTTTTTATATTTTTATTTACGCTAAAACGGCTTTAACAATTTTGATAAAACTTCATATTTGGTGTATGTATATGCCTGCTATGTGACAGTAAAAATTTCATCAAAATTGATGATTAGGAGGGGGCACTTTACTTAATAAATGTTGTCCCATTTTCACGTGTTTTTTTTATTTACTCAAAAACGGTTTTAACGATTTTGATCAAACTGGGTATTATATGTACGTATATGCCCGCGATGCGACAGCCGAAATTTCATCAAAATTGGTCAAACGGATATTCAAATATAAGTATGTAAATGTAGAAAAATGTATGAAGTTGAGGAATGGCGTTAACATATTATCGAAACACCTCGATTTCTAATCTAAGTAAGTTCGTAAGTGAAAGTTGTGTTGCGCGCATCGCACCAGATTTTTCAATATGCAGGACACATCAGCTCCTTATTTTCGTTCTGGAACCAACCAACATACAAACATCCTATTTTTTCTGCGTCGGTTGGCGAGTATAGAAGTATTGCTGATTCTTAAAAGTCAGAATAAAATAATTTTAAAATTATAATAATTAGTTAATAATGAAAACGAGAGGCTGAATTGAGTTGAATAAAGGATGATCTTTGCTCGCCATCCCAGCAGGGGACACGACTATTTTTATCTCAAGGGGAAAGCGGGTTCAATTTTTTTTTTCTTTCAGTATGACCTATCCTTAAATCATGCAATTATTGGGCCTTCAAAAGTAATTTTCTTTTTTATTAAATCAAAAATGAAAATAAGAAAATCATTTTTGTTATTATAATTATCAACTGTTATTATCAGCACCTTGTCTTTTAGTGTAATAACTGAAGGTGCTTTTTTACTATAGGTTTAATTTCAGTTTGATCCTTTTTTTATTTTTATTTTAGACGGCCAACGTTTCGATCCCTACGTGTGGATATTCATCAGGGCTTCTGAGTCCAGAGTAATACAGAGACTGAGCGTGATGAGCTCATTTGTTCGTTTTGTTATTCCCAATATATAAACAAATTTAGAGGTGTGTAATAGTCCTTTTTTTTTTTTCTTTACGATAGGTAGATTAATAGTAAGGATTTTCAGTTTGATCTTTTTTTAAATTTTGTACAGCTAACGTTTCGATTCCTACATATGCATCTTCATCAGGGATTCTAAGTCCAGAGTAATGCTTAGAACAGAAACTTAAAACTTAGAAAAGAAAATCTTAACTAATCTATTTTTTAGCTCTATCCGATCGATTCGAAGGTACTAGGTATGCAACTGACAATCTCAATTTTTAGAATTAATGGTACAAATTTTTCAGTGAGTTTTATTGATACTATTTGAGCTCTATTTATTTTAATTTTTTTTTTATACGTACTAGTAATCGATTGTTTGTTGGTTTTAGAAATATTGGGTTGTCCGAAAAGTTCGTAGAGATTTTTAAAATAAAATTTACCTTTTATTTTTTTTTTCGTGTCGTGTATGGCAGCGATTCAATTGCTGATAGCACGGTTCAGAAGTGGTTTTCGCGATTTAGATCAGGAGATTTCAATTTGGAAGGCTGACCCCGGGCTGACCGGAGTTTAACTCTTGACATCGAGGATATTATGACGGTCATCGCAAACAATCCACGAATTACTGTCCGTGAGATAGCTGCGGAGTTAAGAGCCTGCAAATCGACCGTTTTTGACCATCTAAAGAAGGCCGGGTACGTTTGTCGGTATGACATTTGGGTTCCCCATGAGCTCAGTGAAAGAAATCTTATTGATGGGAGGTTTTACCTCACCCGCCGTACTCCCCTGACATTGCTCCTTCGGATTTCCATCTTTTCCATTCCCCCGAAAATTTTCTACAAGGGAAATCCTACTCTTCAGAAGATGACGTCAAAACGGACCTTTTATTGTTCTTCAGGAGTAAGGACAATGATTTTTGGAAAAAAGGGATAATGGACCTTCCAAGACGTTGGGAAAGGGTAATCGCTAACGGTGGTAACTATTTTGTAGATTAAATAAATAAATTTTAAGCTGTTCATCAATTTAAATATTTGTCCAAATCTCTACGAACTTTCCGGACAACCCAATGTCAATAGAAAATGTACTTAAAGAAGTTAGAAGTAAATAGTTCTGAACAAAATAAAAGCTTACAAACCAGAGCGCTTACTTATGAATAAAGTATTTTTTCCCTTTTTTCTCTTGGTATAGATATAGATATAAACAATATCTTTATACTTACCATGATTTTATGAATGAGCATGTACAACAACCTGTTGCCAACATATTGTGAAATTTTCTATAGCCCCGTTTTCTTGCAGGGGAATATTTCACTTGTCGAGGGGCATTCGCACACTGTGCCAAGACAGGCGCCAAGGCATCTTAATTAGCCATTTAAGTGCATCCACCTTGTTCTCAGTGACTTAATCAAGTATTTTAGTAATGTTAGCCTCTTCTCGATGGTTTTCCGATTGTTAATATCGTATCTGATATCAAGTCTGAATGAATGTGATTCTAATGCAGAGTTGGACATATTAAATAAAAATTTAATCATGATTATGACTACTAATCAAAAATGCGAATAATGATTGTAATCATCATTCACAAATAATTCTTTAGTGCGGAATCATTATTCATGAATTGTATTAATCACTGTTCGTGGAGTATTCATGAATATAATGAATTCAGCAATCATGAATGACCATTATTACATTATTAAATGTTAGTCAGTAAGCATGATTAAGAAGAATTCATTATTCATGATTACTCATTACTCATTAATCATGACTAATGGGAATTCACTACTCATGATTACAGATCATTCATTAATCATGAATCATATAAATTCATTAATCATGATGGCAAAAAATCACAATTCTGAGTCTTACTAATCATGAATGATGATTAAAAATTTGTTTGCTCTTTCCATTATTGTCAATAGACCTTTACTAATACCCATTGGAATTAGGGTCTAATTCTTTACTTGTGACTTCAAATGCTGTTCAGTTGACTACACCCACTCTTAGGACTTGTCCTTGGTCATTAGGACAACTTTTAATTCAGAAATGCATCCTCATCTTTTTAATTTAAATGAATAATGATTACGAATATATCATATTCATGATTGATGATTGGTGAATATTTGTTATTCATGATTGATGAATATTAGGTATCCATGATTGATGAATATTATATTAATCCTTGCTCATGAATATATTTTATTCATAAACAATGATTAACTGAATTTAGCAGTATTCGTCAATCATGAATAACTGAATACCAGTTATTCATTATTCATTTCAAATGCATACCATAAACACTCAATAATCATTAAAAATACTCCGCACTGATTATGAATCACGGTTATTCATTATTCATTTGTTTAATTATTACAATTTTTCATATTCATTAATCATTATTCAGATTACAATTTGCCCAACTCTGTTCTAATGTATAATATATGATGCAATATACCGCTATTATTTGACTATATTAGTATTTAGAAATTTTAGTTGTAATAAAGTGTAAGGCATAAAGTGACGTTAAATAAAGAAACAAAAGAAGTATTGATTTTTTCTGAAGAAAAAGTGACTAAAGGGAAACACTAATTGTCTCAATGTGTCATACGATGTCAAACAAAAAGATCGTGTGTAAAAAAATCTCATTGAGCTTTTAAACAACAAAAAAAAAAAATGTTTTTTTTTTTAAGTAATTATAGGAACAAACATGAAAAATGATAATGTGAGAAAATCCTAATCAAGAGACAACGAAGAGAAAACAAACCGGTATAACAACAGATAACACCGAATAATACTCACAGCCCCATAAACCCGAAACGTGCATAATTATCATTTCCGTTAATGATTCATCAACATATTTTGTTTTTCTTCCTTCCAATCTTCTTTTCTGATTCAATACTTCATTTCCCATATTTTCTATTACCTCATCGTATTCCGAGCACTATAGTTTTATACATTGTCACTAGCTGTGTTCAAAAATAAGTTTGAAAAAATATTGATTGAGGGCTAATATAAAATTAGAATTTTATTAAAAAAATCACACTTCCAATATAAAAACAAAGGCTCAAAGCTTAAGATTAACATGAATTTTTGAGAGAAAAAATGCAAAGAATAAAACTGGTTCGCTTAGAGAATATTTACTTTGGCTATTACCATCTTATTACTTATAAATTTTCATTTCTCTTTTCACCTGTTAAAGTGCCAGTCTTAATTGAATTGTTCATTGTCCAATCTTGACCAAAAGGGCAAAAATGGGTAAGATTTATTGTTTAATATGATATAAGAAGTTTTCAACAATTTATTAAACTTTGGATTTGATTTTCTAAAAAACGTAAAATAACGGTTTTTCCATACTTTAACCCTAAATAATATATACCTTCAAATTTATTTTCATACCTAGTTTATCTGCCTCTGGCTACCTCTTACGGTGATTTTTTGGTTTTAGATTTTAAAACCAATTCTCAAGCACTTAACCAATTCTTAAGTAAGTAACCAAGCACCTGACACGATGGTTTATTTGATAGACTAGTACACGAAAATAATATATCTGTTTGTTCGGATGAAGTTAGGGAGAATATAAGAAGAAAATTCGTAAGGTTTTTCTGCTTGGATATTCAAGAAGAATGGGACCTATGTCATAAGTTTTCAGTAAAATTCGAAATAAAATAGGAAGATTGAATAAAATATGGATCAAGCAATTGCGAATCTGATCGATATTGAAATCCGTTTCGAAAATGGTACTTGAGGAATAGCACACACAAAATCATTTGGTCACTATGTTAGTTGGCAGTGTGTGTAACATTTCAATTGGCAAGAATACTACACGAAAATGCTACATTTGTGGTGGTCTACATTCTTACAAAAATGTATTATATGAATACATACTTTATTCTAAGAGAAAATTACAGTATTTTTTTTTATAATCTAATGATTCTGAGGAGGAATAAGTTTTTTTATTAGTAATGTTCTGTATATATTTTTGTAAGTTCGTAATTTTTTTTCATATTTAAGTCTCTATATACATTTTATACCTTAACTGATTATTTTTTCTGACATGTTTGAGTTGATTAGTTACCTATAAATATAATAAACCTTGTTAAGAAAAATATATGAGTTTTGATTTCTTAACCCATGTACTCGTGACACTGAGCATTGTTCGCAATTCTTTTGTTATCATATAGCTAGTAGATTAAAATAAAAATAAAAAAATTAAATTCTGAACTATTGTTCGAAGTTTTAAGAATCGATATAGGTTGTAATAAAAAAAAAAAAATAAAAAAAAATGTTTTATAAAAATAAGGAACCAATGGTGAAAAATGGATTAGCATAAAATTATAATTATATTTCTAAAATAAAACTAAATATCTTTCCAGAAGCCTCTAGACCCTAAAATATTTTGTACCTATATATATTGCTTCATGCTTATACATATATATATGCGTAAAAACAATCAATTTACAAAAAAATAAAAGAAACTTTTTTGGCAAACAATTTTTTTTATATTAGTATTGAAGTAAAACGGCTATAATCACAACTAATTTCCCAACCATACAAAATCCTATTTAGCCAGAAATCTGTCATGTAGATCGACATAATTAATCAGAAATTTATTTATTAGTACTAAAAATGCCATATTTCTCTATTCCTTTATTTAAACAGCAAACGTTTCGACCCCAACATATGTGTCGTCATCAGGAATAGGTGATTAGTGCGGACTTACACGAAGACTCAGTACTACTTCTGCTACTCAGTGCTACTTCTCTTAAGTTAATGGTAATTAGTGATAAATGAACTGAATGTATAGAGGGGGGAGCTATTGTTAAATAAGGTTAAAATGAATAATAAGATAAATTAGAAAATATCTACACAAGAAAAAAAGGAAGGAAAAAAATGCATTGTATCGGTTCAAAATAAGATTTTTTTTTTATTATTTTTTTTTTTTTTTTTTTTTTTTTTTTTTATGAAATATCTAAACCTACACTACCATTCTCGTTAACACCTCTGCCCATAATAAGACTTATAATAAGACCCATAATAAGATAGAGCAGGCAAGTCGCTGGGTTTTAAAACCTATAAATAACTGGTCCGTAGTTAATATTTAAATTGGAAGGCTTGTAAAAACCGGTTAGTGAGTGAGCTTCCTTCCGAGCCTAATGCAATAACTGTTTCTGTTCCATCGTTTATCACCGTATGAGGGAACCTCTAGTAAAAAAAAAAAAAAAAAAAATTACAAATTGAATATATAATTATGTGAAAAGAAACTAGTAGATAAGGAGTATTTATATTTTCTTTTTTTTTTATGTTTTATTATTTTTATTAATGTGTCATTTTGTGATGTTTCCAATCTTCATATTAGCAATAAGGAAATGCGTGAAATTCCTACAGGATAAATTGCTAACTTAACTAAATTAGCATATCTCTCGGCCACCGCCTCTGAAGTAGCGGGGTGGAATGTAGGGGTTTATGTCAAACGTTAGTTAGTGTCTGTGCTCAGGGATTCCTGTTAAAAATTAGTCTTTGGTGGATGTTTTTGTAGTATTGTGTGGCTGTATCAACAACAACAACAACAACAACTTGGAGGAAAATAGTAGACGCACCATACTATGTGACAAATGACTTACTGCACAAGGACCTGAATATTTGTATATATTTGTTTGTTTGTTCGTTTAACATCCGTTTTCTGCTACTAAGGCTAATCGGACGATGCTACAGTGGGAGTCCTAAATTTTTCCTTTCCAGGTATAATTAGGATAGGGAACTTTAACGAGTACCTGACATCGTACAGGCTTGGGACCTGCATTTTACGTTCTATCCGAGGGACGACATAGCCAAGGATTTTTTACTCCCATTAAAAAATCCTAGGGCCACCGTGGGACGAGAACTCGCGACCATTAGTATTGTAGATTGCCATGCTAACCACTACACCACAGGTTTAACAAATATTCACCAATCATCAATCATGAATATGATATATTCATAATCATTATTCATTTAAATTTAAATGAGGAGGATGCATTTCTGAATTAAAAGTTGTCCTAATGAGCAAGGACAAGTCCTAAGAGTGGGTGTAGTCAACTGAACAGCATTTGAAGTCACAAGTAAAGAATTAGACCCTGATTCGAATGGGTATTAGTAGAAGGTCTATTGACACGAATGGAGAGGGCAAACAAATTTTCAATCATCATTCATGATTAGTAAGACTCAGAATCATGATTTTTCTTTGTAATCATGATTAATGAATTTATATTATTCATAATTCATGAATGATCTGTAATCATGAGTAGTGAATTCCCATTAGTCATGATTAATGAGTAATGAGTAATCGTGAATAATGAATTCTGCTTAATCATGATTACTAACTAACATTTAATAATGAATAATGATCATTCATAATTTTTGAATACATTTCATGAATACTCCACGACCAGTGGTCATACAATACAATTCATGATTAATGATTCCGCGCTAAAGAATGATTTGTGAATGATGATTATAATCATTATTCACATTTTTTATTATTAGTCATGATCATGATTACACTTTTATTTAAATATGCGCAATTCTAGGTAAGAGAGACCAATGTTCTCTGGCTTCATGAAAATAACATCAGCGATAAAGTAAGACAGATTGCCCCGAGCAATTAAAGGCTTACACACAGCGCAAGGAATCGGAGATAAAACAAATTTACCTGTAGCAATGTGTTGGGAAGTGAAAAAGGGCCGTTGGCACATCCTCTCCACATTCCTCCCCTAACATGCTCCGATTTAATTCCACAGCCCCCCCCCCCCCATACTGGCAATAATGAACCACCTCTGCCCCCCCCCCCCGACCCCCCCCCGCAACCCTCATAATATTATTATTAACTTATCTTACTTACGTTTTGCACCATTTTAATACTGGCCCCTAAATGTCCCCCAATTGCCAGTTTGAAGATATTTCCACTACTTAATGTTTAAGATACGGTATAAAAGTTGGTAATGAAGTTCTTTATCTTTGTCTCCGATAATATCTGTTCCTTTTAATTGCAAAATTAAAATTAAGCGGAGAATTATAAAATATATTTTCATTTTTCTATATATTTTTTTTTGTTTAAATAAAATTAATAATCTTAAATTCAACAAACAGAGAGTTTTGTGAAAGTAAGTGTGTAAGCATGTGTGTGATTGTCAGTCATCAAGTATTACCAACACATCAACACTTCATATCAAAACACATTCATAACACCACTCGTATATTATCAATAAACAATGAAAATCGTTTTTATGTAAATGTATATAAAAAACAGACAATATAGAAAGTCAGATTAACAAATTACAAGATGTTAATTACATAAACACTTGAATAGTATCTATATTTTCATTCTTAATATTGTTTTCAAAGAGAGTAGGAAAGAATAAATAAAAACTATTTTTTATAATGTTAAGAGTATACGTACGTTACATCAAATATTTTTAGAATCATTATGTTTTTTATTAGTGTATGCTTAAAATTTTTTAATTATTGTTTAATTTTCCTTCTCGTAATATTTTAATTGTTGTCTTTCGAGATTATGTTTAATTTTGCCTTCTGATTGAACCAAATTAATTAATGTGTTGTAATGTATAGCATAACTTTATCTGCTTATTTTATTTAATTTTTTTACACACACACACACACGTGCATATATATATATATATATATATATAATGTCAGACCTAATAATAATTTTCACACCTCCTTCAATTTTAAATTTTCCAAAATACATTTTAAGAAATATATTAAGAACATATTTTTAGATATAGAAGGTTAAGCCTCAAATTTGGCTTTTATCTGCATGATTAGGTGGGCTTTGGAAATAATAGCAGGCTTTGAGACCGAACCTTCGATATCTATAAATCTAATAGTATCTTCCTACACAATTGTTTACTGAATATATTTTTATTATCTTATATTGTTTTATAATTCTTCAAGTGCTTAAGATGTATTTCACTTTATACCAATCAGATGGTCTAGGTGATACACAAGAATAACAGTTAAAAATATACGTATATAGCATTTCCAAGTCAAATTCAACCTTTTCCATTTCAATTTCAACTTTTTCCAAGTCAAATTCAACCACTTCTTCATGTTCGCCCGGTCTACCCCCTTACCTAAGCATATTATATCAAGACCAGGTATCCATTAACACTAATATTTATTTCAAAGTTTGAGAGGGGGGATCGCTATAATATTGAGAATGGTAACATTTTCGGATTTCTTTCACACGTGTGTCCATTATTATATTATCGGGGAGGTTGTTTGACCTCAAATTTGGCTTTTATCTGCATGATTAGGTAAGTTTTGGAAATAATACGTGACTTTGAGACCTAACCTTCGATATTTATAAATCTAATAGTCTCTTCCTACACACTTGTTTACTGGAAATATTTTTATTATCTTATATTGTTTTATAATTCTTCTAGTGCTTAAGATGTATTTCACTTTATACCAATCAGATGGTCTAGGTGATACTCAAGAATAACATTTAAAAATATATAAAATAGTTATTATTTGTTTTATTTACAACCTCATCGATGACCTAATAATGGACACCCATCTGAAAAAATCCGCAAATGTTACCATTCAATATTATAGCGCCCCCTCCCCACTCGAACTTTGAAATAAATATTAATTAAATTGAGGATTAGGGAGACCATTAAGTCTCAACACTTATTTTTTTTTTCTTAAAACTTTATTCCAGCATACGTCTCGGCCGTTCGGCCATTATCAGTGCTGAAATGTGATTGATATTCAAATTTCTCTAAAAATCTACAATCTATGGTTTGTCCTAAAACATTTAAAAAATATAGGTATCCCTATCTGCGATTCATAAATTAAGTACTAGGGTAGTAGATACCTATATTTTTTTAATTATTTACTATTTACTAAAAATTGTGTGGATTTTTAGAGAATTTTTTTTTTTTTTGACTATCAATCACATTTCAGCACTGATGATGGCCGAACGGCCGTAACGTTTGCAGGAATAAAGTTTTAAGAAAGAAAAAAAGAAAAAAAAAGTGTTGAGACTTAATGGTCGCCCTAATTCTCAATTTAATTCAATTGGATTAAATATATATATACTCCTCAAGAAGAGGAGAGTAAAATTAATAACAGATAAATATTAGGGCCTATTCACATTATCGGTTTCGCTCCCGCTCCACTCTCGCTCCGATCCCGGTCCGATCTCGCTCCACCCCATTCACACTGTCGCTCCGCTCCCGCTCCACTCCCGGTCCGCACTCCTAATGTCTTACCATATTCACATTATATAATTTTACACCGTTCACTTTTGAAAGGTTTAAGCTATTAAAGCCATTAACAATCGAAGTTGTCTGTATTCGGATTTTAATTAATGATTAACTTTCAGTTATTAAAGTATTTATTTATTCAGCAATTTTACGGCCAAAAAAAAGTTCAATTTTTCGTTTGTAGAAATAGCTGTTAAGTGTACTTTTCTTGATGAAGAAGATAATATTATCAAAACATATAATAAGAAGAATATATTGCAACACAATGATAATTATTAATAATAATTATAAATTAATTTAATTAATGGTGAAGAAATAATTTAATTTTTTTTCCGAATGTATTCGAATACGCTTGAAATCGGTAAATGCTGCAATTTACCGATTGTGTTCTCTTCTTTTCCTGATTCATATTTTAATTATTTTTTGCTTTAATATATTTTTTGCTAATGATCTGACTTTTTTCATAATATACTTCATTTTTACTCGTTTCAAATTGAACGCTATTTTATAATAGCAATGAGTATGTAGCCAATCAATAAATCGGTGACCGTTTTTTACGAGTACATCAATTCATTGCAAAAGATATCTCAAACATAACATGAATTTTTCTCGTGGAAAAACCGCGCATATTGTTGGTGATTTTTTTTTTTTAATCATTTCAAGCGTATTCGAATACATTCGGAAAAAAATTTAAATTATTTCTTCACCATTATTAAATTAATTTATAATAATTATATATATATATATATATATATATATATATATATATATATATATATATATATATATTCTAAAGTTGAACTTTTTTTGGTCGTAAAATTGATGAATAAATTAATACTTTAATAACTGAAAGTTAATTATTAATTAAAATCCAAATACAGTCGGCTTCGTTTATTAATGGCTTCAATCGTGAACGGTGTAAAATTATATAATGTGAATATGATAAGACTTTAGGGGAGCGGACCGGGAGTGGAGCGGGAGTGAAGCGAGAGTGGAGCGGGAGTGGAGCGAGAGTGGAGCGGGAGTGGAGCGAGAGTGGAGCGGGAGCGGACCGGGAGTGGAGCGGGAGTGAAGCGAGAGTGGAGCGGGAGCGGACCGGGAGTGGAGCGGGAGTGAAGCGAGAGTGGAGCGAGAGTGGAGCGGGAGCGGACCGGGAGTGGAGCGGGAGTGAAGCGAGAGTGGAGCGGGAGCGGAGCGAGGCCGGACCTGTACTAATATTGTGCTTAAAGGATACCCCGAAAACATATAAAATTTACTTTATCAGGTAAGAAATTCAATCCTTTACTTTTACCGAATGCTGCAGTGAATTACTTTTAAAAGCAGTAGAAGTGAAATAAATTTATAAAGTAGGAAATTTTGAAAAATATTCTCTATTTGTAATTTTAACTCAGTTTACCTTTTGCACACTCTGTTTGCTGGAAATATAATTGTTATTAAATCCAGTTCCCCAATTTTTGGGAAATATTAATCTTTATCTCTAATCTACATTTAAAGTAAAATTCATTTCCCAAATACATAATAAAATCGTTATTACTAACAGAAAAATTAATGAAAACCGAAAGTTTAAAATTAAAATTTCAGTTATCTAATAATACTAATCTAAAGTAATCTAATACTAATATTACTTTATCTAATAATAAAAAAATATTTTATCAGGTATAGTCCAAATAATGTACTTTATTCAAAAGAGGGAGTTGTTTGAGCTTGTTTATAATTAAATAATAAAATATGGTATGTCTGATTTTATTTCATTATAGAATCACAGCTCAAGGAAGGTACTCTTAAAAAAACAAAAACAAAAAAACAGGTAACTATGTAAACGACTGATGAATTAAAAGTCTGCCTGAAATAAGTATCTAACATTATAATTTAGTGATTCCAAAATAATGACAAATTAAATCCATAAAAAACTTAGCAGTTATTTATGACATTAAATAAGATACGAAATGATACAAACCTGACCTCCTTGAACAAATTATAACCCCAAAATATAGAATAAAACCGTTTAAAAAGATTTTCGTTATGTATTCTTAATAACTTAATTATAGAAACAAAATATGAACTTATGTAAACTTAAATGATAAAAATAAAAGCATCGGTCTCAATCATACTGCCCGGGAATAAGATTTTATTTATAAGAACACGATACTTCAGTTCCTTATTGAAAACGTGACTGCTCACGCTAAAGAAAAGAAAAAAAAAAGTAAAAGAAAAGAAAAAGAAATGGTAAGGGTTTCCAAAAATAAGCTGTTATGCAAAATATTTATTTCGAAGAAAAGAATGACGACTCGTTGATAGAAGTGGGTGGCTACGTAACAACTGCACGACTGCCTGCATGCGACAGAAATATTATCTTGTCCGGATAGCCAACGGATATACAGTTTAAACTGATCCATAGAGGAAGACCGTGATGATGATGGGAGGCTATCAAATCACTCCTTGCAGCCACAATTTCTACATTAGGCAGATAACTAATAAAACGAACTCATTCAACAGCTTAAAAAATGCCACGAAGAAAAGGAATCGAATCAATTTCAATCAAGGAAGGAAATTTCAATCAGACGATTACCAGTCGCTACACAAATTAGCTATAATTCCTCCTAATTCTTCAACACACTCATCAAGCATTTAAAAATTTGTGACATTTCTTCAAATCATAGGGTAACTGTACCATAAATTGACAGTGCTCCAATAGTTAACATTTTGTACAAAAAGTGTGAACAATAGGATTCAGGATTGATTATTTTGTTTCAAAATTTGGCGGTAATTTGCCAAGTTATACTAGTTAGCTGTGCTGCCATCGATATTATTTTGATGAAAACTCAAGCTTATTTGTGAGAGGTTGTAATGGTGAATTTTCTAGTGGCCTGAAAACTTGGTTTCTGCTACTCTGTTTCTTAAAGTGGAAGTCAAGTTAAATACGCTATTTAGTTGGTTTATTTGAGTTCATTTATGTAATAATTACTTTTATGGTATTCGTTAAGTTCATGAGAATCATATGATATCCTTTTTAATATATTTACACAATGTTTTAGGGCTTAAATGTAGGTGTCGACTATTAGAACAGAAATTAATCCATAATTTCAATAGTTATCATCTATGTCAATTACCACCAGAATTAGCAAACAGTGTTCCACAGGGGTCTTATTTTATGAATTTATAGCTAGTGTGCTCTAACCATGGATCATTGAGAGCAAAGTTGCATTGCCAATATTCCTATTCCTGAAGGGACACGCGTTTCATCTGACTATCCCCACTTCCCAATTGTGCAAAGAACATGTG